>CM042890.1:17215025-17810776 GCA_023653495.1 Melastoma candidum | reverse complement strand
AACAAACTGTGGATTATTACAATCTCTCCCACTTAGGATATTTCGTCCTCGAAATTCTTTAATCGAAAAGGTGAGGATATGTCGTTCTCATACGTTCCTCGGTTTCCCACGTTTCCTCTTCAGTTTCAGCTCCTCTCCAGAGCACACGTACCAACGGTGTTTTCCTTCCACGAGTGACCCGCTCTTTCTGGTCTATTATTTGCACTGGTTCCATTGTAACGCTCATATCCTCATTTATCCTCACGGCTGTGCTCTCCAACCTTTCCTCCGGATCTGGTTCGTGCTTTCTTAGCATGGACACGTGAAACACATCATGACAGTGAGACAACTCTGGAGGTATGGCCACACGATATGCCACTTTCCCTATGCGTTCTATGATTTGATACGGTCCGATATACCTCGGGCTCAACTTATGAACCTTCTTTGCTCGAAACATTGACTTCATCGCAGACAATTTCAAATAAACCATATCTCCAACTTCAAACTCCAATGGTCTTCGCCGCCGATCAGCATAGCTTTTCTGTCGGCTTTGAGCCGTTCTCATTCTCTCTCGAACCACCGCAATTACTTCCGATGTTTTCTTGATAAGCTCTGGACCATCAAATACTTTCTCACCCGGTTCCATCCAACACAGAGGAGATCGACAACTCCTCCCATATAAGGCCTCGAACGGGGCCATTCCAAGGCTCGCATGATAGCTGTTGTTATACGTAAATTCAATCAATGGAAGGTGGTCTACCCAACTACCCTTCCATTCCAATACACATGCCCTCAACATATCTTCCAACGTTTGTATTGTCCGTTCTGTTTGCCCATCCGTTTGTGGATGAAAAGCTGTGCTCATCTGCAGCTTTGTGTCCAAAGCTCCTTGGAGACTTCTCCACAATTTCGAGGTAAACCGTGGGTCTCTGTCTGAAGTAATAGTGTGAGGCACTCCATGATACCTTATCACTTCTCGTATATAAATTTTTGCCAAGGCATCAAGAGACCAATTTATCTGTATTGGTATGAAGTGGGCTGACTTCGTTAGCCTATCCACAACTACCCATATCGAATCCATATTACGACCACCCTTGGGTAGGTTCGTCACAAAGTCCATTGCAATATCTTCCCACTTCCATTCGGGTACAGGCAGTGGTTCCAACAATCCCCCTGGCTTTTGATGTTCAATCTTTACCATCTGGCAAACGGTGCACCGGTTCACATACCTAGCGACATCTCTTTTCATCTTAGGCCACCAATAAAATTGTTTCAAAT
Organism: Melastoma candidum; assembly: GCA_023653495.1. Taxonomy (NCBI): domain Eukaryota; kingdom Viridiplantae; phylum Streptophyta; class Magnoliopsida; order Myrtales; family Melastomataceae; genus Melastoma; species Melastoma candidum. Next base: position 17,809,519 of record CM042890.1, on the reverse strand, counting down.
TCCGGTACATTTTCGTTATTCCTGGATGCACACTATATGCCGTCTTATGTGCCTCATCCAAAAGCCTTTGTTTTACTACTCCGTCTTCCGGAATACAGATTTTTCCTTGGAATTTTAACAGTCCATCAGCCGTTAACTCGAACCGTTCATATGGTGCCGTCCCACGCCCTTCTCGTACAATCATCAAGTACTCATCATGAACTTGGGCGTCTCTAATCATTCCAATCACTTCCGGTTCCACTTGTCCCCTGGCTACATATAGAATTCCCTCTGATTCTTCCAAACGAATCTCCAAATTGCTCATTTGTTCGATCATCCTCGATTCTTCTACAATCAAATACATGAGGGTTACGTGTTTTCTGCTCAATGCATCTGCAACTACATTAGCCCTTCCAGGATGATACATAATTGTACAATCATAATCCTTTAACAATTCCATCCATCGGCGCTGTCTCATATTCAACTCTTGCTGAGTAAACAAATACTTCAAACTCTTATGATCAGTGTAAATCTCGAATTTCTCTCCATACAAGTAATGTCTCCACAATTTCAACACAAACACCACCGCAGCTAATTCCAAATCATGCGTAGGGTAGTTTTCCTCGTGCTTCCTTAATTGTCTCGAAGCATAGGCTATAACCTTTCCATTTTGCATTAACACTCCACCAAGGCCTTGTGCCGAAGCATCACAATATACTACAAAACCACCCGTTCCCGTCGGTAATGTCAAAATCGGTGCGCTGGTCAATCTTTTCTTCAATTCTTCAAAGCATATTTCACATTTATCCGACCACTCATATTTGACCTCTTTCCTCAAAAGTTTCGTAATGGGAGCTACGATTTTCGAAAATCCTTCCACGAATCTTCGATAATAACCTGCCAATCCCAAGAAACTTCGAACTTCTGACACACTCTTCGGGCGTGGCCACTCTTTTATCGCCTCAATCTTCGAAGGATCCACTTCCACTCCTGTGGCCGATATCACATGGCCAAGGAATGCCACTTTCTCAAGCCAAAATTCACACTTACTTAATTTGGCATACAATTTGTTTTCTCTCAATATCCTCAACACGATCTCTAAGTGTTCTTTATGTTCTTCCCAACTCTTGGAATATACGAGGATATCATCTATGAATACCACTACGAAGTGATCCAAGTACGGTCTAAACACTTGGTTCATTAATCCCATAAATACCGCTGGCGCATTTGTCAATCCAAATGGCATCACTCTGAATTCATAATGCCCATAACGTGTTCTGAACGCGGTCTTAGGAATATCCTCTTCCCTCACGCCAATCTGATAATATCCCGACCGGAGATCTATTTTCGAATATACAACTGATCCCTGTAATTGATCAAACAAGTCGTCTATACGAGGTAGAGGATAACGATTCTTAATCGTTCTTTGGTTCAACAAACGATAGTCTATACACAATCTCATACTACCATCTTTCTTCCTTACAAACAGTACAGGTGCGCCCCACGGTCTTACACTAGGACGTACATACTTCTTTTCTACAAGTTCCTGCAATTGTGCTTTCAACTCCTTTAACTCAACTAGACTCATTCGATATGGAGCACGTGAAATAGGAGCTGTCCCAGGAAGTAGGTCGATCTCGAACTCTACATCACGCTCCGGTGGTAATCCTAGTAGCTCTTCCGGAAATACATCCGCGAAGTCTCTTACCACTTCTATTTGCTCCAACTTCGGAATTTCAGCTTCTTTGTTCAGCACCAACGCAAGATACACTTCATGTCCTGTCCTCATCCATCTGTACATTCGTACTGCAGATACCATCAAAATTCGGCCGTATCCTCCATGGCCTATGTACTCACGGGACTTCCCTTCTCCGTCCATGATCAAAAGTCGCTTCGATTCGCAATCTACTTGGGCATGGCTCGAAGCCAACCAATCCATGCCCAATATCACATCAAAGTCACTTATCTGCATCACGATGAGATTAATCACAAAACTCAACCCCGCAATCATCAGTTTACATGCGTGACATGCTTTCTCTACCTCTAATTCATTTCCCGAAGGTAACACTACATGCATCCGTTTCTCAAGTTTCTCAACCGGCCATTCATGCAATTCCACACACCTTTGTGCCACAAACGAATGCGTTGCACCAGTATCAAACAATGCATGCAGTAATTCACCTTGAAGTTGAACCGTACCTGAGATCACTCCTCGTGAGGCATTCGCCTCATCCTCAGTAAGCGCATTCAGCCTAGCATTATCCACTGGTCCGCTCACCGATCCTCTGGAAGCCGTCACTGTCGGACCAAGCCTCATGCCACTTCTTCCTCTGGGAGCACTCATGCCAGTCCTTCGACTGCTCACCTCTCCACCGCTTTGAGGGCAATTCCTCCTCAAGTGGCCCGGTTTTCCGCATTGGTAGCACAAGGGCTCATTGGTTACGCATGAGAACCCAAAATGTTGTTTGTTGCACCGAGGACAAGTGGGAGGGCCGCTCATCCTTGAGCCTTGACTTCCCCCTCGATTAAAGCTTCTCATAGGCATAGGAGGACGCGGAGATTGTGACACAAATCCTCTCTGACCCGAGAAGGATCCACTCGGCCTAAATCTCTTAGGGGGAGGCATTCCGCCCTCCACCCTTCTCTTTGCCCTTTCAGCTTCCTCCACCTCCTTCACTGCCTTCCATGACATTTCCGCATTCTGAGCCCTCTTGTACACTTCCTCATAAGTAGTCAAACAAAGCGTAGACACTTGCATCCTGATATGGGGTTCCAACCCCAATTCGAATTTCCTTGCCCGACTCAACTCGTCCATGGCAGGACCGTAGTGAGACAGAACTGTATACCTTGTCTCATACTCATCTACCGACATATTTCCTTGGTTCAGTTGAGCAAACTCCAATGCCTTATCCGTCCGATAAGAAAATGGCAAGTATTTGTCCAGGAATGCCGTCTTGAACATTGCCCAAGCATCCTCACTTTGGCCCATCTTAGCGCTCCCCTTACTTGCCTTCCACCAAGTTTCCGCTCCTCTTTGAAGTGAGTACTCGGCTAGGCACAATTTCTCCTCGGGTGTACACACCAAGGAGTCGTAGATCTTCTCCACATCATTGATAAAATCTTCCGCCAACTCAGGCCCTTCGTCCCCCTTAAATTTTGGAGGATCCATCTTCCGATACTGTCCCATAAGGTATGCCTTCCTCTTCCCTGGAAGAGAATGTTCCACTTCAGTGAACTCACGTACCGCTATGGGCACTCCTTCATCCGTCATTTCCCTATCAAATCACCATTCAAACATTTAGTCATACATCTCATTCATTCCAACTTAGGCGCACATTTGCAGCCTCAATACACACATTTCAAATTCAATCAACCCCCTTTTTAGGTGTTCTTTTACGGCACCATGCCTTTAGCACACCAAGCGCTTGTTTCCATCACCTTCCGTGATGTTTGAACCTCAAACTTTCCGAACCAAACATCCACTCATGTGTTCTCATACACACATAATTTGGCAATTCCGAACCCTTTACCATTCACTTTTTCCTCAATACCAACTCATCCGAATCAACTCCGAATCAATCCAAACAAGTACATACGCATGCGCATGGCACAAGGTGCATTTTTAATGCAAAAATCAACTCGAATTCCACCCTTATCACTCCAAAACGATCCTAGGCTCTGATACCACTTGAAAGGATCGAAACACTTTGATTTATGCAAAAACATTGCATTTCCATTGATTGAATGAACATTCGTTGCATACATGTGAGCTATACGCTCAAACTTTTCGAAATCTAATTAATATCTCTTCTTGTAAGGTGCGCAGCTCATAAACACACTTCTATTACCTGCAAGAAACTAGAATTCATCTCATTTTAACCCCCTCATACAAACATAATAATGGCACACATCACGCAAGGTCATCCGTGCACAAACACCCATTTTAGTGCAGTACAGACACCAAATTTCAACCCATTCGGCCTTCACCCTTTCTCATCAATTTCCATTCGTGTCTGCCATTTTCAACCTCTTAGATAAGGTAGGAAGACACCCTTAAAATTTCAAAACCAATCTCCAAGTGCATTTTCCCTTAGGCTAGTGAAACCATGTACCCGTCTAATCATCATTTCGGCCATTTTTCGTTTTCTGTACATCCCAATGATATACCAATTCGGCTTTGACCTTCCTTTACTATTTTCCACTGGTTTCTACCACATTCCTACTCCCTTTCAAGGTGGGAATGTGGCCACAAATTCACACATCAAAACTCCTTTCCTACAGCCCCTCATTTGAACTCAAGTACCACTCATTATTCTTGCCCGTTTCAACCGAATGTCATCCCATTCGGTCTCACCTCCCATCCACCCCCGAGCATAACTTTTCCGTGCTTTTCTAGCACGAGGGACAGCCCTTCTAGGCTTCCGTTCCGGCCTTACAATGCCGCATAATTTCCAGCCCTTAGCCGATTTGATTTCCATGGCCAAAGCCACGCGATTCCGCTCTTAGAGCGCGAGGTGGAGCACAGCCACCACGGGGCTCAACGCTCCCCTATTCCATACCTTAACTTCACTCATTTCCAGCCCCTAAGGACCGCAATCATTCCCCTCAAGGCTCGCCCCAAGCGCAGCCTTTCGGTAAGCCAACAACCACACACACATATACATACTCAACCGTAGAGGGGTTTGGGTTCGGGTGGCTTCCCTCAACCTTAGGGGTTCGGCCACCTTCTAACCCTCCCCAAACACCTTCCAAACCACAGCCAATACACATATAATATTCTCAACAGCATGCACCACAACTAAGCTTAAAAGCGGAGGTAGGTTGTAGGGGTTACCTTCCACTTGTTTCAACACACAACCGTGTGAGTTCCGTCCTTTGCCGGACCACTTCAGCCCGTGTAGGTAACCTCCCCTTTGCCTTTAGCCTCTCGCTCGTTCGGCGCCTTACACTTCTCGCCCTCGAATCCACTTTGCCAAGTCGAAGGTCCCTATTTTCTTCTCTTCCTTCTTGGCCGAAAGCCTTCCCCAAGCTCTCCTTTCTCCTTTTCTTTCCCCCCCCCCCAAGGTGTTTTTGGTGTGTAAATGTGGATATCTCTCTAGGAGAGGACGAATTCTCCCCCTTTTACAGAGGGGTTCACCGCCTCAATCCCCCTTCATAAGAAATCCCACTTCCTCATCCATTAGTAGTTAAGGTCCAAATTACCATCATTCTAATTTGGACTCCCCTAACATTATTATATTAATATATTTAGTTAACTACTCAACATGATCCAATGGCCATATTTTATTCTTGGAAGTCTTTATCTATGTCATCAAAATCAATAGTGGATATTCATTCAAGGGCCACATGTGCGCCTCTCTCATGAGGGAGGTATGCTTCGCCACCTAGACCATGGGCAGCCACTTGAACGTGTGAGGGTCGGTCCTAATTTATTCAGCTTCTTCGAAGTTCTTGGCTTAGCCGACTAATCATTATTCAGTCGCTGATGATGTTAAGTCGCACCTCCTTAAGTCGCACATGCTGAATCGCAATCATTGCTCAGTCGCTGATGATGTCAAGTCGCACCTCCTTAAGTCGCGTCGACTTGCACCTCTTTGCGTCGCGTCGACTTGCATCTCGCGTCAACTTGCACCTCCTTGCATCGCGTCGACTTGCATCTCGCGTCGACTTGCACCTCCTTGCGTCGCGTCGACTTGCATCTCGCATCGACTTGCACGTCCTTGCATCGCGTTCATAGTTCAGTCGCAAGCGAGCAAAGTGACGCCTCACTTGCTGCGCGTCGACGGGGATAACCTGTCCTCACACTTGCCTGGGATTGTCTATCCATCATTGATCCATCACATGTCTAAACGTTCATACCCTTAGATATACATCATTTATACTCAAATCTACATAAGTCATTATCATTCATCACTAACAAACTGTGGATTATTACAGCCATCCCACCACCATCGGCCGTTCCTTCACCAAGGTAAGAAGAACAAAACGCCGCGGAACCCCCCTTCTCCAACCAACCCGAACAGGGAGGATCGTCCTACCTCCGGCGAGGACGTCTCCAAGTGCCAGGACTTACGCTGTCTTTGATCATCCCGAATCCCAGGAGTCACGAGACAACAACGAGACCCCAAGGTGGCCTCCTTCCTCTATCCTCAGCTTTGATAGTTTGAACTTCTTGTTCTTTCAGAGCTTCCCTCTTTTTCAGGACCATCAGCCGTTCCAGGCACCACCCGGTTACTGAAGCTGCGTCGACAACAATGACGCCTTCCCAATGTCTCCCAATCCAACAGAGCTGCTCCCTCGACGTCCTGTGTCTAACAACAGTGGCCTTTCTTCCCGAGATGATGTTCTTCGAGCGGAGACGTCTTCAAGCTCGATAGCCGACACTCCATCCTCTCGACATCCCGAGAACCTACAGTAGCCAACCAACTGCAATGGCTGGATCAACCTCTCCCGGATACTTCCAGAGCCAAAGGCGTTGGACTTTCTTCTCTCCGAGACCAGACCCAGAAAGTTTAGAGCTACATCAACGACCCTTTGTGGAAGAGAAGCTCAAGATCTAGGTCTCCCAGCGTGAACTCCCTCTCTGCCTCAACTTCATCAACGAGGTTATCGAGAATTTCCGGCAACAGCTGTTGGGAACAACCACCGCTGGCTGCTTTCCCCCGCAACGGGCCACCTCCACCGTTTCTCGAATAACCGAATGTCTTCTCCAGGTGCAAGCGTCGGTTGACATCTCTTTACGAACAAGGTTAGTCTTTTGCATTATCGTTTGCTACGAATATATGTTCTATTATTTGCCAAAATAGTGTACGTCGGTGTGTGGGTTGCTAAAATTCTCTTTTATTCCATTTCATGAAATGGACATATACGTGTCTTCCTTTATCTCTATTTGGGTGATTTCTTATGTTTGAATGTTTGATTTGCGTCGGACAACAAGGTTTTTTTTTTTTAAAAAAAGGAAATCAATAACTATTGCTAGAATATATGATATGCGTCAGACAACAAAGTTTTAAAAGAAATCAATAATTATTGCTTGAATATACGGCTGAAGCGATTATATACCCTTTTCCGGCCGAAGTCTTTTTTTTTATTATTCTCTGTTATTTGATTTTCTTATGTCTGTCATTTATTTGTTTATTACAATCATATACCCCTTTACCAGCTGAGGTCCTTTATACATGGCATTTTACTTTCTTATGTTCGTTACTTATTTGTTTTTTTTTAATTAATGTTTATAGTTCCTTACGCATATTCCTTTTATTTCACATGTGAAATATGGTGGAGCATTCTTGGACATTCTCGACAACATGCCTCGGTCAAAGATTCGAAGATCTCTTGAAGGCGCGCGTATCAAACCGCGTAATTCTACCGCGGCCTAAAAAACCGTTGGTTCGAAGATAAAGCGGCCCCAACCGTCATTAAAGGTACAAAGGGGAGGTGCGGGCCTCCCCGAATTTCATTTTAAAGCCCATTTGTAACGGATTGCGGGCCCAAGTGCATAGGCCCGCAATCACCGCCCCTTCCCCGCCCTTTTGATCTAAATAATTGCTTGTGTTCGCGCGCTTGCTTAGGCACTTAGGTTTTACGTCGTATGCTTTGTGTTAATTCAACCAACCTAAATTCGGGTCCAAAGACCGTTAAAACGTCGATAAGAGTCCGGCCCACTCCCGGATCGGGCCCAACACCCGTCAATCAAAAATAACTTTTTTTGGACAAATCGCCACCCTTTTCGCTTGTGGTAGGATATTAAGGTTAGTAAATAGGAATCCCCGAACCCGAACTCTGATTTTCCGACTTAAATCATGTTTTTTTAAATCTAAGTCGGTGGCGACTCCGAACTGTTTTCCAAAGCTAAAACAAACCCCCACTACACACATTTTCGGAGCCATTTAGGATGAGGTGACGGCAGACTCGAGCCGCTCCTTGGGCCCTCCCCTAAATTCGCGATGCGAGGCCTCAACGCAGCCTTTCGCTCGCCACCTTCGGATGGTTGGCGAAACGCCCCGCAGACCCGTTCGCGAATCAAGGGAAGGCCCAACCCTAGGGCCCCTTTCCGCAGCGTCCGGCGTTCGAGCCGTAACGCCGACCGGACTGGGCCTCGGGGGAGCGGGCCCGGATCCTCGGGCTTGCCGGAACCGCCGCCGCGCGCCGCTAGGCCGGAAGGGCGCGCGCACACAAGCCCAATTAGTATTTATGTTTTTAACATGATTTTGTACGTTTTCTAATTTTTTGGCAAATGAACACAACAATCCATGATCAGTTATTATCTTGTTTAAACATGGTCGTTCTCACTTCTCATCTATGGTTATTGTCATAGGGATAATTTCGCTATCAAGTAAAATTCCCTCTGTGGGCGTCGTGTCTCGCCCTCGAGCACGACCAACCTATGCACAACGGAAGCCTACAAGTGTTTCAGGTGAAGGACACCCTTTTGTGTTTTCATTAATAATCCCAGAATATAAGTTATCGCCCCTTTACAAGCTCTCTTATAGGGATCGTGGCTCTTCACAAAACATTACAACATTTCACTAAGAGGCATATGGCTTCGGGGGGTGTCCAACGCAACCGCCCTTAACCGCCCCCACTAGGATCCCCCCTTTCGGAAGGGCCCCCCTTCCCAATTGACATGACCCTACATCGCTTCAATGATCCTCAGACAGCCCGTGCCTCTTCGTGGACACACCTTTACGCAAACCATCATGTCTGTTTGTGCCTCCCTCACGAACGTTGCTCATGGAGCCTTCCACGAGAGTGCCTTCACCATTCCATGCCCTTAGGCATGTGACAAACCTCCCCCACCAGAGGAAGTCGATGCCCTCGTCGACACCTTGTCGAGGTACACGTGCACCTCTCACTCAAACTGCCACAAAGTGTTTCCCTTTTCCCACGCCGCATCTGCAACATCTCTACCCTTCCAATGAATCAAAAACTCAGTCCGTTGATTTTTCTTACTATGCCCCAAGACTCGGTGATTAAGGATCCGCTCAATCTAAACATCATACTGTTCCCTTGCCGTTGGAGGTTCTCGCTAGGTTTGGACCCGCCCCTCCGGGTTAGGATTCTCATTGAATGGCTTAAGGAAACTCACATGAAACGTAGGACGAACCTTCATCCTTTCGGGCAATTTCAATCGATAGGGTACCTGCCCGACACGTTGCAATACTTCAAACAGACCATCATACCTCGAAATAACGTCACGATGAACCGTCTTACTAATGATCTTCTTCCAAATCTGCGGCGTCAATTTCAACATCACCATCACCAACATTGAACTCTACGACCTTCTGATGTTGTCCAGTGTACTTCTTCATTCGCCGAGCAGCCTTAGCCATACTATCCCGCGCTTCCTCAATCATCTCATGCTTATCTCGAGCGAAACGGTAAGCAGCCGGACAAGGTCCCCCTGATCGTTGTAGAACATCTTGAGGACACAAGGGTTGATGTCCCATGGCAAGTTTAAAGGACTAAATCCCGTCGATGACGACCTGGGCAAATTGTAACAAAACTGAGCAGTATCAAGTAAATCCACCCAATTTCGCTGACTTGCCGTCACATAGTGTGCAGATATTCCTCAAGTAAAGCATTCACCCGCTCTGTCTGTCCATCGGTCTGCGGATGGTTTGCCGTCGAAAACTTCAACTCTGTACCCATCGAGATAAAATGACATGTCCAAAATCAACCAGTAAAATGTGCATCTCTATCACTCACAATGTCTAACGGTAACCCAAAATACTTCACTACGTTCTTATAAAACAGTTCCGCAGTCCCCTCCGCGGTACAAATGTGGGGTGCTGCAATGAACACGGCATACTTCGAGAACCTATCAACAACCACCAATATCGAAGATAAGTCTCTGACCTTAGGAAATCTAGAAACGAAATCCATTGAAACCGACACCCAAGGTTTCTCCACAATCGCTAACGGTTGGAGCAAACCCGCCTCCTTTCGTCTGTTTGACTTATCATGTTGACACACCAAGCACATCTGTACGTATGGCTCATAGTCATCATCCATACACGGCCAGACATAAGTTCTTTTCACCAATGCTATCATCCGTTCCCTTTCCGAGTGACCAGCCCAGGGGGAGTCATGCGATTCCCTCATGACGCTACCTTAGTTCCTCGTCGATAGGAACATACAATCTATTACCCTCACAATACAACAGATTATCATTAAGCCAATACCTCTGCACCGTACCTTCCCTGACCTGTTCCACCAATCTCATGTAAACGGGATCAGCCTTTGCTAAGTTACGCACCTTATCCAAGATGACCGACTGGAAGGTGGAGATAGCGACCACTGTCATCACTGTTTTCCGACTCAACGCTTCTGCCACCAAATTGTGCCGTCCAAGCATATGCTCTCACTCGAAGTCATACTCGGCCAGGAACTCTTTCCACCTCGCTTGTCTTGTGGAAAGCTTTTTCTGCGTCTTAAAGAATGTGTTAGTCACGTCATCAGTCGTAATCACAAACGGATTCCCTAAAAGATACACTCTCCAAACTCTCAAGCAATGTACTACGGCCAACATTTTTTTCTCATGGGCTGAATTTCCCGGTTCTTCTTCTTAAGTTTCCAACTTTTGAAAGCTACCGGGTGGTCGTCCTGCACTAACACACCACCTACCGCATGGTCCGAGGCGTTGGTATGGACCTCAAACGATTTATCAAACTCTGGCAACTTTAGGACGGGTTCGGAGGAAACCGCTTCCTTCAAACCATCAAATGCAGCCTGACATTTCTCATCTCAACACCAGACCAAGTCCTTTCTTAACAAAGCCGTTAACGAGGCAACTCTCCTCGAGTAACCTTTCACAAACCAACGATAATAATTTGCTAACCCAAGGAAACTTCGTACTTCCGAAGCTTTCTTTGGGGCAGACCAATCCCGAATGGCTTGCACCTTTCTTGTATCCATTCTCATGCTCCCACATCCGATCACATGTCCCAAGAAGCGTATCTCCTTCGCATAAAACTCGCGCTTCTCTTTCTTCACGTACCGAGAGTGTTCGCTTAGTTTCTCAAACACAAGCCGAAGGTGTCTTAGATGGTCCTCCAAAGTCTCTGAATATACTACAATGTCATCCAAGTAAACCACAACAAACTCGCCTATAAATTCATTGAAAACATCTTTCATCATATTACAAAAAGTAGCCGGGGTATTGGTCAAGCCGAACGGCATCACAAGGAACTCATACGACCCATATCTCGTAAATATAGTTGTTTTGGACTCATCACCCTTAGCAATGCGAACCTGCCAGTATCCAGAATGCAAATCCAACTTCGAAAAGTATGAGGCCTTAGACAGTTTGTCGAACAAATCAACAACAAGGGGTACCGAGTACTTATTTTTCACTGTGACCTTGTTCAATCCACGATAGTCAACGCACAGCCGCAAACTGCCGTCTTGCTTGGTTTGAAACAAAACCGGTGCTCCATAAGGTACTTTCGAGGGCTGAATCTTTTCTACATTAATCAATTCACCCAACTGTTTTCTCAATTCACCGAGTTCCTTAGGGGCCATCCGATACGGTGTTTTGGCAGGAGGTACTGTCTCCGGAAGGAGGTCAATCCAATGGTCCACCGCCTCCGAGGCGGCAGCCCTTTGGGAAGATCAGCCGACATCGTATCCTCGAAATCGGCCAACACTGGTAACACCTCCTTATGCACTACACTGGACTCACTCTCATCCACATCAAAAATAGCTGCAAGGAAGGTCGCCTCACCTTTCTTCCAACATTTTGCAAGATTCATTGCCGAGACAAGTTTTGAACTACTGCCATCACGTTCCTTCTCAATGTACTGCCCTTTCACAAAACACGGCTGAGAAAAATCTCCGGTAAACAACCCACCCAAATGGGGTATCACTGCCACACAAACCTCCAAAAAGAAGTTGCTTCCCAAAATTATATCAAAATCATCACGCGGAACACCCATGAAATTAATTGTACCATTCCATAAGCCGAGGGTAATCTTAACCTTTCTTGCCATCCCACTAGTAGGGTGACTCTCCGAATTAACAGCCTTGATCCGACACAACTGCTCATCTATTCTCAGTTCCAATCGTTGCACCTCACGATCCGCCACAAAGCTATGAGTTAACCCCGTATCTACCATTGCCAACATATTGTGCTCATTCACGGTTAGAGGAACATACATCAATCCCTTACATACGCCTTCCTTTCTCATTCTCAAGACGTTCAGAAGTTGAAGAGGGGCTGCACAGGTCGAGGTCGTCTCTTCCTCCGACAATATTGCGTTCAATTTTTCACTCCACGGACAGTCCATCGCTCTATGAGGTCCTTCACAAATGAATCAACCAGAAAACATTTTCGGATCCTTCCGAGTATCGTTACTTACATTGCTCAATGGTCCTTGCGACAAGCCACTGGCACCGTTCCATTTCAACTTCGTCTGCCCTTTCTTTTCACCTTTTTGAGTTCTTTGGGCACCAGTCCTTCCTTTATGGCCCTGATCATCCTTCATAGGGTCATTTGCACCTGCCCAACGAAAATCTACAAGAGCATCAGCAGCCGCAATGGCGGTAGGGAGATCTTTCACCCCTTGCCGCCTCAACTCAACTTGAGCCCATGGTTGTATCCCATACATGAAATTGAAAAGCGTATCTGCATTCGACAAATCCATGATATCCAACAAATTCATATAATCCCTCACCGTACCGACATGTTCAAAGCCTCCCTCGTATTGCATGGTAAGAACTGATCCATCAAATTATTCTTAAGGGACTCCCACGTAACAATCTGAGGATGCCCCGCATTGAGGTCCTCCTTTACTCTGGTCCGCCACCAAAGTTTTGCATCACCGAAGAGGTACATCGCCGTGATCGATACCTTTTCGTTCTCGGGCACTCTTGCCGCGAGAAAGTATTGTTCAACGTCCTACAAGAAATTTTGTAATGCCTTTGTGTCACGACAATCATCAAAGAACTGGGATTCGGGAACCCTCAACTTAGAACGCGAATCACCACCAACCACTGGAGCAACAGTTGCCCTTTTGAGAACGACCAACTCGCTCGCGATATCACCTTGTTGATTGCACAATCTATCGACTGCGCCACTCACCGAAATAAGAGAGGTTTCTAGATGAGCCATCCCTACTCGAAGTTCATCCAACATGTTGAATATCGGAACGAGATCCTCGGAAGGGGGATCCCCCATCAGCCTCTCCAAGCGACCAAACCTCTCAGTGATCGGCATCGCCATCTCCACACAAGACTGCGCTCTGATGCCAACTGTCACAGGGGTAATTTCGCTATCAAGTAAATTCCCTCTGTGGGCGTCGTGTCTCGCCCTCGAGCACGACCTGCCTATGCACAACGGAAGCTTACAAGTGTTTTAGGTGAAGGACACCCTTTTGTGTTTTCATTAAGATTTTCATAATACAAGTTATCTTGCCTAGGCCCCTTTACAAGCCCTCTTATAGGGGTCGTGGCTCTACACAAAACATTACAACATTTCACAAGAGACATATGACTTCAGGGGGTGCCCAACGCAACCGCCCTTAACCGCCCCCCGGGATCCCCCTTTTCGGAAGGGGCCCCCCTTCCCAATAGACATGACCCTACATCGCTTCAATGATCCTCAGACAGCCTGTTCCTCCTCATGGACACACCTTTACACGAACCATCATGTCTATTCGTGCTTCCCTCACGAATGTTGCTCATGGAGCCTTCCACGAGCGTGCCTTCACTGTCCCATGCCCTTAGACATGTGACAATTATTCTCTCGAACGATCTCCTATAACACCTTAATTGTCTTTCCGTGATTTTCGTAGTTCATCCATTGTCAATTGTTGAGTGTCAATTTTATCTTCCAATAGCTTCAGAACGTGCCGCTCCGACTCTATTGCTCGGAGACACCCCATTACATCCCGGAATACGATCTCATCGTATTATTAATTTCATCGTATTATTAACCCATCACAATCACAAAGAGAAAACAAAACATATAAAAATTGAGACAAAACAGCAAAAGAAAAAGGTGATGAATTCATATTTGTTGCTACTTTATTGCATCTATTTAAATAAATTGAAAATATTTTATGTGGAATTTGACTACTGTTCAGTTGCCTTAAGAACAAGTTAAGCAATGATTCGTGTAATGTCAAATAGATTTGGTAGGCTAAGCAAAAATTTCATTGATATCAAATACTACACGAATCCCTTTCGTTTGATATAAATTATCATCCATTAGTTCATAATATCAACCATAGTTAATTAAGGACATATTTGATATATAAATTCGAATTAATTCTACAATTCTTTACTAAAAATATGTGAAGAAACTGTTTGGATTAACCTCTATTATCAAATTAATTATATGTTTTTAAGTTGGATTTGTGAAGAATGTGAATGGATTAACTTCTCATACACAAAACTAACAATGTTAACTTTTATTTACAAATTAATTATACTTCAAAGCAAAATATTGATGAATGCAATTTGTTATCAATATAAAATAACTATCTATCCATCAGTCAATATACACATCAAAGACAATGGCCCCAAACTCCATCATCCTTTCGGTCCATTTCCTTCTGTTGTTGTTGATAAGCCCCAGTCTCGTATATGTTGTGATGAGGTTTGCAAAGAATCACCTCAAGGCCTTTGGCTACTTGTCGGAGAATTATACCTCCATCGACGACGACGCATATGATGAGGCATTGGCGTCTGCCCCGAGGAAGTACCTAGAATCGGTCGTGCTGCACGAGATTGGGCACCTTCTCGGGCTTGAACACAGCGACAGGCAGAGTGCCGTGATGTATAGGACATTTGGCTATGGGCAAATTAGGAGGGAACTTGACCAAGATGATATTGATGGCATTCGGGCCTTGTATGCGGACTGAACAGTAGTCAAGATAAAACATTTTCATATTATTTCATTAGCTATGATAAACAACTTAAAATTAATGATGTTAGAGTTTTCCTCTAACACGAAGCTGAGATTCCAATGTGTTTAAGTAAATTATAAAACTACACGAAATCAATACGAATAGAAATTTAAAATCTTATCTCGTGCCTCGTACAAAAACCTCGTGAAGTTGTAGACGGAGAAACTACCGAATTAACTATACGGACGGGCTCTTCGCGTGATTTTCATAGTTCATCCATCATCAATTGTTGACTCTCAATTTTATCTTCCATTAGCTTTCGAGCGTGCCGCTCCGACTCAATTGCTCGGAGACACCCCATTACATCCTGGAATACGATCTCATCGTATTATTAATCTCATCGTCTATAATTTTCACAAAAAAGTTCGTATTTACATTATTTCTCAAAGGAAACTAACAATCATAATTAAAAAAAAAAAACATTTATGCTTTCTTATACAAACGATGAAAAGATACAAAGAAAAGTTCACTTGCCTTAATTTTTAAATAGATTTGGTACGCTAAGCATATATTTGATTAATATCAAATACTACACGATTCCATTTCGTTGGACATAAATTATCATCCATTGGTTCATAATATCAAAGACAATTAATTAAGGACTTGATTCTACATTTTTTTATGAAAAATATGTGAAGAATGTGACTGGATTAACTTCTATTCTCAAATTAATTATACGTTTTTAAGTTGGATTTTTTAGCATGTGAATAATCTAAATGGATTAATTCCTATTTTCAAATTAATTATACGTTTTTAACTTGGATTTTTTAGCATGTGAATAATCTAAATGGATTAATTCCTATTTTCAAATTAATGATACTCTAAAGAAAAATATTGATGAAGGACATTTGTTGTCTTTATAAACTGACTATCATGGAGGGTAATACTAACTATCAAAGACAATGGCCCCAAACTCCATCATCCTTTCGGTCCTTTTCCTTCTGTTGTTGTCGATAAGCCCTAGTCTCGAATCCATAGATGTCGTGACGTTTGCAAAGAATCACCTCAAGGCATTTGGCTACTTGTCAGAGAATTATACCTCGATCGACAACGACACCTATGATGAGGCCTTGGTGTCTGCCCTGAGGAAGTACCAAACTTCCTATGGATTGAATGTCTCGGGAAGAATAGAGCTTGACACTTTGATGATGATGAGTCGTCTTCACGGCGGTGTCCCCGACCGTCCCTCGACGGACAACATCAAGCTGCAGTATGCTTTCTTTCCAGGAAATCCCAAATGGCCAAAATCCAAGAGGAGACTCAAGTACACTTTCATTACCAACACTCCTATCTCATCCAGAAACGTAAGCGTGGCCATATCGAGGGCGTTCTCGACATGGTCAGCCGTAACGGAATTCACTTTCAAAGAGGTGTTGGGCGTTTTCAAATCGCCACCAATAAAGATAGGATTCTATAGAGGCGCACACGGGGATTCGAAACCCTTCGATGGCCGTGGTGGTTCCTTTGCCCATTCCACCACGCCAACAGGAGGAATTATGCACTTTGACGCGGATGAGGACTGGGGCACGGTCCAAGCTCCCAATATCCTTGACCTAGAATCGGTCGCGTTGCACGAGATTGGGCACATTCTCGGGCTTGATCACAGCGACAGGCGGAGTGCCGTGATGTATGATGCATTCGGCTATGGGCGAATTAAGAGGGAACTTGACCAAGATGATATTGATGGCATTCGGGCTTTGTATGCGGACTGAACAGTAGTAAATGTAATGATATAACAATAAATGGGAATTTACCACCTTTTTATGTCTTTGTTATGGGAAGTGCTAATCTTCCGTATACGAAGATATCGTGTGCTATATACATGGGTAATTCGGTCTACTGCAAAAATTTACGGTCGACTTACATAAGCAATAAATTCGGAAAGTTTGTACCCCAGTTCATACCCCAAGTTCATTCATTTCCGGAAAGTTATAAGTTCGTTCCTTTCCGGAAAATTCATACACCAAGTTCGTTCTTTTCAGGTACACAAGTTCATTCGGTTCGGGAAAGTTCATATCCCAAGTCCGTTTCTTCCTGAAATGTTCGTTCCCCAAGTTCGTTCTTTTCCGACAAGCCGGTACACAAGTTCATTCGGTTCGGGAAAGTTCATATCCCAAGTCCGTTTCTTTCCTAAATGTTTGTACTCTAAGTTAGTTCTTCTCCAAAAAGCCCGCACACAAGTTCGGGAAAGTTCTTATCCCAAGTCCGTTTCTTTCCGAAATGTTCGTACCCCAAGTTCGTTAAGTTGATAAAAATGATCCAACAAGTGAATCTCTCGCAAATGTAAATCAAGAGTTAAATTGGTGTGTTGCATGATCTATTTGTATTTTCTGTTCTTTCTTTTAAATTAATAGAGATAAATCTCAGGAGATAAATCAATATAATCCTAGCCTCCGTAAATTGGTTGTCTATAATCTCAGGACTGTAATCCTAATTTCCGAGTCACAGTAGGACTGTCTTGATGCACTTCCATTCCTGTATGATGTACATTCACTATATAAAGAAGCTATACAGAACAACTCCCACAGAATGTGAAAAGTCAACCTTCACTTCCCTTGTCTTTACAAATGAACAGGAGATTCTTATTATTAAAGTTAATGTTGTTTGTTTCTAATTAATTTGAAAATAGAAGTTAATCCATTCACATTCCTTGTAATCAAATATGGGTTGACTGTCGAGGTATCCAACGTGTAACAACACTTTGCATGTATTGAAAGTGAATTGACATGTACGAATCAAGCACTTACATGTATTAATAGTGTACAGACATGACCCCTTCACTACAAGAAATTAAATTTTGACATAGTAGTTTTTTTGTGTCAATTACATAAGGAATTTGATTGTGCTTTTTCTAATTTTGTTTAAGGATACAGAAATTGGGGATGACATCCAGAGAAGACGGCGATGGAAAATAAATACACTTCTATGGATTCAAAGCAACTTGTTAATAGAATCTCAACGCAATCTTCAGGTTAGTCATCACCTACAAGATGGTGCTCTATTTATCGGGCGTTGCTCACAAATACGCTCATGTGCAGATGACATAGCCCACATAGTAAGTCTTGTGAAATTGAGATGTTGTGATGATTTTGATGAGTTGGGCTTCGTCCTCCCCTGCAATTTGTGCTACAAGTTTGGAGGCAGCTGGTCTTGCGGCGTGTAATAGACGGGCTCGTGATCGGTGAAGGTCGGAGGAGCTTGTTAGGGTGGCGGCTACTTTCTCGAGTCGGTATTTTCGAGTAGTATTTCTTTAGTAATTTTTCTTCTAAAAGTTTATATCCAATTTAATTATTGACTATAAAAAATTAAATACTGACATCTACTTCCAATTTGTTATGTATGTTAATTTGTAAATTTATTATTTTTCAGAAAGTGTACATGATAAATGTTTTTCTTTCATATAAATATTTTTTGTTTAGTTGTCACTTATAAATGAAAATTAATTAACTTGTTAATAACATTATTATTATAACAGCAAATCAATTATTAAAATCAATGAAAAGTTTCAAAAAAAAACTTTGATATTATAAAATTAAAAAATTTATTTGAAAAAATTTTAAATTTTATATGTGTAGTGAGTGACAAATCAAATAACTATTGCTAGTAGGAAGAGGAAATTTAGACACAATTTTATTTTGACAAAAATTTAATTTTATTGAGACAAATCTTGTTGAAGCCGAATAATGAAATTGTTGTAGTGATTGCAGTGACATTGCCCATAATATGTACGACGTCATCGGACTTTTGTGCATGAGACTTTAATCCCAGCCTATTTAGCCCGCCCACAACTTCATTGCATTATTTCATAGCACCGAATAAATGAGCCCAACCCAGATATACCCATAGGGTTCTAAACTCGTGATCATGGGGATGGACACCCCTTCGATGGGCCCGGCGGCATCATAGCTCACTCCTTCGCTCTGACGACTGGGTGGCTCCACTGTGACGGGGACCGGAAATGGAGCACGGAACCTGATGCTAGAATGTTCGACCTGGAGTCGATCTCGTGCGTCAGATAGGGCACCATCTCGGGCACGGTTGCAGCACCCACAAATGCGCGTCAATTGCCAATGTGGGAAACTAAAGAGGATTCTTCAAACTGATGATACTATTAATGGCATTCATGCTTTGAAATTTCTAATAGATTATTCCCTCCATTTAAAAGCACTTCCTATATGTTCTGGCTCATGCTCGTTTTCTTCACATATTGTTCATCATCGCTCGAGGATTTTTATTAATGTTTATAAAGAAATCACGAAAATTTATTTTTTGTTAGATATTGACCCATTTTTTCATAGTTATAAAAATAAAAAGTAAAGGCCAAATTCTTAATTCTACCTTAAAGTTTTGCCGTTTTTTTCGATCTACCCTAAACTTTTCAGAATATCATCACGCATCCCAATGTTTGCCGTTATATCAATTTTAACTACCGTTAACAGAATCAACTGACAGAAATCCACGTGGCCCCCACTGTCAGGTTATCCATTAGCCCACCGTTAAACTCCTCCCACGCCCCTTCCACCCTCCTCCTCACCCTTCCCCTCCTCCCCGATCTCCTCCAACGAGGTTTTCCGTCAAAGAAAGAATACCGCAGCGTGATGTTGTGGACATCATCCGTCAAGGGATGGTCGGGGACACCGCAACGAGGCCGACTCGTCATCGTCAACGTGTCGGGCCCTATTCTTCCCGTGACATTCAATCCAAAGAAAGTTTCGTACTTCCTCAGGGCAGACACCAGGGCATCGTCATAGGAGGTGTCGTCATTCAAGGTATAATCCCTCGGCAAGTAGCCAAATATCTTGAGGTGATTCCTTGCAAACCTCATGACATCAACTTCGAGACTAGGGCTTATCGACAGCAAGAGACGAAAAAAGTCGGAAAGCATGATGGAGTTTGGGGCCATTGCCTTTGATAGCAGTACTTGTTCCTCCATGATAGTTTAGTTTATATAGAAAAACAAATGGCTGTCGGCACTATTCATCAATATTTTGCTTTATAATATAATTAATATTGTCACTTTATTAATTTTTGAAATAGAAGAGATTCTAAACATGATACAAAATCTAACTTATTTCCAACAAAAGCCAATAAGTAATTTGGAAATAGAAATTAATGTTATTTATTTCTAACAAATATGAAAACAGAAGTTAATCCACTCAGATTCTTACAGGATTCAATAAGTTAGATTTTGTATTTAACAACTAACCTTTATAGGTTTCAAAATGTCGCATTTCATTGGGCTGAAAATCAACCCCCATGAAGTTGTTAAGAGACTGATTGGTTTGGCATCCTCCAAACAAGTGACATGAGATTTATACCGTCCAAGCTCAACGATATGATGAAACAGTCAAGGTTGAGCTAGATTTGGCCATTCCACTGAATTTCCCGGCAAAATGGGACACGACTGACCATTTCGACACTTTCGAGCTGGCCTCACCTTATGAGGAGCATTGCAAGCAAGCATGTTTTTTCCATAGTTCGGACATCCTTCCTCTTGTTGGAAGAGAATCGAAATCGATGTATAGTGAATAATTTGAGGTATTACAACCGAAGATCACAATCTTTTGTTTAATAATTATTCTTTCTGCAGACGCTGCATCCTGCTTCTATGCTGACCTTCTGGTCGTCCTTCTGCATAGCCTCTGCCTCTGCCACGAGACCTGCCTCCACGTCCTTTGTCGTGGGACCTTTTGTTGTTTCTAGAACATTTTTGCTTCTACTCGGAGACATTCAACTTCACTTGAAATGCTTGCTCCACCGGGGATGTGTACTTCCTGACCCGCTTCTCATGGACTTTTAGAAAACCCATCAACTCATAGATGGAAACTTCTACGAGATACTTCATTTCTTCAACCACGGTTACCACATGCTCAAACTTATGTAGCAAGCTTCTGAGGATTTGCTCAACGATTTTTCGATCTGGAACAACTTATCCACAACTCTTCAATTGATTGAAGATCTCCACGATCCTTGAGAAGTTTGACGGTTTCTGCGTCTTTTTTCATGACTAGATTGTCGAAGTCTCTCCAAAGGTTCTGCAGCTTTATAGATATCACCTTCCATGACCCTTTGAACTCCTTCTTTAGGACCTCCGTGCTTCATTCACCTTCTTCAGGCCGAATATCCTTGGGTTGATTGTCTTACTCACAGATTGTTCCATGGCATTCTTCATGACGTTCTCCTTGTACGCCTTTTATGGGGTTGATAACCCCTTCTGTGGAAGTGTTGCCACATTTTAGGAGAGAGTTTCCTTCTGGAACTTCTTCGTAGCCTTCCTTCACCAGTTTCCTTAGATCTTGCGAAAGGAAAATGGTCTCCATTTGAGAACACCAATAGTTGAAGTGTTCATCATCGAAGATAGGGATTTGGTTGAAAGAAAAGGTGAAGAACATGTTACCAGCGGATGCAGACATGACCTTTCGCGCTACGATACCAAACTTGTTGGGGGTTATGTGTGTAGGATTGGATAGGACGGGAGAAGGTGCCAGTAGAACGTAGAAACTGTACTGCCAACGACCTTCTGTAGGATAGAGGAAACCGATGAATGTATATTGAAGTGTTTTAGCTATGGAAATGATTTTTCTCAAACTTTCTTTTACATGAAATCTACACGTTCCTTTATATATAAGGAGGAGTAAGAAACTCAAATGACAATAGAAACTGTTAACTTAAATGACATATTTAATGATCTACTTAAATGCTTAATGCTCCACTTAATTCATTTCAGTTACTAACTTTAATAGCGTATTCAATTAAATCATAAATTACCTTGAGGCCAATTCATCATCATCAACGTGTCGGGATCTATTCTTCCCGAGACATTCAATCCAAAGAAAGTTTGGTACTTCCTCAGGGCAGACACCAAGGCCTCGTCATAGGTCTCGTCGTCGGTCGACTTGTAATCCCCCGACAAGCAGCCAAAGGCCTTCAGGTGATTCTTTGTAAACCTGATGACATTATCTGATTCGAAACTGGGGCTTATCGACAACAAGAGCAGGAAAATGATAGAAAGGATGATGGAATTTGGGGCCATTGTGTTTGATAGTTTGTATTAACTAATGGAGAGACCACTCCATGATAGTCGGTTCATATAGACAGCAAATGGCTTTCATCAAGAGTATAATTAATTTGGAATTCAGATCCGTATGTTACAAAATATAACTTATAATTAATTTGGAAATACAAGTTAATTCACTTGGATTCTTCAAAAAAAAATTGTAGAATCAATTCGGATTTGTATATCAAATATGTCCTTAATTAATTGTCTTTGATATTATGAACTAATGGATTCAGGTAGTATTTGATATTAATCAAATATTCGCTTAGCCTACCAAATCTATTCGACATTATACTAAACTTTGCTTAACTTGTTCTTATAAGTCAACTGAACAGTAGTCATATTCCCAATAAAATATTTTCAGTTTATTTAAATAAATGTAATAAAATAACCAAAAATATGAATTTATCTTTTACTGTTTCTTCTAAAGCAAATTATTGATGAATTCCTACCAACAAAATAGTGCCGAGAACCATTTGTTCTCCATATAATCTAACTGTTATGGTGCAGTTAATATACTATCATACGCAATGCCGTCAACTCCATCATCATTTCAGTAGTTATATTCCTACTGAACAGTAGTTATATTCCTAATAAAATATTTTCAGTTTATTTAAATAAATGTAATAAAATAACAAAAAATATTAATTTATCACCTTTTTCTTTTACTGTTTTGTCTCAATTTTTATATGTTTTGTTTTCCCTTTGATGAGTCAATAATTAATTTATTACCAAAATTGTCATCATCGATTTATTATAACACAAAAATTAAATTATTACCAAAATTGTCATTAATTTATTTTGTTTTATTTTTATAGCTGACAAAAAAATGGGTCAAATAGCTACCAGAAAAATATTACAATAAAATCCTGATAAAGTGGCAAAGCTAAGAAAATATGGAAATGTTTTATTATGATGCCACATGTAATTATTACTTTGCATATTTTCTTCGTTTGTATAAGAAAGTATAAATGTTTTTTTATTAAGATTGTTAGTTTCCTTCGAGAAATAATATAAATACGAACTTTTTTGCGATAATTATATACGATGATATTAATAATACGATGAAATTGTATTCCGGGATGTAGTGGGGTGTCTCCAAGCAATAGAATACGAGCGAATTGAGAGTCAACAATTTACAATGGATGAACTATGAAAATCACGCGAAGAGCCCACCTGTATTGTTAATTCGTTACTTTCTCCATCCACGACTTCATGCAATTTTTTACACGAGGCATGAGGTAAGATTTCAAATTTCTATTCGAGTTGATTTCATGTAATTTTATAATAATTTTCTTATTTAAAGACACAGGGATCTCAGCTTCGTATTAGATGAAGACAAATAAAAAAGGACCCCAACATCTTTAATTTTAAGTTGTTTTTTAGACTTGAAGTTTGTAAAATATTATTACTATTTATGTTTTGTGTCTTTATGAATTCAACCACGTGTTTTTGCTCCATACTTTTGTAAAGATTTAGTCTACGCCCTTTTTGAGAAATAATTTGTAGAAAATATTACATAGGCACGCATTTGCTCGAATGAGATCGGATCTCTCCTATAACGCCCAAGGCCTATGTCTCGGATGGCCATGGCTTGATGGGTCACGGCTAAAATCTCATGTCCAGAACTCCCGCGAGTTTGGGCATATAAACATCGAAAATCGTCGACATTGGCAACTATTCAGGCATACGTGCGTTTTTTTTCCTACGTGTCGTTTTACAGGTTAGACATGTCTGCCTGCTTTTATACTATGTCCGAACTCAGGGGAGTCCCAGGTACCGGAATTTAGCATTGACCTTGATGACCCGGTTTGAACATATCTGATGTATACCTGGAATGAGTCCAAATTCTTGATACTTGGGACATCCTCTTGAAATTTTGATGCAATTTTTTAACGATCGAATCATCGGAAGAGTTCTTGGACCACGTCCACTGTCTCGTTTTCTTTTCTGCCAACTCGAAGAGGAACCAAGAGAACACCTAAACAATTCGAGGTGCCCCCTTAAAAACCCACCTATCACAATTTAAGTCTTTGTCTAAAAGAAACGAACATGCAATTACTTTGCATAATTTCATAGTTCATTTAAAAGAAACTAACAGTTCATGCAATAATCCCAGTTTAACATTCTATGTACAACTGGAAGAGATTCACAAAGTTGGATGTGCACAGATATATGCACAGTTCAGCCATAAGCCGGATCATGTTTACCAAATTAACGAATTCTGGGTACGAACTTTTCGAAACTTATTGCTTATGTCAGTTCACCTCAAATTTTTTTGCAGTCGACCATATTCAATAAAAAATAAAAAAAAATTAACAATAACAGGATGATAAATTCCCATTTATAGTTAATTTATTACAGATACTGAAATAAACTGAAAAAATTTTATCAGGAATTTACTAAATGTTCAGTCCGCATACAAGGCACGAATGCCATCAATATCATCTTGGTCAAGTTCCCTCCTGATTCGCCCATAGCCAAATGTCCTATACATCACGGCACTCGGCCTGTCACTGTGATCGAGCCCGAGAACGTGCCCAATCTCGTGCAACACGACCGATTCTAGGTCAAGGATATTGGGAGCTTCGACCGTGCCCCATCCCTCATCCGCGTCAAAGTGCATGATTCCCCTTGTCGGCTTGGTGGAATGGGCAAAAGCGCCTCCTCGGCCATCGAAGGGGTGCGGATCCCCGTGTTCGCCCCTATAGAATCCTATCTTTATGTGCGCAATTCTGAAAACGGCCAACACCTCCTTGAAACTGAAGTCTGTCACGGCTGACCATGTCGAGAATGCCCTCGCTATGGCCTCGCTTACGTTTTTGGATGAGATAGGCGTGTTGGTAATGAAAGTGTACTTGAGTCTCCTCTTGAATTTTGGCCATTTGGGATTTCCCGGATAGAAAGCATACTGCGGCCTGATGTTTTCTGCCGAGGAATGGTCGGGGACATTGCCGCGAGGCCGACTCATCATCATCAATGTGTCAGGCTCTATTCTTCCCGAGACATTCAATCCATAGAAAGTTCGGTACTTCCTCAAGGCAGACGCCAATGCCTCATCATATGCGTCGTCGTCAATGGAGGTATAATTCTCTGACAAGTAGCCAAAGGCCTTGAGGTGATTCTTCGCAAACCTCATCACATCATCAGATTCGAGACTAGGACTTATCGACAACAATAGAAGGAAAATGACCGAAAGGATGATGGAGTTTGGGGCCATTGTCTTTGATGTGTGTATTGACTGATGGATATATAGTCAGTTTATATAGATAACAAATTGCGTTCATCAATGTTTTGCTTTAGAGTACAATTTACTTGGATAACATTGTTAGTTTATGTATCAGTTTGGAAATACAAGTTAACCCATTGAGATTAATGCTGCAAAATCCAACTTAAAACCGTAATTAATTTGAGAATAGAAATTAATCCACTCAGATTCTTCACACTTTCTTCATTAACAATGTAGAATTAATTCGGATTTGTATATCAAATATGTCCTTAATTAATTGTCTTTGATATTATGAACTAATGGATGATAATTTATATCAAGAAATGGATCGAGTACTATTTGATTGATACTAATCAAATCTTTGCTTAACTTGTTTAGGACTAAGCTCCTTTGAAATTTGATTTTCTAGTTCATTGTCCTTTTGCATTTCTGGATGATATTTCTTCGAGCATTTGCCATTTATCTCAAGAGGATAACTCTTTCCATCTATCTCACGTAACTTATAAATGTTTTCTCTTCATACAGTTCTTTGATTTATGATCAAAGGCATTAATTTAACATTTAGGGTTTAGTGTTTAATGGGCACTAGTAATTCACTTATGATTTAACTTTTAATATTTAGGGTTTAACATTTCGGGTTTAATGTTTTTTGGATTTACAATTCTAGTACGTATCTTTTTATTGTTCATCCATATAATCCTATCATTTTATGTGGCATATAAAAGATGTACGTTCAAGTTTGACCACATTTATGAACAATAAATTGATATGTATTAAAATGAGGGTAGTGAAATGACATTTATAAAAATAAGTGGACTACTTGTATGAACAGTAAAATGACATGTCTACTTGTATTGGGGTGTCTTCAAATAATAGAATATGAGCGAGTTTAGACATGTCTACCTGCTTTTATACTATGTCCGAACTAATGGGAGTCCTGTATACCGGATTTTATACTTGACCTTGATGACCCGGTTTGAACATATCCTATGCATACCTGGAATGAGTCCAAATTCTTGATACTTGGGACATCCTCTTACCATTTTGATGCAGTTTTTTAACGATCGAATCATCGGAAGCGGCCTTGGACCAAGTCCACTATCTCGTTTTCTTTTCTGCCAACTCGAAGAGGAACTAGGAGAACACCTAAACGATTCGAGGTGTCCCCTTAAAAAACCACCTATCACAATTTAAGTCTTTGTCTAAAACAAACGAGCATGCAATTACTTTGCATAATTTCATAGTTCATTTAAAAGAAAGACCACCAAATACTAACAGATCATTCAACACCCCCAGTTTAACTTTCGATGTACAACTGAAAGATATTCACAAATTTGGATGTGCACAGAGATATGCAAAGTTCAGCCATAAGCCGGATCATGTTTACGAAATTAACGAACTCGGGTACGAACTTTTCCAAACTTATTGCTTATGTCAGTTCACCTTAAATTCTTTTTTTTTTCTTTGCAGTCGACCATAGTCAATAAAAAATAAAAAATAAAAATATATCCGTTTCCACGGAAGATTAGCGCTTCCCATAAAATTAGGACCAAACAATAACGTAACAGGTGATAAATTCCCATTTATTGTTAATTTATTAAGGTTATTGAAATAAAGTGAAGAAATTTTATCCGGATTTTGACTACAGTTCAGTCTGCATACAATGCCCGAATGCCATCAACATCATCTTGGTCAAGTTCCCTCCTAATTCGCCCATAGGCAAATGTCTTATACATCACGGCACTCTGGCTGTCGCTGTGACCAAGCCCGAGAAGGTGCCCAATCTCGTGCAACGCGACCGATTCTAGGTCAAGGGTATTGGGAGCTTGGACCGTGCCCCATCCCTCGTCCTTGTCAAAGTGCATAGTTCCATTTGTCGGAGCGAAGGAATGAGCAAAAGCACCGCCGCGGCCATCGAAGGGGTGCGGATCCCCGTGTTGGCCCCTATAGAATCCTATCTTTATGTGCGCAATTCTGAAAACGGCCAACACCTCTTTGAAACTGAAGTCTGTCACGGCTGACCATGTCGAGAACGCCCTCGATATGGCCTCGCTTACGTTTTTGGATGAGATAGGCGTGTTGGTAATGAAAGTGTACTTGAGTCTCCTCTTGAATTTTGGCCATTTGGGATTTCCCGGATAGAAAGCATATTGCGGCGTGATGTTTTCTGCCGAGGAATGGTCGGGGACACTACCGCGAGGCCGACTCATCGTCATCAATGTGTCGGGCTCCATTTTTCCCGAGACATTCAATCCATAGAAAGTTTGGTACTTCCTCAAGGCAGACGCCAATGCCTCATCATATGCGTCATCGTCAATGGAGGTATAATTCTCTGACAAGTAGCCAAAGGCCTTGAGGTGATTCTTCCCAAACCTCATCACATCATCAGATTCGAGACTAGGGCTTATCGACAACAACAGAAGGAAAAGGACCGAAAGGATGATGGAGTTTGGGGCCATTGTCTTTGATGTGTATACTGACTGATGGATAGATAGTTATTTTATATTGATAACAAATTGCATTCATCAATATTTTGCTTTGAAGTATAATTAATTTGTAAATAAAAGTTAACATTGTTAGTTTGTGTATCAGAAGTTAATCCATTCACATTCTTCACAAATCCAACTTAAAAACATATAATTAATTTGAGAATACAGGTTAATCCAAACAGATTCTTCACCTATTTTTAGTAAAGAATTGTAGAATTAATTCGAATTTATATATCAAATATGTCCACAGTTTGTGTATATTGACTGATGGATATATAGTCAATTTATATAGATAACAAATTACGTTCATCAATATTTTGCTTTAGAGTAAAATTTACTTGGATAACATTGTTAGTTTGTGTATCAGTTTGGAAATACAAGTTAACCCATTGAGATTAATGCTGCAAAATCCAACTTAAAACCGTAATTAATTTGAGATAGAAATTAATCCATTCAGATTCTTCACACATTCTTTAAACAAATGTCAAATCAACAAGGATTTGTATATCAAATATGTCCTTAATTAATTGTCTTTGATATTATGAACTAATGGATGAGATGTTATATAAAGAAATGGATCGAGTACTATTTGATACTAATCAAATCTTTGCTTAGCTTGTTTAGGACTAAGATCCTTTGAATTTTAATTTTCTAGTTCATTGTCCTTTTGCATTTATGATTCGAGTATTTGCCATTTATCTCAAGAGGATAACTCTTTCCATCTATCTCGCATAACTTATAAATGTTTTCTCTTCATACAGTTCTTTGATTTATGATCAAATGCATTAATTTAACATTTAGGGTTTAGGATTTAATTGGGGCTAGTAATTCACTTATGATTTAACTTTTTATGTTTATGGTTGTTTAACTTTTAATATTTAGGGTTTAACATTTCGGGTTTAATGTTTTTTGGATTTATAGTTTTAGTACGTATCTTTTTATTATTCATCCATATAGTCCTATCATTTTATGTGGCATATAAAAGATGTACGTTCAAGTTTGACCACATTTATGAACAATAAAATTATATGTATTAAAATGAGGGTAGTGAAATGACATTTATAAAAATAAGTGGACTACTTGTATGAACAGTAAAATGACATGTATTAAAATTAGCGTCACATGTATGAATAGTTATTTGACATTTGTGAAACCCAGACATACATGTCGGAACAATGAAATGACATGTTGAAACATGTACTCGGATGTAGATGAACTAACATGTACGAATCAGGCACTCAAATGTCCGAACAGTGAAATGACATGTTTGAACAGTGCACTGACATCAGCTAATATATGTACGAAGTCACGGAACTCCAGTATGACTTTAGTCACAACCGTTGGACACTTGACGGTCACTGCAATATTACATGTAGTTTTAGCCTCGTCCGTTTAGGATTTGTTCTCGTTAACTTGCACTAGTGGGTGGTTATATTCTGTGCTCTGAAATAAAGCGACAAGGTTGTGGGTGTTCACAATAGGTTGCGATTAAAGTCCGATGCACGGAAGTCCCGTGACGTCGTACATGTCATGGGCAGTGTCAGTACAATGTGTTCAGATAATGTCCGTGTACTATTAATACATGTGAGTGCTTGTTCAGACAATACGTAATGAGTGTTATTACACGTAGGATGTCTTGACAATCACAACAAAGATTTGATTATGATCATTGTGAGTGCATTAACTTCTATTTCTAAATTAATCAGAAACAAACGACATTCACTTTAATTTCGAACTTAATTATATAATAATATGGAAAATACTTTGGATTATAATCTTAATAGATTAACTTCTATTTTAAAATTAATTACAAAATTAATTATTTTCTAAAGCAAATTATTGATGAATACCTACCAACCAAATAGTTGTTCTCTATATAAACTAACTATTATGGTGTAGTTAATATACTATCATACACAATGCCTTCAAACTCCATCATCATTTCAGTCATCTTCCTTCTCTTGTTTTCAATAAGCCCCAGTCTCGAATCTCATGACGTCATGAGGTTCACGAAGAATGACCTCAACGCCTTTGACTACTTGTCGGAGCATTATAACTCGATCGACGACACTTCCGATGATGATGATGCCTTGGGGTCTGCCTTGAGGAAGTACCAAACCTTCTTTAACTGAATGTGTCAGGAAGAATAAAGCCCGACACATTGATGCTGATGAGTCGGCCTCGTCGCGCTGTCCTCGACCCTCCCCCGACATCGCCACGCTACATTATGCTTGCCTTCCAGGGAAATCCCAAATGGCCAAAATCCATGGGGAAACTCAAGTACAATTTCAATACCAAGACATCTCTCTCGTCCAAAACCGTAAGTAGGGCCACATCAAGCGCGTCCTTGACAAAGTCAGCCATATCAGGATTCATTTTCAAGAAGGGGTCATGTCTGCTTGCGGTGAATAACACGATGCGATAACGACGTGAAGTAGTAAGGAAATAAAATGTGGTTGCCAATAAACTTAAAAGAAAGAGAAAGGAACCACAGGAGTACAAGAAAAATCACACAATGAACAATCTTATTTCTAGTATTGCATAAAATGGCTAAGTGTCGTAGCTCATGCATTCCCTCCGACAAGTGTTTTATATGTTTTTCTTTTACTGTTTTGTCTCAATTTTTATATGTTTTATTTTCTCTTTGTCATGAGTCGACAGTTGCTCATAATATCGTGAAAAGCAAGTTGTCATAATCTATTTAATATAACACAAAAAGTAATTTATTACCAAAGTCGTGATTAATTTATTTAGGGTCAACTATCTATCAAAAAAATATTACAATAAAATCGTGATAAAGTGGCAAAGTTAGGAAAAATATGAAAATATTTTATTATAATGCCAATAAAATAAACGAACATGCAATTACTTTGCATATTTCTTCGTTTGTATAAATGTTTTTTTATTAAGATTGTTAGTTTCCTTCGAGAAATAATGTAAATCCAACTTTTCTGCGATAATTATATACGAGGAGATTGTATTCCGGAATGTAGCAGTCTTGACTAAATTCAGTCCTAGCAGGGTGTCTCCAAGCAATAGAGGCGGAGCAGCACGCTCGAAAGCTATTGAAAGATAAAATTGTGAGTCGAACAATTGACAATGGATGAACAGTGAAAATCATGCAAAGACCTCACCCGTATTTTCAATTCCTTAGTTTCTCCATCTACAACTTCATGTGGTTTTTATCTATTACGATGCATGAGATTTCAAATTTCTATTCATATCAATTTCATGTAATTTTATATAATAATTTTCTTATTTAAACACATAGGAGTCTCAGCTTCTTCTTAGAGGAAGACAAATAAAAAAGAACCCCAACATCTTTAATTTTAAGTTGTTTATTACAGTTAATTAAATAAACTGAAAATGTTTTATCAGGAATTTGACTACTGTTCAGTCCGCGTACAAAGCCCGAATGCCATCAATATCATCTTGGCCAAGTTCCCTCCTAATTTGCCCATAGTCAAATGTATCATGCATCACGGCACTCGGCCTGTCGCTGTGAAAAAGCCCGAGAAGGTGCCCAATCTCGTGCAACGCGACCGATTCTAGGTCAAGGATATTGGGAGCTTGGATCGTGCCCCAGTCCTCGTCCGCGTCAAAGTGCATAATTCCGCGTGGCGGAGCGAAGGCATGAGCAAAGGAACCGCCACGACCATCGAAGGGTTCTGAATCCCCGTGTTCGCCTCTATAGAATCCTATCTTTATGTGCGCAATTCTGAAAACGCTCGCCACTGATTTGAAAGTGAAGTCTGTCACGGCTGACCATGTCGAGAAGGCCCTCGATATGGCCTCACTTAGGTTTTTGGACGGGATAGACTGGATGGAAGTGAAGGTGTACTTGAGTCTCCTCTTGGATTTTGGCCATTTGGGACTTCCTGGAAAGAAACTATACTGCGGCGTGATGTTGTTTGCCGAGGAATGGTAGGGGATATCGCCAGGAGGCCGGCTCATCATCATTAACGTGTCGGGCTCTATTCTTCCCAAGACATTCAATCCATAGAAAGTTTGGTACTTCCTCAAGGCAGACGCCAATGCCTCATCATATGTGTCGTCGTCGATGGAGGTATAATTCTCTGACAAGTAGCCAATGGCCTTGAGATGATTCTTCACAAAGCTCATTACATCATCTGATTCGAGACTGGGGCCCATCGCCAACAACAGAAGGAAAAGGACCGAAAGGATGATGGAGTTTGGGGCCATTGTCTATGATGTGTGTATTGACTGATGGATAGATAGTTAGTTTATATAGATAACAAATTGCATTCATCAATATTTTGCTTTACGAGTATAATTAACATGGATAACTTTGTTAGTTTGTCTATCAGTTTGGAAATACAGGTTAACACATTGAGATTAATGCTGCAAGATCCAACTTAAAACCGTAATTAATTTGACAGTAGAAGGTAATCCACTCAGATTCTTCACACATTCCTCGTTAGCAAAATGTCGAATCAACTCAGATTTGTATGTGAAATCTGCCCTTAATTAATTGTCTTTGATATTCTGTACTAATGGATGATAATTTATATCAAGAAATGGATCTGAGTGCTATTTGATACTAATCAAATCTTTGCTTAACTCGTTCTCAAGGGAACGAGTTGCTAGGACTAAGCTCCTTTGAATTTTGATTTTCTAGTTCATTGTCCTTATGATATTGCTTCAAATATTTGCCATTTATCTTAAGAGGATAACTCTTTCCGTCTAACTCGCTTTACTTATAAACGTTTTCTTTTGATACAGTTCTTTGATCCTAAAGGACCTTCCTGTTTTGGACAGCCGGTTGATACATAGAATTCCAAGAGCCTATTAAAACATCGAAATTCGATGGTCTGAGCCCGAGGACAAGCCCGATTAGTATTTAAGTTTTTTAACATGATTTTGTACGTTTTCTAATGTTTTGGTAGATGAACACAACAATCCATGATCATATATTGTCTTGTTTAAGCATGGTAATTCTCACTTCTCATCTATGGTTATCCTCTCGAACGATCTCCTATAACACCTTAACTGGAATAGCGGTGGCCTGATGCTACTACCATGAACATAGTTCTTAATATTTATGTCTTTTGATTTTTATGGTTTAATATTTAGAGTTTAAGATTTATGAAAAAATGCGTTAATTTAAAATTAAGGGTTTATGGTTTAATTGGGGCTAGTAATTCACTTATGATTTAACTTTTTATGTTTATGGTTGTTTAACTTTTAATATTTAGGGTTTAACATTTAGGGTTGCGATTAAATCCCGATGCACGAAAGTCCCATGACGTCTTACATGTCATGGGCAATGTCAGTCCAACGGGATCAGACAATGTCAGTTGTACTATTAATACATGTGAGTGCTTGATTCATACAATACGTAATGAGTGTTATTACATGTAGGATGTCTTGACAATCACAACAAAGATTTGATTATAATCATTGTGAGTGCATTAACTTCTATTTCAAATTAATTAGAAACAAACAACGTTCACTTTAATTTCGAACTTAATTATATAATAATGAGGAAAATAAGTTGGATTATAATCTTTAAAATTAGTTATTTTCTAAAGCAAATTATTGATGAATACCTACCAACCAAATAGTGCCGACAACCAATTGATCTCTATAGAAACAATATGTTATGGTGTAGTTAATATACTATCATACGCAATGCCTTCAAACTCCATCATCATTACAGTCATCTTCCTTCTCTTGTTTTCGATAAGCCCCAGTCTCGAATCTCATGACGTCATGAGGGTCGACCTCAACGCCTTTGACTACTTGTCGGAGCATTATAACTCGATCGACAACACTTCCGATAATCATGCCTTGGTGTCTGCCGTGAGGAAGTACCAAACTTTCATTAACTGAATGTGTCGGGAAGAATAGAGCTCGATACGTTGATGCTGATGAGTTGGCCTTCTCGACATGGTCAGCCATATCAGGATTCACATTCAAGAAGGGGTCATGTCTGTTTGCGGTGAATAACACGTTGCGATAAGGACGTGAAGTAATGAGGAAATAAAATGTGTTGCCAATAAACTTATAAGATACAGAAAGGAAAGACAGAAGTACAAGAAAAATTATACAATGAACAAACTTATTTCTAGTATTGCAGAAAATGGCTAAGTACAGGAAGACAACCAAGCAGCCTTTCAGAGTCTCATAATGATTGTCGTGTCTTATTACAAGGAAGACGGGGATGGATATAAAGGCAATCACAGGGATGGAGTTTTCTTCTATGGTGCTACAGTGTCATAGCTCATGCCTTCCCTCCGACAAATGGAATGTTACACTTTGACGCGGACAAGTAACGGGACACGGTCCAAGCTGCCGATATCCTCGACCTACAGTCGGACACGGTGCACGAGAATGGGCACCTTCTTGGGCTCGATCATAGAAACAATGAGAGCGCCGCAATGTTTCCTTAATTTAACTAGGGGCAAATTAAGAGGGAGCCTGACCAAGATGATATTGATGGCATTCGGGCCTTGTGTTCTTATTTTATTAGGAGGCATGAGATTTCAATTTTTCTATGTGATTTGATTTCATGTTTTCTTATTATATAATAATGAGGAAAATAAGTTGGATTATAATCTTTGAAATTAATTATTTTCTAAAGCAAATTATTGAAGAATACCTACCAACCAAATAGTGCCGAGAACAATTAGTTCTCTATATAAACTAACTGTTATGTTGTAGTTAATATACTATCATACACAATGCCTTCAAACTCCATCATCATTTCAGTCATCTTCCTTCTCTTGTTTTCAATAAGCCCCAGTCTCGAATCTCATGACGTCATGAGGTTCACGAAGAATGACCTCAACGCCTTTGACTACTTGTCGGAGCATTATAACTCGATCGACGACACTTCCGATGATCATGCCCTGGTGTCTGCCTTGAGGAGGTACCAAACTTTCTTTAACTGAATGTGTCGGGATGAATAGGGCCCCACACGTTGATGTTTATGAGTCCGCCTCGTTTCGGTGTCCTCGACCCTCCCTCGACAGGCAACACCAAGCTACAGTATGCTTTCCTTTAGGGAAATCCCAAATGGCCAAAATCCATGAGGAAACTCAAGTACAATTTCAATACCAAGACGCCTCCTCGTCCAAAACCGTAAGTAAGGCCATATCAAGCGCGTTCTCGACATGGTCAGCCACATCATGATTCACTTTCAAGAAGAGGTCATGTCTGTTTGCGGTGAAGAACACGTTGCGAACGACGTGAATTAGTAAGGAAATAAAATGTGGTCACCAATAAACTTAAAACAAACAGAAAGGAATGATGGAAGTACAAGAAAAATCACACAATGAACAAATTGATTTCTAGTATTGCAGAAATGACTAAGTATAGGAAGACAACCAAGTAACAATTCGGGGCCTCAGAATGATTGTCGTGCCTAATTACAAGGAAGACGTGGATGGATATAGAGGCAATCACGGGGATGGATATTTCTTCTATGGTGCTACGGTGTCATAGCTCATGCCTTCGCTCCGCCAAGCGGAATGTTACGCTTTGACGCAGACAAGTAATGGGACATGGTCCAAGCTGCCAATATCCATGACCTACAATCGGACACGGTGCACGAGAATGGGCCCCCTCTCGGGTTCGATCACAGCAACATGAGAGCGCCGTTATGTTTCCTTTATTTAACTAGGGGCAAATTAAGAGGGAACTTGACCAAAATGATATTGATGGCATTCGGGCCTTGTACGCGGACTGAACAGTAGTCAATGTAATTTTATTAGAAGGCATGAGATTTCAATTTTTCAATGTGTATTGATTTCAGGTTTTCTTATTTAAACACGTAGAAATCTCAACTTCTTATTAGAGGAAGATAAATTAAAAAGGACTCCAACATCTTTACTTTTAAGTTGTTTGTTACGGTTAATGAAATAAACTGAATGTGTTTTATCAGGAATTTGACTGTTGTTCAGTCCGCATACAAGGCCCGAATGCCATCAATATCATCTCGGTCAAGTTCCCTCTTAATTTCCCCATAGCCAAATCCATCAGACATCACGGCACTCGGCCTGTCGCTGTGATGAAGCCCGAGAAGGTGCCCAATCTCGTGCAACGCGACCGATTCTAGGTCGAGGATATTGGGAGCTTGGACTGTGCCCCAGTCCTCGTCCGCGTCAAAGTGCATAATTCCTCTTGGCGGAGCGGTGGCATGAGCAAAAGAACCGCCGTGACCATCGAAGGGATCTGAATCCCCGTGTTTGCCTCTATAGAATCCTATCTTTATGTGCGCAATTCTGAAACCAGCCACCAATTTGAAGGTGAAGTTTGTCACGGCTGACCATGTCGAGAAGGCCCATGATATGGCCTCACTTACGTTTTTGGACGGGATAGGCTTGATGGTAGTGAAGGTGTACTTTAGTCTCCTCTTGGATTTTGGCCATTTGGGATTTCCCGGAAAGAAAGCATACTGCGGCGTGATGTTTTCTGCCGAGGAATGGTCGGGGACACTGCCGCGAGGCCGACTCCTCATCATCAACGTATCGGCCTCTATTCTTCCCGAGACATTCAATCCATAGAAAGTTTGGTACTTCCTCAAGGCAGACGCCAATGCCTCGTCATAGACGGCGTCGTCGATGGAGGTATAATTCTCTGACAAGTAGCCAAAGGCCTTGAGGTGATTCTTCGCAAACCTCATCACATCATCAGATTCGAGACCGGGGCTTATCGACAACAACATATGGAAAAGGACCGAAAGAATGATGGAGTTTGGGGCCATTGTCTTTGATGTGTGTATTGACTGATGGGTAGATAGTCAGTTTATATAGATAACAAATTGCATTCATCAATATTTTGCTTTAAGAGTATAATTAACATGGATAACATTTTTAGTTTGTTTATCATTTTGGAAATACAGGTTATTACATTGAGATTAATGCTGCAAAATCCAACTTGAAACTACAATTAATTTGAGAATAGAAGTTAATCCTCTCAGATTCTTCACACATTCCGCATTAGCAAAATGTAGAATCAACTCGGATTTGTAAGTGAAATCTGCCCTAAATTAATTGTCTTTGATATTATGAACTACTGGATGATAATTTATATCAAGAAATGGATCGAGTACAATTTGATACTAATCAAATCTTTGCTTAACTCGTTCTTAAGGGAACGAGTTGCTAGGACTAAGCTCCTTTGAATTTTGATTTTCTAGTTCATTGTCCTTATAATATTTCTTCAAATATTTTCCATTTATCTTAAGAGGATAACTCTTTCCATCTAACTCGCTTTAACTTATAAACGTATTCTTTCGATACAGTCTGGACCTTCCTGTTTTGGACAGCCGGTTGATACATAGAATTCCAAGAGCCTATTAAAACATCGAAATTCCATGGTCCGAGCCCGAGGACAAGCCCGATTAGTATTTAAGATTTTTAACAGGATTTTGCACGTTTTCTAATTTTTTGGTAGATGAACACAACAATCCATGATCATATATTGTCTTGTTTAAGCATGGTAATTCTCACTTCTCATCTATGGTTATCCTCTCGAACGATCTCCTATAACACCTTAACCGGAATGGCGGTGGCCTGATGCGACTACCATGAACAAGTTTTTAATATTTATGTCTTTTGATTTTTATGGTTTAATATTTAGAGTTTAAGATTTATGATAAAATGCGTTAATTTAACATTAAGGGTTTAGGGTTTAATTGGGGCTAGTAATTCACTTATGATTTAACTTTTTATGTTTATGGTTGTTTAACTTTTAATATTTAGGGTTTAACATTTAGGGTTGCGATTAAATCCCGATGCACGAAAGTCCCGTGACGTCGTACATGTCATGGGCAATGTCAGTACAATGGGATCAGACAATGTCAGTTCTACTATTAATACATGTGAGTGCTTGATTCATACAATACGTAATGAGTGTTATTACAAGTATGATGTCTTGACAATCACAACAAAGATTTGATTATAATCATTCTGAGTGCATTAACTTTTATTTCCAAATTAATTAGAAACAAACAACCTTCACTTTAATTTCGAACTTAATTATGTAATAATAAGAAAAATAAGTTGGATTATAATCTTAATGGATTAACTTATATTTTTAAAATTAATTATTTTCTAATGCAAATTATTGATGAATACCTACCAACCAAATAGTGCCGAGAACCAATTGATCTCTATATAAACTATCTGTTATGGTGTAGTTAATATACTATCATATGCAATGCCTTCAAACTCCATCATCATTTCACTCATCTACCTTCTCTTGTTTTTGATAAGCCCCAGTCTCGAATCTCATGACGTCATGAGGTTCACGAAGAATGACCTCAATGCCTTTGACTACTTGTCGGAGCAGTATAACTCGATCGACGACACTTCCGATGATCATGCCTTGGTTTCTGCCGTGAGGAAGGACCAAACTTTCTTTAACTGAATGTGACGGGAAGAATAGAGCTCGATAAGTTGATGCTGATGAGTAGGCCTCGTTGCGGTGTCCTCGACCCTCCCTCGACAGGCAACCCCACGCGAAGGTATGCTTTCCTTCCGGGAAATCCCAAATGGCCAAAATCCATGAGGCAACTCGAGTAAAATTTCAATGCCATGACGCCTCTCTCGTCCAAAACTGTAAGTAAGGCCATATCAAGCGCGTTCTCGACATGGTCAACCATATCAGAATTCACTTTCAAGAAGGGGTCATGTCTGTTTGCGATGAATAACACGTTGCGATGATGACGTGAAGTAGTAAGTAAATAAAATGTGTCGCCAATAAACTTATAAGATACAGAAAGGAATGACAGAAGTACAACAAACAATTACACAATGAACAAACTTATTTCTAATGTTGCAGAAAATGGCCAAGTATAGGAAGACAACCAATCAGCTTTTCAGAGTGTCATAATGATTGTCGTGTGTTATTAAAAGGAAAACGGGGATGGATATAAAGGCAATCACAGGGATGGAGTTTTCTTCTATGGTGCTACAGTGTCATAGCTCATGCCTTCCCCCCGACAAATGGAGTGTTACACTTTGACGTGGACAAGTAATGGGACACGGTCCAAGCTGCCAATATCCTCGACCTACAGTCGGACACGGTGCACGAGAATGGGCACCTTCTCGGGCTCGATCACAGAAACAATGAGAGCGCCGTTATGTTTCCTTTATTTAACTAGGGGCAAATTAAGAGGGAACCTGACCAAGATGATATTGATGGCATTCGGGCCTTGTTTTCTTATTTTATTAGGAGGCATGAGATTTCAATTTTTCTATGTGATTTGATTTCATGTTTTCTTATTTTAACACATAGAAATCTAAACTTCTTATTAGAGGAAGACAAATAAAAAAGCCAACATCTTTACTTTTAAGTTGTTTATTACAGTTAATGAAATAAACTGAAAATGTTTTATGAGGAATTTGACTACTGTTCAGTCCCCATACAAGGCCCGAATGCCCTCAATATCATCTTGGTCAAGTTCCCTCCTAATTTCCCCATAGCCAAATGTGTCATACATCACGGCACTCGGCCTGTCGCTGTGACTAAGCCCGAGAAGGTGCCCGATCTCGTGCAACGCGACCGATTCCAGGTCAAGGATATTGGGAGCATGGACCGTGCCCCAGTCCTCGTCCGCGTCAAAGTGCATAGTTCCATTTGGCGGAGAGAAGGCATGAGCAGCGGACCCGCCACGACCATCGAAGGGTCTTGAACACCCGTGTTCGAGCCTATAGAATCCTATCTTTATGTGCGCAATTCTGAAACCAGCCACCAATTTGAAAGTGAAGTTTGTCACGCCTGACCATGTCGAGAAGGCCCTGGATATGGCCTCACTTACGTTTTTGGTCGGGATAGGCTTGTTGGTAGTGAAGGTGTACTTGAGTCTCCTCTTGGATTTTGGCCATCTGGGAATTCCCGGAAAGAAAGCATACTGCGGCGTGATGTTTTCTGCCGAGGAATGGTCGGGGACGCTGCCGGGAGGCCGACTCATCATCATCAACGTGTCGGCCTCTATTCTTCCCGAGACATTCAATCCATAGAAAGTTTGGTACTTCCTCAAGGCAGACGCCAATGCCTCGTCATAGACGGCGTCGTTGATGGAGGTATAATTCTCTGACAAGTAGCCAAAGGCCGTGAGGTGATTCTTCGCAAACCTCATCACATCATCAGATTCGAGACTGGGGCTTATCGACAACAACATATGGAAAAGGACCGAAAGAATGATGGAGTTTGGGGCCATTGTCTTTGATGTGTGTATTGACTGATGGGTAGATAGTCAGTTTATATAGATAACAAATTGCATTCATCAATATTTTGCTTTAAGAGTATAATTAACATGGATAACATTGTTAGTTTGTTTATCAGTTTGGAAATACAGGTTATTACTTTGAGATTAATGCTGGAAAATCCAACTTGAAACTACAATTAATTTGAGAATAGAAGTTAATCCTCTCAGATTCTTCACACATTCCTCATTAGCAAAATGTAGAGTCAACACGGATTTGTATGTGAAATCTGCCCTCAATTAATTGTCTTTGATTTTATTAACTAATGGGTGATAATTTATATCAAGAAATGGATCGAGTACTATTTGATACTAATCAAATCTTTGCTTAACTCGTTCTTAAGGGAACGAGTTGCTAGGACTAAGCTCCTTTGAATTTTGATTTTCTAGTTCATTGTCCTTATGATATTTCTTCAATTATTTTCCATTTATCATAAGAGGATAACTCTTTCCATCTAACTCGCTTTAACTTATAAACGTATTCTTTCGATACAGTCAGGACCTTCCTGTTTTGTACAGCCGGTTGATACATAGAATTCCAAGAGCCTATTAAAACATCGAAATTCCATGGTCTGAGCCCGAGGACAAGCCCGATTAGTATTTAAGATTTTTAACATGATTTTGCACGTTTTCTAATTTTTTGGTAGATGAACACAACAATCCATGATCATATATTGTCTTGTTTAAGCATGGAAATTCTCACTTCTCATCTATGGTTATCCTCTCGAACGATCTCCTATAACACCTTAACCGGAATAGCAGTGGCCTGATGCGACTACCATGAACATATTTCTTAATATTTGTCTTTTGATTGTTTTGGTTTAATATTTAGAGTTTAAGATTTATGATAAAATGCGTTAATCATTAAGGGTTTAGGGTTTAATTGGGGCTAGTAATTCACTTATGATTTAACTTTTTATGTTTATGGTTGTTTAACTTTTAATATTTAGGGTTTAACATTTAGGGTTGCGATTAAATCCAGATGCACGAAAGTCCCGTGACGTCGTACATGTCATGGGCAATGTCAGTACAATGGGATCAGACAATGTCAGTTGTACTATTAATACATGTGAGTGCTTGATTTATACAATACGTAATGAGTGTTATTACACGTTGGATGTCTTGACAATCACCACAAAGATTTGATTATAATCATTCTGAGTGCATTAACTTCTATTTCCAAATTAATTAGAAACAAACAACCTTCACTTTAATTTCGAACTTAATTATATAATAATAAGGAAAATAAGTTGGATTATAATCTTAATGGATTAACTTATATTTTTAAAATTAATTATTTTCTAATGCAAATTATTGATGAATACCTACCAACCAAATAGTGCCGAGAACCAATTGATCTCTATATAAACTATCTGTTATGGTGTAGTTAATATACTATCATATGCAATGCCTTCAAACTCCATCATCATTTCACTCATCTTCCTTCTCTTGTTTTTCATAAGCCCCAGTCTCGAATCTCATGACGTCATGAGGTTCACGAAGAATGACCTCAATGCCTTTGACTACTTGTCGGAGCATTATAACTCGATCGACGACACTTCCGATGATCATGCCTTGGTTTCTGCCGTGAGGAAGGACCCAACTTTCTTTAACTGAATGTGACGGGAAGAATAGAGCTCGATAAGTTGATGCTGATGAGAAGGCCTCGTTGCGGTGTCCTCGACCCTCCCTCGACAGGCAACCCCAGGCGTAGGTATGCTTTCCTTCCGGGAAATCCCAAATGGCCAAAATCCATGAGGCAACTAGAGTAAAATTTCAATGCCATGAAGCCTCTCTCGTCCAAAACTGTAAGTAAGGCCATATCAAGCGCGTTCTCGTCATGGTCAGCCATATCATGATTCACTTTCAAGAAGGGGTCATCTCTGTTTGCGGTGAATAACACGTTGCGAACGACGTGAAGTAGTAAGGAAATAAAATGTGGTCACCAATAAACTTAAAACAAACAGAAAGGAATGATGGAAGTACAAGAAAATTCACACAATGAACAAATTGATTTCTAGTATTGGAGAAAATGACTAAGTATAGGAAGACCACCAAGTAACCCTTCGAGGCCTCAAAATGATTGCCGTGCCTAATTACAAGGAAGACGTGGATGGATATAGAGGCAATCACGGGGATGGATATTTCTTCTATGGTGCTACGGTGTCATAGCTCATGCCTTCGCTCCGCCAAGCGGAATGTTACGCTTTGACGCAGACAAGTAATGGGACATGGTCCAAGCTGCCAATATCCACGACCTACAATCGGACACGGTGCACGAGAATGGGTACCTTCTCGGGCTCGATAAAAGCAATAGTGAGAGCGCTGTTATGTTTCCCTTATTTAACTAGGGGCAAATTAAGAGGGAACTTGACCAAGATGATATTGATGGCATTCGGGCATTGTATGCGGACTGAACAGTAGTCAATGTAATTTTATTAGGAGGCATGAGATTTCACTTTTTCTATGTGTATTGATTTCATGTTTTCTTATTTAAACACGTAGAAATCTCAACTTCTTATTACAGGAAGATAAATTAAAAAGGACCCCAACATCTTTACTTTTAAGTTGTTTATTACGGTTAATGAAATAAACTGAAAGTGTTTTATCAGGAATTTGACTGCTGTTCAATCCGCATACAAGGCCCGAATGCCATCAATATCATCTCGGTCAAGTTCCCTCTTAATTTCCCCATAGCCAAATGTATCGTACATCACGGCACTAGGCCTGTCGCTGTGATGAAGCCCGAGAAGGTGCCCAATCTCGTGCAACGCGACCGATTCTAGGTCAAGGATATTGGGAGCTTGGACCGTGCCCCAGTCCTCGTCGGCGTCAAAGTGCATAATTCTGCTTGGCGGAGCGGAGGCATGAGCAAAAGCACCGCCGCGGCCATCGAAGGGTTCTGAATCCCCGTGTTCGCGTCTATAGAATCCTATCTTTATGTGCGCAATTCTGAAACCAGCCACCAATTTGAAAGTGAAGTCTGTCACGGCTGACCATGTCGAGAAGGCCCCAGATATGGCCTCACTTACGTTTTTGGACGGGATAGGCTTGATGGTAGTGAAGGTGTACTTGAGTCTCCTCTTGGATTTTGGCCATTTGGGACTTCCGGGAATGAAACTATACTGCGGCGTGATGTTGTTTGCCAAGGAATGGTCGGGAATATCGCCACGAGGCCGGCTCATCATCATTAACGTGTCGGCCTCTATTCTTCCTGAGACATTCAATCCATAGAAAGTTTGGTACTTCCTCAAGGCAGACGCCAATGCCTCGTCGTACGTGTCGTCGTCGATGGAGGTATAATTCTCTGACAAGTAGCCAAAGGCCTTGAGGTGATTCTTCGCAAAGCTCATTACATCATCAGATTCGAGACTGGCGCCCATCGACAACAACAGAAG
This sequence comes from Melastoma candidum, assembly GCA_023653495.1. Classification (NCBI taxonomy): domain Eukaryota; kingdom Viridiplantae; phylum Streptophyta; class Magnoliopsida; order Myrtales; family Melastomataceae; genus Melastoma; species Melastoma candidum. The sequence continues at coordinate 17,766,223 of CM042890.1, read as the reverse complement.
GAAAAGGACCGAAAGGATGATGGAGTTTGGGGCCATTGTCTTTGATGTGTGTATTGACTGATGGGTAGATAGTCAGTTTATATAGATAACAAATTGCATTCATCAATATTTTGCTTTAAGAGTATAATTAGCATGGATAACATTGTTAGTTTGTTTATCAGTTTGGAAATACAAGTTAACACATTCAGATTAATGCTACAAAATCCAACTTAAAACCACAATTAATTTGAGAATAGAAGTTAATCCACTCAGATTCTTCACACATTCCACATTAGCAAACTGTAGAATCAACTCGGATTTGTATGTGAAATCTGTCCTTAATTAATTGTCTTTGATATTATGAACTAATGGATGATAATTTATATCAAGAAATGGATCGAGTACTATTTGATACTAATCAAATCTTTGCTTAACTCGTTCTTAAGGGAACGAGTTGCTAGGACTAAGCTCCTTTGAATTTTGATTTTCTAGTTCATTGTCCTTATGATATTTCTTCAAATATTTGCCATTTATCTTAAGAGGATAACTCTTTCCATCTAACTCACTTTACTTATAAACGTTTTCTTTTGATACAATTCTTTGATCCTAAAGGACCTTCCTGTTTTGGAGAGCCGGTTGATACATAGAATTCCAAGAGCCTATTAAAACATTGAAATTCGATGGTCTAAGCCCGAGGACAAGCCAGATTAGTAGTTAAGTTTTTTAACATTATTTTGTACGTTTTCTAATTTTTTGGTAGATGAACACAACAATCCATGATCATAAATTGTCTTGTTTAAGCGTGGTCGTTCTCACTTCTCATCTATGGTTATCCTCTCGAATGATCTCCTATAACACCTTAACCGGAATAGCGGTCGCCTGATGCGACTACCATGAACATAGTTCTTAATATTTATGTCTTTTGATTTTTATGGTTTAATATTTAGAGTTTAAGATTTATGATAAAATGCGTTAATTTAACATTAAGGGCTTAGGGTTTAATTGGGGCTAGTAATTCACTTATGATTTAACTTTTTATGTTTATGGTTGTTTAACTTTTTTCTTTGTTAAGGTAAATTTGATTGAGGGTAAGAAATTAGTTACATGGTTCTAGAGGCAGCTTAACTGCCTTAAAGAAGTGCTAAACTATAATCCTAGCCTAGAACCTGTCCAAAAAGGTAACTACTAGATAATACCTACTCTAAGTCCTAATTTTCCCATCATGGGCCACTCAAAACTAGGCCCAAATTTTACAGCCCAGCCGCACCCGCATAGGCTTCAAAATAGTAACCCAATAAACTGTCTCAAAGTTTGCGGGTACATAAAGATATACAGAAAGCATTAATGAGATTGATTTCGCGGGCTTTTTCCCGCCAGTCTTCCCGCAGATCTGCGCGATTCCGCAAGTGGCCTCATCAACAAGTTGCTCCAATCTTTATACTCTGCGGAGTCTGCCTCCGGGATCCACTCCTCCGAGCTTGTTTCGGTGTCATCCACATCCTCCTCTTGCAGATTCTGGTCCGGGAAGCTGGCGGTGCCGCCCACCTTCTCTGAAGCTGGTATCTTGTTGCTGCTGCCAGGCAGAAACTCAGAGGAGGCAATATCCTTCCAGAAATCCATATCCCCCCACTCATCAGTCACTGGGGGATTGTGATCTTTGCCCTTGTCCTGCCCCGAGCTGATGCCTACAGTGCGCTGCACTTCCTCCCCTGCAACCTGCTTCCCTTTATATTTATCTTCCTGCCTCGATTGGGGAGGTCCCTTCGTGCCAGTCTAAGCAGCCAAACTTGCCAACAGAATTTCCTTCGTTGCATCCATCCTCGACATCTTAGCCTGTTGGCTTGCTTTAGTTTGTCTACAAGGAAGAGCCATCCTTGGGACAGAGCCTCCAGCTCCAAGTGATCCAACGCAGATTGCCAGCCCCTGCTGTCAATACGTTGCAGGATTTCTTGAATGACCCATAGTTTTACTTCTGCCTCCTCCTCTGCTAGTTGAAGACGGTCTGTTTGAGTGGCTGCATCCTTGAAGGCGGCAGCTGGTCGTGCTGGCTGCTCATCTGGAAGTCTGAACCTCATTCGCCGAGCGGATTTTGCCACTTTAGGCCTATTACAGTTAAGCTCTTCAGGTGTGCTTCTTTCTCGTTTGGGGGGTGATTGCATGGGATCCTCGTATGGCGGGGAGTCCTCTTGGTTAAAGTGCACTTGTAACACATTCGGGCGGAGGAATTCCTGATTTGCCGCAGCAAGTTTGTTTAACTGCCTCCACCTCAGCCTCATCTGCTTCCTGTCAAAAGGTTTCGGTCTCGGATTGTACACTCCAAGTCACTCATCCTCCAGCATAGCCGACCATTCCTTCCACGCCTTGGGTATGTCCTCTAGATTGAATCTGTCTTCAGCTAAAGCCCTATTGAAGGAGTAGAGGAAAATCATATGCGCCCCATACTTAATACTTGCCAATGGCCACCATAGCTCATTTAATTTGCTGATGCTCCTCCTGGCATTCTGGAATTCCTTCATGTTGCCCTCAGCCAGTGTTTCCCCAGTGCGCGTGTACAGCAGCAGTATCATTTTCAGGAGCCTACCCTCTCCATCTTCATCCATCAACAGATCGTCCCAACGATTGTAGTTCTCAGTCTCATCCCATTCATCGGGTCCCTTGGGCCTGCCTCCTCCATGCCTCCAGCTCACCACTCACTCTATAGCTCCCTTCCTATACAGAGCACCCCATCTCCATTCCTTCGTAAATCCATGACCAGAGCCGGCAGAGTCGGCTTCCCCAAAGACATAGCTAATAAATTTCTTCGCATCAGCTTCGGCTGCTCTCTTAGCTTCCAGAGGGTCCTCATCCATAGAGATTTGCGACCAGCCCGCAAACCATTCTGAATCATAATCCTAAGACCCATGCTCAAAGCGGGGATGCCATGAATCCTGCACGGGTTCCCCCCTCTGTTGTCCCTCTCCCTCTATCTGATCATGGTGTTCCCCGGACAGTTTATATGGCCTTGTCCTACAACTATACACGGGTTCGTCCGAGGTTACCTGGATGATAGGTTGGGGTGTTTCTTCCCACTTCTCTTCCCCCGCCCTCGGCTCCTGACTTCTGGCGGGTACCCTATCACTCATGGTTGTGCTGTGTGGCTTCCTATCCGGTGAGAGACCCAAACCCTCCATTCCTAAGTTTGGTGCTGCCCGCTCCGCCTGGGTAACAGGTTGGGAAGGGACCAGGGTTTGCGGTTCTCCCTCCCCCTCCCCTGCTTGCAGTGCTTGCCTTCTGGTGACCACCATGTCAAGCGTCACGCGGTTTCATCACCAGTCGAACCTTCAAATCCTCAAGCCCTAAACGTGGTCCTGCCCTTCCCGCCTGTTTGATGGCCTGGGTAGTAGGCTTGGGGGGGGGGGGGGGGGGGGGAGGGGGAAGGCCCATTACCTGGTGAGCCCATGTTTGTGCTGGATGTGCAGGAAGTGACCTGCCATTACCGGATAAGCCCATAACCATGCTGGCCCGAGTTGAAATCCTACTCCCATCTCCAGGTGGGCCCTTATTTTATTTAGGGCACGAGCAGAAGGCCCCTGCCTTCTCAAGCCTTCCTTCTCCCTTGGCCTGCTCAACATTCCGAATGCACGCACTGCAACACTTCCTGCAGAAGACTTCGCACCATTCATCCGTCTTCCGCTGAGCTCCTTCCATATGTGGTAGAGCAGGATGACAGTCGCCCTAGCCTCTCACTCCAGCGATGGAAGAATGCAGCCGCTCCAGGTCCTCCCAGGCGGTGCTGATAAAAGTATAGTTCATCATTCCGCCAAGATGACCCCACACTATCCTGGCGAAATTACATTGGAAGAACAGATGATCCCGTGTCTCCACTGCACATTGACAAAATACACACTCAGCAGATGACAATAGCCCCTTCCGATGCCAAAATTGAGTGCTACGCAACCGTTCTTTTGCGATCAGCCACACCAGAATGGAACATCTGGGGGGAATTTCCTTGCTCCAAACCCAGGAACTCCAGTCCACCCTCTGCTTTTTCACCCTCAGAAGATCCCAAGCTTCCTTGATTGAGAAGACTCCGTTCTTGTTACCGAGCCAATCAGCTTATCGATCCCTTCCCTAGGATAATCTGTTGGTATCAGCAGCCGTGACAATAACTCATAAAATTGTTTTTCTTCCCCTTCAGGCATACATCCCTCAACAAACTTATGCCAAGCAGTACTCTGAAATACAGCTCTAACTGTCGCATCTTTAGGTATGCATGAGTTTATTCTCTCCCTCTAAGTAATAATCGTGCCCAGGCAACCAGTTTAAGCCCATTTGTCATGCCAGAAGGAAATTCTTCTCCCATCACCCACCTTCCATGCTACAAGATTCTCCATGAGTACTCGCAGTTTCAGAATTCTCTTCCAAAGCCAAGAGTCATTGGTCCGTGGCCATATTGTCCAGATACTCTTCGATTTCAATATTTCTTTGTGCACCCAAGTTGTCCACAAGGATCCCAACGGGTCAGATAGCAAATGCAAAATGTGCTTTAACATTGTGATCCTATTCCACTCTAAAGGCCTTTTAATTTCCAAGCCTCCTTCCTCAAACGGACAGCACACCTCCAACCATTTGACCTTCGACTTTCCCTGCCCACATATGCTGCCTCCCGAAAGGAAGCTAGCCATTAACCTGTCCACCCTCCTACAGACCTCTAGCGGCAGCGGCACGATACTAGCCCAATACGACTGTATTGAAAATAGCACCGCCCGGACCAATTGCAGTCTTGCTGCGTATGAGAGCTTCTTGCTTGTCCAGGCCGAAATTCGCTTTGTGATGGCATCCACCAGAGGAGCACAATCCCTGGTTGATAACTGTTTGGAGACTAATGGAAGTCCCAAATACCACATAGGAAATTTACCTTTTTGAAAACCTGTGCTGCACAAAATATCTTGTTGTTTTTGCAGATGCACTTTCCCGAAGAGGATTTCATATTTTTCCTTACTTATCTACAACCCAGACATGGCAGTAAAGGTTTGCAGAGCTTCCATTATTACCTTAAGTGTCGGTTTCTCCGCCCTCGCAAACAACAGGACATCATCCGCAAAAAATAGATGGGAGATATTCACTCGGGCACATCTACTATGGAATTTGAAGTCTGGATTCGTAATGCTTGTCCTCATAAGCCCCAATACTGCCTCCATAGCCATAACAAAAAGGTATGGGGATAGAGGATCCCCTTGCCTAATACCACATTTGCTCCAAAAGTGGCCACAGAGTTGCCCATTGATATTCAATGAAAACGAGAGAGTGGTGACACACTCCTTGATCCACATAGCCATTCTTGATGGTACTCCAAAAGCATGCAAAACTGTCAGGAGATAGTTCCAGCTCAAAGAGTCAAAAGCCTTAGCGATATCAAGCTTGATCGCACAGCTATTCGGACCTTTTTTGTATTGTATCCTGCAAGAAGCTCCTGGGCAAGCAGGACATTGTCCATTATTCTCTTCCCCGGTATAAATGCATATTGCTCCATACTTATGATTTCCGGTAAGACTTGTCGGAGCCGATTCGCAATGATCTTAGATATGCACTTATATATGACATTGCAGCACGATATTGGCCAGTAATCCTGAATTTTCTCAACTTGCGCCTTCTTCTGAACTAGCGTAATTACCGTTGAGTTGATTTCCCTCAATAACCGTCCTCTACTGAAGAATTCCTGCACGGCCTGAATTACATCCGACCCAACCGTTTTCCATGCGGATTTGTAGAATTCCACAGTGAAGCCGTCCGGCCCTGGAGCCTTGCCACTTGGCATACTAAACATGGCGTCCTTAACCTCACGATTGGTCACTTCTTGTACTAGTAGAGCTTTGTGCTCAGGTTTGATGCCACATCTAAGGAATTTTGATACTTGTTGCACATCCTGACATCCCGTATCCTCCCAGGTTAAGATTTCCTCAAAATACTTGACCATCTCACCTTGAATTCTTTCTTGTTCTGTAATTATAGATCCGTCAGACAGCTGCAGCGAGGTGATAGCATTCCTATTAGCTCTTCTGTTAACTTCACCGTGGAAATAGGAGGTATTACGATCCCCCAATTTCAGCCAAGTAGCACGAGCTTTTTGCTTGAAGAAGCTTTGCTCCATTCTCGCTATTTTATTGAACTTGTCCCGCGCTAGTTTCTCCTCCTCTATTTTGGGCCTTCCATTTAAGCTCTCTTGTTGTAGAGCTTGCAACTCTATTCTGGCTTGGTCTACCCGCTTAGATATGTCCAGGAGATGGTCCCGGTTAAGCGTCTTTAACTCACCTTTTAAATTCTTCAGCTTACAGCATAGCCGGAACATGTGTAGGCCACTGTATTCCTTACTCCATCCTCTGACAAGGGCCTCCTCGTATCCAGGATGATGTCTCCAGAAATCAAAGAATTTAAACGAACCAGCCTTCCTCCTACTGAATCCCTTTCATAGCAAACATGGAGAGTGGTCCGAAGTCGTCGGCGGAAGATACTGAGCCTCAGAGAGCTTGAAGGACTCTATCCATTCTTTGTTTATGACAATTCGGTCCAATTTCGCTAGTATGGGGGGGACCTTTTATTAAACCACGTAAAATGACATCCAGACCCCCGAAGATCGTCCAAGCCCAGCGTATACAGAACACAATTCAGAATATTATCCGCCTCCCTCCATTTCTCTCTGCCTCCTAGTCTCTCCTTAGGCGTGCGGATGGTATTGAAGTCCCCCAAAATACACCATGGCTCTATAATTGGGCCAACAGCTAGAAGGAAATTCCATAGCTCCATCCTCTCCACACGATCGATACTTCCGTAGATAAAAGTGGTAAAGAAAGGTTTGGACTCACCAAATAGTTACACTTTGGTGTGTACCCATTGGCTACCTTGGGAGATAACTACCACCTTACACCTCTTATCATCCCAGCAAACCTTCATGCGCCCAATCCCATTGTTACCATAGACAGTTTCATAGCTCCATTGCTGGCGGAATAATGCATGATTCGCTTCCTCCATACTGCTCCTCAACTTCGTTTCATATAACCCAACAACACAAAAATTATATAAGTTAACTAACCTCCCTACCTCCTTGATATGGAAGGGGTCATTTAGGCCCCTTACATTCCATGAGAGAATCATTGGGAGGATATACGGGCCCCTGACCTTCTTCATGCGCCCCTTTTTCGCTCCCTCTATTATGGCTCGAGTGCTTCCGGAACTATCACTTTCATTCATTTGCGCTTTGTCCCACTTATCGCTACATCCGTCCTTATTGGGCGTAGTGCACCGTTCGTCCTCCTCGAATTTGCTTCCGTTCGAGCGTAACCTTTCAATAAGCCTATCCATCCTGTCCAATTCCTGCTGCCCCCAGGTAGGATCCATTCCCCCTCCTCCTCTGCTTCCTCTGGTTGTTGGATTACTGATTCCGGCACATACTCTCCTTCATCTGATGTTTCCCTCACATCTCCAACCACTGATTCATGAGAAAACCGCTCACCATCATTGTTTTTCTCCACAGCAACAAGCGGTGTATCAACCCCCTGTATAATGTTCCTCCGTGAGCCTTTCACTATTGTTCATTGGGGTGGCCCACGATGTTGACTGTCCTCCTTCACCGTGATCGGACTTGCTGGAATCTATCGCTACGTTTGCCCCCCTGGTTACCAGCTGGGACAGCTTTATCCTTTCCTGTTTCCATTAGTCGTTTGCTGCAGCTCCCCTCATCATGGCCAAGGACTCCACATGCCTTGCAGCACAACGCTTTTGTTTCATACACTATTGAGATGCTGAGTGAATTTCCTCTGCTATCAATTGCTTCAATAGTTTTATTCAGCCCGTTCTTCGCAGCACACTCAACTTGTAGTCTAGCCGTTCCCATGTTTGCCGGGTTGAAAGACCTCGCATCGGTCTTCAGTAGCTGGCCAACGCTGCTGGCCAGATATTGAACTCCGCGCGCGTGCCATAGCTCCAGCGGTATTCCGTATAACCTCATCCAGCAAGGCAGAGCTGTTGGCTCCTCATTAATTACCATACCCGCTTGCCATTTGTGCAATAATAATGGACAACCTGCAAGATGCCAATCAGCTTTACCCACAATCTCGTCAAGGTATTGCTCGCTATCAAACCTCAGTATTATTGCTCCCCTATTAATTGTACCGACTTCCACCAACCCCTTCCTCTGCCACAACTGCGTACAGATCTTCTTTAAGATAGGGTAGGGAGCTTACTTCCCAAGAAAGTATCCCACCAACGTGTGGCGCCACCTATTCGCCCCATAATCCTCCAAAGCTGGTGGGATGAGGAGCTTACCTCCCCCACCAAATTCAGGGAAACTCGGAAGACCCTCCTCTAGGTTAGACTGAGCAGCTGGCTTTGCAGCAGCCGACGTACCTGGTCTTGTGAGATCCACAGCTACACGGGTACCTTTCAAAACGTCCTTAAACGAAGGAGCTATACCACCTTCCAGTCCGCCCACTGCAATGCTGCCAGCGTTCTTAGGCGGGCTACAGGGGAGGCATTCCTGAGCACCAGCACACACCTTAGCGCTAAGGGAGGCGACCTCCAGATCCATAACATCGGCTCTCCCCTCCATGTTCAAGCACACCAACCCAAGAGCAGAGACGGGAGCCCTGCAGGCCCCGCCCAGAAAGGGCATAAAGAGAAGGCAGAGAATTTTAGAAAGAGACATTTTCAGTCAAATGAGCCCCTCGGTTGCTTAACTTTTAATATTTAGGGTTTAACATTCAGGGTTGCAATTAAAGTCCGATGCATGAAACTCCCGTGACGTCGTACATGTCATGGGCAATGTCAGTGCAATGTGTTCAGACAATGTCAGCGTACTATTAATACATGTGAGTGCTTGACGTAATGAGTGTTATTACATGTAGGATGTCTTCACAATCACAACAAAGATTTGATTATAATCATTGTGAGTGCATTAACTTCTATTTCCAAATTAATTAGAAACAAGCAACATTCACTTTAATTTCAAACTTAATTATATAATAATAAGGAAAATAAGTTGGATTATAATCTTAAAGGATTAACTTATATTTTTAAAATTAATTATTATCTGAGGCAAATTATTGATGAATACCTACCAACCAAATAGTGCCGAGAACCAATTGTTCTCTATATAAACTCTCTGTTATGGTGTAGTTAATATACTATCATATGCAATGCCTTCAAACTCCATCATCATTTCACTTATCTTCCTTCTCTTGTTTTTGATAAGCCCCAGTCTCAAATCTCATGACGTCATGAGGTTCACGAAGAATGACCTCAACGCCATTGACAACTTGTCGGAGCATTATAACTCGATCGACGACACTTCCGATGATCATGCCTTGGTGTCTGTCCTGAGGAAGTACCAAACTTTCTTTAACTGAATGTGTCGGGAAGAATAGAGCTCGATACGTTGATGCTGATGAGTTGGCCTCGTTGCGGTGTCGTCGACCCTCCCTCGACAGGCAACACCAGGCAAAGGTATGCTTTCCTTCCGGGAAAACCCAAATGGCCAAAATCCATGAGGCAACTCGAGTACAATTTCAATGCCAAGACACCTCTCTCGTCCAAAACCGTAAGTAAGGCCATATCAAGCTCATTCTCGACATGGTCAGCCATATCAGGATTCACTTTCAAGAAGGGGTCATGTCTGTTTGCGGTGAATAATACGTTGCGGTAAGGATGTGATGTAGTAAGGAAATAAAATGTGTCGCCAATAAACTTATAAGATACAGAAAGGAATGACAGAAGTATAAGAAAAATTACACAATTAACAAACTTATTTCTAGTATTGCAGAAAATGGCTAAGTACAGAAAGACAACCAAGCAGCCTTTCAGAGTCTCATAACGATTGTCGTGTCTTATTACAAGGAAGACGGGGACGGATATAAAGGCAATCACAGGGATGGAGTTTTCTTCTATGGTGCTACAGTGTCATAGCTCATGCCTTCCCTCCGACAAATGGAATGTTACACTTCGACGCGGACAAGTAACGGGACACGGTCCAAGCTGCCAATATCCTCGACCAACTATCGGACACGGTGCACGAGAATGGGCACCTTCTCGGGCTCGATCACAGAAACAATGAGAGCGCCGTGATGTTTCCTTTATTTAACTATGGGCAAATTAAGAGGGAACCTGACCAAGATGATATTGATGGCATTCGGGCCTTGTTTTCTTATTTTATTAGGACGCATGAGATTTCAATTTTTCTATGTGATTTGATTTCATGTTTTCTTATTTAAACACATAGAAATCTCAATTTCTTATTAGAGGAAGACAAATAAAAAAGGACTCCAACATCTTTACTTTTAAGTTGTTTATTACAGTTAATGAAGTAAACTGAAAATGTTTTATCAGGAATTTGACTACTGTTCAGTCCCCATACAAGGCCCGAATGCCCTCAATATCATCTTGGTCAAGTTCCCTCCTAATTTCCCCATAGCCAAATGTGTCATACATCACGGCACTCGGCCTGTCGCTGTGACTAAGCCCGAGAAGGTGCCCAATCTCGTGCAACGCGACAGATTCTAGGTCAAGGATATTGGGTGCATGGACCGTGCCCCAGTCCTCGTCCGCATCAAAGTGCATAATTCCACTTGGCGGAGAGAAGGCATGAGCAACGGAACCGCCACGACCATCGAAGGGTCTTGAACACCCGTGTTCGAGTCTATAGAATCCTATCCTTATTTCCGGTACTCTGAAAACTCCCGCCACCGATTTGAAGGTAAAGTTTGTCACGGCCGACCATGTCGAGAAGGCCCTTGATATGGCCATACTTACGTTTTTATATTTGATAGGTGTGCTGGTAATGTAAGTGTACTTGAGTTTCCTCTTTGGCCATTTGGGATTTCCTGGAAAGAAACTATACTGCGGCGTGATGTTGTTAGCCGAGGAATGGTTGGGGATATAGCAACGAGGCCGGCTCATCATCATCAATGTGTCGGGCTCTATTCTTCCCGAGACATTCAATCCATAGAAAGTTTGGTACTTCCTCAAGGCAGACGCCAATGCCTCGTCATAGGCGCCGTCGTCGTTGGAGGTATAATTCTCCGACAAGTAGCCAAATGCCTTGAGGTGATTCTTCGCAAACCTCATCACATCATCAGATTCGAGACTGGGGCTTATCGTCAACAACAGAAGGAAAAGTACCGAAAGGATGATGGAGTTTGGGGCCATTGTTTTTTATGTTTGTATTGACTATTGGACAGATATTCAGTTTATATAGATAACAAATTGCATTCATCAATATTTTGCTTTAAGAGTATAACTAATTTGGTTAACATTGTTAGATTGTGTATCAGTTTGGAAACAAAGTTAAACCATTCAGATTCTTCACATGACGCAAAATCCAACTTAAATATGTAACTAATTATATAATAGAAGTTATTACCCTCAGATTCTTCACACATTCTTCATTAAAAAAATGTTGAATCAACTCGAATTTGCATGTGAAATATGTCCTTAATTAATTGTCTTTGATATTATGAAATGGATCATAATTTATATCAAGAAATGGATCATAATTTATATCAAGAAATGGATCGAGTACTATTTGATATTATCTTGTTTAAACAGGAGCCTCCTCGCGTCTCAGCTGTAGTTTGCACCCAGTTGAACAATCTCCTATAAGTCCTTGTTTGGGTAACTGCCATGAACATAGTTCTTAATATTTATGACATTTTTATTTTAATGGCTTAATATTTAGAGTTTAAGATTTATGATTAAATGCGGCATTTTAAAATTTAAATTTTAATATGATATAGTATTTAACTTATGACTTATAATTATTAAGGCTTAGAATTTAATGTTCATGGTTTAATTTTTTATGATCAGGGTTTAACGTTTCGGGTTTAATGTTTTAGATTTATAATTTTAACTTCTAATATTTAGGGTTTAACATTTTCAGTTTAATATTTTGAATTTATAATTTAGTATTTATAATTTATTAAAATGTAGTGTTTCAAAAAAATAATGTCAATTTTGCTTTTATCATATTTAAAATAATATAAAATAAGAAAAAATATTAAATTAAAAATATAATCATCCAAAATAGAGAGGATCTCGATGTAAACTTGTATATGCATCGGTCAAAATAAAAGAATTCAAGTCAAATAATTGACCTAACAACAATCTGAGAGGATTAACTTCTATTTCCAAGATTAATTAAGAGATATTTTAACATGTGAAGAATCTGAAATTCTTTTTCAAAATTAATTACAAACTACCAACCTTAACTTCTATTACACACCAAAGCAAAATATTGAACCATTTGTTTTCTATATGAACATTGGGGACCATTAGTTAATACTAACTATCAAAGACGATGGCCCCAAACTTCATCATCCTTTGGGTCCTTTCCCTCCTCTTGTTGTCGATAAGCCCCGGTCTCGAATCCGAAGATGTCATGCCGTTTGCGAAGAATCACCTCAAGGCCTTTGGATACTTGTCGGGGGATTATGCCTCCATCGACGACGACACCTATGACGAGGCCTTGGTGTCTGCCCTGAGGAAGTACCAGACTTTCTATGGGTTGAATGTCTCGGGAAGAATAGACCCCAATACGTTGATGATGATGAGTCGGCCTCGTTGCGGTGTCCCCAACCGTCCCGCGACGGATGATGTCCGCAACAACATCACGCCGCAGTATGCTTTCTATGAAGGAAAACCCGCTTAGCCAAAATCCATTAAGAAACTCAAGTATAGTTTCTTGAACGTCCCGCCTATCTCATACAGAAACGCAAGTGCGGCCATATCGAGAGCGTTCTCGACATGGTCGGCCGTAACGGGATTCACTTTCAAAGGGGTGGCGGGTATTTCTGTTGGGGGGTTATGTGTGTAGGATTGGATAGGAAGGGAGAAGGTGCTAGCAGAACGTAGGTTCTGTACTGCCGACGACCTTCTGTAGGATAGAGGAAACCTTCTGTAGAGCTGCTGCACCTACGATGAGTGTTTTGGCTACAATTTCTCTTTGTTTAAACTTTCTCTTTTTTTCATACTAGAAATGTCTACACGTTCTCCTTGTACGCCTACATGGCATTCTTCATAACGTTCTCCTTGTACGCCTTCTGCTCATCTTCTGTGGGGTTGATGACACCTTCTGCGGAAGTGTTGTCACCTTCTGGGAGAGAGATTCCTTCTGGAACTTCTTCGTAGCCTTCCTCCACAAGTTTCCATAGATCTTGCGAAAGGAAAATGGTCTCCATTTGAGAACTCCAATAGTCAAAGTGCTCACCGTCGAAGATGGGAATTTGGTTGGGAGAAAAAGTGAAGAACATGTTGCCAGCGGATGTAGACATGACCTTCTGCGCTCTGATACCAAAATTTGTTGGGGGGTTATGTGTGTAGGATTGGATAGGAAGGGAGAAGGTGCTAGCAGAACGTAGGTTCTGTACTGCCGACGACCTTCTGTAGGATAGAGGAAACCTTCTGTAGAGCTGCTGCACCTACGATGAGTGTTTTGGCTACAATTTCTCTTTGTTTAAACTTTCTCTTTTTCATACAAGAAATGTCTACATGTCCCTTTATATATAGGGAGGAGTAGGAAAACCAAAAGACAATAGAAACCGACATATTTAATGACAGATTTAATAGCCTGCTTTAATGACCCACTTAAATGACTTTTCCGTTACTAAATTCAATACCCATTAATATTGATCATAAATTACCTTCAACACCCCCTCTTAATTTATGATCTTCAAGAAGTCTTTGAATGTCTCGAACTTCTCAGAAGACACCGCCTTTGTAAGAACGTCTGCGGGTTGATCATGGGTGCTGATGAACTCTAGAAGAATCTCCTTCTGCGAAACCATCTCTCTGATGAAATGATGACGACGTTCTATGTGCTTCGATCTTGCATGGAAAACTGGATTCTTGGTCATAGCAATTACAGATTGGTTATCACAGAAGATTGTTGGCTCGTTCACCTTCTGTTGTAATTCTAGAAGTAACCTTCTGAGCCAGACAGCTTCTCTTGTTGCTTCATTTGCTGCGATGTACTCAGCTTCTGCAGATGAGAGTGCAACAGTGTTTTGCTTCTTTGAACTCCATGAAATGGGTTTTGTTCCAATACAGAACAAGTATCCTGATGTGCTTCTACGATCATCCAAGCTTCCTGCCCAATCACTATCTACATAACCCACTAAATCATCCTTCTGCTCTTTTGTATACTTCAGTCCGACATTCTGTGTGCCTTTTAGATAGCGTAGAACTCTTTTTGCTGCTGTGAAATGAGTTCTGCTGGGGTTGCTCATGAATCTATATAGCAAACTCACAGAATGAACAATATCAGTCCTAGTGTGAGTGAGATAAATAAGAGAACCAACCAGGCTTCTGTAGATCTTCGAATCAAAGCCTTCTGTAGAATCCTCCTTCTGTAACTTCTCATTGAGTGACATTGGTGTAGAAATTGGCTTTGCATTCTCCATACAGAATTTCTTCAATAGATCTGCTATGTACTTCTCTTGAGAAATGAAAATCTCTCCTTTCTTCTGCTTCACTTGAAGTCCGAGAAAGTACTTCATCAAGCCAAGATCTGTCATCTCAAATTCTTCCATCATGGCTTCCTTGAACTTCTGCAGCAAGCTTCTGCTGGTGCTTGTGTAGATCAAGTCATCCACATAAAGACATGCTATTAGAAAATCAGGACCAACCTTCTGTATGTATAACGAAGGTTCTACTGAGCTTCTGGAGAATCCTTTCTTTTGTAGATAGGAATCAATTCTGCAATTCCACGCCCTTGGTGCTTGCTTTAAACCATATAGAGCCTTATGCAGTCTGTAGACTTTGTCTTCTGTGCCTTTCATCACGAATCCTTGTGGTTGTTCTACGTAGACTTCTTCTTCTAGTACTCCATTAAGAAATGCTGACTTGACATCAAGCTGGAATACTTCAAGCTCCTTCTGTGCTGCAATGGCTAGAACAGCACGGATTGTCTCCATCCTTGCTACAGGAGCAAAAGTTTCTGTAAAATCAACTCCAGGCTTCTGTGAATAGCCTTTTGCTACGATGCGAGCTTTATGCTTCTGCACACTTCCATATTCATTATACTTGGTCTTGTAGACCCACTTTAATCCGACAGCTTCTTTTCCTTCTGGTAGATCGACCAATGACCACGTGTCATTCTTCTCTATAGAAGTCATCTCCTCTTTCATGGCATTTCTCCATTTTTCTGCTTTGGCTGCCTCCTCAAAGTTCTGTGGCTCAAATGCAGCAAGAGCAAAGTTAGCTTGCTCATAAATTTCAATGAATGATCGATACTTCCTTGGTGGTGTATCTCCAATGGGACCCTTCGCTTTTGGAATGGTTTTAGAGGAACTAGCTTATGTTGTTCCGATGGGATTCTGTACTATAACTTCTGCTACTGCTTCTGTTGTCCTGATAGGATTCTGTACAGATGCTTCTGTTACTCTTTCTGTATACTGGAAAATCTGAGTCATAGAAGACTCTTCCTGCCACTTCCAATCTGTATGTTCATCAAAGATAACATCTCTTGACAGAATTAACTTGTTAGTATTCGGATTATAAAGACGATATCCCTTCGATTCATCACTATATCCAATAAAAATCAACTTCTCACCTTTCTCATCAAACTTTTCTCTTCCTTGAGAAGGTGTAAGTGCATATCCAATACACCCAAATACTTTCAAATGATTTACCACGGGCTTCCTTCTGTGCCACGCTTCATATGGTGTCTTGTCCCTAACTGCTTTTGTAGGGGATCTGTTCAAAAGGTAGGCAGATGTGTTGACAGCTTCTGCCCATAACTTGTTGGGTAGACCTTTGCCCTTTAGCATGCTTCTGGCCATCTCCACTATGGTTCTGTTCTTTCTTTCTACGACTCCATTTTGCTGAGGAGAATATTGCACAGTTAACTGCCTCTGTATCCCCTTCTGTTGGCAATAGTCCAAGAATGGTCTTGACAGAAACTCTCCTCCGCGATCTGTCCTCAAGGTCTTAATCTTATATCCACTTTGATTCTCTGCAAGTGCTTTGAACTTCATAAAGGTGGTGAAAGCATCTGATTTCCTCTCAAGAAAATAAATCCAAATCATTCTAGTATAGTCATCTACGAACAACAGAAAGTGTCTTCTGTTACCGAGAGACCTTTTCTAAGTCGGTCCACAAATATCCGCATGAACCAGCTCGAGAGGGGCTTTAGCTCTCCATGATGTGTTTGGGAATGGAAGACGATGATGCTTTCCGAAGACACATCCTTCACAGACGTCACCTTCTGCAGCTTGTATAGAAGGTAGTCCTACCACCATATTCTTCTGCTTTAGTAAAGCTAGACCTTTCCTAGTCAAATGTCCATACCTGAGATGCCAAAGATGAGAATCATCTACAACCTCAGTTTTGAGAACCACATTGCTGCAAGGAGTCATCTTTAACGGGAACAAATTGTTGGACGTCATCTTCACGACCGCAACCTTCTGTCCGTTTCTGTCTGTTATCTCACATTGACCTTCTGCAAAAACCAACTTGTAGCCATTTTTCATCATCTGTCCCACACTTAGTAGGTTCTGTGCGATTTCTGGAGTGTAGAAGACATCGTGCATCCTCTTTTGTTGACCTTCTGCACTGAAAACTGAAACAACACATTTACCTTCTATCTTTAACTTCTTACTATCTCCAAGTTCCAAGAGAGAGTTGTATTTCTCATCAAGCTCCACAAAGTTCTTCTTGATTCCTGTGACATGGTTACTACACCCACTATCGAGGAACCATATCTCATTCATATCTTGCACGGTGTTTGAGGAAGAATAGAAAACTTTAGAAGGTTCATCTTCCTTAGAGAAATTTACCGAGCTTCTGTCCTCATTCTTCTGTTCATTCTTCTGCTCTTTATCTTTGTACCAGCAATCGCGATCTGAATGAGTTGGGAGCTTGCATCTCCTGCATCGAAAACGACAATTTTTTGTTTCATGATTATTCTTTCTGCAGATGCGGCATCCTGCTTCTGCTTCTTCATGACCGCTTCTGTGCTGACCTTCTGGTCGTCCTTCTGCATAGCCTCTGCCTCTGCCACGAGACCTGCCTCCACGTCCTCTGCCATAGGACCTTCTGTTGTTTCCAGAATATTCTTGCTTCTGCTCAGAAACATTCAATTTCGCTTGAAATGCTTGCTCCACGGGGGTTGTGTACTTGCTGACCCGTTTCTCATGGGCTTCTAGGGAACCCATCAATTCATAGATGGAAACTTCTGCGAAATCCTTCATCTCTTCAATCACGGTTACCACATGCTCAAACTTCTGTGGCAAGCTTCTGAGGATTTTCTCCACGACTTTTCTATCTGGGACGACTTCTCCGCAACTCTTCAATTGATTGAGGATCTCCACGATCCTTGAGAAGTAGTCTTTGACGTTTTCTGCGTCTTTCATGGATAGATTGTCGAAGTCTCTCCAAAGATTCTGCAGCTTTATAGAGATCACCTTCTGTGACCCTTTGAACTCCTTCTTTAGGACTTCCCACGCTTCATTCACCTTCTTCAGGCCGAATATCCTTGGGTAGATGGTTTTGCTCACGGATTGTTGCAGAATCCGCAGAGCCATGGCATTCTTCATGACGTTCTCCTTGTACGCCTTCTGCTCATCTTCTGTGGGGTTGATGACACCTTCTGCGGAAGTGTTGTCACCTTCTGGGAGAGAGATTCCTTCTGGAACTTCTTCGTAGCCTTCCTCCACAAGTTTCCATAGATCTTGCGAAAGGAAAATGGTCTCCATTTGAGAACTCCAATAGTCAAAGTGCTCACCGTCGAAGATGGGAATTTGGTTGGGAGAAAAAGTGAAGAACATTTTGCCAGCGGATGTAGACATGACCTTCTGCGCTCTGATACCAAAATTTGTTGGGGGGTTATGTGTGTAGGATTGGATAGGAAGGGAGAAGGTGCTAGCAGAACGTAGGTTCTGTACTGCCGACGACCTTCTGTAGGATAGAGGAAACCTTCTGTAGAGCTGCTGCACCTACGAGGAGTGTTTTGGCTACAATTTCTCTTTGTTTAAACTTTCTCTTTTTTTCATACTAGAAATGTCTACACGTCTCTTTATATATAGGGAGGAGTAGGAAAACCAAAAGACAATAGAAACCGACATATTTAATGACAGATTTAATAGCCTGCTTTAATGACCCACTTAAATGACTTTTCCGTTACTAAATTCAATACCCATTAATATTGATCATAAATTACCTTCAACAATTTCTAAACCGGCGCAAATACACATAGGATTTTATAGAGGCGATCATGGGGATGAAAAACCCTTCTATGGTCACGGCGGATCCTTTGCTCATTCCACCCCTCCAACAGCAGGACTAATGCACTTTGACGTGGACGAGGACTGGGGCACCATCCAAGCTGCCAATATCCTCGACCTAGAATCGGTCGCGTTACACGAGATTGGGCACATTCTCGGGCTCGAGCACAGCAACAAGTCGAGTGTCGTGATGTTTGATTCATTTAGCTATGGGCAAATTAAGAGGCGTCTTCACCAAGATGATATCGATGGCATTATTGAACAATAAAATTCCTAATAAAAGATCTTCAGTTTATTTAAAAATGCATCTTTTGTTTCATTCAGTATCTGGTGGTGCGACAATCAAATCGTGATAAAATTGTTAGCCATGATAAATAATATTTAAAATAAAAAAATTCCTGAAAAAAATAGGAGATATTTCATTAAGATAAATCGAACCGGTCTCATGGCACTCTTGATTCTGTCTCAACTTTCGCAGTGAGGCTTTGTTAGGGTTGGCTGTTCGGGTTATCCGTGTATTGTCTTAACGTGTTCGTGTTTTGAAGCTTAAAAAACGGAACTCGACCCGTTTATCTAATCCAATCTAGATGTGAAACCAAACGGGTCAATTTTTTAAAATTATATATAATTAAATAATAATTTAAAATTAATTTAAATCAAATATATATGTTTTTCTTTGGGTGTTGAGTTTGGGAGTCACAGTTTCCGATGGCGGTTTTAAGTGAAATCTCACTTCTCGTTAAAATGGATTCCCAGCTACGACTTTGACTTATTTATATTAGTGTTGCAGTCGGGAGCCGCGTTTTGTTTGTAAATCAATACATTAACGATATTTCACAAATTTCATAAATCCGGACCGTATTTTCAACGGATACAAACCTCATAAAAATACTTACAATGATGAAATTCAGATTGTGAATATTTTAAAGTGGCCTCCATTCTCATTGAATTTGTTGGAAGAATTTCTAAGTATATTATCTCTTATATTAAAATACAATTAAAATTGTTTTTAACCATTCTATAAATTAGTTATCATTTAAATTCAAAATTTTTTTTTATAGAAAAATTCAAAATTTTTTTAAACGGCTTATAATACTAATTAGGCAAAATATCGATATTTGACCACATCAATAGCCCAACTTTAAACTTTGGGATATCGTTTAAAAAGTTTTTAATTTGGTCTTATTTCAATTTTACTTTTCGATTTGGCCTTATTTCTAACGGCCGTTACGATTTTGACGGTAAACCTTTAGATTATCCGACATGTCTTGAAAAGTTTATTTTTTTTCCTACACGGACTATCGGTAACGAAATAATTCAAGAAGGGGAGTTAGAGTTAGGGTTCTTCAACTGTTCTTCGATTTGGGTTTCGGATTAATCGTCTGTTCTTCGCCTCCGGGCTGTCTGGGTTTTTGTTCCTCGATTCCTTAGTTGTTCTTCCTCCCGATAAGTGGATTGTATCTATTTCTTCATTTTATAATGGTTGTTGTTTGTATGGTTCTTACCTGTGTTTGCTTGGGTTGTTGTAAGGGATTGTTTTGCATATCTAACGATTCTTGAATGTGGACAGGTCAGAATGAAGCGCCTTTCCATGGACATGCATGTAGATGGTGTAGTGTCGCAGGGGCACATATTTGAGTACGTTGGTGGTAGGGTGTTTAAATATGGGAATTTAGAATGCAATCTGATGGGTTATTTCACCTTACTAGCCTTTTCTCAAGATTCTGGTTGCAGTGTCAGGAAGATGTGGTATTCTCTTCTAGATGATAGTGTGAAGGAAATTTTTAGTGATAAGGATGTTTTAGAGATGTGTGATGCATATCCTAATGGTTCAACTGTGAGTATTTATTGTGAAGGGAC
This sequence comes from Melastoma candidum, assembly GCA_023653495.1. Classification (NCBI taxonomy): domain Eukaryota; kingdom Viridiplantae; phylum Streptophyta; class Magnoliopsida; order Myrtales; family Melastomataceae; genus Melastoma; species Melastoma candidum. The sequence continues at coordinate 17,746,139 of CM042890.1, read as the reverse complement.
AATGATAGAGCAGGGATCTGACCATGAAGTATTGGATGAGGACAGTAGTCTTGATATTAGTCTTAGTCTTAGTGATAGTGGTGAGGATGGTAGTCCTAGGCATTCTGACAATGATGAAAGAGATGCGGGTATCTAAGAGCCACAAGAGGACTTACATATGCATAATGTGGATGTCTAGGAGAGGGTGGCTGGAGTTTATCCTGAAATTGAAGATGTTAGTGATGTTGTTAATGTGGATGTAGAAGGTTCTGTAAGTAATGTGGGTGAACCTGATGAGGTAGAAGAATCTGAGTATGACAAGTCAGATGAGGATATGCTTCCAGACCAGATATATCCACAATAAGATCCAGGAGGAAGAATTTGAAATCTGAACTGAGTAACTATGATCCAGATTGTGATCATAAGCATATAAAGTTCAAACCTGGAATGTGACACCAAGGCATATGCATAATGCTATACAGAGGTATGCCATTGCTAATAGATTAAATTTACGTTGGAAGCGAAGTTCCAAAGTGAAGCAGGACGTTGTATGCGAACTTGGATATCCCTGGAGAGTGTATGGATCTTGGTTGAAAAAGGATGGGTCATTTGCTATAAAAAAAATGTTGAACAGTCACACATGTGCATGTAACATGCAAAATAAGCAAGCTACTACAAAATGGTTAGTTGAACGGTTTGTGGAAGGTAACATAAGAAGAGTTGGTTCCACGTCGAAAGAAATTCAAGAGGAGGTCATGAAGAAGTACACCATTGAGATTGGACTGATAAAGTGTTACAAGGCATGTTGGATTACAGATGGATTGATGGTTGATTCAGTGGATGATCACTTCAAGAAGCTCCAGCCATATTTAGCTGCTTTGAAGAACAAATATCTGGGGAGTTGTTTGGAGCGGTTTTGTGATTTAACACTATCCACAGGACTACACATCACTTTTATAAGGTTATTCATAGGTCTTGTGGCTTTGATTAAGGGGTTCCTTATAGGTGCATACATTTTGTGGGATTTGATGGAACTTTTATAAAAAACAAGGTTGGAGGAATCTTATTGTCTGTTGTAGGATGCGACGGGAATGATGGCATGTACCAAATTGCATGGACTGTGGTAGAGGGAGAAAACCAGAATTCATGGTAGTGGTTCCTTGTACTTTTCAGGGAATTAAATGTTGGAAGTGGGCATGGCTGGACATTCATTAGCGACTAACAAAAGGTTTGTTCTGTACTGTTATTTTTCTGTTAATGCAATAGTCGATTCTAATAATTTATTATTATCTTTTAGGGTCTGCTGAATGCCATTAGCACTCTTGCACCTAATGCCGAGTCATGAAATTGTTCAAGACACATCTACCAAAATTGAAAAGTGAGGCACAGAGGTTTATTCCTCAAGAGTTGTTTCTACAAAGCCGTAAGATGTACAAACGAAGTTGACTTCAATATTACCATGAATGAATTGAAATTTGGAAGAGATGGTGTCCCCGGGTCCCTCCAAGCTGCTGAAGATTTCCAGAAACAAGGTCCCCATCATTTCTGTAAGGCTTTTTTCAATATTTCCAGCAAGTGCGGTACACATAGTAACAACATGTGCCAAACATTCAATTCTTATATTGTTGCCGCTAGAAGATTACCTTTAATTGACATGTTAGAGCGCAATAGACGTGTTTTAATGGTTAGACAAGTAGAGGAGAAGAAGGCTGCTGCTAGGAGAGCTGATATAGTCACACAACATGTAAAGGAAGGCAGAGAGCATGAAAGAACATGCAGCAAAACATGTGGTGAAACCATCCATGACTGAAAAGTTTGAAGTTTCAATGCCTTTTGCCGAATCAGATAGGTTCTTAGTTAACCTAAAGGCTGGAAGTTGTAGCTGTAGAAGTTGGGAATTACATGGCATTCCGTGTACACATGTATAACTTCGTCATACCAGCTGAAAAATCCACAATCATCATCCTATTGCAAACAAAAAAAGCACAAAAACATAAATCTGAACATCAGGTACAGACAACCATATTTAGACACAGAAACAACAAGTACAAACAACCTTCCACATTGGACAACGAAAGAATCGTCTCTCTGGATTACTTCTACTCCAGGAGGTTTACAATACAGCTCGCATCCCATGTTTGCACCTTCTTTCACTAGAACAAAGCTGGAATTTGCCAAGACCGCCCTTGTTTCAAAGCTCTCGCTAGAACTCATAATAATCAACCTGTGCATTTAACAATAAACATGAATAACACCTATACACACTTTTGTATCAGTTCGGAATCATAAACCCAATACCATACAAATAACCCATTCATAAAAACCCGACCCAAGAACCTTTACATAATCAAGAAACAGACACAAACCCATAACACAAGAACCCTAACAGAATCAACAAACAAACACATACAATACAACCGATAGGCAGAACAATGAAGGAATCGAGGAACATGCACAAAAAACCAAGGAAATGAGGAACAAGCCCTAACCTAGGAAAGGAGGAACAAGTCCTCTATCCCAAATCACCTCCATACAAAAACCCAAACCCTAACCCCCTTCTTGATTTATTTCGTTGATTGTTGTCCACGTAATACAAGAAAGTTACGTTAGAGACACGTCAGACCACGTAGGAACAGAAAAAGGGATGTTAGAGAGGCGTCAGCTATTTGTACCGGCCGTTAGGAATAAAACTAAATCGAAAAGTAAAATTGAAATAAGTTTAAATTAAAAACTTTTTAAACGATATGCCAAAACGTAAAATTAGGCTATTGATGGGGCCAAATATCGATATTTTGCCTACTAATTATATTATAAAAAGTTTATAAATAATGGAAATGACAAGTTGAGCCGTAAGAGGATTGAACCAAGTTATAATTTTTTGAAAAAAAAAATTAATGAAACATAATTTATAACGAAAACTTCGTTACTAACGAGGATAATAGGTATGTCGCGATTAGAACCACAATATCGACTAGAAAAATACTGCAATGGGAAAAAAAATTATGTAATGTCGAAATTTAGGGACTAATGTTCCGACATCGTACTTTATAAGGAGGTTTTTCAGAGGTCGGACTTATTCGAGTGAAGCGAGACTTATAAAATTCGACTTCGAAATATTATTTTTAAAATTTCGAAATTATTTATTTTATTTCATAAATTTTTTTCTTCCATTATATTAATATTACAACGCCCCGATGTCCACGCCCAAAAAAAATGTAATCGCGACTGCGGAACGGTATTAAGTGAACTTTATATGAAAAATCGTAGTACAAAACTCCATCGAATCAAATCAATCTTTTCCTCCAAAAAAACCCCATCAAAACTCTGAACCCTGGTAACAAAAACAACACCACAAATTGTCATTTCCCCCCTAATCAATCAATCCATCGATCGGTTACTCCGATGGGCGACTCCGACGGTGGACTCAGCTTCGACTTCGAGGGCGGCCTCGAGGCTGTCATCCCCTCCTCCGCTGCCGCGGCCGCGCCTCACGTGTCTGCTGCGGAACCCGCTCCCTCTGGGCACCCGGCAGCTGCCCACTCCAGTTTCGTCACAGCGACGCCCGAGGCCTTGGGATTTCGGGGGGGTGGAGGTGGAGGGGGGGGCGGGGGGAGGAGCTTCAGGCAGACGGTTTGTCGGCACTGGCTTAGGAGTTTGTGCATGAAGGGGGACGCGTGCGGGTTCCTTCATCAGTTTGATAAGGCGAGGATGCCGATTTGCTGGTTCTTTTGGTTATATGGGGAGTGTAGGGAGCAGGATTGTGTTTACAAGCACACTAACGAGGATATTAATGAGTGTAACATGTGATGCTTCTCTCTTTTTTTCTCCCACTTCTCCTATATTAAGCAGCCTTTCTTGTATGAACAGTAAAATGACATGTATTAAAATTACTGTGACATGTATGAACAGTTTTATGACATTTGTGAAATTCAGGCATACATGTCAGAATAATGAAATGACATGCCGAAGCATGTACTCGCAGTGAACTAACATGTACTAATCAGACACTAAAATGTCCGAACAGTGTACTATTAATACATGTGAGTGCTTGATTCATACAATACGTAATGAGTGTTATTACACGTAGGACGTCTTGACAATCACAACAAAAATTTGATTATAATCATTCTGAGTGCATTAACTTCTATTTCCAAATTAATTAGAAACAAACAACCTTCACTTTAATTTCGAACTTAATTATATAATAATAAGGAAAATAAGATGGATTATAATCTTAACTTCTATTTTTTAAATTAATTACAAAATTAATTGTTTTCTAAAGCAGATTATTGATGAATACCTAACAACCAAATAGTGCCGAGAACCATTTGTTCTCTATATAAACTAACTGTTATGGTGTAGTTAATATACTATCATACACAATGCCTTCAAACTCCATAATCATTTCAGTAATCTTCCTTCTCTTGTTTTCAATAAGCCCCGGTCTCGAATCTCATGACGTCCGGAGGTTCACGAAGAATGACCTCAACGCCTTTGACTACTTGTCGGAGCATTATAACTCGATCGACGACACTTCCGATGATGATGCCTTGGTGTCTGCCTTGAGGAAGTACCAAACTTTCTTTAACTGAATGTGTCGGGATGAATAGGGCCCGACACGTTGATGTTGATGAGTCGGCCTCGTTGCGGTGTCCTCGACCCTCCCTCGACAGGCAACACCAGGCTATAATATGCTTTCCTTTCGGGAAATCCCAAATGGCCAAAATCCATGAGGAAACTCAAGTACAATTTCAATACTAAGACGCCTCTCTCGTCCAAAACCGTAAGTAAGGCCATATCAAGCGCGTTCTCGACATAGTCAGCCATATTAGGATTCACTTTCAAGAAGGGGTCACGTCTGTTTGCGGTGAATAACACGTTGCGAACGACGTGAAGTAGTAAGGAAATAAAATGTGGTCGCCAATAAACTTAAAACAAAAAGAAAGGAATGAAGGAAGTACAAGAAAAATCACACAATGAAAAAATTTATTTCTAGTATTGCAGAAAATGACTAAGTACAAGAAGACAACCAAGTAACCCTTCGGGGCCTCAGAATAATTATCGAGCCTTATTACAAGGAAGACGTGGATGGATATAGAGGCAATCACGGGGATGGATGTTTCTTCTATGGTGCTACACTGTCATACCTCATGCCTTTGCTCCGCCAAGCGGAATGTTACGCTTTCACACAGACAACTAATGGGACACGGTACAAGCTGCCAATATCCACGACCTACAATCAGACACAGTGCACGAGAATGGGCACCTTCACGGGCTCGATCACAGTAACAATGAGGGCACCGTGATTTTTCCTTTCTTAAACCAGGGGCAAATTAAGAGGGAACTTGACCAAGATGATATTGATGGCATTCGGGCCTTGTACGCGGACTGAACAATAGTCAATGTAATTTTATTAGGAGGCATGAGATTTCAATTTTTCTTTGTGTATTGATTTACGTTTTCTTATTTAAACACATAGGAATCTCAGCTTCTTATTAGAGGAAAACAAATAAAAAAGGACCCCAACATCTTAACTTTTAAATTGTTTATTACAGTTAATGAAATAAACTGAAAATGTTTTATCAGGAATTTGACTACTGTTCAGTCCGCATACAAGGCCCGAATGCCGTCAATATCATCTTGGTCAAGTTCCCTCTTAATGTCCCCATAGCCAATTGTCTCATACATCGCGGCACTCGGCCTCTCGCTGTGACCAAGCCCGAGAAGGTGCCCAATCTCGTGCAACGCGACCGATTCTAGGTCAAGGATATTGAGAGCTTGGACCGTGCCCCAGTCCTCGTCCGCGTCAAAGTGCATAATTCCGCTTGGCGGAGCAAAGGCATGAGCAACGGAACCGCCACGACCATCCAAGAGTCTTGAACACCCGTGTTCGCGTCTGTAGAATCCTATCCTTATTTGCGGTATTCTGAAAAAGCCCGCCACCGATTTGAAAGTGAAGTCTGTCACGGCTGACCATGTCGAGAAGGCCCTCGATATGGCCTCACTTATGTTTTTGGATGGGATAGGCTTGCTGGTAGTGAAGGTGTACTTTAGTCTCCTCTTGGATTTTGGCCATTTGGGATTTCCTGGAACGAAACCATACTGCGACGTGATGTTGTCTGCCGAGGAATGGTCGGGGATATCGCCACGAGGCCGGCTCATCATCATCAACGTGTCGGGCTCTATTCTTCCCGAGACATTCAATCCATAGAAAGTTCAGTACTTCCTCAAGGCAGACGCCAATGCCTCATCATATGTGTCGTCGTCGATGGAGGTATAATTCTCTGACAAGTAGCCAAAGGCCTTGAGGTGATTCTTCGCAAACCTCATCACATCATCAGATTCGAGACTGGGACCCGTCAACAACACCAGAAGGAAAAGGACCGAAAGGATGATGGAGTTTGGGGCCATTGTCTTTGATGTGTGTATTGTGTAATGGATAGATAGTTAGTTTATGTGGATAACAAATTGCATTAATCAATATTTTGCTTTAAGAGTATAATTAACTTGGATAATTTTGTTAGTTTGTGTATCAGTTTGGAAATACAAGTTAACCCATTGAGATCCATGCGGCAAGATCCAACTTAAAACCGTAATTAATTTGAGAATAGAAGTTAATCTGCTCAGATTCTTCGCACATTCTTCATTAAAAAAATGTAGAATCAACTCGGATTTGTATGTGAAATATGCCCTTAATTAATTGTCATTGATATTATGAACTAATGGATGAAAATTTATATCAAGAAATGGATCGAGTACTATTTGATACTAATCAAATCTTTGCTTAACTTGTTCTTATGGGAACGAGTTGCTAGGACTAAAGCTTATTTGAATTTTGATTTTCTAGCTCATTGTCCTTATGATATTTCTTCGAGTATTTGCCATTTATCTTAAGAGGATAACTCTTTCCATCTAACTCGCTTAACTTATAAACGTTTTCTTTCGATACCGTTCTTTGATCCTAATGGACCTTCTTGTTTTGGACAACCGGTTGATACATAGAATTCCATGAGCCTATTAAATCATCGAATTTCGAGGGTCTGAGCCCAAGGACAAGCCCAATTAGTATTTATGTTTTTTAACATGATTTTGTACGTTTTCTAATTTTTTGGCAAATGAACACAACAATCCATGATCAGTTATTATCATGTTTCAACATGGTCATTCTCACTTCTCATCTATGGTTATTGTCACAGGGATAATTTCGCTATCAAGTAAATTCCTCTGTGGGCGTCGTGTCTCGTCCTCGAGCACGACCAGCCTATGCACAACGGAAGCCTACAAGTGTTTTAGGTGAAGGACGCCCTTTTGTGTTTTCACTAATAATCCTAGAATACAAGTTATCTTACCTACGCCCCTTTACAAGCACTCTTATAGGGGTCGTGGCTCTACACAAAACATTACAACATTTCACTAAGAGGCAGATGGCTTCGGGGGGTGTCCAACGCAACCGCCCTTAACCGTCCCCCTGGGATCCCCCTTTCGGATGGGGCCCCCCTCCCAATAGACATGACCCTACATCGCTTCAATGATCCTCAGACAGCCCGTGCCTCCTCGTGGATATACCTTTATGCGAACCATCATGTCTGTTCGTACCTCCCTCATGAACGTTGCTCATGGAGCCTTCCACGAGCGTGCCTTCACCGTTCCATGCCTTTAGGCATGTGACAAACCTCCCCCATCCGAGGAAGTCGACGCCCTCGTCAACACCTTGTCGAGCACCTCTTGCTCAAACTGCCACAAAGTGTTTCCCTTTTCCCACGCCGCATCTACAACATCTCTACCCTTCCAATGAATCAAAAACTCAGTCCATCGATTTTTCTTACTCTGCCCCAAGACTCGATGATTAAGGATCCGCTCAATCTAAACATCATACCGTTCCCTTGCCGTTGGAGGTGCTTGCTGGGTTTGGACTCGCCCCTCTGGGTTAGAATCCTCATGGAATGGCTTAAGGAAACTCACATAAAACGTAGGATGAACCTTCATCCTTTCGGGCAATTTCAATCGATAGGCTACCTGCCCAACACGTTCCAATACTTCAAACGGACCATCATACATCGGAATAAGGTCACGATGAACCGTCTTACTACTGATCTTCTTCCAGATCTACGGCGTCAATTTCAAAATCACCATCACCAACATTGAACTATACGGCCTTCTGATGCTGGTCAGCGTACTTCTTCATTCGCCGAGCAGCCTTAACCATACTATCCCGCGCTTCCGCAATCATCTCATGCTTATCTCGAGCGAAACGGTAAGCAGCTGGACAAGATCCCCCTGATCATTGTAGAGCAACATCTTGAGGACACAAGGGTTGATGTCCCATGGCAAGTTCAAAGGACTAAATCCCGTCGATGACAACCTGTGCAAATTGTAACAAAACTAAGCAGTATCAAGTAAATCCACAAAATTTTGCTGACTTGCCGTCACATAGTGTCGCAGATATTCCTCAAGTAAAGCATTTACCCGTTCCATCTGTCCATCGGTCTGCAGATGGTTTGCCGTCGAAAACTTCAACCCTGTACCCATCAAGTTAAAGAGACATGTCCAAAATCGACTAGTAAAACGTGCATCTCTATCACTCACAATGTCTAACGGTAACCCAAAATACTTCACTACGTTCTTATAAAACAGTTCCGCAGTCACCTCCGCGGTACAAATGTGGGGTGTTGCAATGAACACGGCATACTTCGAGAACCTATCAACAACTACCAATATCGAAGATAAGTCTCTGACCTTAGGAAATCCAGAAACGAAATCCATTGAAACCGACACCCAAGGTTTCTCCGCAATCGCTAACGGTTATAGCAAACCCGCCTCCTTCCGTTTGTATGGCTTATCTTGCTGACACACCAAGCACGTCTGTACGTAAGCCTCATAATCATCATTCATACGCGGCCAGACATAAGTTCTTTTCACCAATGCTATCATCCGCTCCCTTCCCGGGTGACCAGCCCAGGGGGAGTCATGCGATTCCCTCATGATTCGTTGCCTTAGTTCCCCACCGATAAGAACATACAATCTATTACCCTCATAATACAACAGATCATCTTCAAGACAATACCTCCGCACCGTACCTTCCCTGACCTGTTCCACCAATCTCATGTAAACGGGATTAGCCTTTGCTAAGTTACGCACCTTATCCAAGATGTCCGACTGGAAGGTGGAGATAGCGGCCACTGTCATCACTGTTTTCCGACTCAACTCGTCTGCCACCAAATTGTGCCGTCCAGGCCTATGCTCCCACTCAAAGTCATACTCGGCTAGGAACTCTTGACACCTCGCTTATCTTGTGGAAAGCTTTTTCTGCGTCTTAAAGAATGTGTTAGTCACGTTATCAGTCTTAATCACAAACGGATTCCCTAAAAGATACACTCGCTAAACTGTCAAGCAATGTACTACGGCTAACATTTCTTTCTCATGGGCTGAATGTCTCGGTTCTACTTCTTAAGTTTCCAACTTTTGAAAGCTATCGGGCGGCCGTCTTGCACTAACACACCACCTACCGCATGGTCCGAGGCATCGGACCTCAAACGGTTTATCAAACTCTGGCAACTTTAGGATGGGTTCGGAGGAAACCGCTTCCTTCAAACCATCAAATGCAGCCTGACATTTCTCATCCCAACACTAGACCCTATCCTTTCTTAACAAATCCATTAACAAGGCAATTCTCATCGAGTAACCTTTCACAAACCGATGATAATAATTTGCTAACCCAAGGAAACTTCGTACCTCCAAAACTTTCTTTGGGGCAGACTAATCCCAAATGGCTTGCACCTTTCCCGTATCCATTCTCACGCTCCCACATCCGATCACATGTCCCAAGAAGCGTATCTCCTTTGCACAAAACTCACACTTCTCTTTCTTCATGTACCGAGAGTGTTCTCTTAGTTTCTCAAACACAAGCCGAAGGTGTCTTAGATGGTCCTCCAAAGTCTCCGAATATACTACAATGGCATCCAAGTAAACCACAACAAACTCGTCTATATATTCATTGAAAACATCGTTCATCAGATTACAAAAAGTATCCAGGGCATTGGTCAAGCCGAACGGCATCATAAGGTACTCATACGACCCATATCTCGTAAACATAGTTGTTTTGGACTCATCTGCAATGCGAACCTGCCAGTATCCATAACGCAAATCCAACTTCGAAAAGTATGAGGCCTTAGACAGTCTATCAAACAAATCAACAACAAGGGGTACGGGTACTTGTTTTTCATTGTGACCTTATTCAATCCACGATAGTCGACGCACAGCCGCAAACTGCCGTCTTGCTTGGTCTGAAACAAAACCGGTGCTCCATAGAGTACTTTCGAGGGCTAAATCTTTCCTACATCAATCAATTCACCCAACTGTTTTCTCAACTCACCGAGTTCCTTAGGGGCCATCCGATAAGGTGTTTTGGCAGGAGGTACTATCCCCAGAAGGAGGTCTATATGATGGTCCACCGCCCTCCGAGGTGGCTGCCCTTTGGGAAGATCAGCCGGCATCATATCCTCAAATTCGGCCAATACTGGTAACACCTCCTTAGGCACTACGCTGGACTCACTCTCATCCACATCAAAAATAGCCGCAAGGACAGTCGCCTCACCTTTCTTCCAACATTTCGCAAGATTCATTGCCGAGACAAGTTCTGAATCACTAACATCACGTTCCTTCTCAATGTACTGCCCTTTCACAAAACACGGCTGAGAAAAATCTCCGATAAACAACCCGTCCAAATGGGGTATTACTGCCACACAAACCTCCACAAAGAAGTTGTTTCCCAAAATTATATCAATATCATCACGCGGAAAACCCATGAAATTAACCGTATCATTCCATAAGCCGAGGGTAATCTTAACCTTTCTTTCCATCCCACGGGTAGGCTGACTCTCCGAATTCACAGCCTTAATCCGACACAACTGCTCATCTATCCTCGGTCCCAATCGTTGCACCGCACGATCAGCCACAAAGCTATGAGTTGCCCCTGTATCTACCATTACCAACATACTGTGCTCATTCACAGTTAGAGGAACATGCATCAATTCCTTACATACGCCTTCCTTTCTCATTCTCAAGACGTTCAGAAGTTGGAGAGGGGCTACACAGGTCGGGGTCATCTCTTCCTCCGACACTATTGCGTTCAATTTTTCTCTCCGTGAACAGTCCATCGCTCTATGAGGTCCTTCACAAATGAAACAACCATAAAATGTTTTCGGATCCTTCCGAGTATCATTACTTTCATTACTCGATGGTCCTTGCGACAAGCCACGGGCACCGTTCCATTTCGACTTCGTCTGCCCTTTCTTTTCACCTTTTTGAGTTCTTTGGGTACCAGGCCCTCCTTTATGGCCCCGATCATCCTTCGTAGGGTCATTTGCACCTACCCACGAAAATCTACAAGAGCACCGGCAGCCGCAATGGCGGTAGGGAGATCCTTCACCCCTTGCCACCTCAACTCAACTTGAGCCCATGGTTGTAGCCCATACATGAAATTGAAAAGCTTTTATGTATTCGACATATCCATGATATCCAACATCAAAGAGGTAAATTGTTTCACATAATCCCTCACCGTAGCGACATGTTCAAAGCCTCCCTCGCAAGCCAACTCGTATTGCATGGTAAGAACTGATTCGTCAATTCCTTCTTAAGGGACTCCCACGTATCAATCTGAGGACGCCCCGTATTGAGGTCCTCCTTTACTCTGGTCCGCCACCAAAGTTTCGCATCACCGAAAAGGTATATCGCCATAATCGATACCTTCTCGTTCTCGGGCACTCTTGCCGCGAGAAATTCCATAAGAAATTTTGTAATACCTTTGCGTCACGACAACCATAAAAAAACTGGGGTTCGGGAACCCTCAACTTAGAACGCGATCACCACCAACCACCGGAGCAACAATATTGCCCTTTTGAGAACGACCAACTCGCTCTCGATATCACCTTGTTGACTGCATAATCTATCGACCATGCCACTCACCGAAATAAGAGAGGTTTCTAGATGAGCCATTCCTACCCGAAGTTCATCCAACATGTTGAATATCGGAACGAAATCCTCGGAAGGGGGATCACCCATCAGCCTCTCCAAGCGACCAAACCTCTCAGTGATCGGCATCACCATCTCCACACAAGACTGCGCTCTGATGCCAACTGTCACAGGGGTAATTTCGCTATCAAGTAAATTCCCTCTGTGGGCGTCGTGTCTCGCCCTTGAGCACGACCAGCCTATGCATAACGAAAGCCTACAAGTGTTTTAGGTGAAGGACACTCATTTGTGTTTTCACTAAGAATCCCAGAATACAAGTTATCTCGCCTACGCCCCTTCACAAGCCCTCTTATAGGGGTCGTGGCTCTACACAAAACATTACAACATTTCACAAGAGGCATATGGCTTCAAGGGGTGCCCAACGCAATCGCCTTTAACCGCCCCCTTGGGATCCCCCCTTTCGGAGGGGGCCCTCCTTCCCAATAGACATGACCCTACATCGCTTCAATGATCCTCAGACAGCCTGTTCCTCCTCATGGACACACCTTTACGCGAACCATCATGTCTATTCGTGCCTCCCGCATGAACGTTGCTGGTGGAGCCTTCCACGAGCGTGCCTTCACTGTCCCATGCCCTTAGGCGTGTGACAATTATTCTCTCGAACGATCTCCTATAACACCTTAACTGGAATAGCGGTGGCATGATGCGACTGCCATGAACATAGTTCTTAATATTTCTTTTGATTTTTATGGTTTAACATTTAGAGTTTAAGATTTATGATCAAATGCGTTAATTTAACATTCAGGGTTTAGGGTTTAATTAGGGCTAGTAATATGATTTAACTTTTTATGTTAGTAATATTTCGGGTTTAACATTTCGGATTTAATGTTTTGGATTTACAGTTTTAGTACATATCTTTTTATTATTCATGCATATAGTCCTACCATTTTATATGGCATATAAAAAATGTACGTTCAAGTTCGACCACATGTGTGAACAAATAAATGATATGTATTAAAATGAGGGTAGTGAAATGACATTTATAAAAATAAGTGGACTACTTATATGAACAGTAAAATGACATATATTAAAATTAGCGTGACATGTATGAACAGTTATATGACATTTGTGAAATTCAGGCATACATGTCGGAACAATGAAATGACATGCCGAAACATATACTCGCATGAACTAACCGTAAGTAAGGTCATATCAAGCGCGTTCCCGACATGGTCAGCCATATCCGGATTCACTTTCAAGAAGGGGTCATGTCTGTTTGCGGTGAATAACACGTTACGATAACGACGTGAAGTAGTAAGGAAATAAAATGTGGTCGCCAATAAACTTAAAACAAACAGAAAGGAATGACGGAAGTACAAGAAAAATCACACAATGAACAAATTTATTTCTAGTATTGCAGAAAATGACTAATATAGGAAGACAACCAAGTAACCCTTCGGGCCCTCAGAATGATTGTCGTATCTAATTACAAAGAAGACGTGGATGGATATAGAGGCAATCACGGGGATGGATATTTCTTCTATGGTGCTACAGTGTCATAGCTCATGCCTTCGCTCCGCCAAGCGGAATGTTACGCTTTGACGCAGACAAGTAATGGGGCACGGTCCAAGCTGCCAATATCCACGACCTACTATCGGACACGGTGCACGAGAATGGGCACCTTCTCAGGCTCGATCACAGCAGCAATGAGAGCGCCGTTATGTTTCCTTTATTTAACTAGGGGCAAATTAAGAGGGAACTTGACCAAGATGATATTGATGGCATTCGGGCCTTATACGCTAACTGAACAGTAGTCAATGTAATTTTATTAGGAGGCATGAGATTTCAATTTTTCTATATGTATTGATTTCATGTTTTCTTATCTAAACACATAGAAATCTCAACTTCTTATTAGAGGATGACAAATAAAAAAGGACCCCAGCATCATTACTTTTAAGTTGTTCCGTCCGCATACAAGGCCCGAATTCCAACAATATCATCTCGGTCAAGTTCCCTCCTAATTTCCCCATAACCAAATGTATCATACATCACGGCACTCGGCCTATCGCTGTGATGAAGCCCGAGAAGGTGCCCAATCTCGTGCAATGCAACCGATTCTAGGTCAAGGATATTGGGAGCTTGGACCGTGCCCCAATCCTCGTCCGCATCAAAGTGCATAATTCCACTTGGCGGAGCGGAGGCATGAGCAAAAGCACCGCCGCGACCATCGAAGGGCTCTGAATCCCCGTGTTCGCGTCTATAGAATCCTATCTTTATGTGCGCAATTCTGAAACCGGCCACCAATTTGAAAGTGAAGTCTGTCACGGCTGACCATGTCGAGAAGGCCCTCGATATGGCCTCACTTACGTTTTTGGACGGGATAGGCTTGATGGTAGTGAAGGTGTACTTGAGTCTCCTCTTGAATTTTGGCCATTTGGGATTTCCCGGATAGAAAGCATACTGTGGCGTGATGTTTTCTGCCGAGGAATGGTCGGGGACACTGCCGCGAGGCCGACTCATCATCATCAACGTGTCGGCCTCTATTCTTCCCGAGACATTCAATCCATAGAAAGTTTGGTACTTCCTCAAGGCAGACGCCAATGCCTCGTCATAGGCGTCGTCGTCAATGGAGGTATAATTCTCCGACAAGTAGCCAAAGGCCTTGAGATGATTCTTCGCAAACCTCATCACATCATCAGATTCGAGACCGGGGCTTATCGACAATAACAGAAGGAAGAGGACCGAAAGAATGATGGAGTTTGGGGCCATTGTCTTTGATGTATGTATTGACTGATGGATAGATAGTCAGTTTATATAGATAACAAATTGCATTCATCAATATTTTGCTTTAAGAGTATAATTAACATGGATAACATTGTTAGTTTGTTTATCAGTTTGGAAATACAAGTTAACACATTGAGATTAATGCTGCAAAATCCAACTTAAAACCATAATTAATTTGAAAATAGAAGTTAATCCACTCAGATTCTTCAAACATTCCTCATTAGCAAAATGTAGAATCAACTCGGATTTGTTTGTGAAATCTGCCCTTAATTAATTGTCATTGATATTATGAACTAATGGATGATAATTTATATCAAGAAATGGATCGAGTACTATTTGATACTAATCAAATCTTTGCTTAACTTATTCTTAAGGGAACGAGTTGCTAGGACTAAGCTCCTTTGAATTTTGATTTTCTAGTTCATTGTCCTTATGATATTTCTTTGAGTTATCTTAAGAGGATAACTCTTTCCCATCTAACTCGCTTTATTTATAAACGTTTTCTTTTGATACAGTTCTTTGATCCTAAAGGACCTTCCTGTTTTGGACAGCTGATTGATACATAGAATTCCAAGAGCCTATTAAAACATCGAAATTCGATGGTTTGAGTCCGAGGACAAGCCCAATTAGTATTTAAGTTTTTTAACATGATTTTGTATGTTTTCTAATTTTTTGGTAGATGAACACAACAATCCATGATCATATATTGTCTTGTTTAAGCATGGTCGTTCTCACTTCTCATCTATGGTTATCCTCTCGAACGATCTCCTATAACACCTTAATCGGAATAGCGGTGGCCTGATGCAACTACCATGAACATAGTTCTTAATATTTATGTCTTTTGATTTTTATGGTTTAGTATTTAGAGTTTGAGATTTATGATAAAATGCGTTAATTTAACATTCAGGGTTTAGGGTATAATTGGGGCTAGTAATTCACTTATGATTTAACTTTTTATGTTTATGGTTGTTTAACTTTTAATATTTAAGGTTTAACATTTCGGGTTTAACATTCAGGGTTGCGATTAAAGTCCGACG
The DNA here is from genome assembly GCA_023653495.1 of Melastoma candidum. Taxonomy (NCBI): domain Eukaryota; kingdom Viridiplantae; phylum Streptophyta; class Magnoliopsida; order Myrtales; family Melastomataceae; genus Melastoma; species Melastoma candidum. Next base: position 17,730,369 of record CM042890.1, on the reverse strand, counting down.
CATGAAAGTCCCGTGACGTCGTACATGTCATGGGCAATGTCAGTGCAATGTGTTCAGACAATGTCAATGTACTATTAATGCATGTGAGTGCTTGATTCATACAATACGTAATGAGTGTTATTACATGCAGGATGTCTTGACAATCACAACAAAGATTTGATTATAATCAATGTGAGGGCATTAACTTCTATTTCCAAATTAATTAGAAACAAACAACATTCACTTTAATTTCGAACTTAATTATATAATAATAAGGAAAATAAGTTGGATTATAATCCTAATGGATTAACTTATATTTTTAAAATTAATTATTTTCTAAAGCAAATTATTGATGAATACCTACCAACCAAATAGTGCCGAGAACCAATTGTTCTCTATATAAACTATCTGTTATGGTGTAGTTAATATACTATCATACGCAATGCCTTCAAACTCCATCATTTCAGTCATCTTCCTTCTCTTGTTTTCGATAAGCCCCAGTCTCGAATCTCATGGCGTCATGAGGTTCACGAAGAATGACCTCAACGCCCTTGACTACTTGTCGGAGCATGATAACTCGATCGATGACACTTCCGATGATCATGCCTTGGTGTCTGCCGTGAGGAACTACCAAACATTCTTTAACTGAATGTGTCGGGAAGAATAGAGCTCGACACGTTGATGCTGATGAGTTGGCCTCGTTGCGGTGTCCTCGACCCTCCCTCGACAGGCAACACCAGGCTAAGGTATGCTTTCCTTCCGGAAATCCCAAATGGCCAAATCCATGAGGCAACTCGAGTACAATTTCAATGCCAAGACCCTCTCTCGTCCAAAACTGTAAGGCCATATCAAGCGCGTTCTCGACATGGTCAGCCATATCAGGTTTCACTTTCAAGAAGGGGTCATGTCTGTTTGCGGTGAATAACACGTTGCGATAAGGACGTGAAGTAGTAAGGAAATAAAATGTGTCGCCAATAAACTTATAAGATACAGAAAGGACTGACAGAAGTACAAGAAAAAATACACAATGAACAAACTTATTTCTAGCATTGCAGAAAATGGCTAAGTACAGGAAGACAACCAAGCAGCCTTTCAGAGTCTCATAATGATTGTCGTGTCTTATTACAAGGAAGACGGGGATGGATATATAGGCAATCACAGGGATGGAGTTTTCTTCTATGGTGCTACAGTGTCATAGCTCATGCCTTCCCTCCGACAAATGGAATGTTACACTTTGACGCGGACAAGTCACGGGACACGGTCCAAGCTGCCAATATCCTCGACCTACAGTCGGACACGGTGCACGAGAATGGGCACCTTCTCGGGCACGATCACAGAAACAATGAGAGCGCCGTGATGTTTCCTTTATTTAACTAGGGGCAAATTAAGAGGGAACCTGACCGAGATGATATTGATGGCATTCGGGCCATGTTTTCTTATTTTATTAGGACGCATGAGATTTCAATTTTTCTATGTGATTTGATTTCATGTTTTCTTATTTAAACACAGAGAAATCTCAACTTCTTATTAGAGGAAGACAAATAAAAAAGGACCCCAACATCTTTACTTTTAAGTTGTTTATTACGGTTAATGAAATAAACTGAAAATGTTTTATCAGGAATTTGACTGCTGTTCAGTCCGCATACAAGGCCCGAATGCCATCAATATCATCTCGGTCAAGTTCCCTCTTAATTTCCCCATAGGCAAATGTATCATACATCACGGCACTCGGCCTGTCGCTGTGACTAAGCCCGAGAAGGTGCCCAATCTCGTGCAACGCGATCGATTCTAGGTCAAGGATATTGGGAGCATGGACCGTGCCCCAGTCCTCGTCCGCCTCAAAGTGCATAATTCCACTTGGCGGAGAGAAGGCATGAACAACGGAACCGCCACGACCATCGAAGGGTCTTGAACACCCATGTTCGAGTCTATAGAATCCTATCCTTATTTCTGGTACTCTGAAAACGCCCGCCACCAATTTGAAGGTAAAGTTTGTCACGGCTGACCATGTCGAGAAGGCCCTCGATATGGCCATACTTACGTTTTTGTATTTGATAGGTGTGCTGGTAATGTAGGTGTACTTGAGTCTCCTCTTGGATTGTGGCCATTTGGGATTTCCTGGAAAGAAACTATACTGCAGCGTGATGTTGTTTACCGAGGAATGGTCGGGGATATAGCAACGAGGCCGGCTCATCATCATCCATGTGTCGGGCTCTATTCTTCCCGAGACATTCAATCCATAGAAAGTTTGGTACTTCCTCAAGGCAGACGCCAATGCCTCGTTATAGGCGCCGTCGTCGTTGGAGGTATAATTCTCCGACAAGTAGCCAAAGGCCTTGAGGTGATTCTTCGCAAACCTCATCACATCATCAGATTCGAAACTGGGGCTTATCGTCACCAACAGAAGGAAAAGTACCGAAAGGATGATGGAGTTTGGGGCCATTGTTTTTTATGTGTGTATTGACTATTGGACAGTGTGAACACTAAAATCTTGCGAAGAAATATCAGCGTACAAATTGTCGTATTAAAAATATAGCGGGTTCTGTCTCTAGTCACGAGAAAAGCACGTGATTCCTCTGATTCGATCTTCGAAGAATAACGTTAATGGGTGGTGATCCTGAGCTCTGACAAAATTTCAGCAGAACTTAGGGATGAAATATTAGCGAAGTCGTCGGAGCCTTTGGGCGTGATCCGGCAGAGCTTCGGTAGCTTGATGAAGTCGTCGGGGCCTTTGGGCGTGATCCGTCAGAGCTTCGCTATCTTGATGAAGTCGTCGGGGCCTTTGGGCGTTATCTAACAGAGCTTCAGGACACGTTGTAGAAGATCACCGGGCGATGGACGTCGGCAGAGCTTCGGCGAGCAGGAGGCGGCGAGAGACTTCGAGAGCTTCAAGAGTCTTCTCTCCACCTATGTGTGTTGTATATTGTTGTGTCCTCTTGAATGAATGAGAATGGCTCTATTTATAGGCCTCCAGGGCCGATTTATATTAGGAAGTTGGTCATCCCATATTAAGCAACCTCCCATGGACCGGGCCATGGGCCGGACTTAAATTTGGGCTTATTTCGGCCCAAAACATTCTTGTTTGGATTGGGCTTTGGGCCTTCATTTATAATCCAATATATATATCTTTGTGAACTTGAGATTGAACCCATTCTAATTTCTTTATGGGTTTGGTTTATAGCGGAAGCGGCTAACGGTACGTGCACGTGAGACTTACGTAGTTTACTACTTAATACTAAAATTAAGTAGTAAATTTTACTAAAAGTTGACCGTTACTACTCAAGTCAATGCAAAAGTAGTAAAAAAAGTAGTAAATTTTACTACTTATTGGTCTTCTTTTAGTAAAGTCAACGCAAATGTAGTATAAAATGTCGTAAATTTTACTACTTCTGGACTGTTCACCGCAGTGCAATTTTACTACTTTTACGCTGACTTTACTAAAACCTCAATTTTAGTAAAGTCAACGTAGAAGTAGTAAAAAAAGTAGTAAAATTTACTACTTTTTTTACTACATTTGCGTTGACTTTACTAAGAAAACCACACTTTTAGTAAAGTCAACGTAAAAGTAATAAAAAAGTTGTAAATTTTACTACTTTTTTTACTACTTCTACGTTGACTTTACTAAATTTCTCCTTTTTAGTAAAGTCAGAGTAAAAGTAGTATAAAAAGTAGTAAAATTTACTACTTTTAACTGTACAAATTATGTCGATAAGTAGTAATTGTTTACTACTTTCGTTGTAATTTATAGTACAATTATGTTTGAGTTGGTAAAATTGGTAGTAAATAGGTAGGGTTTGTCGTAAATGTTTACTACTTTAAGCATGTTTTTACTAAAATAAGTAGTAAACTGTTACTACTTTATAGGCGTTGACTAAGAAATTTTACTACTTTGAACAGTGTTTCCGAACCTAATTATTCTAAATTTTGATGTGAAATGACTATTTTGCCCCGGCTTAGAAAGTAGTAATAATACTAGTAACCGGGGCAAAATAGTCATTTCACATCAAAATTTAGAATAATTAGGTTCGGAAACACTGTTCAAAGTAGTAAAATTTCTTAGTCAACGCCTATAAAGTAGTAACAGTTTACTACTTATTTTAGTAAAAACATGCTTAAAGTAGTAAACATTTACGACAAACCCTACCTATTTACTACCAATTTTACCAACTCAAACATAATTTTACTATAAATCACAACGAAAGTAGTAAACAATTACTACTTATCGACATAATTTGTACAGTTAAAAGTAGTAAATTTTACTACTTTTTATACTACTTTTACGCTGACTTTACTAAAAGTGTGGTTTTCTTAGTAAAGTCAACGCAAATGTAGTAAAAAAAGTAGTAAATTTTACTACTTTTTTTACTACTTCTACGTTGACTTTACTAAAATTGAGGTTTTAGTAAAGTCAGCGTAAAAGTAGTAAAATTGCACTGCGGTGAACAGTCCAGAAGTAGTAAAATTTACGACATTTTATACTACATTTGCGTTGACTTTACTAAAAGAAGACCAATAAGTAGTAAAATTTACTACTTTTGCGTTGACTTGAGTAGTAACGGTCAACTTTTAGTAAAATTTACTACTTAATTTTAGTATTAAGTAGTAAACTACGTAAGTCTCACGTGCACGTACCGTTAGCCGCTTCCGTTTATAGCCCATTTATAAATCATAAAATTGGGTAACACCCACTAAACTTTATACGAGGCCCTATGATTATAGTAGACAAAAATTTAATCTCTACAAATGCCCCCACTTTAATTCTTTCCTCGAATTATATAATGACGAGAGGATTGAATTAAAGTTTATAAATTTCTTTTAGACCATGGTCAATCTTTCATATGTACATGGACATTGAACTATATCGACGCTGCTGATGATGTCATATATATATATATATATATACCAATAATACTATCTATCACACACAACTCAGGACTTACAGGTGAAATACAAAAGAGAACTTACAGGTGAAATACAAAAGAGAGATAAGCTGAACAAATTTGACAAAGAGTTGTACAAAGATAGAAGCTTCAACCACCAGAACAGAACAACGCGAGAGTTGATCAGGGTCGGTAGAAAACAAGAATACTAGCGAAATAACTTAACCAGAGTTCTAGTACAGATAATGTTTGGAATACCAGATGAGGTAAGTCCGGTGCTGGACATGATCTTTGAGTTTTTTCCAGGCTTTGGCATACCTCCCTTCATAAGGAGTGATGAACCAGTCTTTATCTGGGCCATCGTGAAGATCATACTCAAGGAAGACTTGTACCTGTTTCAGGATAGTCTTCTGGATTTTCTGCTCAATGTATTTGGTTAACCACCTGATGTGGTATCCTAGACGTTTAAGGAGTTTAGGACTTTTCCACATGGGTTCGTCATGTCTTCGGCGATGTATGGCAATATGGAAGTGACTGTGCATCCACCAATTAAGGGGAAAGGGAGGTTTGCAGAGGCAATGTTTTCTTGGAGGCCTCATCTTTTACCTACTATCAATATCAAGCCTATGGCCGAGCCCTCCTCGCTATTTGGCACTCAAGTGGCGAAGTAGATAGCTTTACGGCTCCAGAGAGGATGCTGCAAGGAAACTATATGCTTGCCGCAATCAACCTTTAATCCGAAATTGGAAGATTAACAGTCAAAAGGAGTTGGAAAAGGAATTCGCCGGGATCAGCAAAATATGAACATCATTATAGGAGAAAGAAGGTATAGTGATAGAATGAAGCAGAACCTGGAAAATTCTGGAAACAGGAGTGACAAGATAAACATAACATAAAACATACGATGAATATGGAAGAGAAGAGTCATAAGCTGTTTTTGGGTTTTCTGGGTTTTTCGGATGTTTTTGGGTTTATCGAAGGTAGGGGGTTGCTGAGAGATCTTTGAGCTAGGGAACCACTATTCCTGGATAACACCTTAGGGAAACTTAGCCAGCCATGGATTTGGAAAAACTTCTACTTGTGTATTAGCCCGAAAATTGCTCTGCCTTACTCCATGAGTGGGAGTGGCTATTTATAATACAAGTGCCCCTGAAAGGGTGTGGCTGTAATGAAGCCTTTCCTAAAAGTAAAGCTGAAGTGCAATAAAGCTAAAGTAAAGCTGAACTAGTGGAGGAATCCTGCAGCCTTTGCAAAAGTTGTTTTGGCTGCTGGTGCCGACCTTATCGCTAAGGCATCTTCTTATCTCCTCGTGGGCGGCTACTCCTTTGGCCGCTTTCCCCGGTTGTCGGGTGAGTGCGTTGGATTCCTCTTGTGAGTGGACGAGGGTCCCGCCTGTGAATCTTTTGGATTTGGGCTGGACGGACTTGGGCCAAGGTCCACTTTATCTAAAAAGCCTTGGGCTATGTCTTCCCAATACATGCCGTCGTTGTGATGCTGGTGGAGTGCATATTGAAGCCTGTAAATGTGATGCGGGTCCGTGAATTGGATCTGGTGTTGGAGGACTAGATCTGGATCTAAGTATGGGACTCCATTTTCTTGACACAGCTTGATCTTCAGAAATTCGTTGTTGGTGATAGCCATTTCTCTATCAGAGTGCAGTGGACTCTCATGGATTAGAGAAAATGGGAGACTGGAGAATTCTTCTGAAGTGTTGATGGCTGCCATTGCTTGCAATCTTGAGTCAAAGTACCAGTACCTGCGAAAAAGATAAACTGAATATGGGGTTAGTCCACCGTACTTGAAGTACTTGTCCTGATGGATCTCAATCCATGTCTTCCATTGGCTTCGTGGGGCGAACCAAGATAGTACTTCTGCCAAATGAGAATGAGGTCTCCTGTGTGGTGTAAAAGTCTGGAGATCTCCGAGTTGTTCCAGGTATTTGAGGAGTTCTTCAGTAGGAAATTCGAGCGCCATGGTGTACTTATGCAGTAAGTACCAAAAGAACCATTTTAATTCTTCAGGGAAAACACTCATTGGTTCGATGGGAATGGCCTTGAGGAATGGATAACAAGGATGCAGTCCTTGCAGTGGAAACATCATTTGTCCATACTTACAGAAGATTCTCTCCAGGTACTTCTGTGTCATCGGGACAGAGTTAGCAAGAGCTGCTTCTACATGTTCCTGATTGTCATAGTAAATAATCTCTGGAGGGAGAATCCTTCTCATATCCATTTGGTGTGGGACGTATGTTCGTATCATCGCCTGCAAGCTTGGAGTCTCTTGGAGTACAGGGTGAGCTATATCAAAAGGTCTTGATAAGAAATCAGCTACAACATTATTTTTGCCTTTGATATGCTTGACAGTGAAGGTATACTGGGAGAACCATTCTGATAGCCTGAGCAGCTGGGCATTGGGTATCTTCTTCTGTGTGAACTTAATCATGGATGGAAAAGAAGACATGTCACTTTCAACAATAAAATGATGCCCAATTAAATGGAATTCAAACTTCTTAATTCCATATTTGACTGCCAAAATTTCCTTAACAGTCGAGTGGTAGCGCTGCTCGGCTTGATTAAATCTGCCAGATTTGTATGCACAGATTTGTCGTTTTCCATTTGTTTCTTCTATAAGGATAGCAGCCCAGAATTGGTCACTAGCATCTGTTTGGAGGATTCTTACTCCATCTGAGGGGATCTGCAAAGGAGGAAGCATCTGTAACTGAGTCTTTAAATACTTAACTGCCTCTGTTTGGGCTGTTCCCCAAGGTTGTGATCCTTTCTTGAGTTGGGCTTCCAGTGGGCTAGTGTACCTGCTGATGTTGGGCACAAAATCTCTCAGATAGTTAACAATTCCCAAAAATTGCTGGACCTGTTTCATAGTTAGATTTGAGTCCGGGAATTTTAACAGTTCTTGGGCTATATGGGGTCCTGGATGATATTGTCCATTTGAGAGCCTCATTCCCAAGAATTCAACTGATTGTTCAAATAGCTTCATTTTCTTTTCTGAGAGCATAATTCCATGTTCTTGTACAAGGCCTGCAAATTTTTCTAGTAATTTTTCATGTGAAGGCCTGTCTGGACTGAATAGCAGAATGTCATCTATATAAACGAGTGCAGAGTCTAGGATAGGTCCGAAAATGTTGATCATGGCATTCTGAAAAAGTGACGGGGCAGTCTTAAGTCCAAAGGGTAACACCGTCCAATGGTAGTGTCCATTTGGGATGTAAAATCCCGTTTTCCATCTTTCATCAGGGTGTATGCCAAGTTGCCAAAAGCCACTCTTAAGATCAAACTTTGAGAATATTTTTGCTTTGGCTAATGATGAAAATAATACCGTCCTTCTTGGCAAGGGAAACTTATCATCTTGTAAAAAGTGATTTAGAGGTTGGTAGTTAATAACTAACCTCATTTTTCCTCTGATTTGTTCGGAGCGTTTGTTCACATAGAACGCTTCACATGCCCATTGGGAATTTGTTGGTTCAATTAATCCCTGTTGAAGCAAAGAAATGCACTCTTCTCTGGCCGCTTTAGTATCATTAGGATTCATACCTGAGTGACTTGCTTTTGTGGGATTAATATCTTCATTCTGTTTGAATGGTAGCTTGACGAAGAATTTTGGGTTTTTCCACAATGGATGTGGGCACTTTTGCAGGAATTCTTCATGGCTTTCTGCAAATGATGAGCTAAACAATTGTTTCATCCTTTCTGCAGGTTCAATAGAAAATATGCGAGTCAGTGCTGTATATGGCTTGAAATTTCCGTGGTATTTGAGGCCTGTAGTTAAGATCATTAGCTCTGGCAATTTCTGTAGTATGTTCCATCCCAATACTATGTCTCTTCCAGGGAGATCAGTTACAAATAATGAGGATCTAATAATGCAATTATGAAAGAGCATTATCCTCGAATCCTTAGTCTTATGGGTAGTATGGAACAAGTCACCTGATGCGGCAACAAACGCCTTCTTGTATGGTACAAGGAATTCTTGTGGTACGATTACTGGATTGATCATACTCTCAGCTGCTCCTGTATCTATGAAAGCAATAGCCGTGACTGGTCTCTGGTATTTAGAGAAATATACCTGGACCTTGATATGAGGTGCCATATGGGAGGCAGCAATGAGTGGGATATGCCTTTCGGGGATGTTTTTAGGAGGTTCATTTTCTTCAGAGTTTCCTGTAATGATAACGGTACCATTGTTGGATTCTTCTGAGGGCAGTTGTCTCGATGGGAAAGTCGGGAAGTCCGGTCTGATCTCTGTTGGATCCGGATGAATACGGATAGTATAGATTCCTTTGTGCTTGTGTGTTGAGGGAGGACTATCGGAATCTGTACCTGATCCTGTGGAATATCCTTCAAGACAGCAAACAGTCCTTTTGGTTGGATAATCATCTAAAGAAAATATAGATTCCAGGTCATCATGTTGTAAGGATGTTTGTGTGCATTCTTCAATTTGTGCCATTAACCCCTTTTGCCATTTAGGACAATTTTTGGCAAAGTGTCCGGGCTTGTTACAAATGTAACATCTGGTTGACTTCCTTTGTGGACCTCCCTTTTTTCTGAATCTTAGAAATCTCTTCCACTTTCTTGGAAATCTTCGTGATTTCTTTGGAGATTTCTTTTCTCTATAAGAATCCTTCCTTCGGTGTTTAGTTTTGTGTGGTTTGATTCCTGGAGCACAAGAACACAAGTCTCTAGTAGTGCATTTAATTTTGTACCTGTTTTTCTTGGTCCTACAAACCTGGTCCAAGCGCTTGTCTTGGTTTAGAAATCCTTGGATGAGTTCTTTTCTCTGGCATAGTTCATTTACCCCGAGAAGAATTTCTTGTTGAATCTGTCCAACTGTTAGGTCAGCAATTCTAGCATTCTTACTGGCAAGACTTTTTTCTACCATAGCAGAAATAGATGATTCTATTGAGGACAGGAAGACTGGTTTCAGTGTATTGTCACCACCTAAGTGGAGAAATAAATGCAACATTCTCTGAAAATGCTTGTCTAAGTCTTGTACCTTGTAAGAGCAATACTTACGCTGGAAGAATTCTGTTCTTTTCTCCTCTAAAATATCATGGGGATTGCCGATGAGGTGAAGGTGGAGATTGTTCATGAATTCTGGTAAGGTCATGTTTACCATCTGAATCTGGTTTTGTTCTGAGAACAGGTTCCACCAAACTTGTAATGTTCCTGTAAAGCTAGAGGTTAGCTCTGTCAGGATATCAGAAGTATTGTACACGGTTACCCTTTTATGTAAGCACCAGGCATAAAAGTCCTGTATGCGCTGGGGCCACTGGCTTCGTGGGATATCATCAAAGGTGAACTTTATGCTTCCAATCCCATCTGTTCTCCTAAGTGTTGGTCTTTCACTTGATCCCTCTGACTGTTCATCATCCTGTCTATAGGGGCTTGGTTCTGTTTCTTCTCTATCAGCCATAAACACATGAGGTAAGAGTGTTGTTAAGTCTGAGGTGACATCAGATACCTCTTGTGACTCTTCTGTGGAAGAAGGAGTACTTTCACAGGCTGAGGAAGTTGACTATTCTTCTGTCTGTGAACTTTCAGATGTACTTGATCCTTCACACCTATTTGTCATTAAGATCTGGGAAGGCATAAACTGTGGGGATTGTGCAAAATAGCTTCCAATTGGATCATGATTATCATAATAGTCATCAGAAATACTATTATCAGAGAGTGTGGGTGAGGTTTGGTGAGTGATCGATGTTACCCATCTTCTGGTGGGACAATCGAGTGGATTCAAGGATTCCCTGTGTCCTTTAATCATCAATTGCTGTGTTTGAGGACTTGGGCTTGACTGTGTCCCTGGGCTAGGTGACCTTTGTCGCTCAGCTGGTTTAGAGCTTTCTGCTCTCTTTTTTCCTTCTCTGATTTTTTCCCTTTTTCTGGATTTCTTTTGTTGTTCTCTGATGACTTCTCTTATTTCTGCAGGATCCTTCTTTCCAATTTGTCCAAAAAGAGGATGAGGGTTAGTTGATGTTTGCATAAAAGAAGAGGATCTACTTCCAAAATCTAGAATATCCATTGGTTTAGAGCTAGGATTTGTGCTTAAACCAAAGCTTTGAGGAATGGACTGTGGTTTCCCAAAATTTAGCAAACTGGAGACTTCTGGCTTCTTTGTTAAGTCCACATGCTTTTCCTCTATAAGCTTTATTTGCCTTTTAAGCTTGGCAATCTCAGCGTCTGGGTCTGACCTGAAATAGGATGGATATTTTCCTTTTTTAAAATCGTCTAACCTCTTTTGGAGTGAGTGCAACATCTCTTGATTCTTATTGTGCTGGGAGTCCATCTTTGCGCTAAGCCTGGCCTCTGTTCCTGTACAGTGTCTATTTTTCTGCATATAGTATTCAGTCCTGCATTTTGTGCTAAAGCATTCTGCATATAGTATTATTGGTATCAGAGCCTTGTTTTCTTCATTTTTTAAGGGGAGAGAGATCTAGACTAGGAACCCTACCTGGAGAAGCACCTTGCCCTCTACACCATGGATAACACTACTCAAATTAGCCCTACTGTGATGAATGCTCCCATCACATTAGACACCAGCCCTTCTTTCCGAAGATCCACTTCTGAACGACTCGGGGGATTATATGAAATCACCCACAGAGAGAATTGGAGAGAAACAACACTCTTACCTCATGTGTAGGGACGAACTGCTCAAGCTTTTGCCAGAAAAATGGATAACAAGGATGCAGTCCTTGCAGTGGAAACATCATTTGTCCATACTTATGAGGTAAGAGTGTTGTTTCTCTCCAATTCTCTCTGTGGGTGATTTCATATAATCCCCCAAGTCGTTCAGAAGTGGATCTTCGGAAAGAAGGGCTGGTGTCTAATGTGATGGGAGCATTCATCACAGTAGGGCTAATTTGAGTAGTGTTATCCATGGTGTAGAGGGCAAGGTGCTTCTCCAGGTAGGGTTCCTAGTCTAGATCTCTCTCCCCTTAAAAAATGAAGAAAACAAGGCTCTGATACCAATAATACTATCTATCACACACAACTCAGGACTTACAGGTGAAATACAAAAGAGAACTTACAGGTGAAATACAAAAGAGAGACAAGCTGAACAAATTTGACAAAGAGTTGTACAAAGATAGAAGCTTCGACCACCAGAACAGAACAACGCGAGAGTTGATCAGGGTCGGTAGAAAACAAGAATACTAGCGAAATAACTTAACCAGAGTTCTAGTACAGATAATGTTTGGAATACCAGATGAGGTAAGTCCGGTACTGGACATGATCTTTGAGTTTTTTCCAGGCTTTGGCATACCTCCCTTCATAAGGAGTGATGAACCAGTCTTTATCTGGGCCATCGTGAAGATCATACTCAAGGAAGACTTGTACCTGTTTCAGGATAGTCTTCTGGATTTTCTGCTCAATGTATTTGGTTAACCACCTGATGTGGTATCCTAGACGTTTAAGGAGTTTAGGACTTTTCCACATGGGTTCGTCATGTCTTCGGCGATGTATGGCAATATGGAAGTGACTGTGCATCCACCAATTAAGGGGAAAGGGAGGTTTGCAGAGGCAATGTTTTCTTGGAGGCCTCATCTTTTACCTACTATCAATATCAAGCCTATGGCCGAGCCCTCCTGGTTATTTGGCACTCAAGTGGCGAAGTAGATAGCTTTACGGCTCCAGAGAGGATGCTGCAAGGAAACTATATGCTTGCCGCAATCAACCTTTAATCCGAAATTGGAAGATTAACAGTCAAAAGGAGTTGGAAAAGGAATTCGCCGGGATCAGCAAAATATGAACATCATTATAGGAGAAAGAAGGTATAGTGATAGAATGAAGCAGAACCTGGAAAATTCTGGAAATAGGAGTGACAAGATAAACATAACATAAAACATACGATGAATATGGAAGAGAAGAGTCATAAGCTGTTTTTGGGTTTTCTGGGTTTTTCGGATGTTTTTGGGTTTATCGAAGGTAGGGGGTTGCTGAGAGATCTTTGAGCTAGGGAACCACTATTCCTGGATAACACCTTAGGGAAACTTAGCCAGCCATGGATTTGGAAAAACTTCTACTTGTGTATTAGCCCGAAAATTGCTCTGCCTTACTCCATGAGTGGGAGTGGCTATTTATAATACAAGTGCCCCTGAAAGGGTGTGGCTGTAATGAAGCCTTTCCTAAAATAAAGCTGAAGTGCAATAAAGCTAAAGTAAAGCTGAACTAGTGGAGGAATCCTGCAGCCTTTGCAAAAGTTGTTTTGGCTGCTGGTGCCGACCTTATCGCTAAGGCATCTTCTTATCTCCTCGTGGGCGGCTACTCCTTTGGCCGCTTTCCCCGGTTGTCGGGTGAGTGCGTTGGATTCCTCTTGTGAGTGGACGAGGGTCCCGCCTGTGAATCTTTTGGATTTGGGCTGGACGGACTTGGGCCAAGGTCCACTTTATCTAAAAAGCCTTGGGCTATGTCTTCCCAATACATGCCGTCGTTGTGATGCTGGTGGAGTGCATATTGAAGCCTGTAAATGTGATGCGGGTCCGTGAATTGGATCTGGTGTTGGAGGACTAGATCTGGATCTAAGTATGGGACTCCATTTTCTTGACACAGCTTGATCTTCAGAAATTCGTTGTTGGTGATGGCCATTTCTCTATCAGAGTGCAGTGGACTCTCATGGATTAGAGAAAATGGGAGACTGGAGAATTCTTCTGAAGTGTTGATGGCTGCCATTGCTTGCAATCTTGAGTCAAAGTACCAGTACCTGCGAAAAAGATAAACTGAATATGGGGTTAGTCCACCGTACTTGAAGTACTTGTCCTGATGGATCTCAATCCATGTCTTCCATTGGCTTAGTGGGGCGAACCAAGATAGTACTTCTGCCAAATGAGAATGAGGTCTCCTGTGTGGTGTAAAAGTCTGGAGATCTCCGAGTTGTTCCAGGTATTTGAGGAGTTCTTCAGTAGGAAATTCGAGCGCCATGGTGTACTTATGCAGTAAGTACCAAAAGAACCATTTTAATTCTTCAGGGAAAACACTCATTAGTTCGATGGGAATGGCCTTGAGGAATGGATAACAAGGATGCAGTCCTTGCAGTGGAAACATCATTTGTCCATACTTACAGAAGATTCTCTCCAGGTACTTCTGTGTCATCGGGACAGAGTTAGCAAGAGCTGCTTCTACATGTTCCTGATTGTCATAGTGAATAATCTCTGGAAGGTCCAAAAGGTAGAAATTAGAGACTTTTTATTCTCTTTTGCTGCATTGTCCCTCTCTTGCAAAGAACGAGAATTATAAGGATTTCTTTCTTTCTTTCTTTTTTTTTTTACCGTGAGGTTTAGATAACTAACCACATACTCTTTTAATCAATGTAGCGGACTTTAGTTTAGAAAATAACCCAAGTTATTTTCACGAAAAAAAAGGTGGAGAACTCCAGGATAGAAGTGCTCTCTTCTCGGATGATCGTCCAGTTGGAGAAACAAGGTCAACACCTTTTGTGATTAGATCATCCCCGTGTCCATCATCATCTGGCTGACGAGAAGTGCAGGCCAACCTTCAGATTAATATGTGGGCGGCGGGGATCATCGCCGATCCGAGGTTGTCAGACGAAAGAGTGGAGCTCACCAAAGCCATCTCTCTAATCTACATAATCGACGACGTGTTCAATATATTCGGGACTCTCGATGAGCTCGTCCTGTTTGCAAACTCTGTCTCCAGGTAAATATTCGAAGGAAGTTCGCGAAAGCTACTGCACATGCTTGAATGACGGTTGCAAGTCTATCTCTGATGGTCACCGGACGAGAATCTGCCAGATACCACGAGAGCTTGCTTCCGCGCGCTCGACACCGTCACTAATGGAATTACTAAGGGAGTCTACCAGAGATGAGGGTGTAATCCAGTCACTTCGCTTGGTCTCTCTTTTTTTATGTTTAGTTAAAAGGGATCAATAGAATTTGCCAAGACCCCAAGATCATAAACGAAATGGGACAGACAATTAGAGGAGACGGAGCTCTCGATGGTTATCTGGTCTGCCGACCCGGCCTATCCTATGAGGAGGCCAGATGATGTGAGTTACTCGTCCGCTAATTAAACCCATGGGAATTGGGCCAAAGGATCTTGAATCCAGACTGCTTGCAGAGTTGTCCCCTTCAACCCAGCAGTGGCCTTCCGGGACATACAGCAGGTCATCCAGGGAATCATTCCCCATCCAGTAACTTGGCAATGCTACAATCCTCTTATGTGGTTCTCTTTGTGATTGATGGGAGAACAGAAAATCACATCCCAGTGTGAAAATTGGTAATTCTGCAGGCAAAACTTCTCCACCAAAACATAATCATCTAACTGGCGTTATTTCCGGGATTAAACGTGGGGAACATGGAAGAACCCCGGACGGAGACAACGCTGGCGTACAGATCGGAGACTGTGGCACCGACTATCCCCACGGCAAAGTACTATCCACACGTTAGATTCAGCTACGTTCCTTTTCGCTTTCGTCAATCAAGTATGCTTCGACGCTTATCCCTTAATTTTCAGCTCTCTACTTTGATCCATCTCCGCCCCCCGTTTTTTTTGTACTTCATGTATTAGCGATACAAGGGCAAAAGCGGGCCTGAAGCCCACGGCATCGAGCTATCTACAAGCTGAATTGTTACGAGTGGGTGTCGGGACAGCTTAGATGTCTGTGACGTAACAGATTGAAAACCCAAAGCTGTCAGAATTCTCATCGAACTGAAATTCTGTTACAATTTCAAATGACCCACATCTGCAGAACTCAACAAATCTAAGTACATAACATAACATCCAAACCAAATCCTTCATTAAATTTTGTTCGCGGGCCAGAGAACGTTACTCCAAACCATAAGGAACCATCCATCTCGCACCTTCCTTTGTTTCAAGCGTTGCTGACAAGATCAGAGTTGCCACTGACCACCATCTCTGCTGTAGCAGTGGGCTTCTTGCTGGTCTTGACAGGGTATGAGGCCTCCATCGTGATTCTGCACTTGCCAAAGTAGTTGTTGGTGATGTCCCCTGGTCGAAATTTGTCGGAAGGGCGATTCTGTTTCTCAGGCTGCGGCTGCTAGTACATTGAAGAACTTATCTGCCGTGCCGGATGTCCGACTAACTCTTGCAGAAGAAGGCGTAATTAAAGTAATGATCAACATCCTCAATGACGGGATACTGCTAGTTCTGAAGAGTATGCGGCAGAGTGCTTGCAGAATCTCACTGTGAGCAATGAAACTCTGAGGAGAATAGTCGTGTCTGAAAACAGGGCTTAAAGCCTACTAGCTTATCTAGATGGTCCTCAGCCACAGGAACCAGCCTTTGCTGCAATAAGAAGCCTGGTCACTTCAGTTCCAGTTGGAGCTCTGATTTCCCTTGGCATCCTTCCTCGTGTAGCCCATGTTCTCAAACCCGGATCAGCCGCCGCACAACAAGTGGCAACATCAGCGATTTTCCAGATCTGTGTCTTGAGCGAGGTGAAGAAACTGATTGGGGAAGCCGGGTGCATCCCTTGGCTCGTGAGACTTCTCGAGTCGAAATCGACCCGCTGTTGCGAGATTGCAGCTCAAACTATCTCGAGCTTGATGACGGTTTCCCACAACCACAGGGGGGTCAAAAAGGATGAGAAGAGCGTGCCCAGTTTGGTCCAACTTCTTGACCCGAGCCCTCCGTTCGGGAATGGAGATATGGCTGGAAATCGGGAAAGACATCTTGACCCGAGCCCTCCGTTTGGTCCAGTGATATGAGATATATTGCTGGAAATCAGGAAAGAAAGTGGAGGAGGGAGGAATGGACCACCCTGTCGAAATACAATCTCCAATCAACTTCCTATTACAGGGAAACTTATCTTTAATGCCTTGCTGACATATTCCTTTTTACCTCGACGGGATCAGACCGAATATGACAATTACAAAAAATCTCTAGGAATCCAAATCATCACATAATCACTCATCTTCACAAAAGGAAACGTGGATATTGACAATGGGAAATCTTCGACACATGTTTATTAATATATATATATATATATATTCTTCTTCAAATCATGCTCATCATCCTCGTTCATTCTTATCCCACTCGTTCATATTCAAGGAAAATAATATCCGTGATTAGTGATTCTGATTGATTTCCATAATCAAAGAACGTCCGAATTCATTCCCCCATGACCCTATAAATAGCGGTGCGAGGAGCCCAAACAAATCCACACCCACATCTTCCTCTCCTATCTTTCTTTTAGTTCCCAGTCATTCACGATTTCTAGTTCCGCCTCTCCTTCGTAAGTTTGATGACCATCCTTTCATTCTTTTGCAATATATATTATTATGATTTTTATTGCGTTATCATTTACTTGCAGAAGAGTAATCACATATCTTGCACATTGCAGCCAAGGACGTCCAACTTGGATTTACGAAAAAGAAGGCTGTGAGAGAAGCTTGTCCTTAACCGTAGGGGATATCGGCCGTTATAGCTGATAAATTCATTTCATAAAACCTCTTCTACTAGGTACTGGGATTCATCATCATTGATTTATCATAACTTTGTAGGTCATTTTCTCCCAGCACGTACGAATCATCGTCGGATATTCCCTCGGCCTCCCCCGTACAAATGGGACCGCCGTCGGATATTCCCTCGGCCCTCCCCGTACAAATGGGACCGCCGCCGGATATTCCCTCGGCCCTCCCCGTACACATGGGACCACCGCCGGATATTCCCTCGGCCCTCCTTGTACGATGAGAGGCTTGGCTGATATTTCACTTTACTCACTTATTCTTTTACCTGACAGGATTCGTTATAGCCATGGTTCATTTTACCAAGAAGGTCGTTTCGGGACGTGAGTATTTGTATTGCTGAAAATGAAGGAGATCTCCACAATAGAGTGGAATTAGTAGTCCATCGTCCATTGATTGGCCTGATTGCCCCACCCTGTGACAAATTGGATGAGAATCGTGATAACCTCAGTCATTGGTCGCAAAAAATCTTTAAGCCTTCTTCGTTGGACATGTGGTCACTGAAGTCACTCCCTCACTCATGCATGGCGGAGCCAATACCTTCACGTTCTTTAGGGAGGATTGTCATTCCAGGAAAGTCTGAGTGGGTGCATACTCTTCGCTTCCGCGGTAAATTTGGTTTTATTCCGAAATATTTGGAATGGCTAGAAGACGTAGTCTTTCGTAATGAAGAAGTCCTCAGGAAAGCAAACATACTTGACGCCATACTTTGTTCACGCTACAGCTATGACCGCAACTCTGATGTCATGCGGGCTTTTTGTGAAGCTTGGTGTCCACAGTTCAACGTCCTCGAAACATCACGTGGAGCTTTTTCAATTTCTCTATGGGATCTATATAAGCTTGGTGGGCTTCCTATTCATGGCAGAATGTATGAAGAGACGATCCTTTGCTTGAAAGAACTCACTAGTTCGAACTCCCGAAGCAGATATCTTCCGAAGAGCTGCTCATATTTATTTTAGGCATTTTCTCGCCTTCTAGAACAAAACACTGAGGATGACAGAAGTAGGCAGAAAAATAGAAATGTCCCGAGTAAGGATGTTGTTCCTATATCGTCTTGGATCGAGTTCTGGTTTAGAGGAGAAGAAAAATATATTAGGCCTCCTAGACGCGCATCGAAGAAATCAAATCGTCCAAAGAAGTCTCATAACCCTGTAGGGCCAATAGCAGACGCTTCTCCTTGGAGTCAAGAGGAAGGAGGAGTATTTGATGATTTGGGCATTAACGAAGCGTCTACAGACTTACTTTGCTGCCTTCATCGCTTGTTGGTTATGTGTATTCGTGTTCCCGCGTGACGAATCATATATACGTCCGGAGACGTTCAAAGTGGCGAGCTTGATGGCAGTGGGAAAAGGCTTTAGCCTTGCGGTACCTGTGTTGGCCATCATATACCGAGGGCTTAATGAAGTTTGCAACTCTACTCTTGCCGGGGTTCATAAAGTTTGTTTTCCAGTACATTATGTGTACGGATGGTTATCATTCTATTTTCAGACTCACTTTCTCGTTCCAAACGCCGTCGTTGGCCCTCGGATGATTGGTAATTCTGGGGAAGGTGGGGCGCGTCGATGCTCGTGCGGCTCGCGAACTTATTCATGGCGGAGGGAACGTATATTGGTGCCATAACTTCTTTCACAGAAAGGGCAGTCTTTGGATTGAGGATTCTCCTGACTTAGATGAAAATTCATTGAGCTTTTTCATAAGCATCCGCTCATGTTATTTGACATTAAGGAGCGGCAACTCCTTTATTGTGGAACCTTATCATCCTCCACACTTTAGCCGTCAGCTTGGGTTTTGCCAGGACATTCCGCACATACTGACACGTGACATACGATCATCCTCGTTAGATGAAGGGCATATATTGTGGCGTCTCTCAGTGCGGAAAGGCACTAATTCTCAATTGTATGTGCCCAGTGCTCCCGTTTCCTACACTGATTTGGATACATATTGTACGAAGAGGTACTCTAAATGGTGGAGAAAGAAGCATCGTGATTTCCTCCAAGAAGGGATAGAAGCACTGATTGCTGGGATACGCCATCCTCCACGTAAAGATGATGATATTCGAGAAAAGCCAACCAAGCCGGCCAGTATCACCCAAAAGAAAATATCTTTACCGCCAAATGCTGGTATTTACAAACACATATATCATTCATCTCTTTTTTTTTGTTTTAATTTTTTTTTTTTTTACCTTATTTACAAACATGTCTTGTTTTCATCAACAGCTGCACCTTCTGAAAAGTCACAAACTCCAGATGACAACAGACATTTCAAGAGGCAGAGGCGTTCAAAGCATGCATCTGGGAACCTCGATCTAGTCGAAAACATGCCAGATAACATTATTCTAGCTGGCAATGAGTTGGTGAGCATCTCTTGTCATTTAAGCGTATATTTTAGATGATCTGCGTCTTATTTCGACTTTGTTTACTATTGTAGCTCGTGAATGAGTTGGCCGATTTCATGGATGACAATGGTGAACCTTCTGTATTGAGTCCACTTGGTCAGGAGCTTCTAAAGCATGCCGTGGAGGAAGTGATCCAGCCTGAGAAAAACAACGGACCTTCTCATTGTGTTGATTTAGTCTCAACTACACCAGCCGTATCGTCTTTTTGTTTCAACTCTATAGCCTCACGTGCAAATATGAAGTTTGCGGCTAGTATTTGGGATGATATCAAGGAGAAGATTTCGAGGACCCCTTTCAGTAGATGGCATGTTATTACAGAGGAGATTAAGGATGCTCTCAAACTTATCAATAAATGTGAGCATCTGGATCTGACTCCCATTCACTCTTTGATCAAGAAGTATACAGAGAGCATACGATACTCAGACTTAGCCACTGCCACTAAAGGAGTGATGAGTGTCACAAATTGTGATAAAGAGGTGGCGTTGATCAGAAGTTGTCTCGTTGAAGCCGGGCTGAAGAGAAGGGTATCACGATGGAGAAGACCAACATAGAGAGCCAGCTTGCTGAAGATGAGATTCGGATTGAAGAACTCCAACGACAATTATCCGATTACATTAAGGCCAAGGCGGATCGAGAGGATATTCTCAAGGGGGTCACAACAAAGGCTAATGATGTGGCTGCTAAGGTTGAGGGTTTGAAGGAATCCATGTGTGTCTTGGAGGGAATTAACGTGGTTCATGACGATGATCTTCAATCTTTAGAAGAGCTTCGCGAGTTGATCGAGACTTCACGCGAGGAGATTGCACAATTTACTCTGGAACTATGAACCCCCTTTTTTTTAGCTAATTTATGCCTTGGACTCTAATTCTCTTTTGTTATATCGGACTATGATAATCCTTTCCCTTTTAATAAAATGGTTCGTAGCTTGTGTGGAACAGGATTATTTCATTTTATTTAGCTGTTCACAGTTTATACTCGTGCGGGCCAGGAGTATTATATTTTATTTAGTCGTTCACAATTTATACTCGTGCAGGCCAGGAGTATTACATGATGATTTTTTTTTTTTACTTTTACTTTTTTTTTTGCTTTTTTTTCTTTTTTGCTTTTTTTTATGTCGTGCAATTTAGGTTCATGCGACATAGAGTATTATTCTTCTGGCATAGTATCGCTTCAGGAACTTCCCATTGATTGGTCTAACTCGTACTCCATCTTGATCAACTATCTTGTAGGCGCCCCCAGTGTAAGCCTCTTGGACCACGTATGGACCATCCCACTTGGATGTGAATTTGCTCCCGGTCTTATGCGTGATGATTATAGGTCTTCGCACTGCCAAAACAAGGTCACCTACTTGAAAGGAGCGAGGTCGTACTTTTTTATTAAAAGACTTCGACATCCTCGCCTGATAGCATTCAATCCGCTACTTGGCTTCAAGACATTTCTCATCTAAAGCTTCTAGTTCCTGCAATTGCAATCGCGCTTTATCTTCCTGACAAAGTCCCTTTTGTATGGCTATTCGTAGTGACGGTATTTGTCGTTCAAGTGGAAGGACCGCTTCAACGCCGTAGACCAACGAGTATGGCGTCATTTGAGTCGCGGTTCTATACGTTGTATGATACGCCCATATAGCTTCTCCGACTCGTTCATGCCAATCTCTTCTAGCTTTATCGACCACCTTCTTTAGAAGATTGCATAGCGTTTTATTGAACGCATCCGCCAACCCGTTTGCGGCCGCATAATACATGGAAGAGTTATATTGTTTGAAACCAAATTGCTCGCAAAATTTATCAATGGCCTTATTGGAGAAATTTCGGCCATTATCTGTGATGATATAGCGAGGCACACCATAACGAAAAATAATATTATTCTTGATGAAAGTGATCACCGTTTCCTTCTTTACTTCTCGAAAGGATGCGGCTTCGGCCCATTTGGAGAAATAGTCTGTTGTCGCCAGAATATATGTGTGACCCCCTGATGATTTGGGTGTAATGAGCCCCACGACATCCAGCCCCCAGGCCTCAAATGGCCAAGATGCTATAGTTGGATGAAGTGGCTCGGGCGATTGATTGATGAAGTTAGCGTGAAATTGACATGCTTGGCACTTCTTTGCATATTCCATACAATCCTTTACCATTGTCAGCCAATAATAACCCATCCTTTTCAATTGGAAGTGAAGTTTAGGACCAGATTGATAAGCTCCACAAACTCCAAAGTGCGCTTCCTCTAGTGCTTTGGTGGCTTCTTCCAATCCAAGGCATCGCAAGAATACTCCTTCAAAGGATCGTCGATAAAGAGTATTTTTAAAATATATGAATCGAGGCGCTCTTCTCCTTACATCTACTTTTTGTCGTGGGTCGTTAGGCAGCTTTCCGTGCTCGAGAAGGTCGATGAGTGGTTGTCTCCAATCTTGGTCCTCTATGTTACAAACGGATATGAGATTTATTTCGTTTGTTTCCTCCTCGTCAGGGATCGGTGGAGCCGCCCATGCTTGACATAATCTGATGCTGAAGTAAGAGTAGAAGCAAGACTTGCCAAGGCATCTGCTTGTGCATTTTCCTTTCTCGGTATATGACTTATTGTAATATCCGGAAACCACCTTGCGAGTTTAACCGCATAGTCATGATAAGGCAAAAGCTCTGGCTTGCGAACCTCGTATGTGGATAAAAGTTGATTAATCACAAGCTTGGAATCTCCATATACTCTTAAACTATGTACTTTATTGTCCATGGCCATTTCTAGCCCAAGTATGAGAGCCTGATACTCAGCCATATTGTTTGAGCATAACTGGGTGAGGGTATATGCGTAAGGGATGATATCTCCATCGGATGTGACGAAGACAACTCCGGCTCCCGCGCCTCTTTGTGTAGCTGACCCATCAAAGAACATTTTCCATGGAGAAGGAACATCAACCAACATTACTTCCTCGTCAGGTAATTCTTCCGATACTTTCCAATTATCTGGTATAAGATGATCTGCCAAGAAGTCAGCTAAAGCTTGTCCCTTCACAGCCTTTTGAGGAACATACAAGATCTCAAACTCTTGTAGCATAAGTGCCCATTTCGCGAGACGACTAAATAGAACCGGCCTCGACATTATATATTTGAGAGGATCTGCCCGTGATATGAGACGAACAGAATGTGCCTGCAGATAATGTCGTAGCTTTTGAATGGCAAACATTAAAGCAAGACATGTCTTCTCAATTGGAGAGTAATTCAATTCCGCCCCGGTTAAAGTCCTGCTTAAATAGAAAAGGGCATTTTCTTTTCCATTATCGTTCTCCTGAGCTAACAGAACTCCTAGTGAAGCTTCTTGTGCCGCTGTATAAAGTATGAGAGGTCTCCCTTGAATAAGCGCATTAAGGAGTGGTGGCTTTGACAAATAAGCCTTTATGCTGTTGAATGCATTTTTACACGCTTCGTCCCACTCAAAAGGAGTACCTTTCTTCATCAATCTATGAAAGGGATGGCATCGTCCGGCCAAGTTTGATATAAATCTTCGAATGTATGCAAGTTTCCCTTGAAGGCTCTTCAACTCATGTATATTCCTTGGTTCTGGCATCTTCATAATCGCATCTATCTTTGATTGATCGACTTCAATGCCTCGATGTCGAATGACAAATCCAAGGAACTTTCCCGAAGTGACCCCGAATGCACACTTCAAAGGGTTCATTTTCAGTTGATATTTGCGCAATCTGTCAAATACTTTTCTAAGGTCGTCGATATGATCGCGCCTTTGTCTGGATTTGACAACCAGATCATCCACGTAACACTCTACATTCCTGTGGAGAATATCATCAAAGATCCGTTGCATAGCTCGTTGATAAGTTGCTCCCGCATTCTTCAACCCAAAAGGCATCACCTTATAACAATATATGCCTTTTGGAGTACGAAAAGCTGTCATTTCGTCATCCTTCGTATCCATTCGGATTTGATTGTATCCCGATGATCCATCCATAAAACTGAGGGCTTCATAGCCTGTGGTCGCGTCAACCATTATCTCAGTAATTGGAAGAGGAAAATCGTCCTTGGGACATGCATTATTGAGATCACGAAAATCAACGCAAACTCGGAGTTGACCATTCTTTTTCCTAACAGGTACAATATTTGCAATCCATGTTGGATATTTCACCTCCCGAATAAATCCAGCTTCAATAAGCTTATTGACTTCGGCTTCTATCAATGGGATCAGCTCTAGGCGAAAACGTCGTTGAGCTTGCTTTATGGGTCAAACTCCATGCTTAACAGCTAACTTATGCACTGCTATCTTTGGATCAAGGCCGGGCATTTCTTTATAGTTCCATGCGAAGACATCTTTGGAATCCTTCAACAATTGGATGTATAACTCCTCTTCTTCAAGGGTTAAACTTGTGCTAAGGAATGTAGGACGATGATCCCCTTCCTCCCCAAGATCGAATTCTTTCAATTCATCAACAGTAGACTTCTTTTTGTCCTCGAATACTTCTGGAGCCTCTTCTGCATCATCCTCTTTAGGGGAAGTGTTTTCCTCAGCCTCAGTAATTGTGACGTGGTGGGAAGCGACAACATCATTTCCGCTATTACTATAAGATGATTTCCCATTGCTATTGGTAGATACCCATGTCTTCGTGCTCATTTTCAGTACATCGCCAGTAGTTACTTCGACAACCGTTTGACGCTTCATTCGAGAGGGAACTTTGCTTCGAAGGTCCTTTGTATCTTCTATGATAATTGGGATATCTTCTTTTTTATCAACTCTTTTCCACACCATTCAACTTCTTGGAGCTTGACTCAATCTTAATCGCGCCGATCTTCGAACCTTAATTTCTTCTTTCCGAGTGCCAAGCCTATCAAATACTGATCTTTCCACAGACGGGGCTCCAAGTCGATCAAATACCGAAATTCTCGTTGATTCAGTTTTAGTTTTATCCTCAGCTTCGATGTATTGAGCTGAAGCCTTCTTCACTGCTTGATTGACGGGCTTAGGAATGTCATACCCAAGACCGAATTTTGACTTTTGACTATCACCTCCTGGATTAGCCTCTTTTGAAGCAGCCCCAAGCGCCTTCAAGTCCTCCGTATAACCGGCTGCAGAGATTAACCTAAATGCATTTGGATCAAATCCGTTGGTGCGCCTGTTAGGCAATGAATCTGGATAGATAATTGCCCCCTGTTTAGGCCAGACAAAACCTTTTAAAAGCGTACTCGTTTGAGCAATCTTCATCATTTTCGTCACCGGCCAGTTGAGTTCCTTTGGCACCACTATTTCTTCAGTATGGCTACTCACGAAAGGTGGTTCCCCAGCTTTTCGAAGGGCTCTTGGTATATAGCGCAAGATCGGCACATTTTGTTTAGACTTGTCATTCGCCCTTTCATCTTTAACTGTCGGATTAACTGAAGATACCTCTTGTTGAATAGGTGAAACTTCTACATCCGACTTCTTCGTGACATCCCTCTCAATTTGTGCAAGCTTCGGGACTTTTTCTTCAGGATCAGCACCCTTATTAAAGTAAAATTTGGCATCGGCGAAGTATGACTCCGCTTCCGTAAAGGGTTTTGCATCTGCACATACTGTGTGAGTTACCCCATCCTTTACAAATTTAAAGCATTGATGGAGCGTGGATGCAACGACTCCATATTCGTGCAGCCATGGTCATCCCAACAACATATTATAGGTGGTGTTGGAATCGATGACGTAGAATGTCGCTCCAGCTTCCATATCTCCAATAGTGAGGGTGAGACAGATCTTCCCAACGGCTTGTTCTCCCCCTTGGTTGAATCCTTGGATTATTAGCCGGCTACTTGATAAATCGTCAACCCCTAGCCCAATCTCTTTCAGGGATTTTAGTGACCAGATATTGACTGCTGAATCTGGGTCAACCAGTATGCGATTGACCTTCGTACCATAAGCATATCCTGATACAAATAGCGGCAGATTGTGAGATTTGTGACCTATAAGAAGGTCTTCATCGGAATTGTGGGTCACCAAAGTCAAGCCTTCTTCAGTAGATGCTTCCTCAGAGCTAACCACACAACTTGACACCTTGGTCATATATCGTTGCATTACTCCTATGATGTTAGGAGTATCATTGTTTGCGACACTGATCATATTCGAAGGTGCAATATAGGCACCTAAATCGATCTTTTTGTCACGTACAAGCTCCATGACCTTCTCCTTAAAGACGAAACACTTCTCAATTGGATGGCCTAAGACACGATGGTACTTGCAGAAGTTGGGATTGTCAGCCAGATTCGCTTGTTGTGGTCGCTTCGATTGCGGAAGCTCGATCATTTTAGAAGACAACAGATAATCAAATATTTCTGCAACATCTGCATCGGGGAAAGGATATTTCTTGTTTTGCCTTTCTTCAAGAGTTAGGCGTTGTCTCTCCATCCGGGGTGCTTCTACAGGTGGTTATCCATGTGCCGACACTTTTCCTTTTGCAATTGGTACTTTGACAGGAGTTGCATCTGTAGTCATTACCTGCTTCTTAGTATCCTTGAATACAGGCTTGCCCCCAGTTCTATTTCCTAGTCTTCCCGTCCCTCTAGGTGGCTCAGGAATTGGGATACTATTTATGTTGGTCCCAACAAAGCTTAACTCCATGTCATGAGCTTTTGTCGCCAACTCCTCGAATGATCGTGGTTTGAGCCTTTATAGAATATATCGAATCCTCCAAAGCATGCCTTGAATGCACATGTCGATGGACGTTTCCTCTGATAGACGATCCCTACAGTTCGGGCTTAGATTCTTCCACCGCTGGATATAGTCAACGACTGGTTCTTCCTCCCATTGACGAGTATTAGTTAGCTCAATCATGCTCACCACGCGCCGCGTGCTGTAGAAGCGGTTTAGAAACTCCCTTTCTAATTGTTCCCAACTATCAATAGTACCTGGCTAGAGATCAATGTACCAATCAAAGGCGTTTCCCTTCAGAGAGCGAACAAACTATTTAACCATCCAATCCCCATCAGTGCCCGCGTTGTTGCATGTTTTGACGAAATGAGCCACATGTTGACGTGGATTCCCCTTTCCGTCAAATTGTTGGAAGTATGGAGGCTGATATCCGACTGGCATCTTGAGACCTTCGATTCTTCGGCTGTAAGGCTTATAGTATGCCGAAGATGATGATGATTTGCCCTCAAGCTCGCTCTTCACCGTCTCTTTTATTAATTACATCATTGCTTTCGCTGTAATAGGATCTTCAATGATGGACGTATGCTTTGCCGAATCATCAACAGTCATGACCCCTTTTCCTTTGTCAACTTGGGTGCGCGAACTTTCTTCTGTAACTGTTTTATCGGCATCCTTACTCTCCAGCTTTTTGACGATGTAGTCCATTTGCTGCTCTCTTTCTTTCATAAAAAGCATCATAGCATCCACAGTTTTTGTGAGAGCTGCGACCTGATCTTCAAGTGAAGGAGTATCCGCCATCATCACTGGCATGACTTCAAAGCCTTTAGTTGAATCTGCTTCTAGGGAAGAATCTGACGGAGAGTCACTTGACGAAATGTTCTCAAAATTTATCTACGGGACAGGAGACGCCGGAACCTTGTCAAAGGGATCATCACCAGCAGTTGGTTGAGATGACTTAGGGGAAATTGCCCTAAGCATTCCCTCTATTTCCTTGGTCTGTTTGCGAGTTTTGGCCACAGATTGAGCATATGTCCACTTTGGGGAGCCTCCCTGGCTAAGAATATCCTCGTAAGATGGGGAAGCCTTAGGGGAGATAGACTTGAGCATTTCTTCTATCTCTTCCGCTTGTTTGCGCGTCATGGCCACAGACTGGGCATAAGTCCACTTTGGAGAGTCCTCGTCATTGAGAGTATTCTTTTCAGCGATATCCTTGTAAGTTGGGGATGCCTTGGGGGAGATGGACTTGAGCAATTCCTCAGTCTCCTTATATAATTCAGCAATGGTCCTGGCCTTGACCAACTTTGAAAACTCAGCAGATGAAGAGCCCCCGGATGAGAGCGAAGGAAAAGCAGCAAGCCGATTGTATGCGACAACATTCTTGACGTTGATCAACTTTGGCGCCATGTGAATTCCTCGAAGTAAAGAGATGAGAGGTGGAGATGGTCCCACTGGGCGTGCCAGAAATTTGTGAACACTAAAATCTCGCGAAGAAATATCAGCGTACAAATTGTCGTATTAAAAATATAGCGGGTTCTGTCTCTAGTCACGAGAAAAGCACGTGATTCCTCTGATTCGATCTTCAAAGAATAACGTTAATGGGTGGTGATCCTGAGCTCCGACAAAATTTCAGCAGAACTTCAGGATGAAATATTAACGAAGTCGTCGGAGTCTTTGGGCGTGATCCGGCAGAGCTTTGGTTGCTTAACGAAGTCGTCGGGGCCTTTGGGCGTGATCCGTCAGAGCTTCGCTATCTTGATGAAGTCGTCGGGGCCTTTGGGCGTTATCTGACAGAGCTTCAGGACGCGTTGCAGAAGATCACCGGGCGATGGACGTCGGCAGAGCTTCGGCGAGCAGGAGGCGGCGAGAGTCTTCGAGAGCTTCAAGAGTCTTCTCTCCACCTATGTGTGTTGTATATTGTTGTGTCCTCATGAATGAATGAGAATGGCTCTATTTATAGGCCTCCAGGGCCGATTTATATTAGGAAGTTGGTCATCCCATATTAAGCAACCTCCCATGTATCGGGCCATGGGCCGGACTTGAATTTGGGCTTATTTCGGCCCAAAACATTCTTGTTTGGATTGGGCTTGTGGCCTTCATTTATAACCCAATATATATATCTTTGTGAACTTGAGATTGAACACATTCTAATTTCTTTATGGGTTTGGTTTATAGCCCATTTATAAATCATAAAATTGGGTAACACCCACTAAACTTTATACGAGGCCCTATGATTATAGTAGACAAAAATTTAATGTCTACAGACAGATATTCAGTTTATATAGATAACAAATTGCATTCATCAATAGTTTGCTTTAAGAATATAACTAATTTGGTTAACATTGTTAGATTGTGTATCAGTTTGGAAACAAAAGTTGAACCATTCAGATTCTTCACATGACGCAAAATCCAACTTAAATATGTAACTAATTCGATAATAGAAGTTATTACACTCAGATTCTTCACACATTCTTCATTAAAAAAATGTTGAATCAACTCGGATTTGCATGTGAAATATGTCCTTAATTAATTGTCTTTGATATTATGAAATGGATCATAATTTATATCAAGAAATGGATCGAGTACTATTTGATATTATCTTGTTTAAACAGGAGCCTCCTCACTTCTCAGCTATAGTTTGCACCCACTTGAACAATCTCCTATAAGTCCTTGTTTGGGTAACTACCATGAACATAGTTCTTAATATTTATGACTTTTTTATTTTAATGGCTTAATATTTAGAGTTTAAGATTTATGATTAAATCCGTCATTTTAAAATTTAAGGTTTAATATGATATAGTATTTAACTTATGACTTTTAATTATTAAGGTTTAGAATTTAATGTTCATGGTTTAATTTTTTATGATCTGGGTTTAACCTTTCCCTCCTCTTGCTGTCGATAAGCCCCGGTCTCGAATTCGAAGATGTCATGCCATTTGCGAAGAATCACCTCAAGGCCTTTGGATACTTATCGGGGGATTATGCCTCCATCGACGACGACACCTATGACGAGGCCTTGGTGTCTGCCCTGAGGAAGTACCAGACTTTCTATGGGTTGAATGTCTCGGGAAGAATAGACCCGAACACGTTGATGATGATGAGTCGGCCTCGTTGCGGTGTCCCCAACCGTCCCGCAACGGATGATGTCCGCAACAACATCACGCCGCAGTATGCTTTCTATGAAGGAAAACCCGCTTGGCCAAAATCCATTAAGAAACTCAAGTATACTTTTTTGAACGTCCCGCCTATCTCATACAGAAACGCAAGTGCGGCCATATCGAGAGCGTTCTCGACATGGTCGGCCGTAACGGGATTCACTTTCAAAGGGGTGGCGGGTATTTCTAAACCGGCGCAAATACACATAGGATTTTATAGAGGCGATCATGGGGATGAAAAACCCTTCGATGGTCACGGCGGATCCTTTGCTCATTCCACCCCTCCAACAGCAGGACTAATGCACTTTGACGCGGACGAGGACTGGGGCACCATCCAAGCTACCAATATCCTCGACCTAGAATCGGTCGCGTTGCACGAGATTGGGCACATTCTCGGGCTCGAGCACAGCAACAAGACGAGTGCCGTGATGTTTGATTCATTTAGCTATGGGCAAATTAAGAGGCGTCTTGACCAAGATGATATCGATGGCATTCGTGCTTTGTATGCGAACTGATTGAACAATAAAATTCCTACTAAAAGATCTTCAGTTAATTTAAAAATGCATCTTATGTTTCATTCAGTATCTGGTGGTGCAACAATTAAATTGTGATAAAATTGTTAGCCATGATAAATAATATTCAAAATAAAAAAATTCCTTAAAAAAATAGGAAATGTTTCATTAAGATAAACCGAACCGGTCTCATGGCATTCTTGATTCTGTCCCGACTTTCTCAGCGAGGCTTAGTTAGGGTTCGCTGTTCGTGTTATTCGTATATTGTCTTAACGCGTTCGTGTTTCGAAGCTTCAAAAACGGAACTCGACCCGTTTATCTAATCGAATTTAGATGTGAAACCAAACAGGTAAATTTTTTAAAATTATATATATTAAATAATAATAATTTAAAATTAATTCAAATCAAATATATATGTTTTTCTTTGGGTGTTGAGTTTGGGAGTCACGGTTTCCAACGGCGTTTTTGCGTGAAATCTCACTTCTCGTGAAAATGGGATTTCCAACTACGACTTTGACTTATTTATATTAGTCGATCCGCGTTTTGTTTGTAAATCAATACATTAATGATAATTCACAAATTTCATAAATCGAGACCGTATTTTAACGGATACAAACCTTATAAAAATACTTACAATGATGAAATTTAGAATGTGAATATTTTAAAGTGGCCTCCATTCTCATTGAATTTGTTGGAAGAATTTCTAAGTATATTATCTCTTATATTAAAATACAATTAAAATTGTTTTTAACCATTCTAAAAATTAGTTATCATTTAAATTCAAAATTTTTTTAAACGGCTTATAATACTAATTAGGCAAAATATCGATATTTGGTCAATCAATAGCCCAACTTTACGCTTTGGCATATCGTTTAAAAAGTTTTTAATTTGACCTTATTTCAATTTTAGTTTTCGATTTGGCTTTATTCTTAACGGACGTTACGATTTTAACGGTAAACCTTTATATTATCCGACGTGTCTTAAAAAGTTTACTTTTTTTTCTACGTGGACTATGACTGTTCTTCGATTTGGGTTTGGGATTAATCGTCTGTTCTTTGATTCCGTGCCGTCTGGGTTTTTGTTCCTCGATTCCTTGGTTGTTCTTCCTCCCGGAAAGTGGATTGTGTCTATTTCTCCATTTTGTAATGGTTGTTGTTTGTATGGTTCTTACCTGGGTTTGCTTGGGTTGTTGTAAGGGATTGTTTCGCATACCTAACGGTTCTTGAATGTGGACAGATCAGAATGAAGTGCCTTTTCATGGACATGCATGTAGGTGGTGTAGTGTCGCAGGGGCACATATTTGAGTACGTTGGTGGTAGGGTGTTTAAATATGGGAATGTAGATTGTAATCTGATGAGCTATTTCACCTTAGTAGCCTTTTCTCAAGATTCTGGTTGCAGTGTCAGGAAGATGTGGCATCCTCTTCCAGATGATAGTGTGAAGGAAATTTTTAGTGATAAGGATGTTTTAGAGATGTGCGATGCATATCCCGATGATTCAACTGTGAGTATTTATTGTGAAGGGACGATGATAGAGCAGGGATCTGACCATGAAGTATTGGATGAGAATAGTAGTTTTGATGTTATTCTTAGTCTTACTGTAGTGGTGAAGATATTAGTCCTAGGCATTCTGACAATGATGAAGGAGATGCGGGTATCTCAAAGCCCCAACAGGACTTACATATGTATGATGTGGATGTCCAGGAGAGGGTGGCTGGAGTTTATCCTGAAATTGAATATGTTAGTGATGTTGTTAATGTGGATGTAGAAGGTTCTATAAGTAATGTGGTTGAACCTGATGAGGTAGAAGAATCTGAGTATGAGAAGTCAGATGAGGATATGCTTCCAGACCAGGTACATCCAAAATAAGATCCAGGAGGAAGCACTTGAAATCTGAACTGAGTAACTATGATTCAGATTGTGATCATAAGAAGATAAAGTTCAAACCTAGAATGTGTTTTGAGACATCAAGGCAGATGCATAATGCTATACAGAGGTATGCCAGTGCTAATGGATTAAATTTACGTTGGAAGCGAAGTTCCAAAGTGAAGCAGGACGCTGTATGCGAACCTGGATATCCCTGGAGAGGGTAGGATCTTGGTTGAAGAAGGATGGGTCATTTGCTATAAAAAAAAATGTGTTGAACAGTCACACATGTGTATGTAACATGCAAAATAGGCAAGCTACTACAAAATGGTTAGCTGAACAGTTTGTAGAAGGTAATATAAGAAGAGTTGAAGCCACAGCGAAAGAAATTCAAGAGGAGGTCATGAAGAAGTACATCATTGAGGTTGGACTGATGAAGTATTACAAGGCATGCTGGATTGCAGATGGATTGATGGTTGGTTCAGTGGATGATCACTTCAAGAAGCTCCGGCCACATTTAGCTGCTTTGTAGAACAAATATCCGGGGAGTTATTTTGAGTCGTCTTGTGATTTAACACTATCCACAGGACTACACGTCACCTTTAGAAGGTTATTCATGGGATTTAAGGCTTTGATTAAGGGGTTCCTTATAGGGTGCAGACATTTTGTGGGATTTGATGGAACTTTCATAAAAAACAAGGTTGGAGGAATCTTATTGTCTGCTATAGGACGCAACGGGAATGATGGCATGTACCCAATTGCATGGGTTGTGGTGGAGGGAGAAAACCAGAATTCATGGCAGTGGTTCCTTAAAATACTTTTAAGAGAATTGAACGTTGGAAGTGGGCATGGATGGACATTCATTAGCGACTAATAAAAGGTTTGTTCTGTACTGTTATTTTTCTGTTAATGCAATAGCCGTTTCTAATGATTTATTATTATCTTTTAGGGTCTGCTGAACGCCATTAGCACTCTTGCACCTGATGCCGAGTCAAGGAATTGTTCGAGACACATCTACCAAAATTGGAAAGTGAGGCACAGAGGTCTATTCCTTAAGAGTTGTTTCTACAAAGCCGTAAGATGTACAAACGAAGTTGACTTCAATATTGCCATGAATGAATTGAAATTTGGAAGAGATGGTGTCCTCGGGTCCCTCCAAATTGCTGAAGATTTCCAGAAACAAGGTCCCCATCATTTCTGTAAGGCTTTTTTCAACATTTCCAGCAAGTGCGGTGCGAAACATTCAACTCTTATATTGTTGCCGTTAGAAGATTACCTTTAATTGACATGTTAGAGCGCATCAGACGTCTTTTAATGGTGAGGCAAGTAGAGAAGAAGAAGGCTACTGCTAGGAGAGCTGATATAGTCACACAACATGTAAGGGAAGACATAGATAGCATGAAAGAACATGCAGCAAAACATATGGTGAAACCATCCATGACTGAAAAGTTTGAAGTTTCAATGCCTTTTGCCGAATCAGATAGGTTCTTAGTTGACCTAAAGGCTGGAAGTTGTAGCTGTAGAAGTTGGGAATTACATAGCATTCCGTGTACACATGTATAACTTCGTCATACCAGCTAAAAAATCCACAATCATCATCCTATTGCAAACAAAAGAAGCACAAAAACATAAATCTAAACATCAGGTACAGACAACCATATTTAGACACATAAACAACAAGTACAGACAACCTTCCACATTGGACAATGAAAGAATCGTCTCCCTGTATTACTTCTACTCCAGGAGGTGTACAATACAGCTCGCAGCCTATGTTTGCACCTTCTTTCACTAGTAACAAAGCTG
Organism: Melastoma candidum; assembly: GCA_023653495.1. Taxonomy (NCBI): domain Eukaryota; kingdom Viridiplantae; phylum Streptophyta; class Magnoliopsida; order Myrtales; family Melastomataceae; genus Melastoma; species Melastoma candidum. Next base: position 17,696,726 of record CM042890.1, on the reverse strand, counting down.
GAATTTGCCAAGATCACACCTGTTTCAAAGCTCTTGCTATAACTCATAATAATCAACTTGTGCATTTAACAATAAACATGAATAACACCTATACACACTTTTGTATCTGTTCGGAATAATAAACCCAATACCATACAAATAACCCATTCAGAAAAACCCGACCCAAGAACCCTTATATAATTAAGAAACAGACACAATCCCATTCAGAAAACCCAACCCAAGAACCCTAACAGAATCAACAAACAAACACATACAATATAACCGATAGGCAGAACAATGAAGGAATCGAGGAACATGAACGAAAAACCAAGGAAATGAGGAACAAGCCCTAACCTAGGAAAGGAAGAACAAGTCCTCTGTCCCATATCACCTCCGTACAAAAACCCACGTCAGACCACGTAGGAACAGAAAAAGGGACGTTAGAGAGACATTAGCTATTTGTAACGGTCGTTAGGAATAAAACTAAATCGAAAAGTAAAATTGAAATAAGATCAAATTAAAAACTTTTTAAACGATATGCCAAAACGTAAAATTAGATTATTGATGAGGCCATATATCAATATTTTGCCTACTAATTATATTATAGAAAGTTTATAAATAATGGAATTGACAAGTTGAGCCGTAAGAGGATTGAACGAAGTTATAGTTGTTTGAAAAAAAAAATTAACGAAACATAATTTATAATGAAAACTTCGTTACTAACGAGGATAATAGGTATGCCCTATTAGTACCACAATATCGACCAGAAATATATTGGAATAGCGTAATAAAAAAAAAAATTATGTAATGTCAAAATTTCGGGACTAATGCTCCGACGTCGGACTTTATAAAAGGTTTTTTAAAAGTCGAACTTCGAAATATTATTTTCAAAATTTCGAAACTATTTATTCTACTTTATAAATTATTTTCTTTCATTATATTAATATTACAACGCCCCGATGTCCACGCCAACAAAAATGTAATCGCCACTGTGGAACGGTATTAAGTGAATTTTATATGAAATGGTATTTTACAAAAAAAATTTAAAAATCGGAGTACAAAACTCCATCAAATCATATCATTCATTTCCTCCAAAAAAAACCCCATCAAAACTCTGAACCCTAGTAACAAAAACAACACCACAAATTGCCATTTCCCCCCTAATCAATCAATCCATCGATCGGTTACTCCGATGGACGACTCCGACGGTGGACTCAGCTTCGACTTCGAGGGCGGCCTGGAGGCTGTCATCCCCTCCTCCGCTGCAGCGGCCGCACCTCACGTGTCTGCCGCGGAACCTGCTCCCTCCGGGCACCCGGCGGCTGCCCACTCCAGTTTCGTCACAGCGACGCCCGAGACCTCGGGATTTCGGGGGGGTGGAGGTGGAGGGGGCGGCGGGGGGAGGAGCTTCAGGCAGACGGTTTGTCGGCACTGGCTTAGGAGCTTGTGCATGAAAGGGGACGCGTGCGGGTTCCTTCATCAGTTTGATAAGGCGAGGATGCCGATTTGCCGGTTCTTTAGGTTATATGGGGAGTGTAGGGAGCAGGATTGTGTTTACAAGCACACTAACGAGGATATTAAGGAGTGTAACATGTGATGCTTCTCTCTTTTTTTCTCCCAGTTCTCCTATATTGAGCAGCTTTTCTTGTTGCATTCAGATTAGTTGTTGTTTGGTGATTCGGGCATTGTTGATATACATTCCCGTGAATATTTCAGCCTCAATTTATGAAAAAGTGGTTGTGGGCTCATTGGGCTTGAAATGGTGGTGGGATTAATCACAAGTTGATTTCCCACAGTTTGTAATCAGTCCATTTATGCTTCAAATTCCTATATGGACGTTTGTTTGTGGCGAGGTGGCCCTGTTATTGGGGAGTGATATGGAATGTTAAAATTGGGCGTATAGAAGGGTGGTGACTTAATGGAATTCAAGTGGTGTGATTAAACAGTGGCAAGAAAGGGTCTGATTTGATGTTTCCTGTGTTTTGTATTCTCCAAGTTTTGCTTTTTATAATAATTCATTGCACTCCGCAGAAAGCTTTATTTTTGGGAGTGACCTTTATGTGGAAGGTCCAGAATAAGATGGAGAGTTTTGCAGGCCATTTTACTTTTTTGATGTTGATTAATGATGAATGGATGGGAGCTTATTCTTTTTTAGGTGAATGACTGGCTCCATTCATTTAAGGATTGGATTCAGAGATTGGTAGTGTTGTTAATGGTGCAATGATCACATTATCATTCAAAATTATTTCTGGCCGTACTCTTCATTTTCCCTTTGAGCTATTTTTTTATTTGCACGGACCTTTCTTAAAGTTCGGTGATAAATTAATCTGCATATTTTTGGGTTCAGAACAGAAGGCTTTTATTACATATACGTTTCCATTCTATTATTTTTCAGGTACAAATTGGGGTTTTGTCCGAATGGTCCCGACTGTCGCTATAGGCATGCGAAGTTGCCAGGACCTCCACCTTCGGTGGAAGAAGTTCTCCAGAAGATTCAACAGTTGACTTCATACGGTTATGGCTCTTCAAATAGATTCTTTCAGTCGCGAAACCAGGGTACTCCTCAACAAACTGAAAAATCTCAGATTTCACAGGGCCCCAACAATTTAAATCAAGGTGTCGCTACTAAAAATGCTCCTGCTGAATCCACAAATCATCTTCCCCAGCCAATACAGCAGCCTCTTCAACAAATTCCTCTTGGTGGTCCTCCTAATGCTGCTAGCAGAGGTCCTGCATTGTTGCCACCAGGAGTATCTAGGTGTGTGCAGAGTCCTATGGCCTTTTTGTAATTTGATTCCTGTATTCTTCCAGAGATTACAGAGGAAAGTTATCAGTATGCGGTAATTCTCTTGTATTAGCTTATACTATTTATACTTAGTTTTTTATCTTTAAGTTACATACACATACTATACTTTTTACATCGCACATGTCCATCTGCTTTATTCTGCATGTAACGTTTGCCTAAAGTATTAGTTTAATATTTGTATTTGAATGTTAACGGGCATTTTCCTTTGTCCTAAATCAGCGGATGTGGGGGGGATGAGCCTCTTCACTAAGGCAATAGTACTCATTTCATTAGATGTTGATGATTTGCCGCGTTTGTGATGAAACTGTATATTTCCATCCATTTATGGCCTATGTAAGGAGTCTGAACGTGTGAGGAATGCCTAATTGATTGGCATGTCTGTCTGCCCCACGAATCTTTCTCGTGACCAATGTTCCATCGTACAATTTTGTCATTTTTTAGTTTTATGACCTTTGTTAGTTTGCTCTTTTCTCCAATGGGTGGGTATAAAATCTTCCTTCGAATAATCTTTTGTCATTGAAGGATTTTGTAGATAGAACATGCGTATGAGAATCTTCCTATTCAGCAACTCAGCTGTCTTTCCCCTGGAGCTTATTCGGGGAGACTGGTTGGTTTATTAATCATTTGAAGTCATCCACTTTTTCTTTTTTCACCCTGCCACTGAACCGACACTTTTTATGCTTTCATTGTCTTGCCTTGATTCCGCTAAAATCTTACAGTGTTCACCCAATGTCAGTGCCCTGAAACCCTACTGTGAGGCCCTGATGGAAAGTAAAAATTCCAAAGTTACTGACCTTTTCTTCCACTACACTTGAATACCCTTTAAGTAATTGCCTAGAGTGACTGAAAAAGAGCTTCATTCATTTCCTCGGATCTATAAGTGTTAGTCTCATCTCTTTGCATACTGCAAATGGCATTGATATGGATCTTTATTTTTGGCATTGATTCATAAGTTAAATAGTACAACTCCTGGTCGATGTTTTGTTAAAGTAAATGCTCATGTTATAGCAGCAGTTGTGCCTGCTTTGTAGATTCTTTTATTATTCAGTTGACTTCTTCAATAGAGTGGTCAGCTCGATCACTTCTCCGTAATCAGAATGCAGTGGTATAAGTTGGTTATCATTTTCATTTGCCCACTTGCTTAAGTTTAAAAAGTGAGACGTATGTTTTCTATTTTATTTGTGAACATAGTAAATAAGGTGCTTTTATCTTGTTCTTTCTCATGGCATCTTAGGTACTTCATTGTAAAAAGTTGTAACCGTGAGAATCTGGAGTTATCAGTACAACAAGGTGTGTGGGCTACTCAAAGGAGCAATGAGCCTAAATTGAATGAAGCATTTGATTCTGTGGAAAATGTGATTCTAATCTTCTCCGTCAATCGGACTCGGCATTTTCAGGTGGTTTGATAACTCTGGGCTATTCTTGTCAAACTTTTGATGTTTTCTCATGGTTATGATTTGTCTTGACAAAAAAAATATCCATTTCTGTCATTTTCTTCTATTGGTGTTGTTTTAAATGCTATATTACCGGTTGTTTTACAGGGTTGTGCAAAGATGACTTCTAGAATAGGTGGAGCTGTTAGTGGTGGTAATTGGAAATATGCTCATGGAACTCCGCATTACGGGCGGAACTTCTCTGTTAAATGGTTGAAGGTATTTCAAATTAGGATAACTGTTGGTTACGTTTTATTTTAATCTGGGGTGGACCTTAATTTTTTTTTCCAGGTCTATATCACAATCAAACTAAAATATCAAGAATGAAATGTTGACATGAGTGGACAATGATGACTAGATTTATGGAAGACAGTTATGTCTGTAGCTAATGAGGAATGTTTTGAGGCATGATGCTGTTAGTTGAACTTTTAGGGAACAACTTGTTCTTCATAAGAAACCTCAGCTGTTGATGATGAGGTTCGGCAGTAACAGCCAGATGCTATCTCTGATGGAAAAACTTTTTTTGCAGTTATGTGAATTGTCCTTTCAGAAAACTCGTCACCTCTGTAATCCATACAATGAGAATTTACCTGTCAAGGTACTTCTATTGACTCTTATTCTTGATGCCTTTCTGCCTGTGAGAATTGTTCTTCTCCTTATTTTCTCTTGATTTCTGCCAATATCGAATCAGTATAGTGTTAACAGATTACACCTTTTCCAATTCCAATAATGTGCAGTAATGGAGAATTACTTCAAACAGATTTTTTAAGGCCCTTGGATATGTATGTAAGCAGAGGTGGTCCAATCAGTTTTCTCTTCTAGACATATTTTAGGCCCTAAATTCTCCCTTATTTTTCTAAATCAAATGGCAGGGGCTTCGGGTAGGACTAAATTGGGGTACTTCCATGTGTAGTCGTGAGAATGAATGGTTGAAGGCAAAGCCTTTTGTTTTCAGTTTGGTTTTGCATAAAGAACTGGTCTTACAAATGCTTTGTAGTGTGCTCGATCTCATTGACATCAAAATGTTCGATGATAACCAAATTTCCATTCCATTCTAGTGCTGTATTCCTGAATCCTAGCACGCCAGTTATAACCTTTGCTTTTGGTGCCCATTGAATCATTTGCTTTGCGCCAATTTTTGTATAGTCAGGTTTTTCCTTGTTGTGGTTGGTCTAGATGTTTCTATGTGCACAGCTGCTGGCCCAGTTTCTTTTTGTAATTCTCCTCTCGCATACATTGCAGATAAGCAGAGATTGTCAAGAGTTGGAACCTTCAATTGGTGAACAGTTGGCATCCTTGCTTTTCCTTGAGCCTGATAGTGATCTTATGGTATGTGTTTTCAACTGTTTTCTCAGTTTAGTGTTGGAAAGGGCTTGGACAAGTAGTCAGAACATTATGCATTGAGTTTCGCTATCGAGCCTTGAAAAAAAAGATCTTTTGTACCTTGTCGAAGTCCATTATCTGAGTTCAAATTTACCTTAATATTGTTTATTATTTTTATGGGATTGAAAATAATTGATTTCCTGGTATATAGAAATATGATTTTTGTGATGACATACTATAATGCTGTTGTGTTTGATGTTATGTTACAACATGAATCATCTATTTTGGGAGATCTGTGCCTCCTCTAGTAATAAAAGAAATGGTTATGACTGAAGATTGCGGAGAATCGCTGTTCAAATGCTTTTGAATTGATTTTGTCCGCCCTTAGTTGATTGATCTCGGGACCATCTATCCTGTCATTACTAGGGAATCACAGGATTTTTCATCCTTTAAATGCTTTTACTGGCCTGATTCATCACTGCAAACTTTGAAGATTGCACAAGGTCGGCCCTGAACTGTCCCTTTTGTCTCTTGTTTGGAAACAGGCAGTCGCCCTTGCCTCAGAAGCTAAACGGGAGGAGGAAAAAGCAAAGGGCTTGAATACAGATAGCGCGTCTGAGAACCCCGATATTGTTCCTTTCGAGTACAATGAAGAGGAAGAAGAGGAGGAAGAGGAGGAGGAGGAGGAGGAGGAGAGCGAGGAGGAGGAAGGGGGCTATGGCGCTCTTCCCGGGGCTGCACCTTTTATGGGAAGAGGAAGAGGCCGAGGAGGGCTCATGTGGCCACCCCCAATGCCTCTAGCCCGAGGAGCCCGCCCACCCATGCCTGGGATTCGTGGTTTCCCATCTGCAATGATGGGTCCTGATGGATATCCCTATGGTGATGGATTCGGAATGCCTGATCCCTTTGGTGTGGGACCTCGTCCCTTTCCTCCTTTTGGACCTCGATTTCCAGGGGATTTCTCAGGTCCGGCATCCGGCATGATGTTTCCTGGGAGACCGATGCAACCTGGTTCCGTCTTTCCAGGTGGAGGGTTTGGAATGATGATGGGTCCTGGCCGTGGTCCCTTTATGGGAGGGAATCCAGGTAGGACGAATCGACCCATGGGAATGCCCCTCCCCCCAATGCCACAGAATCCAAACAGGACGGGGAAGAGAGATCAAAGGGCGCCGGGAAGTGATAGGTTTAATCCTGGACCTGACCAAGGCATGGACCAGGAGTCCATGGGGCCAGGCGAGGGCAATAGTCTCGAGAGACCAAACCCCCGGGAAGCAAAACCCAGAAACGATGATCATTTTGGCGGTGGCAACAGTTTCAGGAACGACGACAGCGAAAGCGAGGACAAGGCTCCTAGACGTTCCAGGCACGGGTAAGGCAAAAGGAAGCGCGGTGACTCGGAAGCTGATGGCAGCACAACGAGCATGAATCAGTAGGAAGTAGAGCAGAGCTTCTTCCGTAATCCGTATGCTTACTTCTGCGACTTTGTGATGCGTAACTTAACATTTGAGTTGAATACCATACTGATGTATTTTTTGTTTTAAAAAAATAATTATGAAATATAATTTTAATTTTGAAAATATACTGCTTTCGAAGCTGTGATTTTAAACTATCACGTTTAATTTACAAAGAAATTGATATTTCAAACTTAGACTTTAGGACAACTTATTAAAGTAAGATTTGAAACTGTGATTTCACTTTCAATGAAAGTCGAAACGGATACTATGATGCATCCCCTACCGCTCAAAGGCTTATTTGTAAAGTGAATTTTACAATTTTAAATCGTAATATTTTTAGAACTGAAAATTATTTCGTAAATTAATTTTTATAATCCAAGGATACTCACGTGCAAACATCCATTTTGATTTCGTCTGAGCTTTGAAATTCATACCCGAAATACATAGAAACTAAGGAAGTACAGGGACTAAATTGTAATTTTAAGTACTTTCCCCTCACTAACCCCTCCCTCAAGAAACACCGAGTCTCATCGTCCTCTTCTCCTCCGTTCCTTTCTTTTCCGCCTATTCTTTTGCTTTCGCCTTCACCTTCGCCGCTCACTCCCCCGTCCGTCCCTACGTCTGGGTGACGTCATCTGTAAATACACGACTCGACTCTACTCGGAAGCCCTCGATGACGAAGGAGCACGCCAACTGGTCTCCCTACGACAACAATGGCGGGTAAATCCCTCCGCTCCCATCCGATCCCGATCGGTTCGGTTTTCGTTTTTGTTCTTCGCGATTTCGGTTGTTTTTGAGGATTGTTCGGCGGATTGATGTCGTCATGTGTTTTTGCGGTCGGTTGTGTTGTGGTGTTTGCAGGTCGTGCGTCGCGATCGCCGGGGCGGATTACTGTGTCGTAGCTGCGGACACGAGGATGTCCACCGGTTACAACGTCCTCAGCCGTGATTACTCCAAAATATGCAAGCTGTGAGTTGTTATTGCCTCCCTTGACCTTTTGCCCAGTCGGTTTGTGGTGCTGTTGCGAGGATTAAGGCTAGGTTATGTCTGCCACCCTTGGAAGACTCACCCACCATAGCCAGGTGTCTTACCCGGGTCGAATCCGGATTAGTCGGAGCGAAGCTCCGGAAACCAGGCGGGCAACCAAAAAAAAAAAACTTGACTGGTATGGTGATGGAGGGATTTAGTTCCGTTTTATGGTCGATGTTGGCTTTCGTTAAACCAACTGTTGATTGGGGAATGTAGTGCACCTCGAGGACAGGAGAGTGAGGTTTTTATTTTTGTTTATTTCTGCTTTTTACTTGTGTTGAAGGGATTGCATTTACTGGGGACACTATGGTTCAGATTTAATGATATCCATTTTGTTGGGTTTCTTGTATTGAAGATCTGCCAGTCTCGTGTAGAAGGTAGATAAATAAGTGGAAGTTCTTATAAAATATACTGTAAAAGTAAAACTAGATGGTTGGACAGTGCTCTTTCCATTGATTTGGTTCTTGTTCCATCGATGTGATTTGGGTACTAAGAAGTATGTGCTATATCTGCTTTATGTTGCAGGGCGGACAAAGCTGTATTGGCCTCATCTGGATTTCAAGCGGACATCAAAGCACTACAGAAGCACTTAGCAGCAAGGCATCTGGTCAGTTTTGTATCTTATGAGTTTTTTGGCATATTCTGCTCTTTAAAGAGTATTAATCCTTCACGAGTTTGTTGTCATAATCTGATGCAAGGTTATGTTATCGAGAGTTGTGGCCTTGCTCTGGCGCCTCTAATTTGATGACTAGCGTCTCTGCTTGTAGTTTGGAATTTCTCTTCCATGTTGTAAGCTAATTGAACATGATTTATACTTCATTTGGAAGTTGTTAAATATTTTAAGAGGGTTCACTTCCTCTCCAATTTTTCTTTGGTGAGCATATACAATTGTTTGTAGATGTCTTCTGCAAGTTCGTTTTAGTGTGATCACTCACAATTTGTTAAGGATTTGTGACATCGTCACACGATTTTTTTGTGTGTTTTGAATCTCATACTGCATCCATGGAAAGGTATCTGAGACTATTCTTGGTCTTCTTCTCTAATAGTCTCTCTTGTGGTTGCTTTTTGCAGATTTATCAGCATCAACACAACAAACAAATGAGTTGTCCTGCAGTGGCTCAGCTGCTTTCCAACACCCTCTACTACAAGCGCTTCTTTCCATACTATGCTTTTAATGTTCTCGGCGGCCTTGATACTGAAGGTTGGTAGTAGTTGCTAGCACGCCGAAGACAGAGACTTCGGATTCCTTTCGATATATTCAAGGTTCTTAACTGGCTGTTTCAGGAAAAGGTTGTGTCTTTACATATGATGCCGTGGGCTCCTATGAGAGGGTCGGTTATAGTGCTCAGGGTTCCGGGTCCACCCTCATAATGCCTTTCTTGGATAACCAATTGAAGTCTCCTAGCCCTCTGCTGTTGCCTGCTCAGGTAAAGAATCTTGTCTCCAATGGAAAATCTTTTCTTTTTGGCAGTCTTGTTTGCAGTCAGCATTTCTTAGAGTACACCATCTTTACAGGATGCCGTTACCCCACTTACGGAATCAGAAGCTATCGATTTGGTGAAGACTGTATTCGCATCTGCAACTGAGAGAGATATTTATACAGTAAGTCCTGATTTGGAGAGGAGGTTACACGAATCTAGAGATAATCAAATTCCCAAATTTTCGTTCTGCAAGAGGTGCATGCTTATTTCCTTGATGGGTATTCTTCTGCTGTTATCAGGGGGACGGGCTGGAGGTCGTGGTTTTGAACAGGGATGGCATACGCAGGGAATACATGGAGCTGAGGAAAGACTGAGGTGAAAACGGAACTGGCGCCAGTAGGAAAGTAGCTTCCCGGGTGAATGTTCTCCCTCCTTAGTAGTGTATTACTGCTACTCGTACACTTTAGTTGTTTTCTGAGCGCTTCATCGTTCATGCATTTGGGTGCCTCTTTCTCTGGATGAAGCAAATTTCGCGTCTCGCTGCAAAAGATGTATGGTTGTATTTGACTGGGGAGGCTGTGTTGTTTCCTCTGATTCTGTACTTTTGGTGATTTTCGTACCCATGCATACTCTCTTTTGGAAACTTAAGAGTTCATTATTATTCAGCTGTCCAAGAATGTACTCATTCACAAAGTAATGCGACAACTAGCGACAGACTAGACTGGCTTTTCATAGGGCTTTTGGTTGAGCAGAATGAATGAAGTAGCGGACTAGCCATTAGGACTTGTATTTACTCTTCACTTTGAAAGTGCTACCTTAAAAATCAACTATACAAACTAGGGTGATTTTTAGCTTTAGTAAAGGTTAAAAGAGAAAACACACAAAAGCTAACTCCAAGTGTTTACACGGTTTCAATGCAATCAAAATCGAAAACAGATTGTTGCGATTACTGAACAAAGGCCTTAGCATCCGGCAGTGCCAAACCTAGTCAGTCCCATCAACAGTAGTCGGACCATGAAACTAATAGAAGAGAGTACACCAAATCTTTTTTGACGAACACGATTACGCTCACCAAGATAGGCCCCAGATAACACCATCGTCTAGCACCAAAATAACTACTTCCCTGTTCTTATCCACACGCCAGTGCCGCCTTGCATCACATTTTCAAATGAGCTTGCTTTTACAAGCCCTAACGTATTCGATTTAGACAAGCCCCTTAAATTAAAGCAGTCTCATAAGACGTCAAGTTTCTAAGATCAAATGCCCAGGAGGAGCTGAATATTTACCAATGAAGGATTGACAAATCCACCGCCATGCCTCAGATTACCAATCTATACCCAGCTCTCTTGAGAGAAAGAGTTTATCGACGTACTTAATGAGGGGAGCTGAGGTGACAACATAGTCCTCCATGTAAGTCTTCGCTGATGCCTCTGCAAATTGGAGGAATGAGCATTGAGTCACTAGTCACAGGCAAAAGGGATTAAGAGTAGACAGCTCGGTTTTATGATCCTTATGTCAGATGACGTTCGATCATAGAACAACTGGTTGAGTAAACTCCAGTCTCCATTCGAAGAAATATGGAAAAGACAACTATTTTCAGCTGGCAATTTCACATGAATAACTAAAAGAATGGAAGGGTTGTCTGCAAATGGAGGTTCCTTTGCATCCAGCCACACAAGCGAAATAAATACCAAAGGCCAAAAACAAGAACTTCCAGGAGTCTCAGTTACAGTGAAAGAATGGTAATTCTCTGGCATTTCCTATCAAGTACTGACACCATTGAATAGCAAAACAAAGTTAAAACTATAACGGTCGGCCACAAGCTTACCATCCTCATTGAGCTTCTTTAGCAGCTGTGCTTTTGTTGGAAGCGCATACATCCCTGCAGCTACAGCTTTTCTGATGGCCCATCCATGATAAGGAGCAAATACTTCCGCATAAGCCTTAGAGGCTGGATCTCTTAAGGAATTCCCACTGCCAGAGAAAACCGATTGACACCATCAGCGCTACTATGTTACACCTTGATTGCTTGTTTTTCTATTTCAACGACAACGACTGGATTCGCTTAAGTTGGTAAAATGACTCCGTGGATCATTAAAAACAGAAAATCCAATGAACTAACACAACACAACAGAATCCTCACAGCATGGTTAGGTTTTCTCAGTATGGCTATAAGGAAAGAGCAAAGATAGATAGGGAGGCCGAAGATCTAAACAGGTGAATGGCAACACTTGGCTGACCCGCTAAGTGCCACATGACTTGCTTGCATTCATCAAACAAAAACAAAAACAAAAAAATCTGATGAAGAATATCCTCGGTAGGCAGTCAAATTAGGAAATTTAACTGCATATTTTCAGGTAAGAGCCACCTTATTGTGTCAGGTCCCAATCGCTATCCCTAAAGCACTAACAAGATATCGTCCTTCACTTTTCTTATAACGAAGAACCTTTTGATATTGGTGGGATAAGAAAAATAAGCACAAAAGTCTGAAAAGCAATGCAGACGGGTGTGAAATAAAAAACATGGTTTTTACGTACTCTGAAACCAGAATCTGTTCAAATAGAACCCTGACCATGTCCAGGCCTCGCTTGACCCTGAGAAGGTTTCTCGAATGACTACCTGCTCTCTTCACACTGTTTTCCTCTACGTCATGATTCAGCAAAGCCTGCAATGTCACGATCGACTTGGATGCTTCTGAAAGATCGTCAACCTGCTTTTGCATGATGCCACTCATTCAAAACAAGCTTCCACTTCAAGTAATGTTGAAAAGGTTATCAGATCAAACAGATTCTTTTTCACCGACAGAAACTAGATTAGTCTCTTCTTCCACATTCAAGCCATGTTGATTAATTTAACAACAAAGCAAAATCAAAATTCAAGCAAACCATATCGTGCCTCCTCTAGCCAATATTCAGATTAAAATAATGCCCCAGAGTTTTCTCTGTGAGACTAATGTGAATAGTCAGAACAAATCTGCTAAACCATGGATAGGGGCTGGACAAGCGCAGTTGCAGGAGTTACGAATTATGATGTTTTCATTAGACATTTCAACAGCGAATCCAAGCAACCCGTGCTTCATCTTCAGACACTCGGATTCAACTCGTTGTTATAGGCAAATAATGTAAAGAATCTCGATCACCTATTAAGAGCCAACTCCGTCAAACTTCCATTCTGACAAGGCGGATTCCTACCCCTACGAACAACGTTATCGGCCTTCACTGATGCTAGCTCCTGACCGACCCGACAATGTGATCTCTCATACCATTACTCATCAACGAGGTCCACATCAGCAAGAGATCAAACGCCTCAACACACAAAAAAAAAAGGAGGCGCACTTCCCTTCCCTTCCCTTCCCTTTCCCTTCGTACCTTGGCAACATAATCCATCTCGGCGAACTTGAAGGCGATGCCAAGGCAGCCGAAGAGAGGTGATACGAGGGAGCAGGCGCGGGAGAAGGGGGCGACCTCAACGTCGACGTCGCCATCGCCGTCGGAGGAGACGGCAACGGAGAGCTCCTTGAACGCCGCGGAAATCTTCCTCAACGGCTTGTCGACGCCGTCGTCATCCATCGGACGATCGGAAGGAACGACGGCGAGAGGGGGTTGGGAGGGGATTCCAGAGAAGTCAGCGCAGCGCAGTCGGGTTGGCGAAGGAGGACAGGGGTCGGGAGATTCGCCCGGTTCGATGCTTCAATCTTTTCCTCTCTGCGACCAAAAAACGCTTCCTATTATTCCCTTCCAACTCGGACTTTTATTCCCGTTCGGAAAAATAATATTCAAAATAAATTTTAATTAAGTAATATCTCTTATTTAATTAAACGGGGTACAGGATTTTAAAACCCGTCTCCCTCCTAATTATTTATGTAGTTTGTAAATTAAAAAATAAATTTTCAAAACGCGTCATGTGGATGGTAAATTGGGTATTTATTAAACTTCGACTGTATATTACAAATTTTTTTAAAAACCGATGGTATAAGCATACAACGCTCAGGTGTCCGAGTGTTAGGCGTAAAGTATCGGGGATGAATTGGAAGAAGGGTTTCTTAGAGTTGTTTACAATATCGACTTTTATCCCATCAAAGGAAAAAAAAAAGACTTGAAATCGGTGTTAACACCGAGTTTTAATTTTTTTAAAATTAATTTAAGATTAAAAACATTGAATAATTTAGAAATCAAATCGTAATATCAAATTTACAATATTAATTTAAAATTTATTACCCTATTTTACAAACCCCTTCCCCATTCCCTTTTACTACGATCGTACGTTAGTTCACAAAAAGTTTTCATAAAATTTAACTTTTAAAATTATTATAAATATCATCCTTAAATCACGACGTTAGGTTATTTAAAAAATATTATTGATTATGAACGTTGTGTTCTAACGTTGCGTTCTATACCATGACTTAGACATAATATAAATTTACAGGAGGATGACGTTAGAATTTTATGAAAAACGCTGTTTAAAACTTCGCTAGAGATATGTATAGTATCTAGTAAGTTTTCAAAATTGAAAATGTTTGTAATCATTTTTTTACAAAAAATCTTTAATGGAAAATGCCCCCCGACGTTTTGGTTCATTTTAATAAAACTTAAATGACGTCATCATCTCCATATTTATGAAATGGTAAAAATTGGAAAAATTCGGAAATTAAAGATGACTAAGCCCAAGAAACACCATGACCCTAAATCCAGCCCATGTATCCATCTCTGGGGTAGGCCCAAGTCATGTTTTTCACAGAAATGACTAAAAAGAATGCTTCACAAAAGCTCTAGGCTGAGGCGTATCCATCACAGTCCCTTCCCACTTTTGGGGTCCCCCCACTCCTAGCAAAACAAGGACTCCTCAACATCAATTATTGGTCTCCCTCGGATAAGCTTGAGTGCGAAGCAACCGGCCGGAAGTAAAAGTAACCAAGCGGATTCAGTGCCGACGACTACGATAAACATCCTCTATATACGATCTCAAGGTGGACTAATAGAATACAACCCCATCCCCAACCAACAACAAAAGCATTCATTGGCACCTACCCCACGAGCCACCCTAATTTATGCCGAAGCATTAAACTATCTATCCATTGACCAGAGAAAATAATGACAACCTAGCTTACATAATTTGCCTACTTACCAACCTTTTGTTCTCCCTTTCGTTCGCGGAGGGCCATCTCTTGCAAGCGTGCTTGCCCTGTTGCTTCCTTCTCACTTCATGGCACATCATTTGAAACCCGGGATCCTGAAAAAGAAAACAGTATGGCATTCCCCAGCAAAGTGGGTGCCTAACTTCTGAGCATTTTATGAGGTGACATGATAGAGGGTGCGGGAGTCGGACCACGGAAATGATGAGCAAACATAGAAAGAAGATTAAACAACTTTGGACAAAAATGGACAGGCCCCAAGTTCAGAGAAGTCATCTGGCACCGGTCTTTTGTATGATAATCAAGGTTCAAAGATCACCTGGGAAGGGTCAACTTTAGGGAACAGAACTGCTCTAAAGTAGAATTTACATTTAAAACACCAGATCAACTTTTCTCAGGTTAAAAGTCCTACAACACTATGATACCGAGTATCATGCTTCCTGCAATGACCAAGAACAAAGCAGAGCATGGTGGGCATAGATGCTTTACTTGTTCTCGACAAATGATTTAACCGTCTCCATCCATCTAATGTACTCGATCTTGTCTTTGTTTCCCATGTACTGATGTAAGAAGGATGCCAGTTGATCATCTATGCCCCTCTCTTCCAGAAATTCATAAAGAGCTTCTTGTAACTCGTCATCCAATTCCCTACGAGGGAACATTCAAATTCACAATGGATTGTAAGTTTAGCCCAGATCAGCAACCCCACCATTAATTTGCAGATTTCTTATTTGAGTCAACAAAATCAAATGAATTTGTAAAGTTCAATCAAAGATATCTCACTTGAATCCAGGACCAGTATATATCGGATAAGGAATCTTCTGTCTAGTTCGGACCAACAGCTTTCTTATCTCAAGACTGTCAGGCCAGGCGGAGCACATGATCTCTAAGACTTCATCACCTTTTCCCTTGGAGATGTTGACAATCAATGTAATATGGAGCTGCATTTCTTCTGTGATGCCATCTCCTGCTTTTGAAGCAGGAATAGCTCCATCGAACATGGTTGCTTCGACATGGATGTCTTCGTTATCCCCGAATTTTCTTTTCAAGCTTACCCACTGCTCTCCTGGCCTCTCATCGACCGTGAATGAATCGTACTTCTTCTCTGGCTGACAAGATTATAGCATTAGAATGCAACAAAAGATTACGAAAGGCAAAAGGCACTATCAAACAGAAGACAGTCAAGTGATTGGGTTAAAGTAGTTGGGATGCAATACTATCGTCAATTACACAGTGACAACAAAATAATTACTTAAATCTCCACTGCTTTCTATCGAAGAGCAAAATCCACCAGAAATCAAGTAAAATTCCTTTAACCTCTGAAATCAACGGCTTACCTCCAGCGGAGGCGCGCATTCGAGCTCGTACTGGATCTCGCTACGCAGGAGCCTCAGGATGTTCCCTTCAAACGCCGACTTCCTCATCTCCGACATATACGTCCGAGCGCCGCCGCAGCTGGCCCAAGGCCGACGGTGAGGTAAGGAGAAGTTACATTTCCACGGATGCGTCACGGAGTCGAACCGGCGCCCGAAGGCAGAGGCTCTCCTCAGGGATCGCATCATCAGGGACGCCGTCGTCGGCGGTGGTTCGCCGCCTTTAGGGTTTAAAGCGGGGAGACGGAGGGGAAGCGGAAAACCTTAGTAATACTAAAACCCTCCTTTTTTTGAAGTGTTGGCATAAAAATATATTCGCTATTTCAAGATGAAAATTCGCTTGAATTCGTTAACGAGTTTGAAATCTATAGTAGAAGTCACTCACACTTATCTATTATAATCAAGTGTACTGCTCGAATTGTACGCGGGCAACAAAAAAATAGAGAATTCGTCTTATCGTATTAAAGTGAAAACTTGAAAAACGACTTCTTTTTATTCCTGACATTCTATCCAAAGTCGTTATTTAAAATAATAATTTTTTTAACGAAATCAAAAAAGTCGTTACTTCAAAGGACAACTTAACGAAGTCAAGCAAGTTGATACTTGAAATAACTAATTTGAACGGAACAAAAATGTATGGAGTAGTATGTCTAGAATCGCTAGTTAAAGTAGTAATTTTCTTGAATTCATTAAAGAAATCGCTATTTGAAGCATTCGACTACCTTGATTTTGAAAACACTACTTTTACTAATTATTTAAAGAGAAACTTCAAACACTTTAAAGCTCGACAAAAACTTGTCAAAAAAAAAATAATATAAGTAGAGTGCAAACACATAACAAGGAAGTTCGATAAGTCCCATGAAAACTTCAAACATAGCTTTTTCCTAACAATTTGAAGTCACATGACTAAAGTTCAAGTACAGACAACACAATCGATCGCCATCAATGGACGTTTCCTGTTCTTCCCCTTTATGGACAAGTATTATTGAGGTCGAGTTTCGTTAATTTGTTTCGATATTATTGAATGGTATTTCCCACACAAGGTGTTCTGTCATTTCAAAGATTACAGCTCGTACCAAAGTATTGTAAGACGAACGAGAAGCTTCACATGATTGGCTTGTGCAGAAAGAATATATTGGGAAATATCATTGTGACTACGTAGAGTTATGGGACATGCGTATGAACAATATCGTTCCTTTATATGATGATCAAGACAACAACTAATTGTTGGTACTCTCGATACAACAGAAGATACATTAACCATATGAGAGTTGAGTTATGTTGGATGCATTGGTATATAGTGTAGTATCCTCCGATATGTCTGTCACACATAGATTATGTGGAAAGATTAAGGAACATTAATGACGGTCGATTGTGTTGCCCGTACTTGAACTTTTCATGTGAGATCAAATTGTTAGGAAAATTATATTTGAACTTCTATTTTCCTTTTGTGTTTGCACTCTGTTTATGTTATTTAATTTTGAAAATTTTTTGTTATGCTTCAGAGTGTGTGAGAAGTTTATATTAGAAGTTGTTAATTGAATTAACGAAGATTAAGAAAGTCATTACTTCAAATAGCGACTTTAAACAGGTTATTTCTTACGTGCTGAATTTTGTTCAAAATCGCTACTAGTAGCGATCTTTGACAAAATGACCACGAATACATAAATGTCGTTACTTCGAGTGGTGACTTCGATACGACGCAACGGAGTGGCCACGTAGAGTAGCAACTTTATGGGATATAATTCAAGCATTATGTAGTCGGCATCACGATGTCATTTTTTTAATCATGTGTTTTTTAACATATCTATACTCTAATAAAATTTATAATTTTTCCATCGAAATTTTTAGTATTTATTATGTGACTAACATTATAACATTAAAGAAAACGATACAGAACTAACGAAATTCGATGCATTTAATTCTTGGTGTATAAAACTTTTCAAAATCTGTTATCTTAGGGCGTGTTTGGTTATGTAGAATTTCTAATTTTTTTGATAAAAAAATTTAAAAGGGGGAAAAAGTTATCTTTCAAAATTTTCGAAAAAATATATACTAAATCTTAATTTTTTTAGAGTAACTTGATGATTTTGTTACTCTCTAACATCAGTATTCATATTTGTTTAATTATATCACAAACACTTGTAACATTATAGTGTCGGCGCAGGTGATAACAAAAAGGCCATGCATTTCACAAGATCTTTTGACCCCACATCAACCTAAGGAAGATTATATTTAATCATTGGTGTTTTTTTTCTCAACTTAATCATCATGATCATCCTCATAATCATCTCTAATTGATTGCTTAATTAGATCACACTCAAATAATTATAACCTCCCCAAAATCAAATCATCCCTCTTTTGGCTTCTTCTTTTGGTCTCACCCAAAGAACAAAAACATTGTCTTCTTCTTCTTAATTCTATTGTTTATCTTATCTTTATCTAATCAAATCCTAATTATTTTACATAGTTTTTAGAAGCTACAGCAAATTCAACCATATGTGGTAAATTTATTCAAATAATTTTTTAAATTGAACAATAATATCCAACAATTGGGGTTTAATAAAGAGACATTCCCTTAAATCTCATGAGAGGTCAACATTTCAGTAATTAGAATATGAAAGCTAATATTAAATGCGAATATTTCCTGAATAAACACGATCGCTTGCTTCGCGGAATTTTTAAAATTCTCTCCTAAAATCACCGATTATTGCAGAGATTTGTTCCGATTTAAGTTTGGTCGGGAAAATATTTTGTAAAATATGTTAAGTAGTTTCAAATTTACTAAATAATGTCATGAAATTAAAAAATTTTTTTTTTTTCTTAAGGAAATTAAAAAAACAACTAAGTTGCCAATTCTTAAGTCGAAATTGAGTTTTTAAAGAACGACTTCGTTAAGAAACAAAAATCGAGTTTTCTAACTCGTATTTCATAACATTATTTAATGAGGTAAATTTTAAAACCATCTATTCAAAATATTTCTATGATTAACGGTAATTACATTTCTCATTTATACTTATAAATCAAACACGAATCTGTATGATATTTTAAAATTTTTTTAATAAAAAGTATTTATATAATAAACTATAAATAGAAAATAATCTAAAATACTTTGTCTCAAAATCTATCAAAAATATAAATAAGGGTAACTTTTTTTTCCTTTTTGGTGTTATCATTACAAGGACGAACGTTTGTTCGTTTGGAATAAAAAAAAACAGGAGAAGAATTGGAGGGAAAGAGAAAAAGATTAGTGGAATCGGGACCACGTGACAAAAGTGGAACCCCCCAATCCTAGCCCCATGTCTGAAAAAGCATAAATCACTGTCCTCTGCTCCCCTCTACTATCTGTCTGCGCACTGCCAAGAAAAGGTGAACAGAGAACCCAACTTTAGTCCACTCCTCGGTAGTGTTGTTCTTCACTCCATCGCAGTATTCTTCTTCCTTGTCACACCTCTTTCACTCGCTTTCTACTCTCCCCCCCCGCGCGATGTTGTTGGCTGGTTTATCTCCTTTTTTGTGGGCATCTTTTATTTTATGCTCGCTGTTGTTGTTGATAATTAAATGATTTTACCCACATGGAAAAACCCATCAAGATTTGAGCATTTTCCCCCTTTACCCCTACTTTTTGTTTACTGTTTTTTTTTTTAATTTTCTTTTAATCACTCCAGCCGGATCTACCGCATTGCTGTTGGGGAGTTCATTTTCTCACTGTTTGCTTCGTTTGTGTGTTCCTGTCACTTCATCTTGACTTTTTGGGGCCCTGGTGCCTCAGTCAATGTGATTTGATTTGGCATTCTGGGTTTTCATTTTGGGATTTGCAGTCCTTGGCAGCTAGATCGAGCTATGGTGGGGGGAGTGAAGGGCTGTGGGAGGGAAGATTCCGGCTCTTGAGGGGGTCGCGAGTTCATTGATCCGCGAAAGGTTCGTTTGTAGTTTGAAGTGAAGCGGAGCTTCTGTGTTGCTGGGGAGTTTACTTGAGGGGATGCGGCTTGTGTTTGGACTTGGTTGGAAGTTGGGTGGGACGTTTTGGGTGTTGGGAAACGTTAAATTTTGAATCTTGTGAAGTGGGTTGTTCTTAAATTGTTGGAATCGTCTTTTTTGTATTCAATGGTTGGTGGGAGTTCTGTTTTCTAATGGAAATTTAAATGCTCCACGATGTCCAATGTTGTTTGAAATTGATATGCCTTTCATTAGGTGAACCTGGAAAGAATGAGTTCTCTGGGTGAAGTTTGGATTTCATATTTCCGCGTTATTGTCTCTTTTGTTTTTTTTTTTGCTGTAGAGCTGTGGCTTATTTGCGTTTCTCTTTCCGGTATTTCATTGGATCTTGCTCCAGTAAAGCAAAATGGAGGATCCTGAAACACAGTTCCACGAAGGTCCTGTTGGAAGTCCTGCAGATTCGGAGAAACAATGCTCCGGCACTCCAGTTGAAACTCCGAAGTCGGTAATGAGAACGCCTAGGCAGATGTCTGTGGATAAAGCCAGATTTGCGAGGCCTACTATATCTAGTAGGCAGAAGATGGACCCGAGATGCGACGTAGATTTGGATTCTCCCATGTGTAAAGCTGGTGAATTATTGTTAAAAGCAAATTCTACTCCATCTCCTGGAACAAGAAGAAATAGCACTGGTGGACTGACTCAGAAAGAGTCGCCTGTGAAGAGCAATTCGGGTGTAGGAAAGAAGGAAAAATCTCATTCTGCCACCGATGGAGTCAGGCGATCTCTCCCGGAACTCAGGAAGCCATCACTTCCTTCTTTTGGTACAAAACCCACAAGCAGAGCAAGTGATTCGGATACCAACGGGTTGAAACAGGATGCTGTTAGAAACTCTGCGGAGAGGCCAGCATCGTCTACCACATCGTCTTCTTCCAGAAGATATCCATCGACTTCTTCAAATAGTGTTGGCAGCACAAATATGTCGTCTAAGGTCTCTTCCTCTTCTTCAAGAACCCCCACTAGTTCCAGCGGACTAAGGACAAGTTCCTTGTCGTCATCAATTGATAAGGGTACTAGCTTTTCTGGGGGAAGGAGAATCGCAACCCCAGATAGTAGAGACATAAAGTTTATGATGCTTCCTCAGGTGGAAATCAAAGCTAGCGACAGCGTGGTGAGAACTCTTTCTTATTTTTGTAATCCAGTTACAGAACATGCTGAGGTTACTATGACAAGGATTGCTATTTCATCAACTTTGATACTTGAGCAGTATCAGTAATTTTAAACAAATTTCTTATATAAACTTGTCTATTTTATCAAACCATAAATCATGATGTACGTTCACGTTGGTCCAAAAAGTTGGGAACATAAGAGATTGTGCTTAAAGGAATGGTTATGCGTGAGATGGTTTGCTTATTTTGTGCTCATACTCACGCCAGAGTAGGTTCGCCTACTAGTGAAAGTTCGTTCCCATTATTCACTGATGGTCCATAGCATCTTAGCTTATCTATATTGTATTGGAAAAAAAATGCGGCAGCCATTTCCTAGCGTATGGAACTCGCCATGTGAAATTTACCTTTGTCAAAGATCTCTTAGAAAAAAGCATTATTAGGACGTGGGCAATACACTTTCCTCTACGGGTTTCCTTCTTTCTGTCTGAGACTAATGATATGTTGTTTTCTTTCTTTACATGTTCAAATGTTAAGAGATTGGATTTGAGGGGTCACAGAATACGCACCCTCAATGCGAGTGGGCTGAACTTGTCACCCAATCTTGAGGTAAAACTACTAATCTCTGTGAGCTGAACTGTTTATTTGTTGCTGAACCTTTTTTTATTTGTATTTGTGATGGTCATACACTCTGATAACTATGTACCCTAGATTTGTAAGATGTTCGATGTCTTAGGTCATGCAACGGCTTAAGCAATGGTTAAATGTTCGATGCTATTGGTTGCCAGATTCTATTTAGGTTTGGGACTTACCTGTCCTATTCATTGTTGCCTATTTTTCGGCTTAGAAACTGGGATATTCTCCTAGCTTTGTCTCTATGATTATCTCATCTTTTTTTAAGCGTGTGGTGGCTGCAAAATGCATGCTTTTATTGCTATAGGGAAGTCGAAAGAATAGATTGGGGGCGAGGGGTGGGAGGGGGTGCTGTTGGCTGGTGCGTTTTCGAAATGTTCGATATCATTTCTTGAACATTTTCTTTATCACTGGTTACTTCTATTTATCTACGATACCCCGTACATTTCATAGAAAATGCTTGCAGATGGTTGTTGATGTTACAGGGCCCCTTTCTGGGTGATGGAATACTAAACATCCGTCTCTGGGCAGTTGAAACCGTGTTAGCTTAAATATCAATTGAATTTTTCAAGAGTTCCTCATTCGCGTGTTCTGGTAATTCCTATATGCAGTTTGTGTACCTCAGAGACAATCTTTTATCAACGCTAGAAGGGGTTGAGATACTGAGCCGAGTGAAGGTTTGTACTTTATGATTTAACGGACATCGATTCTCTCTAATTGGCAATAGATTGTTTCATTTGCTTGGTTTGTTTATTTGTCTGATAAAATATATAAATGACATTGAAAATTTGTTTCAGGTCCTTGATTTGAGTTTCAATGATTTTAAAGGGCCCGGTTTTGAGCCCCTGGAGAACTGTAAAGCCTTGCAAGTATGTTCTTGCCCCTCAAACTCTATGATTGAGATACAGTGATTGCCATTGCTCTTGACACGTAGCCACTGCCACGATGCAGCAATTATATCTAGCTGGAAACCAAATAACCTCCTTAGCAAGCCTTCCTCAGCTCCCTAACCTTGAGGTGTTTACTAGAGCAATGATTTTTTGTTTTACTATTTGGTGAAGTCTTTGTTCTTCCACCCCTGTATTAGCTCACATGCTTGTGTTTGTTGCTGAAGTTCCTGTCTGTTGCTCAAAACAAACTGAAGTCTCTTGCAATGGCAAGTCAACCAAGGTTACAGGTACATGTGAAGATTTCTACCTTGGATGAAAAAACCACATTTAATGTGTATCTGTTAGCAAGCATGACACCTGGATTGTGATTTAGGTTTTAGCTGCTAGCAAGAACAAGATTTCTACCTTGAAGGGGTTTCCTCATCTACCTTCCCTTGAGGTTGGCATCAACATCAGTATTCAGTAAAAGTTTTCAGTTCTTAGATCTACTTGTAGGATATGATGTTAAGAAACTTAATCTGCTTCATGCAAGGCCTGTTTTATGTATCGTTTGAATGTGGCCAATGATTATTGTGATTATTAGAATCATTCCCCTGATTCTTCAATTTATATTTCTCTGTGTGGGAAAGACCATATTAGACAAATGAGGACATTAGATGCTGGCTTTTACTCGAGCGCACAAGAACATTCTAGATTAAAGTATGATTTCTGCTCTTACAAGTGAGAAGCAACTGTATATGGAGAAAATTCCCAGTTTGAAACCATGCTTGGCAAGATTTCACTTTCTACTGGTTGAATGATCCCGATCAATTAAAGAACCTTCAAATGACATTGTTTTCTACAAACTTCTAACTTCCTTTTTGTGCTGTTCATGATGATTTGCAGCACCTAAGGATTGAGGAGAATCCCATAATTAAAATGGCACATCTGGAAGCTGCTTGTATCATGCTTGTTGGTCCTACAATGAAGAAGTTCAATGACAGAGGTAATTAGGCAGTTTTCTGACATTGTGGATCCTAGACTTATGCCATTCGGTAAATTCTATCCAGATTTCCATTAAACAATCTGAACCTGCCTCAACCATGTTGCAAGTAGGTGATTTGGGTTCTTTGCCGTTTTTAGCTTAGCTGTTTCGTTGGATTTACAATGGTGCAGATCTCTCTCGTGAGGAGTTAGTGCTTGCCAGGCGCTACCCCACAATTATGGGTTTGTGCATCAGATATGGCATGGAATTTTGCCGCCCGAATCAGGCTGCAGGTACCTGTTCCCAGACTGTTACTTTTGCCCTATATCCAATGCCAGGAGCTATCATTTTCTGATAATCTCTATTGACTTTTAGACTCCTCATTTCGATTTCTGGCGGAGCAGTGGAAGGATCGTCTTCCTCCAGGCTACATTCTCAAAGAAGCTTCTGTGGATAAACCATTTGAAGAAGATGCTTGCTGCTGCCATTTTAACTTAGTCTCAGATGGTACTTCAAGTGATGATTCACGGTTAGAACTAAAGTACCAGTGGTTCATCGGAGGTAGGACACCGTGCAATTTTTCTGCTATACAGGATGCAACTGATGAGGTATGGCACATTGCAAGTTGTGATTGCTTTGTTTCTGCATACTTTCAAATGATGATTTCTCTTTAATAAATTATCAGGTTTACTGGCCAAAGAAAGAGGATGTTGGTAAAATCTTGAAAGTGGAATGCATGGTCATATCAGGGGAAACAGAACATCCTTCAATTTTTGCTGTTTCCTCGCCCGTTCACTCAGGTACGTTCTCTCTAAACTTTTTGACATGCACATCTACGGCATGGTAATGGGTGTTTTTGGTTCTTAAATTTTGTGCTGTAGGCCTTCTAGATTACCTTGGATATCTGTTTTATTTCTTGTCATTACACTAATAATGTTGCTGTTCGACATATTTTTCTCTGTGATGAAATGGTTCATGTTTGTCCTCATCAATGAGAAACAAAAGAAAACTGATATAATACTAGATGCCGTCGGGAGAAATTCTTATTCATGCATTTGGTTCTCCCAACTAGCCATTTCTTTTTTCATAGCTTGATCTCTCTTCATCCATTGATTTGACAATGTGAAGCTTTTCTTGGGGGAATGGCCTAATTTAGCAGTAATTTGTTTTTCTCTGAGAATTGGCTTGTCAAAATTAAAATTTACGACATAACAGAATGAACTCAACTGCATTCCTGGATATTGTTCTCCATGAATGATTCTTTTCCTTTTTGCACGAGTAAAAGTGAAAGACAGGGAGGCTTTCAGGCTGTTATTGAGGTTCTTCCTCATACTCTCATATGCAAGCCAAAAGTAAAACATTCCTAAACTTTTGTTTTTCTTTGTAGGAACCAAAATACCAAAAGTTGTGAACCTTGATGTGGTTGGCGAGTTGGTTGAAGGCAATATAATCAAGGGGTCTGCAAAGGTTGCTTGGTGTGGTGGCACTCCAGGGAAAGGTGTCTGTAGGTGAGTTGCCCTTCATAATTATTGAAATGGGTCACAGTGTACTATGTGTCTAGTTTTTACCGATTGTGGCTGATAACTTTCTTTTGTCCAGTTGGTTGAGAAGAAAATGGAACGGTAGTCCAGTAGTGATACATGGAGCAGAAGATGAGGAGTATCGGTTGACTTTGGATGACATTGACACCAGCCTGGTATTTATGTATACCCCCGTCACAGAAGAAGGCACTAAAGGAGAACCTCAGTATAAGTACACAGACTTCATCAAAGCAGGTGAAGGAATTTTATTTTATTTAAGACCTTTATACATTATACAGTTGTTTCTGGATCGTACCTAAATCGATGTCCTACCTTGTGTGTGATTCTTCATATCACGTTGTCCTTGATTCATTTATTGTTATGGATTATTGTAGTTGGTAAAATACACTCGATGCTAATATATGCGTAGCACCAAGAGTCAAATTCTGAAACTGACTTTGGTAATTGAATAGATGAACAGTCATCCTGATTCCCTCGGGTCAGTCATGTTTGGCGATATATGCTGGTTCCGTATTCCGTTTTATGTCACCTTGAAGAGTTCTTTATTTTTTTTCTTGATAAACACTGGAGATATGTCCTGCTTTCTTTTTGAGGGGACATATATCTCCTATAATTTTTTATGGTATACCACATTTTATACACCTTCTAAAAGAAGTTTGGATCTTGACAATCAAGAATACTACTGGATAACAAAAGGAGATTATATCATGCATGCAGCTCCTCCGACAGTCAACAATGTAAGCATTATGGGAGATCTTGTTGAAGGATGCATTGTAAAAGGAGTTGGAGACTACTTTGGAGGACGTGAGGGTCCTAGCAAGTTTGAGTGGCTTCGAGAAGACAAAGACAATGGGTCAGTGAATCTTGTCAATCCTAATATAGTTACATAATATCTACGAAATCTCTGTTGAGCTCCACAAATTTTTTTCAAGGTCTATTGTACTTTACGTACTCATATGTAGCAGTGGAACTTTTATGTCAGCCATGTTTCTTTCTGTGAAAGTTCCTTTTGGATGTAATTCTCGGTGCTATTGTCAAATTCCCGAGACATATGATTTTTAATTTTAAACAGTTTCTATTTTCCATGGTTTTCCTTTTAGTTAATGCCCCAATGCTTCTATACTTAACCTTCTTCACAGGGATTTTGTGTCGGTGACCAAAGGAACAGCTGAGTATACCTTGACCAAGGAAGATGTTGGACGCAGAGTGGCTTTTGCATATGTACCTATCAATTTTGAGGGTTAGCCCTTCTGCGTTTTTGTAACTTTTATGTTCCCTATATCATTTTTCCTGAAATTATGATGTTAATTTTTCAGGGCAGGAAGGAGAATCAGTCTCCGTGGTGTCTGGTAGAGTAAAGCAAGGTATATTGGCTTTAAAGATCCTTAACTTTTTTGTTTATCCGTGCCTTAATATGTAAAGGTCCAACCGGCAAAGTAAATTTTCTTAAGATTTTGCATTTTTACAATGACGTTTTCATTCTCGTGAGTTGTTGCCTTAATGAGGCAGTGCAGCCCTTAGAAAACTACTCAATATGGAACTTTCTAAAATTTCATGCTCAATGACTGCTAATGTCATTGCCATATAGCAAACTCAATCCCACATCGGATAGAGAAGATAGTCCGGTGTAGTATACATAGCCTAGCGGGCTACTCCCTCTACAGCCAATTGGTTTTAGAGAGGAACCCCGCTGGGCTCGTATGCTGGGCTCGGCATATGGGCTAGCCCGATATTCTAACAGTTTGCATTGTTATTTTTTTTTTTGGCTGGGAAATAGCTCCACCAAAAGTAACAAATCTGAAGATCATTGGAGATTTGAGAGAAAGTAGCAAAATCACTGTTGCGGGTCAAATTACTGGAGGAACTGAAGCTGCTAGTAAAGTGCAATGGTTCAAATCGAGCTCTACTAGATTAGTTAGTGAAGACGACCTTGAAGCACTAAGCACTGCGAAAATAGCCAAGGTATGGTAATCTTTCAATTGGAGACTGCCTTGATGCAAAGAGAACAGTCCACCTAGCTTGGGGCAGGGGTTGGGGAAAGATGATTGTATATGTAAACAACTTTGCTCTAGTAAATATTTGCAGGGGCATTTACACATTAAGCCTGTCCAGTAGCTATTAGATGAACAATTGTTGTGCCAAGGACCTTCATCCTAATATGACTAAATAGCTCTGAGAACACGAGGGCATGCAGTTGATTCTATTTAATGTAGGAACCAGTAATGCATGTTTTTCTTCATTATTACTTTAATGTTTATTACTTGAGCTTTCTCTCTTTCAATTCAGACACTGCGAATACCTCTAGGGGCAGTGGGATGTTATATTGTTGCAAAATATGTACCCATGACTCCAGATGGAGATTCTGGCGAGCCAGCATATGCGGTGTCTGAAAGAGCTGTTGAGTGTAAGTAATTCTGGTTGGCCTATATTTCACTTTGATTTTGTTTTCATTTATTGCCACGAAGCATGGTCAGATGGACTAAATTTTCATGTCACTTCCGACTTGTGATATTTGATGTTGCAGACCTTCCTCCAAGCATAAACTTTCTCTCCATAACTGGTGATTACACTGAAGGTGGGATTCTCACTGCATCATACGGCTATATTGGCGGACATGAAGGAAAAAGTATCTACAAATGGTATCTACATGAGGTAAAACTAGCGTTTGCTGTTCTGCTAACCTTATTCTGCTGCTGGCTTCTGTTAATATCGTTCATGCATGGCCGGCTAGTGTGTTAATTGGTCAAGTTACCTTGTGAAGTATCAGGTCGGAATCACACATTTTTTCCACATATTTTTTCGGGTCCGAATCCTCTGAGGCAAGAAAATATGGTTAAAGAAGTTAAACTGTCATTTTTCCTCCTAACTATAGTCAGGGACCTGTGTGCAATTTGACATGGAGTTCCATTGATGCTAAAATTTGAATTGCACTATGACATTGTTTTGAACAGTAGTAAAAACAGGTTACTCCAAGGTTATATTTCATGCCATTTTGTTCAATCATTAAAGTGATCTCTTTGTCGTTAGTAACTCCTGACATCCGAAAGTGGTACAGTATATTTGTCATTTGAAGTCTGTCTGTGAGCATGACCCATGAGCAACTGATTCAACATCCTACTCCCAGACCTGGCCTTGTGCACTGAGTACTAGCATTGGGTTCATAGGGAGTTTTGGCTGATTGCCTTCAGATAAATATCTGCAGGTTGAGTCAGACTCTGGTGCTTTAATTGATGAGGCTTCAGGACTTCTTGAATATCATATTCCAAAGGAGGCAATTGGCAAGTTCATCTCTTTTCAATGTACACCAGTGCGCAATGACAGAATGATTGGTGAGCCCAGAACTTGCAAGGGACAAGAGCGTGTACGTCCTGGTAAGTTTGCGAACTTATTCTGTTGGCTTTATGAACCTACAAAAAAATAGACAACGATAAATTACTGAAAGCCTGTTGCGTCTTTAATCCGTTAAAAGCATGAATAATGTGATGTTTTATATTATGAGCTCTTTTTCGTTCATCCATCTTTGCTTCATATGCAAACATAGGTGGATTGGACTTAGAATAATTGCTCGGATGACTCTCTCCGATCGAAACTATTCCTTTTGAAAACAGTTCTTGAGACTACTGCCTATCGAAGTGCCTGGATGGATTCTAGTCTCCTATTACGAACCAAAGCAATCGCTTTATAAATTGGAAAAAATTACTTTTCCTGATGTTGTTGCTGTCCAAAATGACTCAGGAAGTCCAAGATTGCTTTCTCTGCATATAACGGGCCATCCAGTTGAGGGAAACATGTTATGCGTCGACAAACAATACTGGGGTGGTGAAGAAGGAAATTCTATTTTCCACTGGATTAGGGTAAATATTTAAAATTCTCTACCGATAAGCGTATTTGTCAACCATTTCCTCTTATATTCATTCTGTTGCAATATTTCTTAAATTTGGAACTTCATACTTCTATGCTGTTTGTCAATCACTTCTGTGTGCGAATTTGTTTAATTGTATAATATGTAGTTCCTATAATTCACATTTGTATCTCCTTTAACCTGAAACTGCAACTTCTGTTGTCATGCAGACAAATCCAAATGGTGTAGAATCAGAAATTACTGGTGCCAATGATGCATCATATATACCCATGTATGATGATATTGGTTGCTTCATCTCTGTTTCTTGTGAACCAGTCAGAAACGACTCGGCTCGTGGTCCGGTGGTTCTATCTAGAAAAGTCGGGCCTGTAATTCCAGGTAGACTATTGGACCAACAATACATTTTCCTCTCAAACAATCAATACCCTCCTTCTTTTGCTTGAATACATTTATTTAGAGCAATATTCTGCTGAGTTTTGATACTCAATCATCTTCCGATTTTACAATTTGCTTTTATACAGGTCCTCCAACCTGTCATTCCTTGGATATTATTGGGTCATTAGTGGAAGGGCAGCGCTTGACCTTTACTGCCACTTATATTGGAGGGTATGTTACTTGAGCATGTTCTGCAGATCATAAGCAGGAGAAGTAATGAATTGGAATTTATATTTCTTATTCGAGCTTCGCCCTGATATTTGGCAGGGAGAAGGGAAATTGTTGGTTTGAGTGGTCCCGGATAAGGAGCAATGGCAAGAGGGAGAAAATAAGCTCTGAAGGTGATTTATTATTCAAATAGTATGTAATTTGGTTGAACCTTTACCCATTATACTTACATAATGAATTAATTCTCTGGCAGATTTTCTTGATTTGTCACTTGATGATGTTGGGACATACATTGAACTTACATATAACCCAGTCCGAAATGATGGAATGCGAGGAACACCAAAGAGTTTGGTGTCTGATATTGTTGCTCCCGGTATGTGCTTATTGCGAAATACCATTCATAGTTTCTTCTATTAGTGCAACAACTAATTAATGAAATGCCTTTTGAGTGTCTGACTGATCATCGCTATCTAATTTTGTTCTTTATATGAACGTATCTCTCTCCAATGGTAGTGGTAATTAAGCTAACTAATGACCTCTGCAAAATAACCATGCTAATTGGCTAACCTTCATTGCGTAATTACGAAAATCCCTCTGTGTTCGTACAGCAGCCTTTTTATTAAGATCCTAAGTTTTTAGATGACAATACTGTTATGTCTCGACAGCGGATCCTGTGGGCTTGGAGCTTTCACTACCTGATTGCTATCAGAGTCAGGTGGTAACCCCTTTTAAAAAGTACTATGGTGGTGAAGAAGGCGTTGGTGAGCTCATTTGGTTCATTGTGGAAAACAAACCGGATGAGTCAGAGCTTTTAGATCTATTCAATTCTGAAGATAGTGATCTTGAATGTGTGAGATCATTGTAAGTCCTTGTATATCCGTATGTCATATTTTTTAGGAGGTTGATCATGCTTGCTTTTGTTTAACTTGTAAACTTTTTGCTCATTTATGTTGTTTATTTAGGACCTACACTCCATTGCTTTCTGACATTGGAAAGTACATAGCCTTGTATTGGGTACCCACTCGTTCGGATGGAAAGTGTGGGAAACCCTTGGTTGCAATTTCTGATTATCCGGTAGCCCCTGGTATGTACAAATTAGAGTTTAGAACTGATATCAATTTCTTCTATTTTGACCATCTAGACCACTAAAAAAACATTCAAGCTCAAACTATTATTTTATTTTGTTCTATTTATCTTACTTCTTCAGTGGAATATTTTGTTGCAGCTCATCCTCTAGCTCTCAACGTTTATGTGAAGAAGCTATCTTCTGGAGTTTATTCCGGAGAAGGAGAGTATTTCGGTGGTTATGAGGGATTGAGTCTTTACAGTTGGTACAGAGAAGATTCAGAAGGAACTATTGTTCTTGTCAATGGTGCTAATTCTAAGACCTATGAAGTTATGGATTCAGACTACAATTGCCGCTTACTTTTCGGGTATTGTCTTCTTCAAAATTTTCTTGTTACAACAATTCTGCTGTCGCGGGAAGTTGTTGTGTCTCTGATTCTGTTCAGGTGGTCAAGTGGATATGAAATTGCATTGCTTGAACTGTCCTTGAGAGCTGAAATTGATGTTGTATTGAAAACGCTGCTTAAGCTTTCCTTTCCGGAATGTACCGATGAACAGGAATTCTCCAACTGTTATTGGACTCGATATGTATACTGTGTTTGAAAGTATTCTTCTGTAGCATTTCTTTTTTTGAATTTATGATCAATTTTCTAAGTTGGGTGTTTAATCTTATTTTCAGTTATACGCCGGTCCGTTCAGACTCTTTTGTTGGTGAACTCAAGGTATCGGAAGCCACAGAAGTTATCTACCCTGGTAAAATACCTGCCTTTATTCCCATTTGGATTGGCATACATTGATCGGAAATGAAGTATTTCATTCAGACTCATGTCATTCTATCTTTATTACCACAGTAGACCACAAAAGGATTAGCAATAACTGAAAGCAAATGAGATAGAGTTCATTTTCAGCTTCATATTTAAATTTCTTCTTTCCAATAATGTAGATGAACTGGAATTTGAGATGCTTGCTCTGACTGGAACGGCGATGGAAGGTAACATGCTCACGGCTGTTGAAGTGATCCCAAAAAGCGAAACCCAACAACATTTATGGAATAAGTACAAGAAGGATGCCAAGTACCAATGGTATGCCCCTTTCCTGGTAGTTTTGAGAAGAAGTTCAATTTTATTGTTCAGCAGCAGGTGTGATTGCTCTTAAAACCCACGTACTACTTGCTGGTTATTTCTTTCAGGTTTCGGACACCAGAAGTCGGTGGAAATTCTTTTGAGCCAATGCCTTCAGAACGTTCCTGCATTTACAGAGTTCGATTTGAAGATATTGGGAGATGCTTGAGATGTGAATGTGTAGTGACCGATGTGTTTGGGAGATCAACTGAACCCACATATGCCGAGACTTCTCCCATTCAGCCAGGTGCTTTATGTTTTGGTCTCCTTCAAACACCATCTTTGTTGGATGGTCTACTGTCTTGCAACTCTTATGAGCGTTTGTTTGCAATTGGCATTGTTTTAAGCACCGGGTTACGTCAATGCAGGCATGCCAAGGATCGATAAGCTAGAAATTGAAGGCATGGGTTTCCACACGAACTTGTACACCATTCAGGGCATTTACAGTGGCGGAATTGAAGGGAAAAGCAAGATCCAGTGGCTTAGAGCCATGGTGGGGAGTCCCGATCTTATCTCCCTACAAGGTATCCCCCAAATACATAAAACCAAATTTCGTGGACTTTTGCTCTATGTATATCCTGACACCAGGGTGTTGATGTTTCAGGTGAGACAGGGAGCACATACGAAGCGAACGTTGACGATGTGGGGTACCGCTTAGTAGCAGTGTATACTCCTGTGCGAGAGGATGGAATTGAGGGTCCACCCGTATCGGCATCAACGGATCCAATCGCAGTTGGTAATTCCTGGGCATCCTCTCATGTTGCCCACATATTCATTTTCATCAATCACGCACCAGAAATACTTGTTCTGTTTGATAATAAGTTTGAAATGTTTTGTGTAGATCCCGATCTTCTCAGAGAAGTGAAGCAAAAGCTTGAGCTCGGATCTGTGAAATTTGAGGTTCTCCGTGATAAAAACCGAAACACCAAGAAGGTAAGCTACATTCTCAATAAACTGTGTTGGTCGTGTCATGGTCAGGTATCGGGTACAATTCTGACGCGTTGTTAGTCCTTTCAGGCTCCTGAAACGGGAACTCTCGAGAAAAGAGTGCTGGAAATCAACAGGAAAAGAGTGAAGGTGGTCAAGCCGGGATCGAAGACTACTTTCGCAACCACGGAAATCCGTGGCACTTATACTCCACCATTTCACGTAACTTCAAATCCATCCTCATCAGCTCTCTCATTACTTCTCCACCAGCCCCCCGCTTCCTAAATGCTGATTTCCCACAGGTGGAGCTTTTCCGGAGCGACCAGCACCGTCTCAGGATCGTTGTGGACAGCGACAATGACATAGACTTGGTCGTGCAGTCCAAGCACCTCCGTGACGTAATCGTGCTCGTAATACGGGCCCTTGCTCAAAGATTCAACAGTACATCCCTCAACACACTCCTCAAGATCGAAACTTGATCGCCCTCCTGTGGTCAAGTCTTAGTCCTGCCTTTTGTGGTTTTCTCTTCTGTGAATATTGCCACAGATTATGGGTCGTTTTAGAATTGTGATATCTGCTTCTCCTTCTTCAAGCGTTCTTCGTTTGCTTGAGTTTTTTGGGTTTCTTTTTCCTTTTTTAATTTGAGTATTTCCTTGTGCTTTTTTATGATTTATCTATCTTTTA
This sequence comes from Melastoma candidum, assembly GCA_023653495.1. Classification (NCBI taxonomy): domain Eukaryota; kingdom Viridiplantae; phylum Streptophyta; class Magnoliopsida; order Myrtales; family Melastomataceae; genus Melastoma; species Melastoma candidum. The sequence goes on along the minus strand of CM042890.1, from coordinate 17,663,385 downwards.
GGATAGAAGGTTTGATTTGGGTTTTGCTCAATTGTGTTATATGTGGGTTTTTTTTCATGTTTTGTGCACATTACAAAACAAGAAATTTCATGTTTTAAAGGAAACAAAATTATTGTCAAAGTAGATTTCTAAGCTGATATTAAGTCTGATTAGCAAAACTTGTAGTTTGTTTCGATTTATGTCGCATTTTTTTAAATTAAGATAATCTTAAATATATCAATAAATGGAATTATTTTTATTTTATATATTTACACCCATTTACAGTCAAATCCCAAGCTAAATAAATAATTTTAAACATAATCATCTTAAATCTTGGAAAATTGGCTGGTTGTGTTTTGGTTCTTCCTCAGTTCCCTTCCTCCAGCTTGCTCTGAGCTTCCCCCTGGTTGCGCTTCCTCTCCGCTGCCTTGGCTGTGTCATACGATGCGTGAAGCCCGACCAACACGTAGTACACAATCAGCAACCCTGTCCACATCGCGAACCTTATGTACGAGTCCTTGTCGATCGATCCGAGTAGGAAAATGTTAATGAAGATCGATGCCGAGGGCAGCCAAGGCACGAGCGGAACTCCCCATGTCTTTGGCTGACGTGCCTGGGGGACTGAGAGCTGTAACCCGAGAGTCGAGAGGAACCAGATGGGGATGCTGATACAGTAACCGACCAGGCTGGAGATGTTGATGGCCCAGAAAAGTGAGGTAGCGATGGAGGACGAAAGGATGAGGAGGATGAAGGCGATGAGCTTGTTGCGGTCTGGGGATGTGGTTGTTCCTGAGGCGTAGTATCGGCGGACGATGAGGGCCACGGCCACGGTCATGAAGATGAATAAGGTGGAGATCGAGAGGAGGTTGGATAGGATATCGAGCTTGGTGAAGAAGGCGATGAAGCCCGTCGCGAGGAGCATGCTTGCCGTGGCGTTGACCGGGGTACCTGTACGCTCGTCCACGCGGGCGAACCACAGGGGCATCATATGAGTACGAGCAATGTGGGTGAGGTATCGAGCCTGCCCAATGGCCGAGACGAGAAGCACGGATGTCATGCCCTTGAGTGCACCAGCAGCCACAATATACTTGGCCCAGTTCCATCCAACTGCCTCGAACGCGACCGAGAAGGGAGCGTTTGCGTCGATTTGGTAATACGGCTGCATGAGGCATAGGGTTATGGCCATCAGGCAGTACACGATGGTGATTAGGACCATCGAGCCGATGAGTCCGATCGGGATATCTCTCCCAGGGTTCTTGGTCTCCTCTGCCAGGGTGGAAACAGCATCGAAGCCAACATATGCAAAGAAAAGGACAGCAGATGCCTGGAAGACTCCACGGGCGCCATTGGGAGCAAAGTTTGAGTAGTTCTCTGGGTTGGCCTTAATGAGTCCGGCGATGATGATGAACAAGATCACGATGACATGTACGATCGAGGCAACATAGTTGAGACGAGAGGATCCCTTTGTGTTCAACGAGGCGAGGATACCTATCAGAATGCATACGCCGACGGCGATTGGGTCGAGGAGGTTGTATCCGTCTGGTAGGCTGCTCGACTTGATGAGGAAGTCCATTGGGTGGCGGCCAAGAAGGGTCGCGAAGTAGGACGTCCATGACCGAGCCACCGCTGCACCGCCAATAACGTACTCGAGGAGGATGTTACCTGCTGCAATATACGCCACGAAGTCTCCGAGTTCAACCCTCAAATATGCAAAGGATCCACCTGCGATGTTACAAAATCTCGTGCATCAACGCTGGAGCCCTTCCCTGGATGAAATCGCTAATACATTGTACAAATCTTACCGGCAACCGGGATTTCGACTGCAAACTCTGTGTAACAAAACACAGACAAGAGCGAAGAGATTCCTGACACGACATACGAAAGCACGACGGCAGGGCCCGCATCTTCCTTCGCCTCAATACCCGTCAACACGAATATTCCAGCACCGATCACGGCACCGATCCCGAACCAGATGAGGTCCCACCAGGTGAGCGTCTTTTTCATCTCATGCTCGCTCTGCGCCTTCACCTCATGGAGCTCCAATGTGTCCAAGGACCTCGTGAGGAGCCGGTCCTTGATACGGGCCGGGGTATCACCGAGGGCCTTGAAGTAATTCCCGAACGACTGGAACGACTCCTCCGAGAGGAAGTCATCCTTGGAGCAACCACAACCACGTCTCCGAATCTCTCCGGTTTCGCTCGTTCCTCCCATGGCGAATGCTGAAGAAATGACACTGTCGGATTCCCGAAACTCGGCACCTCTGATGTGAATGGGTTCTCAATCAGCCAGACCGAGATGTGCCGCGAATCGGGCTTCGCCTCGGGAGGTCACCGGAGGAGAACTTGGGGGTTGTTCGAGAGGTTCTAATATGTCACCTATTTATAATGCCTTTAGGACAGACAGACAGATTCCGATTCCCAGGGCGGAATCTATTTTTGGTTATTCTTCGTTATTTTTAGTATATAAAATTATTTTTAGGGTGCTTACTGTGATGTGTCTAAATTTAAAATTTTTTAAAATATTTATAGTATTAAGAATATGAAAATTTACGTAATATATTTTAGGCATAATTAGCAATTATATCCTGTATTATACCATATTTTTCCGATCTATCCCGTCGTTTGAAACGTATTGTACAGTAACCCCAACTTAAGATGTTACTTCGACGTTATCCTCCGTTAGGTCCCATCTTGACGGAGTCCGACGTGTCGCACACGTGGCTCTGACGCCGTTAAAAATCACCGTTAGCCGAACGATAGGATATATCGAAAAAAATGGAAAAAGTACAAGATAGAATAGCTAATTAAACCAAAAATATAAAAGATTCACAGAGTCCAAAATTAGCTCGAGCCCCTAAACCTTTTAAGGAAAGAATGAAATAAACCTTCGACTGGCAATTTCGCCATTGGGAATGTATATGCGGCGATAGTTTTCATGGACAGTACCATTGAAATTGATCTTCTTAGCAAGGGAGTTGAGAAAATCCTTCATAAGGACACATCCGAAAGTAGGGCCGTTAGTCACGACCACCCTGTCTGAATGGACAATAATCACTTTATCCTTCTTGAGGAGAAAGCAGTGCGAACTGCTCCCCAGTAGGTCCCAATGAATTGAGGGTGTTGTTCACAGACGAGTCCTTTGGCAGAAGGCATTATTGCCACAGGGTAACCACTGGCGTCAACCCAGTAGGTCCCAATGAATTGAGGGTATTGTTCACAGACGAGTCCTTTGGCAGAAGGGCCACAGGGTAACCACTGGCGTCAACCAATTCCATGAATGCCTTGCAGGCCTTAGCAACACAGAGCGTGGGCCCGCCGACAAGAACCGACTTAACGTCGGAGGAAAACGTCTTAAGTTGGGGTTATTGTACGATACGTTTCAAACGACGGGATAGATCGGAAAAATGGGATATAGTACATGATATATTTGCTAATTTGGCCATTATATTTTAACGGCGTCAGAGCTACGTGTGCGACACGTCGGACTCCATCAAGATGTCTTAAGTTGGGGTTACTGTACGATACGTTTCAAACGACGGGATAGATCGAAAAAATGGAGTATAGTACATGATATAATTGCTAATTATGCCTATATTTTAATATATAATTTATTTATATAATTCTTATTATATTTAACATTTTTTACTTCGTTCCGTTAATTTTACTAACACGAGGAACTCTATTTTTGTGATAATGGGGAAATAATATTTCATTGGTATATACAAAAATGATTAAAATTGAACCAACATAAACATAGATTATATATATAAAAAAGTTTAATCATCCTAGGATAAAATATTAGGGCTACCTTTGATCACGAGCCTTCCTCGATGAGGTTGGATTTGGCTTCCATGGCGGTGTCGTAGGATGCGTGCAGTCCGAGGAAGAAGTAGTACACGAGCAGGAACGCGGTCCATACGCCGAACCGTATGAACGAGTCGTTGTCGATCGAACCCAGCAGGAATATGTTGATCGCGATTGAAGCAGAGGGGAGGAAAGGCACGAGCGGCACCCCCCACAGCTTCGGGTCCCTTGCCCGAGGAAGGGTCACCCGGAGCGCGACAGTGGATAGTAGCCATATCGGCAAGGTGATGCAGTACCCGATCCAGCCGCTTCCCTGGGTAACCCCCCAGTAGATGGATGTCCCGACTGAGGAGCCGAGGATGAGGGCGAGGCAGAGGATGAGCTTGTTGCGGTCGGAGGGAGTGGTTGTGCCTGAGACGTAGTAGCGACGGACGATGAGGGCCACGGCGACCGTCATGAAGATGAGGAGGGTAGAGATCGAGAGGAGGTTGGATAGGATCTCGAGTTTGGTGAAGAAGGCGATGATTGCTGTCGCGAGGAGCATTGTCACTGTGGCGTTGATGGGAGTCCCCGTGCGCTCGTCCACGAGGGCGAACCACGGGGGCATCATGTGGGTCCGGGCGATGTGAGTGAGGTACCGGGCTTGTCCGATGGCTCCAACGAGTAACACGGTCGTCATGCCTTTCAGTGCGCCAGCAGCCACGATGTACTTGGCCCAGTTCCATCCGACGGCCTCGAATGCAACCGAAAACGGGGCGTTCTCGTCGATTTGCTTGTATGGCTGCATGAGGCATAAGGTCACGGCCATCAGGCAATAACAAGCCGTGGTTATGACCATCGAGCCGATGAGTCCAATCGGAATGTCTCTCCCGGGATTCTTCGTCTCCTCAGCCATGGTCGAAACCGCGTCGAACCCAATGTATGCAAAGTAAAGCACCGCCGACGCCTGTAAGATGCCATGTGCCCCATAAGGCGCGAAATCGGAGTAGTTCTTTGTGTCTGCCTTCATCAGTCCCGCAATAACGATGAATGCGATGATGATCATGTGGACGATGGAGGCAATGTAGTTGAGCCGAGAAGAGCCCTTGGTGTTGAGGGCCGCGAATATGCATATGACTGCACATATTCCGACGGCAATCGGATCGAGGAGGTTGTAACCGTCCGGCAGTCCATTCGCTTTAAAGACAAAGTCCCTCGGTTGATGGCCCAATAGGGTTGCGAAATACGATGTCCATGACCGGGCCACGGCCGCTCCGCCAATGACGTATTCAAGAAGTATGTTGCCCGCCGCTATAAAGGCGGCAAAGTCTCCAAGTTCGATCCTCAAGTACGCGAACGATCCGCCTGCATCAAATTATTCGTAAATTAAACTAATCCATGGCCCGAGTTCATCTCGGAAAACTTACGTACCAGCGACCGGGATTTCAACTGCAAACTCGGTGTAACAGAACACCGACAGCAGCGCCGACACGCCGGAGATAACATACGACAGCACAACCGCAGGGCCTGCATCCTCCTTCGCCTCGAGCCCTGTGAGTACGAATATACCCGCGCCAATCACAGCCCCGATCCCGAACCACATCAGGTCCCACCACGTCAAAGTCCTCTTCATCTCGTTCCTGCTCTGTGCCTTCACCTCGTAAATCTCGATCGCATCAAGTGAGCGCGCGAGTAGCCTGTCCTTGAGCCTGACAGGGGTCTCTCTGAGCGCCCTGACGTAATTGCCAAACGACTCGAACGACTCTCCGGGAAGGAAGTCGCCCTTCGAGCACGCAAAACACCTCCGTCGTATCCCGCCGGCGTCAGTCACCTCTCCCATGCTGAAATTACTGAATCAAAAACATCAGGAAAACAACATCGTATCAACCGTCGCGGATGTACCACATCGAGACGCGACACATCGTATCGTCAGTCGAAGTCCATCGCCCATCTCGTATGCGCATCGCATCGACCGTCACCATGTGAAGACGGCGTACCTGAATGAAGTCCAAGCAATCCTAACGAATTCAGAGAGGCGATCAAGGGCAGAAGCAAAAGAGTGTGTCCTTTTATTTATTATATATATAGAGAACAAATATAGAATCAGAATCTGATGGAAGAACAAACAAAAAATACATATTATTGATTAATAATAAAATAAATTGACTAAATTTGCCTTGACTTTTTCTCATCAGTGTTTTTTTTTTTAATTTAATATAAATTTATAGATTTTTATTTTTCAAGCTAATTGATGGAATACTGTGCGGGCGTATTTATATTTTGGTTGTTTTTTTTCTTATCAATTAATTATCAAAAGTAGTTAATATTCTTCACAAATATTACTACTATAAAAAAAAGTTAAGATATTTGTTTCGTTAGGATATCTTGTATGAGAAGTTTAGTTTGTTAGAGATAATTATGGGTTAAAAAATCACGGTTGGATTCTTAAATTAATCTACAATTTTTTATAAATAAAAAATAAAAATTTGAGAAATCAACCTTCATTAAAAAATTAAAAAAATCGGTGCGTTAATACAAATGGCTTATAAAATCAATTAATTACTTGCATAAACATGTTATAATTAAATCAGTACAAATTCTTTAAAAAATAAAATAATTCTTTTTCCTTTTATGATGTTCTTTTTAACATATTAGATCATAATTGCACACAAATTCAAAATAGTCATATTGCAAATAAAAAAAAGCTGGATTGGAAAAGCAAAATAGAGTATGAACAAGTCACAATAAAACATCAAAATATATTTTAAAGCCTCCCAAAAAGAGAAAAAGAAAATTAAAAAAAATAATCGAACTTAATTTTGATAATAGGATTGATTAATCTTCATGGGAGAAGCCCTTCTTGTGCTTCCCATGTTGATGATCCTTGAACTTGGCGATCTTGGCGTTGCCTCCCTTCTTGTTGTTGCTTATGGACTTCTCCTCGGCGCTGCACATCTGGGACTTCACCCCGCCGAACCCGAGACCGAGCTTCTTCGACATCCCGAACCACTTGGTCGACGAGCCCCCATCCCTGCCTCCTCCCCCGCCCTTGGCCTGCCCCAACTTCTCGATTTCCTCCCTCATGTTTGAGCACTCCTTCTCGAGCTCCGTCACCCGCATCCTCATGTTGTCCATCCCTACTTTCAGCACCTGATTCTCCCTCGTGGCCCCTGTCCATCCGCCCCCCTCGGCCGCCGACCCCGCCATCCCGCTCCTCAGCTGCCTTGACCCTCCATCGAGATTTTCCGACACGAGGAAGCAACCAGCTATGGATGTCCTCAGCTGGAGCTGCTCGAAGAAGAGGACTTGGACGACAATCCTCAGAGGAAGACGCTCATTCTGTGCTGCATGCGTGCATGCCTCCAGAGAAAGCTTCTGGCAGTCCATCAGCCGGCAGAGCTGCTCCTTGTCGGACTCGGCAAGCCACGGGTGCGACTGCAGACGAGTTTATTGGCATATTAACATATGTCTAGTTATAGAAATCGATCCTGTTGCGGTTTAGGCAGAACGAGAAGTAGTTACCTTCAGATAGACATCGACTGCGCGATAAAGACCGTCGTCCAAGGGCCGTGCATACTCGGGAACGGCAGCTGCAAGGGTCTGAAACTTTGGGAGCTTCAGGTTGACGTCAGGGGCAACCTCCGCCAAGTATCCGTCGATAAGCTTGGCCACCATGGTGATAGGAGTCAATGATGGTGATCCAACCAGTTGACCATCATCGTCAACAGAACATGGAGACCCTCCTCCACCGCCGACAGCTTGATCCATCTCGAGGAAGTGCTCGAGGATTCGCTGGACGCAGTCCACATTGTAAAGGGTCTCCATGGAATGAGAAAGGTTAGGCATCAGGAGATCTTCGAGGGTAGCTTGATCAAGCTGCATCCCGATCCTCCTTTCCAAGTTTGACATGCATGAGTCACTAGCACGAAGAATCACGGCCGTTCGAAGCAGACCAAACAGGAATTTCGTCGGAACCAGCCCCTTCTGCATAGGAAGCAACCGATCAATCTCATCCACCAAAGTCCTCTGGTCCCCTTCGGAGGGCAATGCCCCTTGAGAAAAATGCCCAATGCGAGCACTCGACTCTCCAATGCTCTGTCGACGGTTCAATCCCGGCAAGTATCTCTTGGCATAGAAACTAAGTGAACCTGCGATTATCTCTGGCTTCATGCCACGAGATTGCATGCAAGAAATCAACCTTTTGTACAGAGGGAAGCTCAACACTGTGGCATCCTCATACCACCAATCGGAGCTCAAATTCTTGGGTCGAGCTCCCGTACTGATTCCATTCCACAGAAGACTGCCACCAGGACTCTGCATCGGCCCACCACGTTCCATCATAGGCCACCCAAATAGATTCGGGTCAGTAGAAGCTTTCACAGCCAGCGACTCGATGCACCGACTGGTTATGTTGAGTTCGTCGGCAAATGGAGTAAGGTCCTCACAAGTTTGAAGCGCCTTCAATGAGTCTTGCCAGGTCCGGAGGACCACCTGATTCATGAAGTTCTCCGTCTGCATGATCAAATTGCCTTCCCCATATTCCTCCGTCATCTCGAGATGTTCTGCTGCACATCGGAGGGATCCGACATTTGAGGCAGTCAGTTCCAGCTTCATCCCATAACAGAACTTAGCGACGAGCTCAAACGCCTTGGCTCCCCCAGGAATTCCTGTTATGTTTATCGTGCATTTCTCTTCGTCTCCAGCAGATGCCTCCGTGATCTTCCGCTCCATGACACCACTCTTGGAGAGCAAAGGAAACTGCATGCCCCAAAACAATAGGTCTAAGACATTTCAAACAGGTAGTAGAGAATTCAGAATTATAAGGAATGCACTGAAGTAACGAGGTTAATTACCTTATGCAGGTGGAAGGACATATCATCAACTTCAACGGTGAGGTCGCTCGGCAGCCCAGTCGTACAGAACCTAAAGCCATCATGTATGCATGATATTAACAACAATACTTTGAACAGTAGAGACAAAACAGATGGAGACCCAATTAAATAGTCTTTCAAGGAATTGGCAGGAACCCGCTGTGATGCGAACACAGCAACAGCATTTTCAATGCATCTTCCAAACATCTAAAGACATGGAGTGTGCAATGCGAGCAATATCATCACACAATTAAGAGAGGTCTTTGATAAAGTCAACCCACAAAGCATCACCATGTAGGTCTATAAATCGAGACACCCATAGAGGAAGTCACAATGTTGTAAGAAACTAAAGCAAACAAGAAATCACTGGCAAAACATCCTTCTGATGACCCAACTCAAATAAGCTATGGCAGTCCAATCCAGTAAACTAGAAGCAAGTGGACTGGCTACTCCATCTGCCATTGACCACTTCATCCAGTCCATTCCCAAACACAACAGGAAATCGTCAACCTTAGCAAAAGCCCGGATATGCCAACACAAACACAGTTTCCCCAAACAAAGGAATCTCAATTGACATGGCCATTGCAAAAAGCTTCAGGGAAGAAATCAAGTAAACCAGAAATTGAACAGTCACCGCCCACACATTTCAGTCGGAGTAGTGTGTTATAGGTTAAATCAGGCACCGAGTTCACAAAAACCGAACCACAAGTTATGTGCACACAATTCAATCAAAAGGGCAACCAGTACTAAAATGCAGCCACATTACCAAGCCTGGCCTTGCCTCTGGAATGCATCACTCTTGGATCCCAACTTCAAAGCCATTCTTCACAACTCCAAAAACTGAAACACAACAATGCCAAACCCAGATTCCTCCACCCCTCTTCTTCACTTCCTTCTGCCTTCTCCCACCTTATCCTCAAACTTTAAACTCCCACCACAATGCCGCAATCTCTCCCACAATTCAACTAACCTCTTTCTGCACAAAAAAAAAACCCAGCTAAAATCCAAGAGCAGGACAGAGAACTCCTCCCAGACCCAGCTACAGTCCAACCCAAATTAAAACCCCCGAAAGAAGCTTGCACTGAAATAAACCAAACCAAGCCAAAAACAAAAACGCCCCCAACCTCAAATCATCCCAAAAGAACAAATCCAATCAGAAACGCACTACCCAACCCAACCCGCCTTCCCTCCCTCCCCACTACAAAACCTGCAGGTCAACCCTTCCACTCCACCGAATACCAACTCATAAAAGAAAAGAAAAACCCAGCAACTTCCTATTTATAATTTCTTTTTCCCCTCTCCTCCCCCCCCAACACACACCCCTTAACAGAGCAGCAGCACATGACTCCAAAGGTTAGGGGGGAGAAAAAACACATAAGAAGTTTCCACCCCCCAATAAAAATCTCACACGAACTACCCACCAAACCAACAAAACCAGCGAACACCCATTAAACAAAACACCAAAAACAAAAGTCGGGACAAAATGGGTCGACCTTCTCCTCCTCCTCCTCCCCCAACACCCACCATTTAAAAATCCCAACTTTACGGTAATTCCGATGACACATCAAACAATCATTATACCAATTTAAAAAAAATAAGAAAAAGGTAACGAACAGGACGGGAGAACACTCGGGAAAACCAAAACCTTGATGAGTAAAAAAGGGGGTTCCATTTACCAACAAAAAAAAAGGGGGGTTTCTCCCTACTATCTTTCGAAACGTGCACAGACCAATGAAAGGGACCCGAGCGGAGGTGCGTGGAGTTGTGGGAGGTGCTGCTTTTTGATTGCGCTTCGGACACACTCATTTGCTGCCTGTGGCATGCTGCAGCAGCAGCTGCTGCGGAAAGCAGAGAGACCTCTTTTAATTTTCTATTTATTTCCTGAAACGGCAGATGAAAGCAAATGTCGGGGAGGGGGGACCGCCACCATATTTAAATTAAATTTTTTGCCTTTATTGAAGGGGGCCATTTTTTTGTTAATTGTTACACTACAAAGAGTATACTCGGAATAAGAAGTTCAAAATATGGTTCGAATTTGATTTTGACCGAGCTCGACGGGTAAAAGAAATGTCTTGATACCTTGCAAGCACTAATATTTTGTAATGAAAATGAAAGTTAATATTAATGTCGTCACTATTTTAGATTCAAGATAGATATATTTTTAAACAGGTTTGTATTTTTTTTTTTTCGAGATTTTCGAGTCGAATTTGAGTTTAAACCGTCGAATAAAAGAGTGTTCGGTCTTTGACTTGGATATATAATTGAAGTAATCATATATTTTTTTTTGAAATATAAATAAATTTTAATCGTCTTCTCGTAGTTTTGTTTTGTTTTTTTCATGTATCTTTTATTAGTGAGTTCCTCTATGGATGATGAAAATAATTAAATTTCGAAATTATTGTATCCGTGTCTTGTCTTCTGTTTGTTTTGAAGCAGAATATCTCGCTTATTAGTTATTAGACTTTGTGAAAATATAAACTGTTTAATAAAATTATAATAATTCTCATTCCAACTTAGTAACTCGTAATAAATGCCTAACGAGTCTGTGGTGGTCAATAACGTAAAATTCTTTTAATCGCAACGAACGAATCTAAAATGTAGTCGTTTTTCCATTGATTTTTTTTTTTCTAGAATTTAATTATTTTCCCTTTTCTAGAATTTTTTATTAGGATATTATGATTATATATATATATTTAATGGATCTTGTTAACGAGTGCCCTAAGGACACTGGTTAATCCCCTAAATACAGTAGATTATATATTTTTAAAATAATTAAAAAAATCACAACAGCTAATAATTGCAAAATCACAATGCATATTTAATTAATTCCATATTTAATATATTTCTATAATAAGATAAAGAATCTCACTTCAATTTATCTTAAAAAATAGTAAATTTTAATTGTGGTGAGGGTAAAAAGTGAATAATTTTTTTTTTTATCAATGATGGGGAAGGATGGGGTGGTGCATGTGGGGGAGTCACACTTTTTAGATAGGTGGGTGTCAATTAATGTCAGCTATAATTTCAATCCAACTACCAACACCCAAAAAATCAATAAAAACAAAATAAATAAGAAAATGAAAAGGATGGGATGGGAGTAATTATTTACATGAGGCATAATCATATCAAATTCAATAATGTGGTGAGAACTTTTTCAGGTCAAAGTTTTTGTGATGAAACCTAAAAATGTCATGATGGCAAAAGGAATTATTGCAAATGTAATATTCATAATTACAAATATTTGAATATGAAATGTATTATTTTTTCATGCGAAATGAAAGTATCTGTATATATCAAATTGGGAGGAGAATTTTTTTTTTTGTTTATATTTGATTGTGATTAGCCACTGAAATTCAAAATCGAAAATTTTCCACTTGGGAAAATTACTCCAAGAATTTTTTTTTGAAATAAAATAATTATTAAAAATTCCTACCAAAAGTCCAAAACTATACAAGAAAATCTAGCAAATTACTAACAAATTAATTTGGTATTGGGTTCCGATAATGAAAATTCCTGGTTGCGGGCCCAAATCCAATGTGAAGCCCATATAAAGAATTAAGCCCAAACTAAATTACATTGAATTCATGATCAAACATACTAAGAATCCTCCATTCACACAACATCCGCCTAATTAAAAATCTAAATCAGTCTACGGCTTAAACTGAAAAGAACTAATCGATCAAGCACGTATAACGTATGGCATCATCGATAAAAATGTCGCGTACGGCTAGTTATAAAAACATTTAGTAAAATACGATCACGAGTTTAAAAAATCATCGACTACTATCCTCAAGTCGCTACTTGAAGTGATGAATTTCTTTGAGAAGTTACGTAGCTACATAATTTTCAACTAAAAAATGAGTTGTCGTAAAGTCTACTTAAAATAACGAATTTCTTAAGAAATAAGTCGCGGCATAATTTCCAACTAAAGAATGAACTTTTTAAAGTCACGTAGCGCATTTTTCTTTAAAAAGTAAGTCGTTACGTAATTTTCAGCATTGTTCAAAGTCACTACTTTAAGCGTGGAGTTTACTGACATCTTCACCTGCCACGAGTCAATACTTTAAAATAGTAATTTTAGAACGATAGTCGATGATTTTCAAAATCTGTCTAACTTATTTCATAAATTTTTTTATAACCAAACGTGCAGACGAATAAACTTAGGATCCACGAATTGTTCAGACGTGTTTTAACAGGATTCCAAATCCGCATAAAAAAAGAGGCGTTAAAAGGCAAAGATTTCCACTGGGGAGCATTGCATTGCGTAAGGAAGAAGAACACCAGCACGCCATTTCTTAATACTCGAGCACTAAGCAAAAACCTCCATTAATGGCGGGACCCCCCCAAGGGGGAAAGCTTGCTTTATGTTCTTCCACCCTCTTTCATTGTTTTATTTTTAATCTATCATTGTTGTCTCTCCACGAAGAGGAAATCGCGCTAGCTTTGGATGCCCCTCCAAGACGACATCCCACAACCTTTTCCTTTTTTTTTTAAAAAAAAATCTTTATCAGCTTTTTAATTTCACAGCACGACAGCGCAATCCCAGTCCTCCCCCTTCTTTTCTTAGTGGTGCTGTTCTGACAGCCACCTCGGATGTTTGGATTTGGATGAATGAACCGAAGGTGGTGGATGATTCTTATCTACTGTTTAGTTTAGTGTAACAATTTTGATACTTTTATTACTTGCTCGTTGTGGGTTTCGTTTCCCCTGTTGTTTTGTTCCAAACCCAGGTATGATTTTTAGTTGTTTTTGGTTTTAGATTGTGGGAGAAGAGATATGGCGTTAAGGGTGTTTGTTTATGGGTAATTTTTGGGTTGTTAGTGAATATTAGGGTTTTGAATGCTTGGTGGAAGTTTCTGGGTTTGAGAAGTTTTACTGAGGGTTATGCTCAGGGGAAGTGATTAGTGGTGATTTGTTTAGATGTTAGGTGGATTAGCTGATGAGTTTTTAATTGTTGGTGAAGAGCGAGTGGTTATGGTGGATTTTTGTTTTTGGGCAGTGCTGGCTAGGTTTTGGCAAGTGGGAGTTTTGAAGTTGATTGGTGGCGGTTTGCTGTCGGAGGGATTGTCGGAATTGGGCACCCGGTTGAGATTTGCCTGCTAGTTGGTTTCCAGAGTGCGTTAGAGGGTAGGAAGGGATGGGGTGTGTGGCGTCTAGCATGGAGAAGGATGAGAGGATGTTGATGTGTAAGGAGAGGAAGAAGCTGGTTAAGGAGCTGCTGGTGTATAGGTGGGAATTCGCGGATGCGCTTCTGGCTTACTTGAGGGCATTGAAAAATACCGGAGCTACACTGCGGCAGCTCACTGAGTCGGAGTCTCTGAACTTGGATAACTCGCAATATGGTTCGGGTTTACCTACATCTCCTCCTCTGCCTTTACCACCCTCTCCTCCTCCTCCGCCGCCGCCTCCTCCACCTCCTTTTAGCCCCGACGCAAGGAGGTCAGAGGAAGGTGAGAAAGGAAGTGAGCATGAGAAAGAGAAGGAAATCGACAAGGAAGAGAATATTGAGTTCAATGACCATAGTGAAGGTTCCCCTCCTCCTCCACCGGTCCCGAATTCGTGGAGGTTCTGGGATCCTTTCGAGGTAGCATCTCCCTCGCAAGTTAAAGAAGGTGAAGTTGAGGATGTAATTGACGAGGAAAATTGGGCGGAGACCAAAACAGAATTTGAGGAAGAAGGTCGTGGGGATGAAATCAAGGAGAAGTCGAACATCGAGCCCAAGCCTAAGATGGTGGATGACATCGAAATGGTTGGCAATGCTTTGCGGCCGTTGATATGGAACCGGAAGGGGAATTCAGATATGGCAATGGTCGTGTGGAGGGGAAAGAAATCATTAGAGGGAATAGTAAAGGATTTGGATGAGTACTTCCTAAAAGCTTCGGCTGTTCCAAAGGATGTTGCTGTTCTTCTCGATGTTGATCTAGCTGATAAGTTTCTGCTGCAGACTTCGGCAGATAACAACAGTTAGTGCCCTTTCCCCCACTAATTTAATTAAGTCGTCTTTTGTTTTTACCTCATTTATCAAGTTATATCACCAGTCACCATTTTTATGGCTTGTGCTGTCGAATACTGCAGGAAAGAGAAATAATTCTGCCAAAGTAGTTAGTGCTCTTTCATGGAGGTGGTCTTCCAGGTCTCTTCAGCTCCTGAAAGATACTAAAGAGTCTTCTGGACCCCGTGATCCATGCTGTCCAGGAGCTCATCGTGTAACTCTTGGAAAAATCTATTCCTCGGAGCAAAAGCTATACAAAGAAATGAGGGTAATGTTCTGATTAACCTAGAATTAATCGAAATGGGTTATTCCTGTCGTAATTCCCTGTATGTTTTCCATGCGCACCTTGTCTTTTGATTTTGTTTGCTAGGAGGCAGAGAATTCTAAGCTAGAATACGAGAGGAAGTCTGTGTTGCTACAAAAGCAAGAAGAAGAAAATTATGACTGGAACAAGACCGAGAAAACGAGACTTGCTGTGGAGAGCCTGCACTCGCATGTGGAGTTTCTCCAACGGTCAATTAGCGTTACTTGTTCCACAATCTTGAGTATCGTAGATGAGGAGCTCTATCCGCAGATGGTTTCATTAACTTCTGGGTAAAAAGTTGTAAGAAAAGAATAAATTTTTACCTGAATGCTCATCAGCATTGTCTCTGAAGATTAACAACAAATAGTTCCTTTATCCTGCTTTTCTGATGATATCGCTGTTTGATGTCGAATTTTGCAGGCTAATGCAAATGTGGAGGATGATGTATGAGTGCCACGAAGTACAAAACGATATTTCGCTGCAACTGAGCCATATTTCTGATGACCAAATACCGAACCTTTCTTCTGAATATCATCGTCAGGCTGCTATCCAGCTGGTGGCGGAGGTGGAATCCTGGTATAATAGCTTCTGCATGCTAACAAAATATCAGAAAGAGTACGTAAAGACGCTGTACGGTTGGATTCGGCTAGTTAATGTTCTCGTTGACGAACGACAACAGAGTGCCTTTTCATCCATCATTAGGACCCTTTGCAAGGGCTGGCTCGACCACCTGGAAAAGTTACCTGATAAGGTAATGCCTCGGTATACTTTGTAATTCCTTTCAGTGCTATTTACTCATTTAGTCCGCCAAAGGAATTCTGCTGCAATTTTTAGCATTACCAAAAGTGCTGGACATATCACGCATCAATGAAGAAAGGTTGCCAGTTCTTTGATTAGAGAACTATCCAAACATCTTCCCAGCTGCCTTCTAATTTTTCCGGGCATGAATCTGTATGTTCTAAAGCAAATGTTTCCCTGTGAACTTCAGGTGTTTCTTCTGCTGTTCTATGACTATGTGCCTCGGAGTGCTTTGTGCAGTGAGGATGCTTGCGGTTTATTTGAGTGTAATGTTTCTAACTTGTTTCTGAATGGGTTGCCCTTTGAAAGGTGGCTTCGGAGTCCATTAGGAACTTTCTGTTGGCGATGCAGTCAATCCTATTGAAACATGCCGAGGAACAAAGCATGGAAAAGAAAACGGATAAGCTTGAAAGGAGGTTGCAGAAGGAGCTGTTCATACTGGATGAGATGGAATGTAAGTTTGAAGTAAGCCATTCAACGGACGGTGTGAGTTCTGAACTAATCCCGGGGCATCCTTTATTGCAAAAGCGTGCGAAAGTCACTGAATTGAAGAAGAGGGTTGATGACGAGAATGCCAAGTACTTGAACTCGGTCAAGCAAACCAAGGCCAAATGTCTGAACCACTTAAAAACCGGTCTTCCGAATGTTTTTCAGGCCCTGACGGATTTCTCCAGTTCTTCTGCACAAGCATTTGAAGCCATTCACAACCATGCTACTACGACCGATCGTCAGGCAATGTGATCCAGTAGCTGAGTATCTCCTTTCGAAAATATGTTCATCCTTCGTCCATACTAGCCATTTATGCCAATGGCGGAAAGTCTAGATTAGACCTTTGGCCGACCCGAGTTTGTTTTCGGTTTAACTGTTATAAACGATGGTATTGAACGTCCATCTGAAATGGACGCTGTTGTATTCACTCCTCACAATCGATATCTAAATGATTTTTTGGAGCTGCAACTCTTTATGGTTTGTACTCGGTTAAACATCGTGGATCCACAATGCCGCTGGCTGTCCTGAGTTGGCAAGGACAGCTGCTTGTGATGAGGAATGCAATGCTGTGTAGGACGGGCACTGTCATACAAAGCAACCGGTACAATCGCCGGCGGTATTCATCCGGGCAACGCCTCGAGCACATCCGTTTGTGTCACAGCAACCCGAAAATGAATCGAATACCTGCAAGTATCGTCTGTAACAGTTGGACTTGTTGGCGAGCCCCAGGAAGGGACAGGAGGAAAAGACCCAAATCCATGTCTCCGGGAAGCTTTAAACAACTTGGAGAAAAAATGTTGATATAATCTGGTTTTGATTATGACAAATGTTATGTATTGCTAATGTGCTATTTAAGTATACAGAAGAACATGTTTTTGGGTATAGAAACTGGTTTTTGTTATTCAAGTAATACGTAAAATAGTTATGTGGAATATTTTAACGGAGGAAACAATCTAGTCATCAGAAATGGTGTTTTGAGGATGAGATCTATTATCGAGTCACTATCTCTATTGTAGAGATGGGCTTCTGTGTCACATATGCTATAACTCTTTGCTGGAGTACTTACTACGGGTTAAAGAATGGTATTTCTGTGAATGACGATTTTCTATTAGAGATTGTTATAATTATCTCATACGTCCTAGAGTTAATTCTTATTGAATTAACTCTGGAATCATGTCTAGGTTCACCCTTGGAGTTACCTTGTTTGTCAAGTTCTTTAGTTAAGTCGTTTTGGAAAGATTTATTTTCTAAACTAACGTGATTCTATGATTATGAAATTTGGTCACGACTTAATCAGGTTGAAATCTCCCTTATATGATGAAAATATTTTACAGTGGGAATGTTTTCATATTATGGAAACATATCAATCCCGATGCCAATTCGAAAAGTGCTGATTCTGCTGTCGCAGAAAACAGTTTCTAACCAGAATATATTATCTCTTATTGGGTGATTAATCTGGTTTATTATTATATGATATTACTAAGGATAATGTTTTGTGTTCTTGAAAGTTTTTCCACAGGATCGAATCATGGAGAAAATGGCAAGTGGATCAACTAGCAGTTGGTGATTGATTGGGAAACTCCTTTCTACGGACAAGCTTATATGCAAGAGTGAAGCCACACTTTCAACTAGTTGTTCTACTTGAGAGCTTACCAGAAATCTTTGAGCCTTCACCGTTGCAAAAGCTGAGAGCGTCCATTGTTCATTCACCGAGCCGATCACCTATAAAAGAGAGTGTCTTCTATAATGCAGACTGTTTGTGCCGTAGCTGTTCTGTTTGTGTAGGTTATTAGTCAAATAGGTTGTGTGTGCAAGGGCAGGTGGTAGCCGTCAAGCCACGGGCTCAGTGAGGAGCCGGAGTCGGACACGTCAGTTCTGTGCGGGTTGAGTTAGACACGTGAGTACGTGCAAGTTTTTAGTCACATTTCTGATATAAGTGTGCACATGTAAAGTCCCTTGATCATTATATAGTGAATACGCCCTAATTGAAATGAGCGTTGGGAGAGTGGACATAGGCATTGTTTGCCGAACCACTATAAATTTTTGTCACATATAAGATAACTCATATCAGAACTAGGAATCTGTCCAACGGATCCAATTTCTATAATCCGACAGAAACTTATAATTGAAAAAGTATCAAAACTCTTAATACATTAATTCAATCTCCCTAATCCTATATCAACACAAAATCCACGTCCAATTATGCGAGATGCCTTATGACGATCTTCTATTGGTAATTTTAAATCCTTTTTGTGAAAAGTGGTTTAAGAAAGGCGAAAAACTACTGTTCGAGTTATGATTCACAAAGAGGAAGAATATCCGGTGGATCTTCGGAATATTCAGCGAATTCGCTGCTAGATGGTCTCTGTCGAATCCATCGCTACGCTGTCGAAAAATACCGTGACTGTCACCGTGTGTGTTAGAAATGTTAACGCGAAGAAACGACAGAGTCTGGTCCACGAACACTTGCGTGACAGACCTGGAGATGCGACGTACTGCAATACGAGTCGCCTTCCTTCATCAGCCTCATCCTTTTGTCCCCGATCTTCTTCTTCTTCTTCTTCCTCTCCTCCTCGTGGGCATGACGTGATTCCACAGTTTTAATGTCTTGGTTGAAGTGTAGTTTTCGATGATGGTCCCGTGTTAATGTTGTTGCCTGTTCCGTCTACAAAATGAAAGTGAATGAAACAGACATTTTGGAACTGGCTTTTATGACATCTAGGGACAATACGATAAAGAGAAATCGTCGGCACAGGAGCTATCCTGAAAGCGATGATGGTTCGGAGATATCTAAGTCCACAAGAATGTTCTGATCGTCAGTCATCGAGAAACACCGTCGTCCCGGAAATCGCCTCGATATTGCAGGTTCTTGATATCGACATCCCTCCCTAAAAGAGGGAGAATGCAATTTTGAACATGAAAACCGCATACAGATGCTTGGCCATGTCAGTGCGACAATGGATAAAAGTACACTTCAGATATCTGTACAGATCCCCACACATGGGGCTCGTATTATTGATGCCGGCATCGCGGCAGAATACTAATATGCATAGAACACGAATCCGATTACAGTGACATTAGATGCCGCAGAATGATTTAATCCTGGCCTCACCCTGCACGCCACTTGACCTGCAGTGATTGAAATACTTCCGTATTTCCAGTGGCCCATAACGCAAAGGGTGTTCTTCGTCGACCAGTTCGTCAGGGGTGGACAACACATACCCCGGCTTCGGCATGGCGAACACCCCAATCGTGTACCGCGTGTCGGACCCACCCAAGGTTACACGATGCATCTGCGTACGCAGTCGGCCATTCGACCATGCCTGTAAACAACCAACCAGAAAACTTAGAGGAACAGGACGCATAGTCGGACCGTGAAGGGTCGAAACCAGGGCCAGAGATCGTCAACTCACATGGAACGAGTCCCCGGCCATGATGATGAACGAGTTTGGTTGTTGTTGATGTACGAGGTTCCATTCCCCGTCCTTTGTCTGAATTTCAAGCCCGTTGACTCCGTTCTGATATAAGATGCTCAGGAAGGACTTATCGGAGTGAGCGTTCAGAAGTAGCTCACGGTCGACCTTCCCGGTCGCCCCGTACTTGTTCCAACCGAAGTGATAAAGCGACGAGCCCAGCTGCTTGTTCAAGTACTTCTCGCACCCGAGTGCCTCCAACACCATCTTCCTGATCAGCTGCTCGACCTGCGAAATCTTCTTCGCATACGCCTGTATGTTTACCCTGTCCCAAAAACATTCCAGATCAATCCCGCGACCCCTCCTTGACGCAAATCACATCGAACACATCGAAAACCCCCTGTCTACACAGTTTCGCCTGCACCCCAACTCAATACCTGGTGTGAGGAGGTTCCCCTTGGGGCCACAAACACTTGCAGAGTCTCTCGACGCCCTCATCTG
This sequence comes from Melastoma candidum, assembly GCA_023653495.1. NCBI lineage: Eukaryota > Viridiplantae > Streptophyta > Magnoliopsida > Myrtales > Melastomataceae > Melastoma > Melastoma candidum. The sequence goes on along the minus strand of CM042890.1, from coordinate 17,643,256 downwards.
ACTCAATATTATCGATCCCAAAGTTCTGGTCGAACCGATTGGCCTCGCTCTTGTTGCCGTACCCGTAATACATCTCGTCACGGAGGCCGTCGACGCCATCCAATGACCCCAAGGGGAGTTCGAACACGTCCCGGAGCACGCCGATTGCAGATTCCCGGGCTCCGACGGGGACGATATCCCCGAAGACGGCCTCGAAGGATCCCAATTCCTGCAGGGCGAGCATGACCTGGTCCCTGACATGGATCCACTCGGGGGTGCCAGGGACAAGGCCTTGTTCCTCGAGCTTGGTGAAGTCAACGAGTGGAAGCTTGAACTGGTGGGTGGCGGCCATCTCTGATCAGGAGCTCGATTTAGTGGTCCAAACTCCTGTTTGAATAAAGCATGATGTCGTACTTATCTCAATAGCTAAAATATTTATAAAAAATATGATAAAAAATTAAATGATTTATTAATGGGGTCGAATTAATTATGACGACCTGCCTTGTGAGTTTTGCTCAAATACAGCGTTGTTTCCCGAGACTAAACGAAGGCAACGCGAAGTCAACCTTTTTAAGACCGAGTTTTGAATATTTAAATAAAAAAACGTCTAACTTTATATAAAGTCGGCCTCCTTTCCTTTTAACATAAAAAAATTTTTATCTCATATTTTTATTAAACGAAGAAGGCAAGGAGATGCGGGCAATATCTTTGTCAAAATTTTTTTATATATATTTGTCAAGATTTTTAAAAATTATGGATAAAAGTTTTTTTTTAACGTCGGAAAGAGACGACCTGTTGTCTTATGGAAGTCGTAAGGTCGACTTCATGTGAAGTTGACGTTTTTTTATTAAGGTCGACTTCACTTTGATTATAAGAAAATCGGTTTTAGAAAGACCGCCTTCCTTCATCGGCCTTTGTAGGATCGATTTTATAAATTAGTTAATAAATTTTTAAATTTAAGAGATTATTTAATAAAATAATTTAAAAATTAAAGTCATATTAAAACAAAACTCCATGCCTTATCTATCAAAAAAGTCCGGGGGCCATGGCTGTAATCTAAAGGGCATTGTAATTTGATATTTCAATTATCTGTGGTTGTAGTTTGATAATTTCCAACTAGGATTCCAATCTAAAGAGCATTGTAATAAGACCTATGTAAGAGCTTCCGCCGTAAGTGGATATGGTACAAATGCTAAACAAGATATTCCGAACTCGAATTTTATAAACTCGAGTTAGTATCTTATGAAACTCTAAGTCAAATTCGAGTGTTTTCGAGTTTTTTTTTTGAATTAGAGTCATTTGTAAACTTGAATTATACTCTTATCAAAACATTATTTAGAGTCATTTCAAAACATTATTTAAGAAATTTTTAAAATTACTGTAAGTGCAACCAATACAAATTTGGAACAAACTTATATCAGGAAAATCATAAAACGACACTTTTTTAAGCCGATTAATATTTTCCTACCAAACCACTCCTTCCGACGGCGACGGCGACGGCGACGGCGACCTCCGCCTCACCGACCAACTCCACCGCCTCGCCAAAGCCGACCACCACCGCCCCTTGAAAACTGACTCCGGAGACGATAACGACTTCTCCTTCGGAGCCCTTTTCCCCTCCCCCTCTCCCTCCGCCTGTGTCTCTGCCCTACCGGACTCAAGGTCCGAGCTCCTCATCACTCCGCCCTCAAATGGACTCCGACGATGGTCATCCCGACGACCTGCGCCTCATCGAAGAACTAGCCGCCTCCTTCTTCAAATGTACCGTTGAGGAAATCCTCCGTGACTTGAAAGCCTCCTCCAGCGATGGCAAGGGCCTCGTCATTCGTCATCCTGAACCAGCCTCGTCCTCCTCCTTCGCCAATGAAACGGCCCAATTATTTCACCCCGAATCCCCTCATCCGCCACCACCGCCGCCACCTCTGCTGCCTACACACTGGACCAATGGCCCGGAGGCGAACTGGCTCCTCCTACCGCGAGAGGTCCTCCGCGTAATCTTTCTCAAGCTCGGTGCCATTGAGATCATGGAGTCCGCTCAAAAGGTCTGCTCCCTATGGCGTTCAGTAGCCATGGACCCTTCCCTTTGGACACAGATTGACATAAGAAATGACCGCAACCAAGACGAGTGGCCCTCTGATCTCGTCGTCATCTGCCACCACGCCATCAAGCGCAGCCGTGGAGGTTGCGTTGAAATTACTATTGAACACTTTGGGGACGATGACCTCCTCGGGTACATCATCAACAGGTATGAGCTCTCTGCAGCATCAATGTCTGTATATGTGGCGCTTTGATTCGAGGATTGCTCCTTGATGGTGATGGAAACTATGTTTTCTGTGAAGTATGTGAATTTGTGATATTAAGCTAATGCATGATTTCCTGTGTTCGCCGTTGGGATGTTTAATCGCTGCGAGGAATGATTGTTCCTGTTTTTAATCCCATAATCTGCTACATTTTAGTGGTTTCAAACTTTAATATGGCTTCTAGCATTCCGGCAAAGATTTGACAATCGTATTTGTAGAGTCTTATGTTTTGGTGTTGCCTGAATTACTAAAGCTTTAATATTGCATGATGACTTCTGGCACTGATCGTTGACTGCTTCTTTAGTGGCTGTCCGCTTAGATGTCTCCGACTTATCCACTGCTTGGAGGTATCAGATGAAGGATTGAGTAACATGGCTACAAAACTCACACTGCTGGAGACTTTCGAAACTTATTATGGCTGCTTGTCGGAGAAAGCTCTGGTTGCTATTGGGCAGAACTGCCCTCATCTCACTATGTTGAAATTTATTAAAGGGCATTCTAGACATCCTCACAAGGATGCGGACAAGGAGGCATTTGCTATTGCGAAACACATGCCAGGGTTGCAGCATCTCACCCTCATTGGTAATAAGCTTACGAACAAGGGCTTGAAGGCTATTCTCGATGGTTGTCCTCATCTCGAGTCGCTTGATCTACGTCAATCCTATAATGTTGACCTCAGAGGTGATATTGCGAAACAGTGTGGCTGGATACACAATTTGAGGCATCCGTTGGATCCATTTGATGGTTATGGATCTGATGCTTTGGTTGAGGACAACTATTATGCTTACTCTGATGACTCTATGGGTTCCGATGACTCGTCTGACTACTCTTACTACTCCCCTCCCCCGCCACCACCACGCTACTGGACCCGTGGTCCGAAGCCCAACTGGCTCGAGCTCCCTCGCGCAATCCTCACTGAAATTCTCATAAAACTCGGCGCCATCGAAATGATCGTGTCTGCTCAGAAGGTGTGCACCCTCTGGCATGATGTCTGCACGGATCCTTCCACATGGACACGCATTGACATCCGGAGCAGCCGTTACCTCCCCAATATGCCCTACGACCTCACCAAAATTTGCCGCCATGCTATTGATCTTAGTCGTGGGGGTTGTGTGGATATCAGCTTGGAGTCGTTAGGCGACGATGACCTCCTGAATCATATCATAGAAAGGTGCTAAATTTGTGCTATTCTCATTGAGTTTGATATTCTTTTCGATTATGCACTTCATGGCTAGTTTCTTAGTTCACCGATATACTTTGTTGCAGGGGTTGTCAGCTCAGACGCCTCCGGGTGATGTATTGTTGGTCCATATCTGATGAAGGAATGGCTGAAGCAGCTCGAAGAATGCCTTTTCTTGAGACCTTTGAGTATTGCTTTGGTAATTTTGATAAAAACACTCTTATGTCCATCGGGATGAACTGTCCATGCCTCACGACCTTTATATATGGAAAAGGAGGCAAGGGACAGTGCATCACGGATGCTGATTGTGGGGCATTTGCCATTGCTAAGTACATGCCCAGATTGCGCCGTCTCTCCCTCTTTGGCAATGGGCTCACGAACAAGGGCTTAGGGGCTATACTCGATGGTTGTCCTCAACTCGAGTCGCTCGACCTACGTGATTGCTATAACATTGTTCTCAAGAGCAGTGACCTGGAAAAGAAATGCGAGCGGATCAAGGATATGAGGTGGCCGCAGGTTGCCACGGCCAGTGGATCCAATGGCTATGACTTTTCTTTTGATCCCTTAGATAGTTGTTCCGAATACAACTACCTAGACGATTCCTCAGATTATTCGGATGAGCATTCTGTTTATGACTACGAAGGCAACACGTACAATCATTGGGATTTCTACGGTTATTAGGCGCCACCCACCAAGCTGGGCATCTGTGCTTGTAGATTTGCATGGCTGGGGAATGTAACTCGGAAGTTTCTTTCTGTGGCCGATTTCCAGGGCTCCCGGAATGTTTTTTGATCACTTGGTCTGAAAAATGAAGGCGTTCTTCCTGCAGTATTTGACCGTCCTGCGTTGTTTTTGTCTGGACTTTCTTCACCAGAAAACTTCGAGGCCGTCATCGATGGTTGTCCTACTCTCGAATCCCTGGACATACCACGACCAGTCTCTCCGTCGACATGATGCATAAAACGCTTCCGCGCATTATCAAGTCGAGTGCCGGTCGTGCCATTTCGACAGATCCTCAAAGGTTTCCTCGGGCTATTTTTTAGGATGATATTTTTGGCTTAGGAATTTTATGTGTAATTATTAGTCTTGACCTACCTCGAATTTGATCATCGGATTCCATTCTGGATTAGGACTGGTCGCCATCTTTGTTCTGGTCATTATATTTTATGTAGTTCTTTAAGTCTCAGTCCGCCATGACATCCCCATCCTAAATGCTCTCTAAGCTATCCATCAAGAGACATTTAGGCTTCCGATTCTTCTCGTCCTTCGACCAGCGATGTGTCGCGCTGATCAACCTCTGCCGGCCATCCGTGCCCAAGCTCAAGCAGGTGCACGCTTTCGCTCTCCGCCGCGGGGTCTCCCTGTCCGATCAGGAGGTCGCCAAACACCTCGTCTACGCACTTGTCTCCGATCCCGATGCCTCCCCCGGGAACGTCTCCTACGCCCGCACAGTGTTCGTGGGTATTCGTGACCCGACGAATGTGTTCACCTGGAACGCCATGATCAAGGGGTACTCAGAGAGCGAAGCTCCGTCGTCCGCGGTCGAGTTTTATCGGGAGATGGTTGGGTACGGGGTTAAGCCGGACACGCACACTTACCCGTTTGTTTTGAAGGCCGTGGCAAGGTTGGCGGATCTTAGGGAGGGCGAGAAGTTGCATTCCTGCATTCTGAGGATCGGGTTCGAATCGTTGGTGTTCGTTGGTAACGCGTTGATTCACATGTACGCGTGCGGCAGCAAGATCGAGATCGCACACAAGGTGTTCGACGGAATGCTATACAGAGACCTGGTCGCTTGGAATACGGTCATCAATGGGTTCACGTCGAATGGGATGCCTAATGAGGCTTTGATGCTGTTCAAGGAAATGAGTTCAGATGGCGTGGCACCGGATGGCTTCACGGTGGTTAGCGTGCTCACCACGTGTGCTGAGATGGGGGCGTTGGCCCTTGGCAGGAGAATTCATGTTTATATGGTGAAGATCGGTTTAATCGAGAATCTTCATGCTAGCAATTCACTGTTGGACCTGTACGCAAAATCCGGTTGTGTTTGGGAAGCGAGGAAGGTGTTCAATGAGATGAGTGTGAGGAATGTCGTCTCTTGGACATGCTTGATCGTTGGACTTGCGGTGAATGGGAACGGATTTGAAGCGCTGGGGCTTTTCAAGGAGATGGAGAGGGAAGGTCTGGTGCCCAGCCAGATAACTTTTGTTGGGGTTCTATATGCTTGCAGTCATTGCGGGATAGTTGATCATGGATTCGAGTACTTCAGGAGAATGCAGGAGGAGTTTGGGATTATGCCGCTGATCGAACATCACGGTTGCATGGTTGATTTGTTAAGCCGTGCAGGGTTAGTGCAGAGGGCATACAATTACATCAAAAGCATGAAGATGCGGCCGAATGCAGTTATCTGGCGAACGTTATTGTCGGCATGCACGACTCATGGGCATTTAACCTTGGCAGAGGTCGTGAGAGCGGAGCTCGCCGAATTGGAGCCTAACCACAGTGGGGATTATGTTCTGATCTCGAACCTTTACGCGACGGAGCGTCGATGGTCGGACGTCCAAAAAGTTAGGCGAGAAATGTTCGGCGACGGAGTCCGTAAGTTTCCTGGCCACAGTCTCGTTGAACTAGGGAACCGGATTCACGAGTTCACGATGGGTGAAAAATCTCATCCTCAGAGCGAGTCAATTTATGCGAAGCTCGCCGAGATCACGAATTCCTTGAGATTAGAAGGGTATGTCCCTCATACGAGGAGCGTGTTTGTCGATATTGAGGACGAGGAGAAGGAGTTCGCACTGTCTTATCACAGCGAGAAAATAGCCGTGGCTTTCATGCTCATCAACACAGGTGCAGGAGTCCCGATAAGGGTGGTGAAGAATCTGCGAATCTGCGCAGATTGTCACCTGGCGATGAAGCTCATATCGAAGATCTACGGAAGGGAGATCATCGTCCGGGATCGAAGCCGGTTTCACCATTTCAACGGCGGCACGTGCTCTTGCAAGGATTACTGGTAAGGGGGAACTTGTGCTCTTTATCCAGGAACACAGAAATACTTATCATGCATAGAATAATTTTGTAACTTACGATTGGGTGATATTGTGAGGACCACAAACATAATTAGAATGTATTTAACTCATATTAATAAGGTAATTAATAATGAAGCATGACAATGTTTATGTTTCAAATATTTAAATTACCTTAATCAATTGGGGCAAAGAAGAATGATAGAAATCAATTTGATGATAAGCAAAACACATTATTTGATATAAACAGAGCATCATCCTTCGTTCATTCAGGTGGGTGGTAAATAGATGGAGATAATAATGGGATTGAGTTATTTCAGCCACCACCACCAAACATACAACCAGTCGGGTATTTTGGATTCGGAGCTTCAACCCACCAGAGATTTGATGGATCGTAGTTTCCCTGCGGCCACGCGGATGTCCATCCTTTCTCTAGGCGACTCACTACAACATGCGACTCCAATTCTAAACACCTTCGCTAGACCATCTATAATCCTTCACGGAGCACGGGCTATCGATCCTTCTCCAAACTCATTTAAAGACAGACGCGGGTCTGCTATTTCGCCCACTCTTTCCGGCAATGCAGTCTCACAGTGGCTTCGAATGTTCCACGCATCCTGGAACATGTCGTCGGTCGGCCTCTTTCCAGTAAACATCTCCAGCAGAAGAATTTCGTAGCTGTAAACATCGCCTTCCCTCGTCACTTGGCTTCCCATTCCATTTTCTGCAAATATTTCATATTAAATGACCTATACTATGAGTACAAGCTAACAATTATTGGAAACCACATTTACATAAAATCGACGCACCTGGAGGGCTATAGCCGATTGTCCCTCTCACTCCCGTCGAGCTTACTTGAACAACAACATTATCAGAAGAGAGAATTTTCGTGAGGCCGAAATCACCGACGTGTGCTGTCATATCCGAGTCCAGGAGAACATTGCTTGGCTTCAGATCACAGTGAATCAGCAGCATATCACAATCATAATGGAGATACTCCACAGCACAAGCAATGTCCACGGCAATACTCAACCTATGCCTTAAACTTAACTTCCGGCGCACTCCCTCATGTGTAACTTTAGGATGCAACCAATCGTCCGGGCTTCCATTTTCCATGTACTCATATACAAGCGCCTTAAAATCATTACCTCGGAAGTCGATGGTCGAGCAGACAGTAGAAATCTTAACGAGATTTCGATGTCTGATCTTCTTCAATACCTCACACTCTGCCACAAAACTCTTCGAAGCTGCTCGAGTTCGGAGGTCGAGAACCTTAATGGCTACAACATTATCAGAATTTCCTAGGATCCCCTTATACACGGAAACAAAATCACCGACACTGATCAAGTTATTTTGATTGAGCCCACTGGTCGCCTTGATTATATCCTCGTACGAAATTTGTGGAAATGGGCCTTGGGAACCAAGCTAGACTGCGACCTCAACTTTCTCCTCCTTTTTCTGTTCATGCAATGATGCGATGCAAGCAGCAAAAGCAGAACGAACAGGAGTCCGATCCCACCAGCGATCGTGAAGATGATCTTCAACAACGTTTTGTTTCTTTTGTGCTTCAAATTAGATGTAGGACAACTTGGTAAGCTCAATGCAGAAATCCCGCCACAGAGTTTGTAATTTCCCATGACCGAGACCTCTGTGGCCTTTAGGAAGACTCCTTTACCCGGAACTTCTTCCTCGAAATGGTTGAAAGATAAGTTGAGATATGTGAGCTGGAAGTCTCCTAAGAATTTCGGTACTCGGCCAGAGAAGTTATTCTGCGATAAGTCTAGTTGTTGAAGTCCTTTTAGAGGAGATAGAAACAGGGTGATGTTGCCTTCAAACATATTATTCCCAATGTCCAATGACACCAAGCTGGTGCATCCACCGAGAGTTTTCGGGACTGGGCCAGACAGTCGGTTCCCGTGCACGTATAATTCTGCTAAGTTCTTCAGATTGCCGACTTCATCTGGTAGTGTGCCTGTTAATTTATTCTCAGCTAAATCAAGAATGTATGATGAGGAAGAAATACCCAAGACTTGTGATGGTATAGTTCCACTCAGGTTGTTTTCAGATAGATCCAAATCGATCAAGTTTTGACAATTTCCGAGGCTTGCTGGAATACTCCCACTGAATGCGTTCCCCGCCAACCTCAGTATCGTCAACATAGTCAAATTTCCAAGAGAAGATGGGATTTCCCCAATGAATTTGTTGCACTGTGCTAGTAGGATCTTCAACTTGTGGAGGTTACCGATTTCCTTTGGGAGCATTCCCTTCAACGGATTCCAGCTAATATCTAGATGTTCCAGGTTGTGAAGATTCCCGATGCTTGAAGGGACGGCCCCCGTGAGCTGATTGGACCAGAATGACAAAAAGATTGGAAGATAAGTTACCAATCGACTGAGGCAACGTACCTTCGAAATTGTTTGAACTGAATTCCAAAACAAACAGCTCAGTGGAATTGAGGGACTCGATGAATTTCAAGTCCCCCGACGTGCCGCTTCCCAATTGATTGCCTGCAATTACAAGCCTCCTCAACTGATTGAGATTTTTGAGATCTGGTACCGATCCGGTGAAATTGCTCTGGAACAATCCGTTAAGTTTGTCGCGTTCGCTATTGAAGGGGGAATAGGTCCGGTCAACTGACTATCACCGAAATCGAAGAGCAGGAGATTGGGAAGAGTGATTCCGAGATCCAGAGGGAGACCTCCCTTGAGTTTGTTAAACGAGAACTCTATTACCGTCAGAGAAGTTATGTTGAAAATCGAGGCGGGTACCGAACTGGAAAAGAAGTTTCCTGCGAGACTAATCCATCGCAATCTTTGCAATCGCCCAAGAGATGCTGGTATGGGGCCGCTGAAACCATTATCATTTCCGCCAATGGTATCCAGAGACGAGAAGTTGCCGAAGAAATCAGGGAAATTCCTGGTGAAATGGTTTTCGCTGACCGCGAAGACTTGAAGCTTCGACAGAGCCGATAATCCACGAGGTATTTCTCCAACAAGCTTGCTGTTTCCCAGCCAGATCTCTCGTAGGTTTGTGCAACCAGAGATGTTCTCCGGGAGCTGACCCGAAAACGAGTTATTATCCATGCCCAACAATGCCAGCCGATGCAAGTTCCCGATTTCAGGGGGGATTTCGCCAGTAAAACTGTTGTTCCTGATGTTGATTATCCTGAGGAAGCTGAGATTCCCAATGTAGGGTGACAAGGAGCCCCCCAGTCTGGAGGCCGGGAGCCACAATTTGGTGACGCGGGGACGTATCGTGCTGCAAGTTACGCCCGGCCTACGACAGAAGTGGACGGTGTCATTCCACGAGGTGAGTACGCCATCGGGGTCGTCGGGTATGCTGCGCCTGAACTCGAGCAAGGCAGCACGGTCGGTTTCGTTGGTCTTAGCCTCCGCTGCTGCCTGGACAAAAAGAGAAAGCATGAGGCAAGTGAATAATATCATAATAGCAAAGGATGAGGAAGCCATAATTAATTTCGATGACTAGTAGTAGTAAGTATTTGAGTAACCCAACTCTACTGTTTGGTGGCATCTTTTATTGCCATTTATAACCTCCCCATTTCACGCACGACAAACCCAAACATTACGGCTTTATGTAAAATATTTTATATTCATAATGTAACCCCTCGTTTCCAAAGTACATCTCACGAACGAAGGAATTTTTATTTTCATGCGTTGGATTTGAATTTGTGTGACTGGGTGATTCCATAAAGTTAATAATTACAAAGAAAAAAAGAATTGATAGAGACCACCTCTGACTGACTTTGGACTTTTAAGCGATTATGACTTTTGTCACCTTAATAGTTTCACATCTCTTAACATTCTGTTGGATCAATTATGTACATTAACATGAGGAGAATTAATGTTTATCATTTTTTCGTCTTTTCTCGACGTATACGGAAACCTACAGCGTTACAACAAAGCTTTGCTCAGAAGCGAGGTCGACTAGTTGTAAGCATTACGATTTTGAACAGGAAAGACGCGTATGGATGTAAGCACGATCGTAAAGGATTGTAATTTCTTTCACTTTGTTTTCAATTTAACTAATTGCACTATTGAGGTATGATTCTTTATTCACCTATTTAATGTTTTCCCTTTGCATTTGGTTAATTGCTTTACTTCCCGTTTGATTCCTTTTTCTGATTTTTATAAATATACCTTATTGATTATCTTAATTATATAAAATAATTACGATAATCAATAATTAATTAATTTATTGGAATATCTAATTATGAAAATATTATATGAAATGATCATTGAAGGGTGAAAAAATATTTTCATGATATTTTCCTTTATTAGGAATCATAGCTTCTGTAAAGTCAGGTCAAATCTTTTTTATGACACATCATCAAAATCATGTCAATAGTATGTATTTTGTTTACTAAAGTTTTTTAAAGTAGGAAGCGATGTGAATCTCTTCTTTTCAATAGTAGATCACACGCGAGCACCATAAAATTATTTAACATAAAATAAAGTAAGAGCACCCAGAGAAACTTTTGACAATGTAAAAGTTTAATAAATAAAATAAAAGGAAAGAAATGGATGGAGGTGGACTTCGACTCCGCTTCTAACCCTCTGTTTGGTTTACAAAAGGGATTTAACGGGAGTCTAACGATGTAAACCGCGTGGCGAGCATGAAGACATTTTCTTATTAGTCATTTGTTAGAAACAACCCCTCTATGGTAGGACATATAGTGGTTTTATCTTCAAGCGTTCGGGCATTCTCACGTTCTTACGATCTTGTGTAAGATGAATTTTGAGAAAAATAAGGAAAAATAAGAAGCTCTTCTGTTTGTTATTATTTGGTAAAACGAAAAGGTAAGTATTTAATTTGTTTTGAAAAAAATATATTTATCAAAAGGTAAAATCGACCGGCCCAATAAATAAAATACGTCCACTTATATATTTCCATGGCTTCGAATCAAGTCTTGCCCATGAGGGAGGTCTGAAAGATGCTGCAGTTTGGGGCCATTGTCTTTGATGTGTGTATTGATTTATGGATAGATAGTCAGTTTATATAGATAACAAATCGCATACACCAATATATTTCCTTAGAGTACAATTAACTTGGATAACATTGTTAATTCGTGTATCAGTTTGGAAATACAAATTAATCCATTGAGAATAATGCTGCAAAATCCAACTTAAAACCGTAATTAATTAGAGAATATAAGTTAATTCATTCAGATTCTTCACACATGCTTAATTAAGAAATGTAGAATTAATTCGGATTTGTATTATGAACTAATGAATGATAATTTATATCAAGAAATGGATCGAGTACTATTTATTACTAATCAAATATTTATTAATATTAAATATTGCCTAACGAAACAAATATAATACTACTAACATCAACAAGAAAGGGGAGGCTGGGTTTCTCATACATTGCTCTTTCCACCGACCACCTCTACGAGCATGGAGCAAACAATGAACATGCACATCACGAACGAAACTCTGGATGAATCCACTGTCGATGGGACAAATGCTAAAGCAGAAGGATGTTAGGATGATAAAAGCAACACACATCCCCCATTTTACACTCAGAAATCGACTTGTTCTACGCATCATATGTGTTTCCGAACCAACATTTAAAATGTGTAGATGAGTCGGATGCTGATAAAGGTGCCGGAAATAAACGGGGGTGACGATGGGATGATTCGATTCCAAATGAAAGAATGGAGTTTGTTAAGCAACCGAGTTGGACAAACGAGAGAGATGAGCAGAAATGATCCAACCAAGGCTGTGAATGGCTGCCAGGTTTAGTTTAGGAGTTAATAGGAGAAGGTTAGTAGTCTTTAGGGATATAGTAGTTTTAGTTAATCTTCAATGCTAAATATATTGAAGAAGTACCATTAATGTTTTTTATTTTTACTGTCTTGTTTTAGTTTATATTTTAGTTTTTGGTTCCTTTTATTATGTTTCTGTATATCTGATTTCTTGCTTAAATTCTTTTGGTTCTTTTAAATTATTAATTTTTGTAAGTAATTAAAAGAAATAAAACGCATTGTTATTTTGGGAAGACTCGAGAGGGTAGTCTGGGAGACTCGACTGTTGATATTGATTCGATCACCTAGGGAGACTCGAGAGGGTAGTCTGGGTCAGATCGGGATTAGGATAACCTAAGGAACCTTCGAGTCGAGAGACCGGGTTTTAGTGTGAGAGTAGAAATACCGTGCACCTTGGGTAATCAAAGTAGGGTTAATTCGTAAAGGGACTCCACTAGTTCTTTGCCTAGACATAGAGTAGAGAATTTGATACATGGGTGTACGTTCCCGGATATCCGAGAAGGTTATGGGGAGAGATTAGCAGCCTATAGTTAACAACCGATGAAATTCAATAGTAATAAGAAGAGGGGATATGAGAGCATAAGTCATGAGGGGAAATCGGTAGTCCTAGATCTTTAATTCTTATTGATAATTCGATTCATTTTGCTGTTAGTTTAACTTCTCATCACTTGATTTGTTCACTTGACCTTGAATTTGGTTATCGAATTTGACGTTACAAGACCTAATTGATACTGATTCTCTGTGGGATCGACCCTTGCTTGCCCTTACTGCTTAGTTTGTGTGAACGAGGATTTATTTTTGTTGCGTTGACGATGCGCATCAAATTTTGGCGCCGTTGTGTGGGAAACAGTTTTCTTTTAGTTGTCTTTTACCTCTATTTTCGATAACTGTTTGACGTTCAAGTTTTTATTTTTCTCTTTATATATTTCAGTTTATGCTACGGAGTTAAGGAGCTAATTTGACTCCAGTGGACCCAGAAATCGAGCGCACCTTTCGGCAGAGGTTGAGAGCACAGCGAGCAGCTATGGCCGACGAGGTCAACAGAAATCAGATCGACGGAAACCTAGTCCCAGATGTCGATAACAGGCCGATGATGGACTTCACATCGGCCAGAACTTACGCTCACCGGTCATGCATAGCACCACCGCCCATCGCAGCTCGTGATTATGAGATCAAGACATCGGTGATGCAGATGATTCAGAATACAGTCCAGTTCAGAGGAACACCGATGGAGGATCCGCACGAGCATCTGAGTAAGTTTCTCAGCGTATGCGACACTTTCAGGCAGAACGGAGTGTCCCAAGATGCAGTCAGGCTGAAGCTGTTCACATTCTCCCTAAAGGACAAGGCCTGGGCGTGGTTCAATTCACTCCCAGTGAATTCAATATCGACTTGGGCACAGATGGAGGAGGCCTTCCTGGATCAGTATTATCCTCCCTCGAAGATATCTCAGATGAGGAACGAGATTACCACGTTCCGACAGGATAGCGATGAAACTTTCGTGGAGGCATGGGAGCGATTCAAGAATCTGCTGATACAGTGCCCATATCATGATCTGCCTGGATGGAGACAGCTTGAGGCATTCTATAATGGACTCATGGACTCGTCCAGGAAGGACGTAAATTTGGCATCTGGAGGATCCTTTTTGAGGAAGTCCTATGTGGAAGGACTGGAACTCCTTGAGACGATGAGGAAGACTTGTCTGCCGAACCAGTATTCGGATCGGATGAACAGAAGGAAGTCGCAGGGCGTTTTTGAATTGGATACCTTAACCTCAATTCAAGCACAATTAGCCGCTCTCACTAAGAAATTTGAGGAAGCGAACGTTAGTTCGGTTCAGAGCAACCAGCAGGGTTGTCAGATTTGCGGAGGAGCACATCTCACAGATCAGTGCACCATGAGCATGGAGGAAGCCAACTTTGTTGGAAACCAGCGCAACAACCCGTACTCAAATACGTATAACCCAGGGTGGAGGAATCACCCGAACTTTTCTTGGAGAGCACAGGCACCTCCGCCTGGTATGTCGAGACCACCAGCACCAGCGCCTCAGTATCCTCAAGCACAAGCAGAAGCCTCGGAAAAGAAGCCGAGCCTCGAAGAGATGATGCTCAAATACATGGCGAATCAAGACGCTTTGATGAAGAACCAAGCAGCGTCGATTCGGAACCTGGAGAACCAGGTTAGCCAGCTGGCTCAGGCGGTGAATTCGAGAGCCTATGGGACTCTCCCGAGCAATACAGAAACCAATCCAAGGGAGCAAGCCAAAGCCGTGACTCTAAGGAACGGCCGGTCACTTGAGGCAGAGGAAGCTGAAGCTAAGAAGGAGAGCAGTGGATCCAGTCCAGTGGAGGCAGCTAGTAAGAAATCTCAAACTATTCCTTTACATTCTAACTTGAACTTGCCGCAGGACAAAGGGAAGAAAAAGATGGAGGAAGAGAGAAAGAAACCGGAAATCGACATCTCGAAGCTCCCGTTCCCACAGAGAGCCCGAAAGCAAAACGAGGATGCTCAATTCCGTAAGTTCCTCGATGTATTTAAAAAGTTACACATTAACATCCCTTTCGCAGAAGCTTTGGAGCAGATGCCGAGTTACGTCAAGTTCATGAAGGACGTACTCTCGAAGAAACGGAGGTTGGGCGATTTTGAGACAGTTACACTTACCGAGGAGTGTAGCGCCATCATCCAGAAGAAGATACCACCGAAGCTCAAGGACCCAGGTAGCTTCACAATCCCATGCACAATTGGAACGGCATTCTCAGGTAAAGCTCTTTGCGACCTTGGGGCGAGCATAAATCTGATGCCCTTTTCGGTGTATAAAGAGCTAGGTTTGGGGGAGGTAAGACCTACATCTGTGTCCCTTCAGTTAGCCGATAGATCCATTACGTACCCGAAAGGGATTATTGAGGATGTTCTTGTCAAGGTAGATAAATTTATTTTTCCGGCTGACTTTCTGGTGTTAGACTTTGAGGAGGACAAGGAGATTCCTATTATCCTTGGTCGTCCGTTTTTAGCCACAGGAAGGGCATTGATCGATGTGCAGAAGGGAGAGTTGACAATCCGTGTCAACGATCAGGAAGTCATATTTAACGTTTATAAATCTGTTAAATGGCCTTCTGAAAATTCTGATTGTTTCCGGATGGACATTGTTGATAGGTACACTTCTAAGTTTTCCCCTCTTGGTGATGAAGGTATCTCAGAAGATGAAGGAGAGAAGGCCGACCCTGATTGTGACACCCAGGAAGCCCTAGCGTTATTCACACGAAGGATTCAACAATTTGACACGCTAGAGCGGCCACTGAACCCGATGCGACCTTCAATTGAGGAACCCCCCACTTTAGAGCTCAAGCAACTCCCGGATCATCTCAGGTATGCATACCTCGGACCATCAAATACTTTACCTGTGATTATTTCTGCCAATCTTACAGGAGAAGAGGAGGAGGAATTGCTTGAGATCCTCAAAGCACACAAGAAGGCATTGGGATGAACTATAGCGGATATTCGAGGAATCAGTCCGTCGGTATGTATGCACAAAATTTTGCTTGAGGATGATCATAAGGTCTCAGTTGAGGCTCAGAGGCGACTCAACCCGAACATGAAGGAAGTAGTGAAGAAAGAGATCATCAAGTGGCTAGATGCAGGTATTATTTACCCGATCTCTGACAGTTCTTGGGTTAGCCCTGTACAGTGCGTCCCGAAGAAAGGAGGGATGACGGTGATCAAGAACGAGAAGAATGAGTTGATTCCGACTCGTACTGTAACCGGGTGGAGAGTTTGCATGGATTACCGCAAACTGAACAAGGCCACCAGGAAAGACCATTTTCCTTTACCCTTTATTGATCAGATGCTTGATCGATTGGCGGGTAAGGATTTTTATTGCTTCTTGGATGGATACTCCGGGTACAATCAAATTTTGATTGCTCCGGAGGACCAAGAAAAGACAACGTTCACATGCCCATTCGGTACCTTTGCGTTTCGCCGCATGCCATTTGGATTGTGTAATGCACCTGCGACTTTTCAACGATGCATGATGGCCATATTCTCTGATATGATTGAAAATGGTTTGGAGGTCTTCATGGATGATTTTTCTGTTTTTGGTGCATCGTATGCGGATTGCCTGTCGAACCTCACTAAGGTTCTAAAACGTTGTGAGGATGCTAACCTAATCCTGAACTGGGAGAAATGCCAGTTTATGGTTCGTGATGGCATTGTTTTAGGTCACCGGATCTCCAGCAAGGGCATTGAAGTAGACAGGGCAAAGATAGAGACGATTGAGAAGTTACCCCCACCCTCTTCAGTGAAAGGGATTCGGAGCTTCCTCGGACATGCTGGTTTCTACCGAAGGTTCATCAAGGATTTCTCCAAGATCACGAAGCCACTGTGCAATTTGTTGGAGAAGGATGTTCCCTTTGTATTCAATGCTGAGTGCCTTTCTGCCTTTACTGAACTTAAGAAGAGGTTAGTATCTGCTCCCATAGTCATAGCACCTGATTGGAATTTGCCCTTTGAGTTGATGTGTGATGCTAGCGACTATGCAGTAGGAGCCGCATTAGGCCAGAGGGTAGATAAGATTTTTCGGGTTATATACTATGCCATCAGGACCTTAGATGATGCCCAGGTTAATTACACCACGACTGAGAAAGAATTGTTAGCCGTCGTGTTTGCATTTGATAAGTTTCGCAGTTATCTGGTGGGATCTAAGATAATAGTGTTTACAGATCACTCAGCGATCAAATACTTGATTGAGAAAAAGGACGCTAAGCCTAGGTTGATTCGTTGGGTGCTATTATTACAAGAATTTGACTTAGAGATCCGAGATAGGAAAGGGACTGAAAATCAGATAGCAAATCACTTGTCTAGGTTAGAAAATGAAAATGTGATTCGAGACAAGGTTTGCATCAATGAGTTCTTTCCTGATGAGTGTTTGCTGTCTGTTGATGTGAGCGTGCCTTGGTATGCTGATTTTGTAAACTTCATTGTGTCGGAATTTATTCCTGAGGATTTCAATGCACACAAGCGGAAACGGTTTCTTCATGACGTTCGTCACTACTTTTGGGACGAACCATTTCTGTTTAAAAAGTGTGCAGATCAGGTGATCAGGAGATGTGTGCCGGAATCTGAAATAATGGACATACTAGCCCATTGCCACGCATCCCCCTACGGAGGACACTTTGGAGGAGATAGAACAGCCGCAAAAGTTCTCCAGTCAGGTTTCTACTGGCCGACTATTTTTAAGGATGCCTATCAGTTTGTTCTTCATTGTGATAGGTGCCAAAGAACAGGGAACATATCACGGAGAAACGAAATGCCCCTGCAGAACATCCTCGAGGTTGAACTTTTTGATGTTTGGGGCATCGACTTCATGGGACCCTTCATCCCATCGAACGGTAACAAATACATCCTCGTAGCAGTAGATTACGTTTCCAAGTGGGTGGAAGCAATTGCTTCCCCCACTAATGAGGCTAAAGTGGTTGTCAAGTTTGTGCAGAAACAGATTTTCACTAGGTTCGATGTTCCACGCGCTATCATTAGTGACGAGGGTACACATTTCATCAATCATCAGTTTAATGCACTGTTAAGCAAATATGGCGTGAAGCACAAGGTGGCCACGGCGTATCACCCACAGACCAGCGGACAGGCGGAAGTTTCCAACCGTGAAGTGAAGCGCATCCTTGAAAAATCGGTAAGTACAACACGAAAGGATTGATCGTTAAAACTTGATGATGCCTTGTGGGCGTACAGGACAGCGTACAAAACACCAATCGGGATGTCTCCATACCGACTCGTCTTTGGCAAGGCTTGTCATCTCCCAGTGGAACTCGAGCACAAGGCATACTGGGCACTAAAGCACCTGAATTTCGATGCAACCCGATCAGGTGAGGCTCGCCTTCTGCAGATGAACGAGTTGGAGGAGCTTCGTCATCGGGCATACGAGAATGCATCTATCTACAAGGAGAAGACGAAAAAATGGCATGATAGCCGCATCCTCAACAGGTCATTTGTGCCAGGTGAGTATGTATTACTTTTCAACTCACGTTTGCGGTTATTTCCAGGCAAATTGAAGTCGAGATGGTCCGGACCGTTCAAAGTGGTCAGAACGTTTCCTCATGGCGCTGTAGAGTTGCAGTCGAATGATTCGGAGACCACGTTCAAGGTCAACGGCCAACGCCTCAAACACTATCATGGAGAGCCACTTGAGCGAGGAACTACATCCACGCGACTCCAAGACGCATAAAATCGTGCGAAAGTCGAGCCATCGACTCTAAACCAGGGCGCTTCTTGGGAGGCAACCCAAGTCGTTTCATTTTATTCCTGATAATTAGTTATTTTTAATCGTTTATTTGTTTTTGTTAGTAGATCAAGAAGCATGTCCATGAAAAAGACGGAGAAAGAAAATGAGGTAGCATCCACAGTAAGATTCGCAGCTGCGGAGAAGTAGATCGCAGCTGCGGAGGAACGGAAGGCAGTAAGTTTCGCAGCTGCGAGAACATCTCTCGCAGCTGCGGAAGGCGCATACACAGTCGACCCTCAGAGAGTCTCGCAGCTGCGGAGGAAATTCTCGCAGCTGCGAGAGACGTGTAACCTGTGATCCTCAGAGAGTTTCGCAGCTGCGAAGGAAATTCTCGCAGCTGCGAGATACGTGTAACCTGCGATCCTCAGAGAGTCTCGCAGCTGCGGAGGAATGTCTCGCAGCTGCGAGAGGACGAAATCTCGGACAAATTAAAAGGGGGCGAACCTAAACCCTAACTTATTTTTCCCACTCTCTCAGGGCGCAGCTGCGACGCAACCCTCATCTCCAGGCGGCGGCTCCTCATCTCCACATCGCCGGCTACTCCACATCTCCATCCGCTGCAGATCCGCTCTCCGGTGCCACCCGCCAACCACCCAACCACCCTCGCTGCCCCCTTCCTGCCGTTGGTCGACCACAATCTCCCATAGCTGCGACAATCAGGAAAGTTCCTCATCCCTTAGTCCTATCGGTGATTTGCGTGCGGCTCCGTCGTGGTTCACCCGGTGATTCAATAGTTGCCTTAGCTCTCAGAATAGCGCAGTTAGCGATGGCGCCCAAGCAACGCACTACGACCGGTGCCTCTAGTTCTAGGCAAAGGAAAGGAAAGGAGACGGCAGGGAAGGATAAGGCCGTTGTGAATGAATCATCGGCGGCGTACCAGCGATCCATGAAAAGACCGCTGATCGCTGAGCGGGTATTCGATACCACGCATCCCGATTTGAGTGAATACCGGGCGCGTTTAGAACGTCTGGGGTGGCTTCGCTTTAGTACAGCGATAAAACGGGGCGTTGTCCCGGTGGTCAGGGAGTTTTATGCAAACGTGCATACCCTGGATAGGGATAGGCAGAGTATTCGAGTTCGGGACAAGGAGGTTAAGTTTGGTGCATCTGTGATTTCCACATTTTATGGCCTCCCTGTTTACAACACTGACGCATATTTCGATTATCTAAATAATCGTTTTGATAGTAACGCAGTTATTGCGAGAATTGCTAAGCCAGGATCCCAATGGAAATTGACAAGAAGCCGGGACCCCCTCAGACTCCACGGCAGCAATTTGACCACCGAAGCACGCATGTGGGCCTTATTTGTAGCCGCCCGGCTCATCCCTAGCAAAAACACGAGCGAGATCACCAGGGATCGAGCGGCGCTCATCTACTGTATCATGGAGGAGATGCCTATTGATTTGGGCAGGCTGCTGAATTGGATGATCCACCGTTGTTTGGACGACGCACGAGGTTTGTGGTTCCCTTGTCTTATTTCTGAATTATGTATCAAAGCAGGTGTGCAGTTTGACAGGACGGAGGAGCTTTGTCCCCCGGGCCAGCCTCTAGACCATCAATCGCGGGACAAGATTAGCGCAAGGCAGGGAGGCGCTTCCTCTCGCCCTCGTCCAGCCGCTGCGAGCACTATGCCCTCCGAGCAAGAACGGTGGGCCCAGATGCAGGAGTTCATGCAGAAAACCAGGGACGCTCAGCAGCAAACTAGGGCCTTCCAGCAGTACACCATGGAATTCATCCGACATCAGATGGAGTACAACCGTCAGGCCGCGCCATCCTTTGGAGTAGATTTCAACGCGTTGCATCAACCAGTCTACCACCCACCGGGATGGGATCGACCCATGGGATGGAGTGATGCTGCTATGGAAGATGCAGAAACCAGCCCGGCGGAGGATGAAGATGTTGACTCCGACTCGGAGTCCGATTAGTCTGCCATCAGGGAGAGGATCCTGAGTTCAACCGGATTTGTGCCAGGTTGTATCTCTCTTATCTTTACTTTCATCTATCTCATGCACTGTTGGAGATACAGTCTGCCACGAGGTCGTGTCGGGATTTAGGTTTGGGGGTGTTGATGTTATCCTTTATGATATGATTGCCATTGCTTGTTATTTCTGTTAGCTTGATCATGCTTTTGAGTCTATCTTTCGTTTTGTTTTTGTTATTTTCTTTGAGTCGATGCCCCTCAGTTAGACCTTAGGATTTCGAATTAGAAGAGTCGGATTCTAGGAGGATGATTAGGGTCGCACATTTAAGGCAGAGGAGGAATTAGTTCTAGCAAGCATGCCTAATTTCTTGAAAAAATAGTATATGTTGTTCCTGATAGGAAGCTAACTAAGCAGCGTCAGCTCTACAGTCTCTTTAAAAGCATAGTCATTAAGGAAAAGTATAGGCACTCGAATCATCCTTTGGAGACGAAATTCAGGTTAAAATGTGAAAGAGAAAAAGAGCAAGAAAAGAAAACGGTTGCCAAGGTTCTGAGCACCACTATTCAAGCTAGAAAAGGGTAAAAAAAAAGTAAAAGAGAAAAAGAAAAAAAATTGATTTTGAGCTTGAATATGTGCTTGTGGTGTGAGTCTTCCTTGCGGCTCGAGTTCTCGTCCGAGGGGTGCTTTATCACCTAGTGCCTTGGTCCGTATGGACCGGGAGTCACTGACTAAGAACTTGTTACATGAGCGTTTGCGGGAATTGATGAGCATTTAGAATCGTGTAACCAAATGAAAAGAGAAAAATGAGATGAAAAGAAAGACCTCGAATTAGTTGAGAAGGTAAGGAGAGTTGAGTCTAGAAAAGTACTTGATGGCTATGAAAGATTTGAGAATGTGGGGTTGACAACGCGAGGTGTGCAAATTGAGGGAACAAGTTTTATAAGAACTACAAAACCCGTGTATGCTAGCCTTGAACGAAGTCTACCTCTAAAATAGGTGTGCGGCCTTAGCTGAGAGTCGTTAACGACAATTCGAGTTTGGAAGACTTGGGTGAGACTGGGGAGTATAAATTATGATTCGTTTATTTTGTTTGGTTACATTTTCGTTTTGTTTTGGTTTTTTTTTGCTCGAGGACTAGCAAAAGATAGGTTTGGGGGTGTGATAACTCTACGAAAGTAGAGTTATATGATCACATTTGTGCCTTGATTTGAGTTAGTTCCGTCGTTTTAAGTGTTTAGATTGGTTGTTTCCAGCTGAATTGTGTTACCTCACGTTCGTTATTGTTCGTGTAGGGAATTGAAGATGAAATGAGGAACAATGAAGAGAGGAAGGAATAGTTGTGAGAAGGAAGCGAGGAGTGCAACCACAGAGACCTTCGCAGCTGCGGAGAGTCTCGACGCAGCTGCGGGCAAGAGGAAGTTCGCAACCACAGAGACTTTCGCAGCTGCGGAAGATTTCCTCGCAGCTGCGGAGAAGCCAAAGGGAGCAACCTCAGAGACTTTCGCAGCTGCGGAAGATTTTCTCGCAGCTGCGGAGAACCAGAAGATTTCCTCCCCTCCGAATTCTTAGATTTTCTCTTTATTTCTATTTAGGTCCTTTAGATTATTCCCTAGTATAAATACTCAAACTTAAGGTTTACTAGGGTTAGAGAGAGAGTGGTGGGGAATTGGTTTTTCTTCGACGGCAAAAAGCTCGTGACAGGAGATTGGTGCCGGCGGAGAATTGCAAATTCTTTTCCTTTTGCTTTTAGATTTCAATTATGCTTTCATCTTTGATTTGGTTTTCGTGTTGCATCGCTATGAACTAATTTCTTTGTTCTAGGACGACGATGGAACCTCGTGTTCTTTTGTAATTGTTGAACCTTTCTTATTATGAATTGAATTTCCGTTGGTTGTTTATCCAATCCCGTGTTTAATGCGTATTAGCAGCCTGATCAACTGTTGATATTGATTCGATCACCTAGGGAGACTCGAGAGGGTAGTCTGGGTCAGATCGGGATTAGGATAACCTAAGGAACCTTCGAGTCGAGAGACCGGGTTTTAGTGTGAGAGTAGAAATACCGTGCACCTTGGGTAATCAAAGTAGGGTTAATTCGTAAAGGGACTCCACTAGTTCTTTGCCTAGACATAGAGCAGAGAATTTGATACATGGGGGTACGTTCCCGGATATCCGAGAGGGTTATGGGGAGAGATTAGCAGCCTATAGTTAACAACCGATGAAATTCAATAGTAATAAGAAGAGGGGATATGAGAGCATAAGTCATGAGGGGAAATCGGTAGTCCTAGATCTTTAATTCTTATTGATAATTCGATTCATTTTGCTGTTAGTTTAACTTCTCATCACTTGATTTGTTCACTTGACCTTGAATTTGGTTATCGAATTTGACGTTACAAGACCTAATTGATACTGATTCTCTGTGGGATCGACCCTTGCTTGCCCTTACTGCTTAGTTTGTGTGAACGAGGATTTATTTTTGTTGCGTTGACGACGCGCATCAATCACCTTAAAAATCATTAGCTCGGAAGTCGATGATCCAGTAGACAGTAGAAACCTTAACAGTGTCTGATTTTCTTTAATATATACATCACACTCTGCCATAAAAGTTTTCGAAGCTGCGCGATTTCGGAGGAGGTCAAGAACCTTAATGGCCACAACATTATCAGAATTACCAAGCATCCCCTTATACACGGAACCAAAACCATCGACACCGATCAATTTATCTTGACTAAGTCCAACCAAGGCTGTGAATGGGCTGCCATGTTTAGTTTAGGAGGAGATGTTAATCTTTAGGTGTTGACCGTGACACTCTTAGTTAATCTTCAATGCTAAATATATTGAAGAAGCACCATTAATATTTTTTTTTATTATTTTCACTGTCTTATTTTTATTTAATATTTTAGTGTTGTGTTTTTCCTTTTATTATGTTTTTGGATATCTGATTTCTTTCTTTTAAATTATTAATTTTTCTAAGTAATTAAAAAATATATTAATAAAACGCAGGGAAGATTGGAAATTGCAAGCAGCACAACATTCTTAATTGGAATAAGAAAAGTTTCTGCATATTATTATTTGAGGAGAATATTTGAAACTTGCAAAATACAAGTTCTACAAACATTCATATACTTATTTTTGGTATAATTTCGATAATTTTTGGCAAATTACATATTCTCAATAATTTACAAGGCATGCATGCGTGTCTATACCTAAAGTAGTCTCTAACAAACATCTCTGCTTGTTGATCTTAAAGAATGGCATTCTTGAATTGCATCCACGTCATCTTCGTTTTCTGTCGGATCATTTCCGGAAGCTCCTATCATTTTTGTGTTTCCTTGTACGTCTAAAACTTCTTGCCCATGCTCTTTTCCATAAAACTTTTCGAAGCTTCGTGATTTCGGAGGTCGAGAACCTTAATGGTCGATGACTTGGGAGTCCTGAGATTACAGACAAGAATATATCCCATTAACGTTCATATAAGTCGTAGGCCCGTGTTAATGTAAGCCGGTTATCAAAGGTCTATCACATGTTATAGGTGGTCTCTTTCACCCGCCCTTACTCTAACAGACAAACATCAATTTTTTTATGTTGTTTGCAGAATTCACCATTCATCGCAACAAGTAGAAAAGAATAGTGCATAAAGCAAATAATCATGGTTTTTATCGAGGTAGGTCAACGCCAGTCACATATCCTTGTTTTTCAAATATTTTGTATCATAAGTTTCATTACGAAATTTATTTTTTGACATGTGGTGTCCAAGCAACCTCAATTTGATTTAAAATGATTTGATTGAATGTGCAACACAACTAATTCTCTGATTTGGTTTCGCGACTGAGCGAATTTTTGGGAATATGATTATTTAAAATAAGACTTTTAAAATCTTCGTTAATTAAGGTTTTCTAATCTTATATACATAATAGATGGTTGTATATAAATCGACGCCACATTCCAGATCATCACGTCGACTAATCTTAGAAGTCATTAAAAGTGAACAGACCTATACCAATCCAACACACTATTAATACTTTGATATGTAACCCAACACGTCGTGTCGATAAAAGTAAACAGTCATTAAAGTGAGAACAGATCATCGCGTCGACTAATATTAATACTAATTTGATATGTAACCCAACACAATATATTAAGAGGAATTATCATGTATTTTCTTTTATTTTTGATATTATGATTTAACCTCTCATATTATTTGGTGCACTCATTTTAGAAAAAAAAAGACAATCCATCAGCTTTTGTGATTCTTTTATGGATAATATTGATGGTCAACTCACAATATTATTCTTAGGAGAATATACATTTTCAACAAGTGTTACCAAGCCAAGTAGGCTTAGTGTGGCTGATGAAGTGATCGTTTGTATTAGCCAACATTGTTCAAACATTTGATGTAACATGCATGACGTATGTTGGTTTCTAGTATGTTAAAGTATAGCAGTCTAAAGCGTTTTAATATGCCGAAAGTATTTGAATCACAATATTGAAAAAGGAGATAAATTATAAAATGTAGTGTTGTAAGCATTTGACTGTCAGCGTGTGACAGGAGACGTGCTTTGCAAGCACGAACGTTTCGGTGAGTTACTTTAGATTTGTGTTATGATGGCTCAGCTACCAACGTGGCTCAGCCAAAATGGCAATTAAAGTTTTCTCTCATTTGCACGTGTTCTCGGTAAGTCAGAAATCCCAAATGTATTTTTATGTAATTATAAAATATTATTTTTATGTAATTATAAATCCATTTTGACTGAATCGATAAGTTCCATTAAACTGGCATCAGCCTATGAACATACTCAAGCCCATATTGCTTAATCTATCTGGTCTCCATCGCTTGTATAAACGTTATTGTGAGAATATTAGTGTATGTATGCTTCAGGGCGACGTCGAAAACAGCCATCTTGTCACCATCCTCACAGCAATGGGAATCCTGACCGAATGAAGTCCATCTCTCCACGTCATGCTCCCAAAGTAGTACCCTGCGTCCGTCTTCTCCATGGTCGTAGCGGTCACCTCTACCTCGAAGCTCAGCTTGCTGATCCCCGGTCCAAAAACCAGGACACCAGGCCTTACCTTAACCGCGGTACCTAGGGGCTGTTGGAAGTTTTATAAATATTTTATTTTATTTTATTTCTTTATTTTAAAATTTATTTGGGCTATAATTAACTGTTTTGTTTATTTTAAAATCGGGCTGTATGTTAATTACGGGACAATGCATGATACCCCTTTCGATTTTGGGTGATCTATGGGCTTTTGCAACATCTCAGGTTGTTATTGATGTGGGCTGGACGGCAACTCGGTGTAGGACTAATGTTGACATAAACCCGTGATGGAAGAGCATGTCACGTTTATAATAGCGCTAGGTCCCCTCTCCCACTGATGAATTAATTAGACAGTTCCATCGACCGTCTCGTCAGGAGGGAGGGGAAGACCTAGGACACTTGTTTGGTTGTTCTTGTAGATCCGTATCTCGGCTTCCGTTTTTTGTCTTGGGGATTATGGCGCAAACAGGTACGCTTCGTTTTCTCTCCCTTTTAGTATTCCAGATCGACTGCGGAGATCTTGGGTTAACGATTAATTTGTTACATGTGGTATCAGAGCAACCGCACGTCGATTTGGGATCGATTTCTTGAAATTAATTTATCGTTTCGATTTAGGGGGTTTTCTTTTCTTTTTTTTCAATTTTAGGGTTCGTCTTTGAATTTATAATCTGATGAATCACTGCCTTCAATCTTACGGGTTTATATATCCTAGATTGGGATTCGGCTTGCAAATCTCAATTAGTTTTTTATAAAAAAAAAATTCGACACCAAAGTTGAAATCCGAATTGGATTTTGTTCGTCTGTCCATGGTTGAAAATGTTAAATTGTTTGGCTTCACAGACGTAAGAGGAAGATTTAAATTTAAAAAAAAAAAGATTCCTCATACCCACGTAAAGGGCTGTGTGTTTGTAAACTTAAATTTAAAATAATAATAAAATAATCTAGAGAGTTTCCTATGGGTTTACGATCTTTAATATTTTAATGTTTATGAAATTTATGCCTATTTCACGGTTCTATAGTTATTTCTTTAATGCATCGTGTTTGCTACTTAGTGATTTTGAAATTAGATGCAATGTGTGTAGAAATAGGTGGTGATTTTAACTGTCTGCCATTTGTGGATAAACTATACTGAGTTGCTTTCTAATTCTGGTGACTGGGCAACGTATTATTTGGTGTGAGTGAACATGTGGGGCGACTTCATATTTGTGCTGTAAATGTTTGGCTGCCAAAGTGGCTTGTTTACAGCGACAGGTGAGTTGTCTCACAGGCATGTGCATTTAGGGTAAGTGGCTTTTGGATTTGTGCTTTGGTTGTTTGGTTGCCAAAGCGACTCAACCTGAGTGACAGCCGATGTTTCTTACAATCGCACGTGTTCTCATTAAGTGAGATATCTCATATTTGTGCTTTGAGTGCTTGGCTGCCAAAGTGGCCCACTTGAAGTGACAGGTGGGATTTTCTAGGACTTATTGAGGGTTATTAGAGTGTCTTGGCTTTGCTGGTGTGGGGTCCTTCTGCCCAAAGGTGTTGGATTTTCTGCATTTGGCGTTGTTTGAGATTCTCTAATTGATAGTCTATGTAATTGACTATTACATTTTTGTTCACTCATGTATTGTTGCTTTTTGTTTACAGTCACTCTTGCTTTGAACAATGCTGGTGTTGGTGTTGTTGAGGTCATTATAGTAAATGGAAGGACGAACTTCTGTATGCCCTGGGATTCGTCAATCTAGATCTTGCTTTGTGTGTAGATTGCCCTGCTCCACTTACAGAGGCTAGTACTCCAATGGAAAGGGAGTATTTTAGTAAGTGGGAGCTTTCAAATTATATGAGCTTTCTAGCCATGAGGAGATCTATCTCAGAACATTTGTTGAGTGGCCTACCCGAGACTTCAACTGCTAGGGAGTTGCTCACTGCTCTTGGAGAAAGGTACCTTGTACCCGATATGGCTGAATCTAGTGTCCTTCTGAAGAAGTTGACGAGTATGTCTTACGATAATGTGGGAGGAGTGAGAGACTACATCCTGAAAATGATTTCCCTCCAATCCAAACTGAAAAGCCTTGAAATTCCTCTGCCGGATAAGTTCATTATTCTTCATGCTCTCAATTCCTTGCCTCCGAATTTCTCTCAAATCAAAACAGCTTTTATCTCCCAAAATGAGAGTTGGACTGTCAATGATCTGATTAGTAAGTGTATGGCGGAGGAGGAGAAACTTAAGAGGGAAAAGAGTGAGAGTGCTTTCCTCGTGTCTTCCTCTAGACCTTCTTTTGTAAAGGGTAAGAAGCATTCTAAGCGTTTTCACCCTAGTGCTTCTAAGAATAAGGGTTTTAAGAGGCATGGCCACGATCAGCGTGAGGCATGGTCCTAGAACTCCTTTTAAGAAAGATGTCAAATGCTTCTATTGTCAAAAACTGGGGCATCTAAAGAAAGATTGCTTTAAGCTAAAAGCTCGACTTGAGCAAAATAAGTCCGGAGGTAACTCATCTGTTTTTGTCTGTTTTGAGTCAAATCTAGTTGATGTCTCACCTAGCTCTTGGTGGATTGATAGTGGTGCTTCTGTGCATGTTACTATGACATTGCAGGGGTTCAAGAGCATAAGGAAACCAAGTGAGACGGAGTCAAAGCTTAAAGTGGGAAACGATGTTGAAGTCAAAGTCGTGTCCATAGGAGTTGTCCATCTTGTTCTAGAGACAAATCATGTTCTCATATTGACAAATGTCTTTTACGTTCCCACTATTAGACGAAACTTGATTTTTATTTCAGCTTTAAACTCCGGTGGTTACTCTTTTCTTTTCGAACGAGGTTCAGTCCAGTTGTCTTTGAATTCCCAGGTTGTTGGTTCTGTAATTTTAAATAATGGACTGTTCCAATTGCTTTCGACTCCTACTCCTTTCCAAAACTTTTATGTTGAGTCGAGTTCCTCTAAGAGATCTTTGTCTATTGAAAATTCTTGTCTACTGTGGCATAAACGCTTATGTCACGTATCAAAAGAAAGGATTCAAAGATTAGTTAAAAGTGAAATTCTAGCTTATCTTGATTTCAGTGATCTAGATATTTGTGTTGATTTCATTAAAGGCAAATTCACTAAGTCTAAGAAGAAAGGATCTACTCGTAGCTCGGAGCTTTTAGAAATCATTCACACTGATATCTCTGGACCTTATCCTATTACCTTGTGTGGAAACAAATATTTTATAACATTCATTGATGATTTTTCTCGGTATGGCTATCTCTATTTCATTAAAGAGAAGTCAGAAGCTCTTGACAAATTCAAAATTTTTAAAACTGAAGTCGAGAAGCAAATAAGGAGAGTCATTAAGGTAGTACGGTCTGATCGTGGTGGTGAGTACTATGGTAAACATGATGGTTCTGGGCAACAAATGGGACCGTTTGCTAAGTACTTACAGGAATGTGGGATTGTTCCACAATATACCATGCCTTATACGCCCGAACAAAATGGTGTGGCCGAAAGGTGGAATCGCACCCTTATGGACATGATGAGAAGCATGATGAGTAGGTCTAACCTACCGAGTTTATTGTGGGGTGAAGCGCTTAGATCTGCTTTGTACATCCTTAACCGTGTTCCTTCAAAATCTGTGCCTAAAACTCCTTTCGAAATTTGGACCGGTCGTAAACCTTGCCTTAATCATCTTTGTGTGTGGGGATGTCCTACTGAGATGAAAATTTTCAATCCCAATATGAGTAAAATTGATCCAAAGACTACCCGTTGCTTTTTCATTGGATATCCTGATAGGTCTAAAGGGTACAAGTTCTATTGTCCTAGTCGTGAGAGGACAGCGATTGACTCTATGAATGCAAAGTTCTTGGAGTTTGATGTTGCTGATGATATTAGTACTGGTGTTGATGGTGCTGACACTTTTGAGCAGAATGAGAGAGTGTTTTTTCCTCTCCCTATCCCACGTAATGATGTGTCTATTGTACCCAGTGACGTTGTTGAACATCCTACTGTTAATAGTTCCTCCGCACAGCCTACGTCTTCTTCACAGGATACTTCTCATGAGGTTCCTGTTAGAAGGTCTGTTAGACAAAGACGACCCGCTATCAGTGATGATTATGTTGTTTATCTTGGGGAATCTGATGTTAATTTGACAGATCGTTTAAGTTATTAGGAGGCTGTTGCTGATTCCCACAACAGTATGTGGCTTGATGCTATGCGAGATGAAATGTTTTCTATGTCATAGAATGGTGTGTGGGAGCTTGTGGATTTACCTGATGGTCATCGTCCAGTTAGGTGTAAATGGGTGTTCAAAACTAAGCGGGATGCCAATGGAAAGGTGGATCGCTATAAGGCGAGATTAGTGGCGAAAGGGTTTACCCAGCAACAAGGCATTGATTATACCGAGACCTTCTCTCCCGTTTCTTCTAAGGATGGTTTTCGCATTATTATGGCTTTGGTTGCACATTATGATCTTGAACTACATCAGATGGATGTTAAGACTGCTTTTCTAAATGGTAGTCTTGAAGAGGATGTTTATATGGATCAGCCAGAGGGTTTTGAGGAAATTGGTAAGGAGAACATGGTCTGTAAACTTAAGAAGTCCATCTATGGTCTGAAACAGGCATCTCGTCAATGGTACTTGAAATTTGATGAAGTAGTGCCTTCTTTGGTTTTGTAGAGAATAAGGTAGATCATTGTATCTATCTAAAGACCAGTGGGAGCAAATACATATTTCTGGTTTTGTATGTAGATGATATACTGCTTGCTAGTAGTGATGTTAGTTTGCTACATGAGACTAAGTTGTTGTTAACGAGGTCTTTCGATATGAAAGATCTTGGAGATGCATCTTTTGTTCTCGGGATAGATATACATCGAGATAGATCTCGTGGGCTGTTGGGACTTTCTCAAAGAGCATACGTTGATCGAGTGCTTAAGCGTTTTGAGATGGAAGGTTGTAAGCCAAGTGTTGCGCCTGTACAGAAAAGGGGACAAATTCAGTAAAAATCAATGTTCCAAGAATGACTTCGAAAAGAAGTCGATGGTGAATGTACCTTATGCTAGTGCCGTTGGGAGTTTAATGTATGCACAGGTATGCACTAGGCCGGATATTGCATTTGCAGTGAGTATCCTTGGCAGATATCAGTCTAATCCAGGTCCCGATCATTGGATGGCTGCCATGAAAGTCATGAGGTATCTGAAGGGGACACGTGATTATATGCTTGTGTATAGGCGCTTAGACAATCTTGAAGTAGTGGGTTATACTGATTCTGATTTTGGGACATGTCCAGATGATAGAAAATCTACTTCAGGATATATATTCATGATGGATGGAGGCGCAATTTCTTGGAAAAGTGTGAAACAAACTCTTACAACTTCCTCCACTATGCAAGCAGAGTTTGTAGCATGTTATGGGGCGGTGACGCACGCTATTTGACTTAAAAACTTCATATCAGGACTTATCATTGTTGATTCTATATGCAGACCACTTAGGGTATTTTGTGATAACAGCGCGGCTGTGATGCTCTCAAAGAACAATAAGAGTTCTAGTGGTTCGAAACATATAGAGATCAAATATCTCACTGTCAGGGATCATGTAAAGAAAGGGGATGTTGAGATAGAGCACATCTGCACTGACGCGATGATAGCAGACCCATTAACCAAGGGACTACCACCTGGTATTTTTCGGGGTCATGTTACTAGCATGGGGGTGGTAGAGTCTTTTGATATACTTGGTTAGTGGGAGTCTTTATTTTGATGGTTTTGAACATCGATGTTGATGTATGACTTGAGACATTTGATAGTTTTAATATTATATGATGATCATCTATTATTCATTTTGTTGAATGTTACATGTGCACATGTTTGAAAGTCTCAAGATCTGGTGTTTATCTTAAGCATGACGGGTTTGTCAAATTACTATATCTCTGATAACACCATTGAGGTTCTCGCGAGTTTTATTTTTGAGACATATGGTGGCATTAGTGCCAGTTTATTTCATCCGGCTTCTCTGAAGCATTAAGGTTACGGATGGGTACTCTAATTTCGCTGAAGTATACAGGTTACAGAGGTTTTCTCTGACTTTAGTGAAATATAAAGGTTACAGAGGGATTTTCCTGACTTCTATGAAGTATAAAGGTTACAGGAAAATTTATAGGACCGACCAAAAATAGCATAGTTATGATCACCATTAAGAGATGTTGTTTTCGGCTACACCGCTACATTGACCTATTGACGTTGGAGTTGTGGATGCTCGTGATCATGGTTGTCCAATGTCGTTAAATGATGTGACGACGACCATGGTTCGGTGTTAGCGACTTTAATGGTCGAGGTTGTTTTGAGATGTTGTCTCGTATATTATTTACTATGATATGGCCATATCTGTGTACAGCCCGAGAGTCGTTTCAAAACTAAAGGTTTTGAACTTTTGAAATTAATCATAGCCCAGTGGGAGAATGTTGGAATTTTTATAAATTCATTTGGGTTATAATTAATTGTT
Source organism: Melastoma candidum (assembly GCA_023653495.1). NCBI lineage: Eukaryota > Viridiplantae > Streptophyta > Magnoliopsida > Myrtales > Melastomataceae > Melastoma > Melastoma candidum. Next base: position 17,611,294 of record CM042890.1, on the reverse strand, counting down.
TTGTTTATTTTAAAATCGGGCTGTATGTTAATTACGGGACAATGCATGATACCCTTTTTGGTTTTGGGTGATCTATGGGCGTTTGCAACATCTCAGGTTGTTATTGATGTGGGCTGGACGGCAACTCGGTGTAGGCCTAATGTTGACATAAACCCGTGATGGAAGGGCATGTCACGTTTATAATAGTGCTAGGTCCCCTCTCCCACTGATGAATTAATTAGACAGTTCCATCGACCGTCTCGTCAGGAGGGAAGGGAAGGCCTAGGGCACTTGTTTGGTTGTTCTTGTAGATCCGTATCTCGGCTTCCGTTTTTTGTCTTGGAGATTATGGCGCAAACATGTACGCTTCGTTTTCTCTCCCTTTTAGTATTCCAGATCGACTGCGGATATCTTGGGTTAGCGATTAATTTATTACCTGTGGTATCAGAGCAACCGCACGTCGATTTGGGATCGATTTCTTGGAATTAATTTATCGTTTTGATTTAGGGGGTTTTTTTTTCAATTTTAGGGTTCGTCTTTGAATTTCTAATCTGATGAATCACTGCCTTCAATCTTACGGGAGCTGGAAGTATGTGAGCTGGAAGTCTCCTAAGAGTTTCGGTACCCAGCCAGAGAAGTTATTCTGCGATAAGTCTAGATGTTGAAGTCCTTTCAGAGGAGATAGAAACGGGGTGATGTTGCCTTCAAATAGATTATTCCCAATGTCCAATAACAAGTCTCCCCAACTGATTGAGATTTTTGAGTTCAGGCACCGATCCGCTGAAATTGTTCTGGGACAGCCCTAGACTTTGTAAGTTTGTTGCGTTCGCTAACGATGGAGGAATAGGTCCGGTCAACTGTTTAAAACCGAAATGGAAGTTCTGGAGATTGGGAAGAGTGATTCCGATATCCGGAGGGAGACCTCCCTGTAGTTTGTTCACCGCGAAATCTATTACCATCAGAGAGGTTATATTGAAAATCAAGGCAGGTACCGTACCAGAAAAGTAGTTTCCTCCGAGACTAATCCATTGCAACCTTCGCGATCGCCCAAGAGATGCTGGGATGGGGCCGCTGAAACCATTATACGCTCCGCTAATGCCCTCTAGAGACGAGAAGTTGCTGAAGAAATCAGGGAAACTCCCGGTGATTTTGTTTTGGATGACCTGGAAGAGTCGAAGCTTCGACAGAGCGGATAATCCACGAGGTATTTCTCCAACAAGCTGGTTGTACCCCAGAAGGATAACTTTTAGGCTTGTGCAACCAGAGATGTTCTCCGGGAGCTGACCCGAAAACGAGTTATTATCCATGCCCAACAATGCCAGCCGATGCAAGTTCCCGATTTCAGGGGGGATTTCGCCAGTAAAACTGTTGTTCCTGATGTTGATTATCCTGAGGAAGCTGAGATTCCCAATGTAGGGTGACAAGGAGCCCCCCAGTCTGGAGGCCGGGAGCCACAATTTGGTGACGCGGGGACGTATCGTGCTGCAAGTTACGCCCGGCCTACGACAGAAGTGGACGGTGTCATTCCACGAGGTGAGTACGCCATCGGGGTCGTCGGGTATGCTGCGCCTGAACTCGAGCAAGGCAGCACGGTCGGTTTCGTTGGTCTTAGCCTCCGCTGCTGCCTGGACAAAAAGAGAAAGCATGAGGCAAGTGAATAATATCATAATAGCAAAGGATGAGGAAGCCATAATTAATTTCGATGACTAGTAGTAGTAAGTATTTGAGTAACCCAACTCTACTGTTTGGTGGCATCTTTTATTGCCATTTATAACCTCCCCATTTCACGCACGACAAACCCAAACATTACGGCTTTATGTAAAATATTTTATATTCATAATGTAACCCCTCGTTTCCAAAGTACATCTCACGAACGAAGGAATTTTTATTTTCATGCGTTGGATTTGAATTTGTGTGACTGGGTGATTCCATAAAGTTAATAATTACAAAGAAAAAAAGAATTGATAGAGACCACCTCTGACTGACTTTGGACTTTTAAGCGATTATGACTTTTGTCACCTTAATAGTTTCACATCTCTTAACATTCTGTTGGATCAATTATGTACGTTAACATGAGGAGAATTAATGTTTATCATTTTTTCGTCTTTTCTCGACGTATACGGAAACCTACAGCGTTACAACAAAGCGTTGCTCAGAAGCGAGGTCGACTAGTTGTAAGCATTACGATTTTGAACAGGAAAGACGCGTATGGATGTAAGCACGATCGTAAAGGATTGTAATTTCTTTCACTTTGTTTTCAATTTAACTAATTGCACTATTGAGGTATGATTCTTTATTCACCTATTTAATGTTTTCCCTTTGCATTTGGTTAATTGCTTTACTTCCCGTTTGATTCCTTTTTCTGTCTGATTTTTATAAATATACCTTATTGATTATCTTAATTATATAAAATAATTAAGATAATCAATAATTAATTAATTTATTGGAATATCTAATTATCAAAATATTATATGAAATGATCATTGAAGGGTGAAAAAATATTTTCATGATATTTTCCTTTATTAGGAATCATATCTTCAGGTTACAGCTTCCGTAAAGTCAGGTCAACTCTTTTTTATGACACATCATCAAAATCATGTCAATAGTATGTATTTTGTTTACTAAAGTTTTTTAAAGTAGGAAGCGATGTGAATCTCTTCTTTTCAATAGTAGATCACACGCGAGCACCATAAAATTATTTAACATAAAATAAAGTAAGAGCACCCAGAGAAACTTTTGACAATGTAAAAGTTTAATAAATAAAATAAAAGGAAAGAAATGGATGGAGGTGGACTTCGACTCCGCTTCTAACCCTCTGTTTGGTTTACAAAAGGGATTTAACGGGAGTCTAACGATGTAAACCGCGTGGCGAGCATGAAGACATTTTCTTATTAGTCATTTGTTAGAAACAACCCCTCTATGGTAGGACATATAGTGGTTTTATCTTCAAGCGTTCGGGCATTCTCACGTTCTTACGATCTTGTGTAAGATGAATTTTGAGAAAAATAAGGAAAAATAAGAAGCTCTTCTGTTTGTTATTATTTGGTAAAACGAAAAGGTAAGTATTTAATTTGTTTTGAAAAAAATATATTTATCAAAAGGTAAAATCGACCGGCCCAATAAATAAAATACGTCCACTTATATATTTCCATGGCTTCGAATCAAGTCTTGCCCATGAGGGAGGTCTGAAAGATGCTGCAGTTTGGGGCCATTGTCTTTGATGTGTGTATTGATTTATGGATAGATAGTCAGTTTATATAGATAACAAATCGCATACACCAATATATTTCCTTAGAGTACAATTAACTTGGATAACATTGTTAATTCGTGTATCAGTTTGGAAATACAAATTAATCCATTGAGAATAATGCTGCAAAATCCAACTTAAAACCGTAATTAATTAGAGAATATAAGTTAATTCATTCAGATTCTTCACACATGCTTAATTAAGAAATGTAGAATTAATTCGGATTTGTATTATGAACTAATGAATGATAATTTATATCAAGAAATGGATCGAGTACTATTTATTACTAATCAAATATTTATTAATATTAAATATTGCCTAACGAAACAAATATAATACTACTAACATCAACAAGAAAGGGGAGGCTGGGTTTCTCATACATTGCTCTTTCCACCGACCACCTCTACGAGCATGGAGCAAACAATGAACATGCACATCACGAACGAAACTCTGGATGAATCCACTGTCGATGGGACAAATGCTAAAGCAGAAGGATGTTAGGATGATAAAAGCAACACACATCCCCCATTTTACACTCAGAAATCGACTTGTTCTACGCATCATATGTGTTTCCGAACCAACATTTAAAATGTGTAGATGAGTCGGATGCTGATAAAGGTGCCGGAAATAAACGGGGGTGACGATGGGATGATTCGATTCCAAATGAAAGAATGGAGTTTGTTAAGCAACCGAGTTGGACAAACGAGAGAGATGAGCAGAAATGATCCAACCAAGGCTGTGAATGGCTGCCAGGTTTAGTTTAGGAGTTAATAGGAGAAGGTTAGTAGTCTTTAGGGATATAGTAGTTTTAGTTAATCTTCAATGCTAAATATATTGAAGAAGTACCATTAATGTTTTTTATTTTTACTGTCTTGTTTTAGTTTATATTTTAGTTTTTGGTTCCTTTTATTATGTTTCTGTATATCTGATTTCTTGCTTAAATTCTTTTGGTTCTTTTAAATTATTAATTTTTGTAAGTAATTAAAAGAAATAAAACGCATTGTTATTTTGGGAAGATTGGAAATTGCAAGCATTCTTTATTTATTTGGAATAAGATGCAAAATACAACGTTCTAACCACATTTGTTGATGCATGACCAGATGCATGCTTTAATCCCCTTGACATCTGTATTAAAAAGCACAAAGAGTTAGCAATCACGATTAACACCCTCTGTTCATATGATGAAAAAGGTATATATCTTATCTTTACCCGAAAGAGACAGGCAATTAGACTCGACGCAATTGATATCACATTTAATGCCAGGCATTTCAAGAGGGTCATCGGAAGGTTCGGAGATCGGAGACTGGAGGCACTTGTCATAGATGCAATATGCCACGAGGACCTCGTTATATCCTGATAAGATGTGTTGGAGGTGACAAATGAGGCGACACTGCCTCGACTGGGCCGGCGTCAAAAATCCATCGGCTTTCATAGCTGCAGACATCACAACTAGAAGAAGGATGAGAATTGTTTTCGCAGCAGGGATGGAAGCCATTGGAATGGAATATGTGTTTTATTATAATAAATTGAGCATAAGCTATCATTGCTAATTTATATGGATTGGAATGCATTCATCGGGTATCAAATCTGAAATGTGACGATTATTATTATTACTACAAATTGACCACCATTAATTCTTTATAGACTAGAATCAGCTCAGCACGCAACATGGAATCAAATCTGAAAGAAATAAATTATCAATCTAACCGATTCCATTAATTGATTTATTTATTTTAGTTAGTTATTTTGATCATAAAAATTGTTACTTGAAAATTAGATCGGAACCAAATATTGTATTTACTTTTTTTTTTTGTCAATTTTTATCATCTTATGTATGGTAATAATTTTGATGGTTTCCATCTCATCCCCCGCAATTAAACTGAAAAAGGAAGACATGAATGTTGTTCGTTCACTCATTCCCCATTCAGTCAGCCAGCATTATTAACTGCTACTGCCTGCTTGTTGATCCACGTCATCTTGTCAAAGCTTGTTCATCTTAAAGAATTGCATCCTCGTCATCTTCTTTTTCTGTCAAATCTCTTATCATTTTTGTAAGTTTACTTGAAACTTGACGCCCAGGCTTTCTCCATGTGCACATACACAATCACCTTAAAAATCATTACTTCGGAAGTCGATGATCCAGTAGACAGTAGAAACCTTAGCAGTGTCTGATTTTCTTTAATATATACATCACACTCTGCCATAAAAGTTTTCGAAGCTGCGCGATTTTGGAGGAGGTCAAGAACCTTAATGGCCACAACATTATCAGAATTACCAAGCATCCCCTTATACACGGAACCAAAACCATCGACACCGATCAATTTATCTTGACTAAGTCCAACCAAGGCTGTGAATGGGCTGCCATGTTTAGTTTAGGAGGAGATGTTAATCTTTAGGTGTTGACCGTGACACTCTTAGTTAATCTTCAATGCTAAATATATTGAAGAAGCACCATTAATATTTTTTTTATTATTTTCACTGTCTTATTTTTAGTTAATATTTTAGTGTTGTGTTTTTCCTTTTATTATGTTTTTGGATATCTGATTTCTTTCTTTTAAATTATTAATTTTTCTAAGTAATTAAAAAATATATTAATAAAACGCAGGGAAGATTGGAAATTGCAAGCAGCACAACATTCTTAATTGGAATAAGAAAAGTTTCTGCATATTATTATTTGAGGAGAATATTTGAAACTTGCAAAATACAAGTTCTACACACATTCATATACTTATTTTTGGTATAATTTCGATAATTTTTGGCAAATTACATATTCTCAATAATTTACAAGGCATGCATGCGTGTCTATACCTAAAGTAGTCTCTAACAAACATCTCTGCTTGTTGATCTTAAAGAATGGCATTCTTGAATTGCATCCACGTCATCTTCGTTTTCTGTCGAATCATTCCAAGAAGCTCCTAGCATTTTTGTGTTTCCTTGTACGTCTAAAACTTCTTGCCCATGCTTTTTCCATAAAACTTTTCGAAGCTTCGTGATTTCAGAGGTCGAGAACTTTAATGGTCGATGACTTCGGTGTCTTGAGATTACAGACAAGAATATATCCCATTAACGTTCATATAAGTCGTAGGCCCGTGTTAATGTAAGCCGGTTATCAAAGGTCTATCACATGTTATAGGTGGTCTCTTCCACCTGCCCTTAATCTAACAAACAAACACCAATTTTTTTATGTTGTTTGCAGAATTCACAGAGCAGAAACCAAATAATCAAGGCTTCTATCAAGGTAGGTCAACGCCAGTCGCATATCCTTGTTTTTCAAATATTTTGTATCATAAGTTTAATTACGAAACTTATTTTTTTACGTGTGGTGTCCAAATAACCATAATTTGATTTAAGATAAATGATTTGATTGAATATACATTTTGTGCAACACAATTAATTCTCTAATTTGGTTTCGTGACTGAGCGAATTTTTGGGAATATGATTATTTTAAAATAAAACTTTTAAAATCTTCGGTAATTAAGGTTTTCTGATCTTATATACATAATAGATGGCTGTATATAAACCGACACTACATTCCAGATCATCACGTCGATTAATCTTAGAAGTCAAAAAAAGTGAACAGACCTATACCAATCCAACACAATATCAATACCTTAATTGAAATTTTTCACGCCGACAAACAATGGAGAACAACAATCAAGACGTTAAACCGAGAATCATGCGGGATTATGCCCAGCCCCATGTGCATGAACGCTCTAGCATAGTGAAGCCGACCATCCAAGCCAACACATTTGAAATCAAACCGGCGGTTATCACCATGCTACAAAATTCGAGTTTCGGGGGATCTCCATCGGAGGATCCACATGGGCACATCACCAACTTCCTAGAAATTTGCGACACATTCCGCTATAATGGAGTATCGAGTGAGGCCATTCGGATGAGGCTCTTCCCATTCTCGTTGAGGGACAAAGCACGAACATGGCTCTATTCTTTGCCAGAAGGGTCCATCACCAACTGAGAAGAGATGTCCGGAAAATTCCTATCAAAGTATTTCCCGCCCAGCAAGACCATTAAGATGCGGAATGATATCACTTCGTTTCGACAACATGGAACGGAGTCACTTTATGAGGCATGGGAGAGATTTAAGGAGTTCCTACGAGTGTGCCCACATCACGAGATACCTCAATGGATGTTAGTGCAAATTTTTTATGATGGCTTAACTGATACACTTCGCTTAACGATAGATGCAGCTGCAGGGGGAACAATACTAAACAAGCAGTCGGAGGAAGCACTGGAGCTATTCGAGCAGATGGCTAATAACGGTCATGGTGTATCGCGTACCCGAGGAGTAGCTGGAGTACATTCAGTTGATGAAGTTGCTGCCCTTAATGCCAAAGTAGATGCACTAACTAGGGAGCTGAATGCACTAAAGGGTCCTAGTCATCCTATTCATTATCCGTGTGAGAGGTGTGGAGAAAATCATGCTCCTGGTCAATGTTTCACAGGTGCTGAGTCAGCCAACTACTTGGGAGCCAACTACTTGGGAGCCAACTCGAGGAACAACCTCTTTTCGAATACGTACAATCCGGGATGGAGGAACCACCCGAACTTCTCGTGGGGAAGTCAACAATCAAGAAAACCAACTCCTCCACCAGGACCTCATCAGAAAAAGCCGCAATCACAAGAAAAAATGTCAGGTATTGAATAATTATTGGTTAAATACATTTCTAAAACTGATACTCTTTTGCAGAACCAATCGGCTTCGCTTCGGAGTTTGGAAGCCCAAGTCGGACAATTGGCACAAGCAATTAATAATCGACCTCAAGGCACTCTTCCGAGCAATACAGAGGTAAATCCGAGGAATGAAGGGCTACCACATTATCAGAATTTCCAAGGATCCCCTTATACACCGAACCAAAACCATCGACACCAATCAAGTTATTTTGATTGAGCCCACCAGTCGCCTCGAGTATATCCTCATACGTAATTTGTGGAAAAGGGCCTTTGGAAACCAACCCGAACTGTGACTTTACGTTTCTTCTTTTTCTGTCCATGCAACGATACGATGCAAGAAACAAAAGCAGAAAAAACAGGAGTCCAAACACAGAAATACTTATCATGCATAGAATAATTTTGTTACTTACTATTGGGTGATATTGTTAGGACCACAAACATAATTAGAATGTATTTGACTCATATTAATAGTATTATGCTTACTAAGGAAATTAATAATGAAGCATGTGAATGTTTCAAATGTTTAAATTACCCCTTAATCAATTTAATCCCCGGGGCAAAGAGGAATGATAGAAATCAATTTGATGAAAAACACAAGATTTGATATAAACAGAGCATCATCCTTCATTCATTCATTCAGGTGGCAAATAGATAGAGATAATATAATGGGATTGAGTTATTTCCGCTGCCACCACCGAACATACCACCAGTCGGGGATACAATCCTTAGGCTGGCATTCGGGTTACAATCCCGCCAGAGATTTGATGGATCGTAGTTTTGCTGCAGCCACGCGGATGTCCATCCTTTCTCCCGGTGACTCGCTACAACACGCGACTCCGATTTCGAACACCTTCGCCAGACATTCTAGAATCCTTCGCGGAGCACGGGCGCTCCATCCTACTCCAAACTCATTTAGAAACAGACAAGGGTCAGCTACTTCTCCCGCTCTTTCCGGCAACGCTGCCTCACAGTGGCTTCGGATGTTCCAAGCATCCTGGAACATGTCGTCGGTCGGCCTCTTTCCCGTAAACATCTCCAGCAGAAGAATTCCGAAACTGTAAACATCACCTTCCCTCGACACTTGTCTTCCCATTCCGTACTCTACAACATTTCGCGTTAAACAACATGAGTACGAGCTAACAAATATCTAAAACCACATTTACATTAAAATTCACGCACCTGGAGGACTGTAGCCGACCGTCCCTCTCACTCCTGTCGAGCTTACTTGCACAACAACATCACCGGCAGAGAGAATTCTCGTGAGTCCGAAATCACCGACCTTTGCTGTCATCTCCGCATCCAGGAGAACATTGCTCGGCTTCAAATCACAGTGAATCACCGGCACTTCACACTCGTGATGCAGATACTCCACAGCACATGCAATGTCCACGACAATACTAAGCCTGTGCCTTAAACTTAAGTTCCGACGCACTCCCTCGTGTGTAACTTTAGGATGCAGCCAATCTTCTAGGTTTCCATTTTCCATGTACTCATACACAAACGCCTTAAAATCATTACCTCGGAAGTCGATGGTCGAGCAGACAGTAAAAATCTTAACGAGATTTCGGTGTCTGATCATCTTCAATACCTCACACTCTGCCACAAAACTCTTTGAAGCTGCTCGAGTTCGGAGATCGAGAACCTTAATGGCTACCACATTATTAGAATTTCCAAGGATCCCCTTATACACGGAACCAAAACCGCCGACACCGATCAAGTAATTTTGATTTAGCCCACTGGTCGCCTTGATTATATCCTCGTACGAAATTTGTGGAAATGGGCCTTTGGGAACCAACCCAGACTGTGTCCTCACGTTTCTCCTCCTTTTTCTGTTCATGCAACGATGAAATGCAAGCAGCAAAAACAGAACGAACCGGAAAGCAATGCCACTGGCAATCACGATGAGGATCTTCGACAACATTTTCTTCCTTCAGCGCTTCAGTTTAGAAGTAGGACAGAATGGTAAGTTCAATGCTGGAATCCCGCCACAGAGTTTGTAATTTCCCATTACCGAGACCCCCGTGGCATTTAGAAAGACTCCTTTATTCGGAACTTTTCCCTCGAAATGGTTGAAAGATAGGTTGAGGATTGTGAGCTGGAAGTCTCCTAAGAATTTCAGTACCCGGCCAGAGAAGTTATTCTGTGATAAGTCTAGTTCTTGAAGTCCTTTCAGAGGAGATAGATACGGGGTAATGTTTCCTTCAAAGATATTATTCCCAATGTCCAAGTACACCAAGCTGGCGCATCCACCTAGAGTTTCCGGGACTTGTCCAGACAATCTGTTCCCGTGCACATATAATATTGCTAGGTTCTTCAGATCACCGACTTCTTCTGGCAGTGTGCCGGTTAATTTGTTCTGAGATAAATCGAGAGCATATGATAAGGAAGAAATACCCAAGACTTGCGATGGGATAGTCCCACTCAGGTTGTTTTCTGATAGATCCAAAGCGATCAAGTTTTGGCAATTTCCGAGGCTTGCTGGAATATTCCCACTGAATGCGTTCCCCGCCAACGACAGTATCGTCAACATAGTCAAATTTCCTAGAGAAGATGGGATTTTCCCGATGAATTTGTTGTAAAGGGGCGTAGGCAGATTAACTTGTATTTGGGATTCTTAAGTGAAACACAAAGAAAAAGGTGTCCTTCACCTAAAACACTTGTGAGCTTCCTTTGTTAAGCTGGTCATGCTCGAGGGTGAGACACGACACCCACAGAGGGAATTTACTTGATAGGGAAATTACCCCTATGACAGTTGGTATCAGGGCGCGGTTTTGTGTGGAGATGACGATGCCGATTACGGAGAGATTCAGCCGCTTAGAGAGGTCGGTGGGTGATCCCCTTATGAGGATATCCTTCCGATATTTAACGTATTGGAGGAACTTCGGGCAAGGATGGCTCACCTAGAAACCTCTCTCATTTCGGTGAATGAGGCGATTGATAGGTTGTGCAGTCAACAAGGTGATATTGAAGGTGAGTTGGTGGTCCTCAAGAGGGCAATTGCTGCTCCTGTGATTGGTGGTGATACTCGGATGATGTAACTTTGGAGATACATAAAAAGAAGGTTTAGATAGATGGGGTATTAGACTCATACCAGGTGCTGTCAGTTTTCACCAGTTATATTCTTTTAAATCGTATCCCTTGGAATCTCATTTTGCAATCCTTACTAATAAACACGACATCCTAGTAATTACCATGCATCCTGACATTAATGGTATTTGATATGGATGATAATTTATATTAAGAAATGGATCCAATTTATATCAAGCTGCTTTGAATTTTGTTTTTCTAGTTCATTGTCCTTATGTATTTCTGGGTGATATTTCTTCGTGTATTTGCCATTTATCTTAAGGGAATATAACTCGTTCCTTCTAACTCGCTTAACTTATAAACGTTTTCTTTTCATACACTTATTTGGCGGTCATTACAATATTACATGTGGTTTTAGCCTCGACCCTTAAGGATTTGTTATTGTGAACTTGCACTAGCGTGTGATTATGTTCGGTGCTATGAAATAATGCAACCAAGTTGTGGGTGTTAACAATAGGTTGTGGCTAAAGTCCGATGCACGGAAGTCCCGTGACTTCGTACGTGTCATGGGCAACGTCAGTGCAATGTGTTCACACAATGTCAGTGCCTATTCATACAATACATAGTAAGTGTTATTACACTTAGGATGTCTTGACAATCACAACAAAAATTTGATTATGATGATTGTTAGAGTATTAACTTCGATTTCAAAACTAATTAGAAGCAAACAACATTCACTTTAATTTCAAACTTAATTATATAATAATAAGGAAAATAAGTTAGGTTATAAAATTAATTATTTTCTAAAGCAAAATATTGTTGAATACCAACCAATCAAATAGTTCCGACAACCATTTGTTCTCTATATAAACCAACTATTATGGTGTAGTTAATATACTATCATACACAATGCCTTCAAACTCCATCATCTTTTCAATCTTTTCCTTCTCTTGTTTACGATAAGCCCCAGTATCAAATATCATGACGTCACGAGGCATGCGAAGAATCATCTCAAGGCTTTTGACTACTTGACGGAGCATTATAACTCGATCGACGACACTTTCGATGATGATGCCTTGGTATCTTCCTTGAGGAAGTACCAAACTTTCTTTAACTGAATGTCTCAGGAAGAATAGAGCCCGACACGTTGATGCAAATGAGTCGGCCCCATTGTGGTGTCCTCGACCATCCCTCGACAGGCAACACCAGGATGCCGTATGCATTCCTTCCAGGAAATCTCAAATGGCCAAAATCCATGAGGAAACTCAAGTACAACTTCAATACCAAGACGCCTCTCTTGACCAAAACCGTAAGTAAGGCCATATCAAGAGCGTTATCGACATGGTCAGCCATATTAGGATTCACTTTCAATGAATAACACGTTGCGATAACGTCGTGAAGTGGTAAGGAAATAAATGTGGTAGCCAATAAACTTAAAAGAAACAGAAACGAATGATGGAAGTACACGAAAAATCACCCATTGAACATACTTATTTCTAGTATTGCAGAAAATGGCTAAGTACAGGAAGACAACCAAGCAGCCCTTCGGGGCCTCAGAATAATTGTCGTGTCTTATTACAAGGATGACGATGATGGATATCGAGGCAATCACGGGGATAGATGGATATTTCTTCTATCTTGATGCAGTGTCATCAGATTCAAAACTGGGGCTTATCGACAACAACAGAAGGAAAAGGACCGAAAGGATGTTGCAGTTTGGGCCATTGTCTTTGATGTGTGTATTGATTTATGGATAGATAGTCAGTTTGTATAGACAACAAATCGCATACACGAATATATTTCCTTAGAGTACAATTAACTTGGATAACATTGTTAATTCGTATATCAGTTTGGAAATACAAATTAATCCATTGAGAATAATGCTGCAAAATCCTTAAAACCGTAATTAATTAGAGAATAGAAGTTTATCCATTCATATTCTTCACACATGCTTAATTAAGAAATGTAGAATTAATTCAAATTTGTATATGAAATATGTCCTTAATTAATTGTCTTTGATATTATGAACAAATGGATGATAATTTATATCAAGAAATGGATCGAGTACTATTTATTACTAATCAAATATTTATTAATATTTATTACTATTAAATATTGCCTAACGAAACAAATATAATACTACTAACATCAACAAGAAAGGGGAGGCTGGGTTTCTCATACATTGCTCTTTCCACCGACCACCTCTACGAGCATGGAGCAGGCAATGAACATGCACATCACAAACGAAACTCTGGATGAATCCATCGTCAATGGGAAAAATGCCAAAGCAGGAGGATGTTAGGATGATAAAAGCAATACACAGTCCCCTTTTTATTCTCAGAAATCGACTTGTTCTACGTAACATGTGTTTCCGAACCAACATTTAAAATGTGTAGATGAGTCGGATGCTGATAAAGGTGTCGGAAATAAATGGAGGTGACGATGGGATGATTCAATTCCAATTGAAAGATTGGAGTTTGTTAAGCAACCGAGTTGGACACACGAGAGAGATGAGCAGAAATGATCCAACCAAGGCTGTGAATGTGCTGCCAGGTTTAGTTTAGGAGTTAATAGGAGAAGGTTAGTAGTCTTTAGGGATTGACCGTGACACTTTTAGTTAATCTTCTTATGCTAAATATATTGAAGAAGTACCATTAATGTTTTAAATTTTTACTGCCTTGTTTTAGTTAATATTTTAGTTTTTTTTTCCTTTTACATAAATTATTTTGGACACAGCCAAGAAACAAAATGAATTTTTCTTTCTTTTAAATTATTAATTTTTGTAAGTAATTAAAAGAAACAAAACGCATTGTTATTTTGGGAAGATTGGAAGTTGCAAGCATTCTTTATTTATTTGGAATAAGATGCAAAATACAACGTTCTACCCACATTTGTTGATGCATGACCAGATGCATGCTTTAATCCCCTTGACATCTGTATGTATTAAAAAGCACAAAGAGTTAGCAATCACGATTAACACCCTCTGTTCATATGAAGAAAAAGGTATATTATCTTATCTTTACCCGAAAGGGACAGGCAATTAGACTCGACGCAATTGATATCACATTTAATGCCAGGCATTTCAAGAGGGTCATCGGAAGGTTCGGAGATCGGAGACTGGAGGCACTTGTCATAGATGCAATATGCCACGAGGACCTCGTTATATCCTGATAAGATGTGTTGGAGGTGACAAATGAGGCGACACTGCCTCGACTGCGACGGAGACAAAAATCCATCCGCTTTCATAGCCGCAGACATCACTACTAGAACAAGGATGAGAATTGTTCTCGCAGCAGGGATAGATTTGGTGGAAGCCATTGGAAAGGAATATGTGTTTATTATAATAAAATTGAGCAAAAGCTATTATTGCTAATTTATATGGATTGGAATGCATTCATTGGGTATCAAATCTGAAAGAAATAAATGTTGTAGTTACCATTAATTCTTTTATAGACTAGAAAATCAACACACAACATGGGATCAAATCTGAAAGAAATAAATTATCAAACTTTTATTAATTTTTGGTCTCCAAATTAATTAAAAACATTTCTCTACACATGTACGGATTCCTGAATTCTATCATTTTAATAATTATGATGTTGGTTTGTGTGGTGGTTTCCATCTAATTAAACTGAAAAAAGGAAGACATGAACGTTGTTCATACATTCATTCCCCATTCAGTCAGCCGGCATCATTAACTGCTTGTTGATCCACGTCATCTTGTCAAAGCTAAGTCCCAAGTCATTATATTCCCGATTATTTAATGAATTTTCTATTTATGAATTTTGATGATGATTCATAAATAGAAATTCTTTCCTAACTCATGGCAGAAACTAAGAATTGGCTAAACAGAGCATAAGAAACTAGTCTCTCTCTCTCTCTCTCTCTCTCTCTCTAACAAACATCTCTTATTAACTGTCTGCCTGCTTGTTCATCTTTAAAGAATTGCATCCACGTCATCTTCGTTTTCTTTCCTTGCTTTTTCCATGTCCAATTAGAAACGCGATGCGATGTTGCGTAATTATTAATTTCTTAATATATTAAGGGTAGTAAAGTAATTTTATAATATTAAAATTAATAAACAAACGTTGGATTAAAAAAAGAGGACTAGTTATGTCCTTAAAATAGAGATTCTCCGTTATGAAATGGAGAGCATCATCCTAATGAATCCGAAGCAGGAATTAATCACAAATAATGTTATCAAGCCTAAACCGGTTCAATAAACTCGCATATTCGTTCGATTAAGTATTATTTTTATGTAATTATAAATCCGTTGACTGAATCCATTAAACTGGCATCAGCCTATGAACATACTCAAAGCCCATATTGCTTAATCTATCTGGTCTCCATCGCTTGTATAAACGTTATTGTGAGAATATATGCTTCAGGGCGACGTCGAAAACAGCCATCTTGTCACTATCCTCACGGCAATAGGAATCCTGACCGAATGAAGTCCATCTCTCCACGTCATGCTCCCAAAGTAGTACCCTGCGTCCGTCTTCTCCGTGGCCGTAGCCGTCACCTCTATCTCGAAGCTCAGCTTGCGGATCCCCGGTCCAAAAACAAGGACACCAGGCCTTACCTTAACCGCTGTACCCAGGGGCGGCTCAACCTCGACCTGGTACACCGATTTTGGATGTCCGACATTCGTGACCGTCCTCCTCACTGTCGTGACATTCTCCAGTTCTGGGATTGTGATCGACGGAAGGTTTATGTCCAGGATCGTTGGCTTTGTCCTCGGGCATTGGGCATCGTGTATGAAATGGGACAAGGACGAGTTTTCGTAGCCCATTGCACATAAATATTGAATATAATCGGTCAAGCTCATGTCGTAGATCAGGCCAGGTTCTGCGGCAGCCCTGGGGTCGACCATCCCCCCGCCCATGTCAAATGGATCAGCACGCTTCTGCAGAGATGCTCATAGAGGATAGGGCAATGGTCTGTACACCATGGCTGCCGCAACATGGACATTGGCCCCCGGGGACCAATCTGGATGCAGGGACTTGAGGATAGCGACGATCCCCGCTACATGTGGAGTGGACATTGATGTCCCCGATAATATAGCATACCCGTTGTCAGCTTTGTCGTAAATAGAAGGAACTGCAGCTAAAATGTTCACTCCTGGAGCCGTGATGTCCGGCTGTGCAGCAGGAAGATTGAATCAAACAAAAAATGAAATGACTGTTCTGGAATGCGTGTTCGATTGAATGAGGGCAGGTCTCACCTTAAGGATTGCTGGGGCAACACAGTTCGGCCCCCTAGAAGAGAAAAAAGCAACCCTGGGAGTGATGGATTTGCTGATGAGCGTCCGGCTTGGGCTAAGCTTCACGGTCGGGGACTTTTCGGATAGTATGTAGTGTAGGATGCGGGTGCCGATCTCATAGTCCACATGGATTAAGGGGAAGTCATGGAAAAAACTGTTCACGTTATCTTCAGGATCCTGGGCTACTATGACGCCCAGACCATGACAGGACTTGACCTTCTTTCCAACTAAATCGGCAGAAATTCGATTGCGGGGGTGGGGGTTTATGGAGGAGAATACCACTTTTCCAGCGATCCAGCGGAACTCCTCCGCATCGCAACCTCTGAAAGAAAATGGAATTGCGGATGTGAGAAGGAACTCAAAAAATTTCAGATATAAAATGGATGGATGAACTTTCGCTTATTTACTGATCAGAGGTGGAGTCATTTTCATATGCCAAGATGCCTGGCATGAAGGTCAAGCTCTCAAAGCCGATCGGCTTTCCAGTGTAAATGGCTTGTCCCTTCAAACGATTGACTTGGGTCAGCTTTCCACAATTCATAAAAGGAATATTCAAAACAAAGCTATCTGACTTACCCAAACAGTTTCATTGTTTCCGAGAGTGATGGGTGCCTGGAATGCTCTGTCCATAGTACCTGCGGCAACCGTGATGATCCAGGGGGCCGTGTTCGTAACGGACTGAGGGGACGGTCCGGAGTTCCCTGCGGCACAGACAACAGTTATTCCCTCCATGACGGCATGCAAGGAACCGACTGCAATTCCGTCTAATTCCTCAGTTTCAATTATATCTTGCCCTGGCCCAAGTGATAATGATAAGACATGGACTCCGTCGTGGATCGCATCGTCAAAGGCCTTCAGGACGTCAACGGTTGTGCATAGTCCTCCTCCAACGAACATCTTCCAGCAGACCTTGTAGATGGCTAGTCTAGCCAGTGTGGCACCTCCACGTGCATTTCCTGTGCCGACGCCTTCAAAGGTCACATTGCTCACCACCGAACCTGCTGCTGTGCTCGCGGTATGTGTCCCGTGTCCTACAGCGTCTCTAGGGGAAAAGAACTCGGATGTGTTTGAAGGTGGGCCGAACTCTGCAAGGAGTCCGTTGATGTACCAACGGGATCCGATAATTTTCTTATTGCAGAATTTTGAAGAGCCAGATTCGCTGCCCCAGTCGCAAGAACCTCTCCACCTTGTGGGGACTGGTCCTAGCACTTCGTCATTGAACGATCTCGACTCTGGCCATATACCCGTGTCGAGAATGCCAACGATAACTCCATCTCCGAGGTTGCTCTGATTTAGGCTGCTTGAAGGGGCATGAAGATCGGGTACGCCGAGAAAATCTCAGCTCCGCGTCGTCTGCATCCTATGCATTGTGTTCGGCAGGACTTTGATGACCTCGGGTAATTCTAAAATGATGAAAGCAGACACCTCATAACATGTAGTGTTGCTCGGGCTTGCTCCCCCCCCCCCCCCCCCAAAAACAAAAATTCTTGGACTGAAGCAGGTAAAAATAAGGAATTACCCGAAAGCCTTTGCGCTTGTGCTTCGGTAATCTTGGCTGCAAATCCTGAGAACCCCCATTTGTAGCTATACACAATCGCCTCATCCGCCTTCTCGTTGCTTCAAACATGATAATTAACATTTTTCCGGTGATTTCCAAGTCTCAATCCAGTCTGAATCAAAACCCAAGCAAAAAACGATCATGTGTAATTACCTTCCTAAAACTGACGTGAGTAGTTTGCGATGCAATTCCATCTCGGTACCATCCGTACGTTGCCTGCCGCCCAAATAGATTACATGGACCTTCCAGGAATCAAAACGCGAGGCTCTACATCAAGAAACATCACTACTGCACCTAACAAAACAAATATAACGCTACTAACAGCAATAAGAAAGGGGAGCCTGGGTTTCCCATACATTGCTCTTTCCACCAACCCCGTTTACGAGCATTGAGCAAACAATGAACATGCACATCACAAATGAAACTTTGGCCGAATCCATCATCAATGGGAAAAATGCTGAAGTAGAAGGATGTTAGGATGATGGAAGCAACACACATTCCCCTTTTTATACTAAGAAACCCACTTGTTCGACGTATTATATGGGTTTCCGAACCAACATTTGTATGAGTCGGATGCTGATAAAGGTGCCAGAAATAAATGGGTGGTGACGATGGGATGATTCGATTATTTCCAACTGAATGAATGGAGTTGTTAAGCAACCGTACGGGAGAGATGGGATCCAGCCAAGGCTGTGAATGGGCTGCCATTAATATTTTCATTTTTACTGTCTAGTATGAGTTAATATTTTACTTTTTTTTTTCCTTTTATTACAATTTTTGATATCTGATTTCTTACCTAAATTCTTTTGGACACAAATTAATCTTTTCATCATCTTTCTTTTAAATTATTATTTTTTCTAAGTAATTAAAAAAAATAAAACTTATTTTTATTTTTTCTTATTTGGAATAAGAAAAGTTTCTGCATATTATTATTTATTTGAGGAGAATATTTGCAAAATACAACGTTCTACACACATTTGCTGGTGCATGAAAATAATGATCATAAAAGTTGTTACTTGAAAGTTGTTACACACATTCCCCTTTTTACACTCAGAAATCGACTTGTTCTACGTATCATATGTGTTTCCGAACCAATATTTAAAATGTATAGATGAGTCGGATGCTGATAAAGGTGGCGGAAATAAATGGGGGTCGACGATGGGATGATTCGATTCCAAATGAAAGAATGGAGTTTGTTACGCAACCGAGTTGGACACATGAGAGAGATGAGCAGAAATGATCCAACCAAGGCTGTGAATGGCGGCCATGTTTAGTTTAGGAGTTAATAGGAGAAGGTTAGTAGTCTTTAGGGATTGACCGTGACACTTTTAGTTAATCTTCATATGCTAAATATATTGAAGAAGTACCATTAATGTTTTTTATTTTTACTGTCTTGTTTTAGTTAATATTTTAGTTTTTTTCCCTTTTATTTACTATGTTTTTGGATATCTGATTTCTTACTTAAATTATTTTGGACACAGCCAAGAAACAAATGAATTTTTCATTCTTTTAAAATGTTAATTTTTGTAAGTAATTAAAAGAAACAAAACGCATTGTTATTTTGGGAAGATTGGAAATTGCAAGCATTCTTTATTTATTTGGAATAAGATGCAAAATACAACGTTCTACCCACATTTGTTGATGCATGACCAGATGCATGCTTTAATCCCGTTGACATCTGTATGTTTTAAAAAGCACAAAGAGTTAGCAATCACGATTAACACCCTCTGTTCATATGAAGAAAAAGGTATATTATCTTATCTTTACCCGACAGAGACAGGCAATTAGACTCGACGCAATTGATATCACATTTAATGCCAGGCATTTCAAGAGGGTCATCGGAAGGTTCGGAGATCGGAGACTGGAGGCACTTGTCATAGATGCAATATGCCACGAGGACCTCGTTATATCCTGATAAGATGTGTTGGAGGTGACAAATGAGGCGACACTGTCTCGACTGGGCCGGCGTCAGAAATCCATCCGCTTTCATAGCCGCAGACATCACTACTAGAACAAGGATGAGAATTGTTTTCGCAGCAGGGGTGGAAGCAGCCATTGGAAAGGAATGTGTGTTTATTATAATAAAATTGAGCAGAAGCCATTGCTAATTTATATAGATTGGGTATCAAATCTGAAAGAAATAAATGTTGTAGTTACCATTAATTCTTTTATTATAGACTAGAAAATCAACACACAACATGGGATCAAATCTGAAAGAAATAAATTATCAATCTTTAATTAATTTTTGGTCTCCAAATTAATTAAAAACATCTCTCTTATGTACGGACTCCTGAATTCTCTATCATTTTAATTATTTTGTTAATAATTTCGATGTTGGTTTGCGTGTGGGTTCCATTTAATTAAATTAAAAAAAGGAAGACATTATTAACTGCTACTGCCTGCTTGTTGATCCACGTCATCTTGTCAAAGCTAAGTTCTTATCACTCTCCCTGCTTGTTCATCTTAAAGAATTGCATCCACGTCGTCATCGTTTTCTTTCCTTGCTTTTTCCATGTCCAATTAGAAACGCGATGTTGCGTAATTATTAATTTCTTAATATATTAAGGGTAGTAAAGTAATTTTATAATATTAAATACAACATACAAGTTCTACACACATTCATATACTTATTTTTGGTATAATTTCGATAATTTTTGGCAAATTACATATTCTCAATAATTTACAAGGCATGCATGCGTGTCTATACCTAAAGTAGTCTCTAACAAACATCTCTGCTTGTTGATCTTAAAGAATGGCATTCTTGAATTGCATCCACGTCATCTTCGTTTTCTGTCGGATCATTTCAGGAAGCTCCTATCATTTTTGTGTTTCCTTGTACGTCTAAAACTTCATGCCCAAGCTTTTTCCATAAAACTTTTCGAAGCTTCGTGATTTCGGGGATCGAGAACCTTAATGGTCGATGACTTGGGAGTCCTGAGATTACAGACAAGAATATATCCCATTAACGTTCATATAAGTCTTAGGCCCGTGTTAATGTAAGCCGGTTATCAACGGTCTATCACATGTTATAGGTGGTCTCTTCCACCTGCCCTTACTCTTACAAACAAACACCAATTTTTTTATGTTGTTTGCAGAATTCACCATTCGTCGCAACAAGTAGAAAAGAATAGTGCATAAAGCAAATAATCATGGTTTTTATCGAGGTAGGACAACGCAGGTCACATATCCTTGTTTTTCAAATGTTTTGTATCATAAGTTTCATTACGAAATTTATTTATTTTTACATGTGGTGTCCAAGTAACCTCAATTTGATTGAAGGTAAATGATATTTTGTGCAACACAATTAATTCCTTGATTTGGTTTCGCGACTGAACGAATTTTTGGGAATATGATTATTTTAAAATAAGACTTTTAAAATCTTCGGTAATTAAGGTTTTCTGATCTTATATACATAATAGATGGTTGTATATAAACCGACGCCACATTCCAGATCATCACGTCGACTAATCTTAGAATTCATTAAAAGTGAACAGACATATACCAATCCAACACAATATTAACACCTTAATATGTAACCCAACACGTCGTGTCGATAAAAGTGAACAGTCATTAAAGTGAGAACAGATCATCGCGTCGACTAATATTAATACTAATTTGATATGTAACCCAACACAATATATTAAGAGAAATTATCATGTATTTTTTATTTTTAATATTGTGATTTAATCTCATATTATTTGGTGCACTCATTTTAGAAAAAATCAATCTATCAGCCTTTGTGATTTTTTTATCGATAATATTGATGGTCAACTTACAATATTATTCTTAGGAGAAAATACATTTTCAACAAGTGTTACCAAGTCAAGTAGGCTTAGTGTGGCTGATGAAGTGATCATTTGTATGAGCCAACCTTGTTCATACATTTGATGTAACACGCATGACATATGTTGGTTTCTAATATCTTAAAATATAGTTCTCTAAAGCGTTTTAATATGCCGAAAGTATTTGAATCACAATATTGAAAGAGAAAACAAATTATAAAATGTAGTGTTGTAAGCGTTTGACTGTCAGCGTGTGACAGGAGACGTGCTTTGAGCCCGAGCATCTGGGTGAGTTACTTTAGATTTGTGTTATGATGGCTCAGCTATCAACGTGGCTCAGCCAAAATGGCAATTAAAGTTTTCTCTCATTTGCATGTGTTCTCGGTAAGTTAGAAATCTCATATTTGTGCTTTGACCGCTTGCTCGCCAATGTGGCTCGCTTAGAGTGACATGTGAGATTTTTTTTATCTTGTTGATGGTATGTTTGGATACTTGGATATAATGATATATAGGCGTTTCTGCCCAAATGTGTATTGATTCTTGCATTTGGTTCATTGTTAGTGCTTTATGGAGGTCAGCTATAGATAAATTTTTATCATATCCTTCTTCAATATTTTATCTCGAGAATCCGAGATTAGGGAGACTTCACGTAATGATACTTTGTGATTGGTTGCCAAAGTGATTAGTCTTGTGAGATCGATGTTATATCTGTAAGGTAAATGTAAGTATAAATACTTGCGGATAATATTCATGATGATTTTTAATAATCGGTTATTGAATTTTGTGATGACTGATATGATGAGTTTGTGCTTATTAGTAATCTAACTAAAGATTAAAATATGATGTCTGATGTCTGATATGACGTGTACTCTAATCCGATCACGAGCACGAGATGTTCGGATGCTTCATCTAAGTGCTTATAACTGTAGTCCTAGTTTTCACCAAATTTTGTTTATATAACGAACATACATGATCGACTTTATGACCATTGAGCTCATTTTTTTACTCAGTTTTGTCCCATCAGTTTTCCTTGTTTTTGTCACTTTTCATCATAAAAAAGCATTATAAAATTCATTATTTTTGTTGTCGACGCATTTGAATTCGATGGTGGTGTTATCCCATAATCGAGGACGATCCATGCCCCGTAAGCACGAGAAGGACGGGCTCAAAAAGCCCGCCCAACCTGCCGGCTCGAATCGGACCGAGCCGAATGCATTTATTATTGGGCTTGGACAAATGGTTAAGCCTAACCCAAATCAGTCCTCGGATTGGTTTTACCGAATGTATAAGTTGATTAATTCAATAAATACTTTTATTTTAGTAATCACACTGACTACATATATGTATGACAAAAGAAATCACTTTCCACACACAAGACTTGATATAAACAGAGCATCACACTTCTTTTATTCAGGTGGCTACCACCATCAAACATACAAGCGGTCTTGGATACGGTGGATTCATTTTTGGTATCTCAAGTTTGTATCTCAACGGCCACATATGGGCACCATTTGGGAATCGGCGCTTTAACGCAACAGAGATTTGATGGATCGTAGTTTTGCTGCAGCCACACGGATGTCCATCCTTTCTCTGGGCGACTCGCTACAACACGCGACTCCAATTTCGAACACTTTCGAGAGACTTTCTTGAATCCTTCGCAGAGCACGGGCGCTTGATCCTTCTCCAAACTCATTTAAAAACAGACAAGGGTCTGCTATTTCTCCCGTTCTTTCCGACAACACGGCCTCGCAGTGGCTTCGGATGTTCCAAGCATCCTGGAACATGTCGTCGGTCGGCCTCTTTCCCGTAAACATCTCTGGCAGAAGAATTCCAAAACTGTAAACATCGCCCTCCCTCGACACTTGACTTCGCATTCTGTACTTTACAATATTTCTTGTTAAACGACCTATATTACTAAGTACGAGCTAACAAACATCCAAAACCACATTTACGTAAAAATTCACGCACCTGGAGGGCTGTAGCCGACTGTCCCTCTCACTCCCATCGAGCTTACTTTCACAATAACATCATCGGCAGAGAGAATTCTCGTGAGGCCAAACTCACCTATGTGCGCTGTCATCTCTGCATCCAGAAGGACATTGCTCGGCTTCAAATCGCAGTGAATCACCATTATGTCACACTCATGATGCAGATACTCCACAGCACAAGCAATGTCCACGGCAATACTAAGCATCTGCCTTAAACTTAACTTCAGGCGCAGTCCTTCAGATATAACTTTAGGATGCAGCCAATCTTCCAGGCTTCCTTTTTCCATGTATTTGTACACAAGCGCCTTAAAATCATTACCTCGGAAGTCGATTGTCGAGCAGACAGTAGAAATCTTATCGAGATTTCGGTGTCTGATCTTCTTCAATACCTTACACTCTGCCACAAAACTCTTTGAAGCAGCTCGAGTTCGGAGGTCGAGAACCTTAATGGCTACCACATTATCAGAATTTCCAAGAATCTCCTTATACACGGAACCGAAACCACCGACACCGATCAAGCTATTTTGATTAAGCCCATCGGTCGCCCTGATTATATCCTTGTATGAAATTTGTGGAAAAGGGTCTTTGGGAACAAACCTGAACTGGTGAGTTCAAGTTCCTTCTTCTTTTTTTGTTCATGCAATGATGCCAGGCAAGCAACAAAAGCAGAACAAACAGGACAACAATCCCACTGGCGACAGTTACAAGGATCTCCAACCACTGTTTTTTTCTTCCACGCTTCAGTTTAGAAGTAGGACAGCTTGTTAAGTTCAATGTTGGAATCCCGCCACAGAGATTGTAATTTCCCATGATCGAGACGCCTGTAGCATTTAGGAAGACTCCTTTATTCGGAACTTCTCCCTCGAAATGGTTGAAAGATAGGTTGAGGTATGCGAGATGGAAGTCTCCTAAGAATTTCGGGATCCAGCCGGAGAAGTTATTCTGTGACAAGTCTAGATATTGAAGTCCTTTTAGGGGAGATAGAAATGCGGAGATGTTGCCTTCAAACATATTATTCCCAATGTCCAATGACACCAAGCTTGTGCATCCGCCGAGAGTGCTCGGAACTTGGCCAGAAAGACTGTTCCCGTACACTAATAATATTGCTAGGTTCTTCAGGTGGCCGACTTCATTTGGCAGGGCGCCTGTTAATTTGTTATGATATAAATCGAGAAAGTATGATAAGGAAGAAATACGTAAGACTTGCGCTGGTATAGTTCCACTCAGGTTGTTTCTAGATAGACCCAAACTGATCAAGTTTTGACAATTTCCGAGGCTTGCCGGAATGCTCCCACTGAATCTGTTCCTAAACAATGTCAGTATCGTCAACATAGTCAAATTTCCAAGAGAAGATGGGATTTCCCCGGAGTAATTGCTGTCGTGTGCTCGTAGGATCTTCAACTTGTGGAGGTTACCAATTTCTATTGGGAGCATACCCGTCAATGGGTTCCCGGCGATATCTAGATATTCCAGGTTGTTTAGATTCCCGATGCTAGAAGGGAGGGTTCCCGTCAGCTGATTGGACCAGAATGTCAAAAGGTACAAATTGGAAGATAAGTTCCCAGTAGACCGAGGCAACGTACCTCCGAAATTGTTAAGACTGAATTTCAAGTCCCCTGACGTGCCGTTTCCCAATTGATTGGTTGCAATAGTAAGCCAACTCAACTGATTGAGATTTTTGAGATCAGGTACCAATCCGGTGAAATTGTTCTCGGGCAACTGTAGGGTCTGTAAGTTTGTCGCATTCGCTATTGAAGGGGGAATAGGTCCGATCAACTGATTAGCAGGGAAACTGAAGAACTGGAGACTGGAAAGAGTGATTCCGAGATCCAGAGGGAGACCTCCCTGGAGTTTGTTAATCGGGAACCCTATTACCATCAGAGTGGTTATGTTGAAAATCGAGACGGGTATCGTACCGGAAAAGTAGTTTTGTCCGATACTAATCCATTGCAACCTTCGCAATTGCCCAAGAGATGCTGGGATGGGGCCGCTGAAACTATTTTGCATTCCACCAATGAACTCCAGAGAGGAGAAGTTGCTGAAGAAAGCAGGGAACTTCCCTGTGAAATGGTTTTTGTGGACTAGGAAGTCTCGAAGCTCCGACAGAGCGGATAATCCACGAGGTATTTCTCCAACAAGGTTGCTGTTTCCTAGCCAGATCACTCGTAGGGTTGTGCAGCCCGAGATGTTCTCCGGGAGCTGACCCGAGAACGAGTTATTATCCATGAGCAACTCCGTCAACCGACGCAAGTTCCCAAATTCAGGGGGGATTTCGCCGACAAAACCGTTGTTGTTGAGGTTTAATATCCTGAGGAAGCTGAGATTCCCAATGTAGGGTGACAAAGAGCCACCAAGCCTGGAGTCCGGGAGCACCAATTCGGTAACACGGGGACGTCTCCTGCTGCAAGTTATGCCAGGCCAATGACAGAAGTGGACGGTGTCATTCCATGAGGTGAATACATCGTCGGGGTCATAGGGTATCCGGCCCCTGAACTCGAGCAACGCAGCACGGTCAGTGTCGTTGCCCTTAGCCACTGCTGCTCCCTGGACAACAATCGAAACACAGGGGGAAATCCTCATAAACCATCAAGAAATATAAATCCCCAAGGAATCCAAGGCGTCTCCAACAAAGCAAAGAGAAAGAAATAAAATGGGGCAAATCCCTGCACGAAAGCAAAGAAAGAGCAAAATTAGCGCAAAGACCAAGGTCGTCAAAAACAAAGCACAAGATAAAATCAAAAGAGCAAATTAAAGCACCAGGGCCGACATGAACGGCCGCAAAAGCGAAGGTGCTATCTCCTGGACAAAACGAGAAGACACTCCCAAAACAGACTTCCAACACTCTACTGGATCGGCCATCAATCCCCAACGGCGCGTCTCAATGGGCCTGCTGTCTGGTAGATGGAGAATTCGCTTGGACGGTGGAACCTTTGTGGTACAACAGCTTCCGATGAGGTCCTTGGACTCGTTCATTCAAAATGACAAATTCAGATTCTCCATCCAAAGGCCTTACGCCAAAACTACATTTCAACCTAGATAAAGACTCTTTCGACTGGTACATGAGCATCCAAGTCAAGGGAATTCTAAAATCCAACTGAGATAGCTTTCAGAATTGAGAGTATGACATGAGAGAAGTTAGAAGCCCTTCTTTGATCTTGCTCATAAGCAATCTTAATAAGCTTCACCAAAGTAAAATATGACATGCATGAACTTCATAATCATACATGTTTGATTATCCCCGTACATCACGGGAATGCATTTGTTACTAACATTTTCTTGATGAGATCCCAAGGTACCGATCTATCAAGAACACTTCAAGTTAACAATTTGGGGTATCTATGACGTCCTTGCGAGAAAATCTTCTCAGATTCTCCCGCAAGGAGGGGCAAACTGTCGACACCCCAAATTGGGGGAGGATGATGTTCATAGGGACCCTCCTACCACCATGATAAGAAAGCATTCTCCACTAACTTCTCATGATGCTTCATGATGCTCTATTTTTCTCCACTAACCTCCATGATGAGAAAAAATATTCTCCACTCACCTCTCATGATGTTCCACTTCTAAAGGGAGAAAGAAGACTCACCAAGAAGGAGGAGGAAACTTTCAAAAGAGAAAAACCTTCCCCAAGTGTCGGCAGTCCGTTCTTGGGGGCGCTGCTCTTCCGTCCAGTGATGGAATTGAGCTTAGTCAGGTCCATTCTCTTCCTTTCTCTCTTCTAGTCGCGTGGATAGCTTATGCATCTAAATCGAGCATGTATAGCCTGAGTTATGACTAATTCTTTGGATATACGTGTGCTGGAACTTTGCTGCTGTCGTTGTTTGATGTTTTTATGCATAATTTACTGCTCATTGCACGGGATGAATTGATTTTTAATTCTTTAGCTTCCTTTTTTAACAAGGAACAATTCTTCTGCTGACAACCTTTCCAAAAGAATGCATTTACATGAAGTTTTTGATCGTTGAATGTTGAAGATCGAAGCTGCTCTGTTTCGTGCATCCGCGAAGCAGCCAGCTGCATTCCATTGAACCTAACTTGGTTTATGTAGCTTGGAATTACCTGAAATAACTTATAATCATTACATCTTCAATTATCTACAACCTTCATGTTTTAAACTTTTCCATTTGAGGCCATTTCGATTAAGGTTTTGTTGACTTTGCAGAACAACATGTTTCTGTTCAAGAGCTGTACTGCTGCTTCTGTTTCTTGGACATAACTTTAACACCAAAGCTCCATTTCACCTAAAATTTAATGGCCTAAATCTTTCATGTTTGGATAATTTTTATTCGAGCAACAAAATCTGGTCAAATAGTTAGGGGAATGCAGTGGACACAAGATGTCATTGCACTCTGCAGCAGACAAGTACTGCTGCAAAGAAAAATATGTATTTTTTAAACCACGAATTGGAAGTTTATAAAATTACTGTTTCCAGAACCATATTTCAGTTTTCTACAATTTTCCTCTTTTGAGGTTTTACATTCAGTTCCATCTAGTTGGTCTAATAATTCAGGGAAGATAAAGACCTCCCTTGCCTCTTGCCTTCCAGTGGCAGAATGAGTAGTCTGTGCACCAGAAGACATAACTCTCTCATATGAACTCCGAATGGACTAAAATTAGAACCTAAAGTTTAAACATTCAAGCTTTTACAACTTTTATGTTTTACATTTCTTATTTTGAATAAGTTCAGCACACGGTCAACGGGGGTCAATCTCACCCCTGTAAGCTGTCCGACTAGAACATGTCCAGTGTGAACAACCCCACTCTTTGCCTTACTGGAAACACATCACATGTTATTATTTTCTAAATTTTGACATCATGTATTATATTTAAGTTTTTTAACTATATTTCACAAATTTTGGAAAAGTTTACGATAAGTTATGAATTTTTTAAGTATCGTCCATTTGTCACAATTCAAGTAAACGGTCGAAGATTGGTCAAACTTTTCTTTCGATGGCATAACTACTTACGTTTGTCTCTTTGGTCATATATTTCGAACATTCTACTTTCGATATGCTTTCACTCTCGTAGGATTCATAACATGTATGAATCAACGGACCGGACATGGAACCTCTCTAGCCATTTATTTGAGGTTTTTCTCGAAAGATCACAGTTGCCTCGATCCCTCATCATCAAACGGTAAGTCATGCCTTACTGTTTCGGTTCGGTTAAATTTACATCAATTTAACCGTTACTAATGGCTTTGCATATCTCTCTCCTTTCCTTTGTTTTGCATGTAAAACAACGAGGAATTCATTACCAAGGGACATCCATTTTCGACATCACTGAAGATCAATATCAACGGGCCACACAACGTCCCATTATCTTTCGACATCACGGAAGATCAACATCAACGGGCTACACAACGCCCCAGACATCCATTTTCAACATCCCTGAAGATCAATATCAATGGGCCACACAACGCCTAGTTATCTTTCGACATCACGGAAGATCGACATCAACAGGCCACACAACGCCCGGTAAGTCTCACTTCGACTTACAATAATTAATTTTAATTGTTTCAAATATTCAATTAGAATTTTCTAACCACCGCATTCTGGTTTGATTTGCATGAAAATCAACCGAGCTTCACGGGAGTTCGACAAAACGAATTTCGAAGACTAGAGGAGCGGGAGGAAGCACGTCTCGCAAGCGGCCCCAACTGACGAGCCCGACCGATGACATGCCATCCCGGCGGGCTTCAGGTACATGAGGGAGGTGCGGGCCTCCCGATTTTATTTATCTCCACATGTAACGGGCCGTGGGCCCAAGTGTATAGGTCCGCAGTCACCACCCTTCCCCGCTCTCTTTAATCTAAATAATTGTTTGTGATTGTCCGCATGCCTTAGGCCCGTAGGTTTATCGTCGCATGTTGTTTGTGAAACAAATAAACATGAGTTCGGGCCCAAAAGTCCGAATCGGGTTCAACGCCCGTAAAACATTGACATGAGTCCGGAGTCATGCCCGGATCGGGTCCAACACTCGTAAATCAAAAGCAAACTTTTGGTGCAAATGCCACCTTTTTGCATGTCAGAATGTAAGAGTTAATAAATAGGAATCCCCGAACCAACTGTTTTTTCGACTTAAACAGCTTCAAAATAAGTCGGTGGCCACTTCGTAATAGCTTACCTAGGTTAAGCAACAACATCTTTTCTACGGAGCCATCATGGATGGGTAACGGCGACACGAGCCGCTCCCTGGGTTTTCCCTAAAACTCCTACGCGAGGCCTTAACGCAGACTTTCGCTCGTTGCTCTCAAAGGACTTGGGGACGAATTGCGAAATGCCCCGCATACCCATGTAGGAACTCGGGAAAGACCCAACCCGATTGGGCCCAATCCGACGTTCGAGTCGTGACGCAGACCGATTGGGCCTTCGGGGAGCGGGCCCGGATCCTCTTGTCGTCCGTACCGCCTCGTGCGTGCTAGGCCGGAGGGCGCGCGTACAGTTATGAGCATAAGTGCGTAGGCTTATTTGCATTTGAACGCCATCTTCTCCGCTATTTCTATTTTCTTTTCGGGACAGACAACAATTCTAATGGTGGGAAGAACTATTAGAAAGAGGTGACTATGTTTATCCTAGTTTTGATGCTGTTGAGGCTTACAAAACGGCCCTACGAACTTGGGCTAACTGGATAGATAAAAATATCTAGATACCCAAATGCAGGTTTTCGATCGCGGATATTCATCTGCTCATTTCAGGTGCTTTCCCTTTGATGAAAAACCTTAACATTTTGTTTTTTTTTTACTGTCCACCCTAAGCGTACACCCCTTAATCTCTTTTCTCCATACACATAATGGACGATTATTGAGAAGTCACGGAAAGAGCCTTTTGGGTATTTGTTTCACAATGGATTTCCCTGAGACTCTGCGGCGTGAAAAGTGAACTGGGGAATGCAAATTTGGCACTTGTGTTTGCTGTCAACTTTATCCATCAATTAGCCATATCTGGTTTACTGGACTGGAGACCTATTTGGTAGGTAGGCCTTACCACTCATAATGTATTGATATTTATTGTTGTACAGAGGTGGAGATTGGGACTCAGGTGGGACATGCAAAGGCGAAAGAGAGCCAATAACTAGTGGAGGATTCGTCAACAACTATCCTCTGAAGATGATGAAGATAGCGGAGGAGGTGGTCATTGTAAGGACATGCATTTTCCTGCTAAGCTCCTCAATGTGACGAAGCTAACCATAGAGATGGTCATCCATCAGTATATGGAAGGAATGTAGACAGGGGAAAAGTCTCTTCAAGACGGCAAGACTGTAGTAGTCATTGGTGCCTCCCAGGCATTCCAGATTCATGGAATGAACTCGTTTATGCCTTGCTAGTAGTCTCTGAGAGTACACCATGGATTAGTTAAGGTTCAAGCACCCTGACACTTGGTTCAACTGCAAGGGCACTGGCAAGTTCTTCTCCTGGCTTGGGAAGTGGCCTGGTGGTGGGATGATCCCGCATTAAACTTAGAAAAGAAAGATACTTCAATAGACAGTGAATGTTCATTCCCCATTCTGCTCCTATTAACTGCTTGCTTGTTCATGCCCAAGCTGTTGTTTCCATGTGCTCCGCCTTAAAATCATTACCTCGGAAGTCGATGAGACAATGGAAACCTTAACGAGATTTCGGTGTCTAATTTTCTTCAATACCTCACACTCTGCCATAAAACTTTTCGAAGCTGAGCGATTTCGGAGGTCGAGAGCCTTAATGGCTACAACATTATCAGAATTACCCCTTATACAAGTTATCTTGATTGAGCCAACTGGTCGCTCCGAGTAAATCCTCGTACGAAATTTGTGGAAAAACGCTTTTTATGGGAACCAAACCCAGAATGCGACTTCACGTTTCTTCTTTTTCTGTCCATGCAACTATGCGATGCAATCAACAAAAGCAGTACAAACAGGAAAGCAATCCCGCTGGCGACCGCGATGACGGTCTTCAACAAGGTTTTTCTTCTGTGCTTCCATTTCGAAGTAGGACATCTTGGAAGATATATCTAAATCCAATCAACTCAACCCCAGGGCAAAGAAGAATGATAGAAATCAAATTGATGAACCAATATGAGAATTGATAAAAAAAGAAAACAGAGCATCGTATGCTTCTTCATTCAGGGTGGCAAATACAAAACAGGAACAAGCAGAGACAAATACTTGGATTTGAGTTATTTCGGCTACCACCAGCAAACAAGCAAGCGATCGGGGATACAATCCTTCAGACTGGCATTCGGGATTCGGAGCATCAGCCCGCCAGAGATTTGATGGATCGTAGTTTCGCTGCGGCCTCACGGATGTCCATCCTTTCTCCCGGGGACTCACTACAACATGCGACTCCGATTTCGAACACCTTCGCCAGACATTCTATAATCTTTCGCGGAGGGCGGGCGCTCGATCCTACTCCAAACTCATTTAGAAACAGACAAGGGTCTGCTACTTCTTCCGCTCTTTTTAGTAACCCGGCCTCGCAATGGCTTCGGATGTTCCACGCATCCTGGAACATGTCGTCGGTGGGCCTCTTTCCTGTAAACATCTCCAGCAGAAGAATTCCAAAACTGTAAACATCACCTTCCCTCGACACTTGCCTTCCCATTCCGTACTCTACAACATTTCGCGTTAAACGGCCTATATTACTGAGTACGAGCTAACAAATATCCAAAACCACATTTACATTAAAATTCACGAACCTGGAGGACTGTAGCCGACCGTTCCTCTCACTCCTGTCGAGCTTACTTGCACAACAACATCACCGGCAGAAAGAATTCTCGTGAGTCCGAAATCACCGACCTTTGCTGTCATCTCCACATCCAGGAGAACATTGCTCGGCTTCAAATCACGGTGAATCACCGGCATGTCACACTCGTGATGCAGATACTCCACGGCACATGCAATGTCCACGGCAATACTAAGCCTGTGCCTTAAACTTAATAACCGGCACACTCCCTCGTGTGTAACTTTAGGATGCAGCCAATCTTCTAGGTTTCCATTTTCCATGTACTCATACACAATCGCCTTAAAATCATTGCCTCGGTAGTCGATGGTCGAGCAGACAGTAGAAATCTTAACGAGATTTCGGTATCTGATCTTCTTCAATACCTCACACTCTGCCACAAAACTCTTTGAAGCTGCTTGAGTTCGGAGGTCGAGAACCTTAATGGCTACAACATTACCAGAATTTCCAAGGATCCCCTTATACACAAAACCAAAACCTCCGACACCGATCAAGTTATTTTGATTGAGCCCATCGGTCGCATTGATTATATCCTCGTACGAAATTTGTGGAAATGGGCCTCTGGGAACCAACCCTAACTGTGTCCTCACGTTTGTCCTCCTTTTTCTGTTCATGCAACGATGAGATGCAAGCACCAAAAGCAGAATGAACAGGAAAGCAGTCCCACTGGCGATCAGGATAAGGATCTTAGACAACATTTTATTCCTTCCGCGATTCAGTTTAAAAGTAGGGCATAATGGTAAGTTCAATGCTGGAATCCCGCCACAGAGTTTGTAATTTCCCATTACCGAGACCCTCGTGGCATTTAGGAAAACTCCTTTATTCGGAACTTCTCCCTCGAAATGGTTGAAAGATAGATTGAGGATTGTGAGCTGGAATTCTCCTAAGAATTTCGGTACCCGGCCAGAGAAGTTATTCTGTGATAAGTCTAGTTCTTGAAGTCCTTTCAGAGGAGATAGAAACGGGGTGATGTTTCCTTCAAACATATTATTCCCAATGTCCAAGTACACCAAGCTGGTGCATCCACCTAGAGTTTCCGGGACTTGTCCAGACAATCTGTTCCCGTGCACATATAATATTGCTAGGTTCTTCAGATCACCGACTTCTTCTGGCAGTGTGTCGGTTAATTTGTTCTGAGATAAATCGAGAGCATATGATAAGGAAGAAATACCCAAGACTTGTGATGGTATAGTCCCACTCAGATTGTTTTTAGATAGATCCAAACCGATCAAGTTTTGGCAATTTCCGAGGCTTGCCGGAATACTGCCACTGAATCCGCTCCCCGCCAACGACAATATCGTCAACATAGTCAAATTTCCTAGAGAAGATGGGATTTCCCCGATGAATTTGTTGTACTGTGCTTGTAAGTTCTTCAACTTGTGGAGGTTACCGATTTCCTTTGGGAGCATACCCGTCAATGGGTTCCAGCCGATGAATAGAGCTTCCAGGTTGTGAAGATTTCCGATGCTAGAAGGGAGGATCCCCGTCAGCTGATTGAACCAGAATGACAAAAAGTTCAAGTTGGAAGACGTGTTCCCAATAGACCGAGGCAACGTACCACCGAAATTGTTTGAACTGAGTTCCAGGACCCACAGCTTGGTGGAATTGAGGGACTCGATGAATATCAAGTCCACCGACGTGCCGCTTCCCAATTGATTATCTGCAACTAGAAGCAACCTCAACTGATTGAGATTTTTGAGATCAGGTACCGATCTGGTGAAATTGTTCTGGATCAACTGTAGGCTCCGTAAGTTTGTTGCGTTCGCTATTGAAGGAGGAATAGGTCCGGTCAACTGATTCCTACTGAACTGGAAGTGCAGGAGATTGGGAAGAGTGAGTCCACAATCCAGAGGGAGACCTCCCAAGAGTTTATTGTCAGAGAAATCTATTAACGTCAGAGAGGTTATGTTGAAAATCGAGGCGGGTACCGAACCGGAAAAGTAGTTTCTTGGGAGACTAATCCATCGCAACCTTCGCAATCGCCCAAGAGATGCTGGGATGGGGCCGCTGAAATCATTCCCCATTACGCTAACTGCTGCCAGAGACGATATGTTGCTGAAGAAATCAGGGAACTTCCCGGTGAAATGGTTTTCGTCGACTATGAAGATTCGAAGCTTCGACAAGACAGATAATCCACGAGGTATTTCTCCAACAAGCTTGCTGTTTCCCAGCCAGATCTCCCGTAGGTTTGTTCAGCCCGAGATGTTCTCCGGGAGCTGGCCCGAAAATGAGTTATTATCCATCGTCAACACTGTCAACCGATGCAGGTTCCCGATTTCAGGGGGGATTTCGCCAGCAAACCCGTTGTTGTCGATGTTGAATATCCTAAGGAAGCTGAGACTGAATGCCGTACCCTTAGGGATTGGGCTATGCCAGGGGAGGGTATCATATCCTTGAGTTTGGGTTGTGGGCTACTACTACTTCAGTGGGCCGAGGATGAAACTGTCGTAAAAACACATCGAGAATATATGGCCATGAACAGAGGCGGAACCGGGGGGACTCGGGGGTGGCAATGACCCTCTTACTTTTTTGTATAATAATTAATATAAAAAATTAAAATAATTTAATTTACCCACCTTAAATTTTCTGTGGTTCAATTTTTTATATAATTAATGATGTATAACTCATAAAAAAATGTCTGTACAAAAGCCAGAGGGGCATACCTCTGGAAATCAAGCTAACATAAAAGTATCGTATACCACATATACGTACCTAAAAACAGAATAAATCAAACTACGTCCGAGGCAATGGGGCAAGAACAAATGTGACCAGTTCCTTATGATTTTTTTTGGGGCCATGAATGATTCGATTTCAAGATCCGACCTAGATTGGCTTTCTTTTACAACTAACGTCAAACAAATGACTTTAATGAACGTACACTAACTAACCTTCTTACAACGACCACAACCGGATTCCAAAGTCAAGATTACTACACTTTTCTTCCATGTACAACAATTTTTATTGCCTATTTATTTAATTACAATCAGCCAAACTCCGTATCAAATAAACAATTTTAAAAAATATTATTATTGAAGATTTCCTTTGTTGTTTTGGTTCATTTTAAAGCTTTATTAAAACTAAACTAAATATAGATCTAAAAATTGAAGGAAAAGGTTAGTAAATTTTAAAACCGAATCTAAATTTTTTCCCGAGTTTTTATAATTCTTAATATGAGAAACCAATTTTTATCAGTATTTTTTTATTTATAAAAGCTGGTAAAGATGATGAAAATATGAACATAAATATTTTTCATCGTAAACTTCAGGCGCACTCCTTCATATATACCTTTAGGATGCAACCAATCTTCCAGGATTCCATTTTTCTTGTATTCATACACCAGATCCTTAAAATCATTACCTTGGAAGTCGATGGTCGAGCATATTATAGAAATCTTAACGAGATTTCGGTGTCTTATCTTCTTTAATATCTTACACTCTCTCATAAAACATTTTGGAGCCGCTTGAGTTCGGAGGTCAAGAACCTATGGCTACC
This sequence comes from Melastoma candidum, assembly GCA_023653495.1. Classification (NCBI taxonomy): domain Eukaryota; kingdom Viridiplantae; phylum Streptophyta; class Magnoliopsida; order Myrtales; family Melastomataceae; genus Melastoma; species Melastoma candidum. The sequence continues at coordinate 17,575,550 of CM042890.1, read as the reverse complement.
ACATTATCAGAATTTCCAAGAATGCCCTTATACATGGAACCAAAACCACCGGCACCGATGAAGTTATTTTCATTAAGCCCACCAGTCGCCCTGAGTATATCCTCGTACGAAATTTGTGGAAAAGTGTCTTTGGGAACCAACCACCCAAATTGTGAAAAAGCAGAACGAAGAGGACGACAATCCCACCAGTGATCGTAATGAAGATCTTTGACAACATTATGTTTCTTCCACACTTTAGTTTTGAAGTAGGACAACGTGGTAAGTTCAATGCTGAAATCCCACCACGGAATTTGTAATTTCCCTTGAATAATATCCCTGTGGCATTTAGGAAGACTCCTTTATTAGGAACTTCTCCCTCAAAATAGTTGAAAGATAGATTGAGGTATTTGAGCTGGAAGTTTCCTATGAATTTCGGGATTGTTACACTAAGAGGGGTGAATTTGTGTTAAAGTCCAATTAAGAATTTTTAAGTCCTTTTCAATAAACCACTCAAACATAATGTAGTAGAAATTACAAAAGGTGATACGTAACATAGTAGCGGTTATAGAAGGTGATATGAGATCGACCTTCTATAGCACAGACCAGAAGGTCCTACGCCAAAGGCCACTCGTTGCACAACACAGACCAAAAGGTTCTATTAGAGTGACAGAGTTGCACAGCACAGACCAGAAGGTTATGTACTAGAGTGACTATGTTGCATAGTACAGATTCGAAGGTTTTGTACTAAATGCGTCAATCATTTTATATACATAATAGATGGTTATATATAAACAGACGTCACATTCTAGATCATCACGTCGACTACTCTTAGAAGTAATTAAAAGTGAATAGACCTATACCAATCCAAGTGATGGACGGTTAGACTAGACAACACCTTGTTATTGTAAAAACACTTTGGAAATATGCGGCCACGAACAACATTGGTTTTGAATTTCGAGTGTTTGATCGTGACTGGATTACTTTTTCATCGAACGTCAAACAAATGACTTATAATGAACATATATTGACCTTACAACAATGAGGCAATGCCGGGTGCTAAAGTCGTCAAGATTACAACAACACTTGATAAGCTAGTGCCGTTGGAGATTGAACGAGAGGATCTCCAAGTTAATACTCGGATGTACCTTAGGAGATACCTAAAATAAGAAGGTATATTCTTAAATCATATGCCTTTGAATCTCATTTTGCGATCCTTAATAAACACGATATCCATACTTAAAGATTACCAATCAGTTCTGCTTCTAAAAGTGGATTCATTCAATCAATCATTTTAATTTTAGGACTCACATTGTTGAAAATAAAATATATAATATACCACGCATTCACCTAACAGTTCGAGCTTTTAGGACAGTTGGCGTTGGCTACTTTCAATAATGATAACCCATTAAAAACTTAATAATGATGGTTAAATATATAAATGCTCATTAGGTCTAAAGTTGGTTAGTCACCTCAGCGTCCAACACTAGTTGGTTCTTCAGATCACATGTTGAGGAGGGTCCCCTCATTACTACACTCCTACGAGAGAAATGAACAAACATAACAAAGTGAATATAAGAATGGATTTCTGTTGAATTATATCTCAGTTAGCCACCAGCATTTCCTCTCTCTTCTAGACTGCCTGCCTTTGCCTCCCCCATCACAGACTGTCTGTCCCCACTTTGCTTCTTCTTCTTGTTGTTGTTATTCAATGACTTTTTCAAAGTTAAGTAGACAAGCGAGATAATTGACTGACTTTGGAGTCAATGGAGCAGATTGTTTGCCGTTGACTCTCACCATCTCCGTCGGCTTCATAGCGTGACTTTGACTCCTCTGGCGGCACCTTTGACGGGACAAAAATTAATACGATTAAAAAATTCTTAGTTTAAATTAATAATTTCTAATAAATATATGGGGTGTCCAATAAACTCGCATCATTGTCCGATTAAGTGATTCATTGATGGTAAATTATTATTTTATGAGTGTAAACGGAAGGGAGATGGTGAAACATGAAAAGCAACGTGAATTATATCAATTAAATACTAACCAACTGAACATTAACTATTTGGAAACCAGATGGTTTTGGAATAAGACTTGTAACCAACAAGGAATTCAGAACAAGATAACAACACCTATGTTATATTACCACCATCATCATATTATATACATTTAAAAAAAAATCAGAAGAATTCAGATTGATATCTCTACTTTTTGTTATTCTTACTTGTTGAAAATAGAGTGCTCGCCTTAGTTCAACTACAAGAATTAGATCTGAGTTAAGTGTTACCGTTCTAGCGAGGTATCATAAAATGATAGCTAGGAAAGTGTAGGCCATCCACTTATAAAATTCTAAAACAAATAAATGAAAATAAGATATAAAAAAAGTAATAATACGATGAATGCGATTCAGTAATCCCTAATTCCCGAACCTAAACAAATCTCTACATTTTTTCTAACATGAACTTAAAATAGGTTAGTAGCGACTCCGACATGTTTTCAAAATCCAAAGCCTTATCGTCAAGTGAGGATATTCATTTTAAATGGAACCGAAAACGGGATCCACCCGGGACACGATGTTATATCCACACTCTCCCCCATTCCATGACTGCTGTGGGAGAAAATGATTAAAGATTAGACAGCGATGACTGACTTAAACCCACTATTTTCGTCGTATTTATCATCGGCTTCTTAGTGACTTTTGACTCATGGCGACACCTTTGACGGGCCAAAAATTAACATGACATGAATTTTTAAAAGGATAAATTATTTAAAAAAGTTTAAATTAATAATTTCTAAAATACACGGGTGGTGACTGTGGGGTCATCGGGTTTCGGTTAGGTAGTTTCCGGACGGTGAAACCCCAAACCTAGGCTTCCTTAACTTTATAACCTAAAAACTACTAAAAGATATGTTGAATTAGTAAACTATTAAAATTTTATTGTTCATAAATGGTGCATTTTTCTTAGTCCATCGACATTTTTTAGTACAAACCCCATGCATTTGTACTAAAAACGTAAAAAGCCCAAAGATTAGGTACTAAAGTCCGACACAACCCAAGAAATTTAGTATAGAACTGTTCTTTTTTATTACATTTTTTCTAAGTAAGTCCTATTGATTCTTAATGGTTTTTTTCTAAAACATAGTGCTAAACTTATACATTTCACTACTTTGTTAATTACTAAAAATTATTGTTTATTTTACTACTTACTTCCTAAACATGTTTATTATTAAACTTGTATGTTCCAAAATGATTAGAAATGTACAAGTTTGTTTAGTACTAAAATAAACAGTATTTTTAGTAACGTACTAAATATTGAAATGTACAAGTTTAGTATTTATAAAAATATACTAAAAATTATTAATAATTTTACTAGAAAGTTAACTTTTTTCCTCCTCCTCCTTCTCCATGTTTCTCATCTACTTTCTCTCACTCATAAAAATATGTTTGCTAATCTAATTTCTCATTCATATAAAAAAAATAATTTAAAATAACTTAATTTTGTAATCACATATAACTTAATATGTTTTTTTGTTTTTGTTTTTCTAGACTGACTGCCATCCTTTGCCTCCCCCATCACAGACTGTCTGTCCCCACTTTTTGCTTCTTGTTGTTATTCAATGACTTGTTCTTAGTTAAGTAGATAAGCGATGAGTGACTGACTTTGGAGTCAATGGAGGAGATTGATTTCCGTGAATAACAATACTTCCCTTTCACTCTCACTATCTCCATCGGCTTCATAGCGTGACTTTGACTCCTCTAGCGGCACCTTTGACGGGCCAAAAATTAATACCATTAAAATTTTTTTTTAGTTTGAATTAATAATTGTTCACATAGTTCAGACGTGCACGGTTACCATAGTTGTGACTCACTGCACTGCACATTCAATGCCTAGGGTGGAATTTTCAACTCCGACGGCTCATACGCAATTTGATCTATTGTTCTTCTGTATCAGTAGGTCGAAACTTCTACACAGCACCCCTATGCTCCAGAAGACCTCTTTCCATTCCGGCGGCATTCCCAACTCCTGCTCCACCCTGCAAGTACTAGACTTCTGGGGCACATCCGCACGATACGAACTTTCGAGTACCAGTCCCTCGTAGTGCTAGAAGTTTTCGATGTGTTTGGATCTAGCTTGTCCAGCGGTCACTTCCGGAGTTAACATATGCTATGCAGGATATTCATCCCGTGTCCCCGCCTTCTTGGAACAGATTTCTTAGGACATTCCCAACCTCCACAAACTCTCGACTGTTACATTTAGGCCAACATAAATTCATGTTATTGCCTTCTTTGCATGAAATGAATAATTAACCCTTTTGGACTTTTGGACTTTTCATAAATAATAAACCCAACAGCGGAAGGTTAGGCTTCTATAGACCACAAAACCTTGAGTATCCGCAGATGGTTAATGTACAACCTTAAGGCTTCTGCTATTAAATCCCTGCAGATTTCACTAGCCAAGGCGTGATCGGCAAAGTCTAGTCTATGTCCTAAAAGGCACTTCTTGTAGTAGAAAGTTGGTAAAAAACCTTATAGGTTTTTAGACTACCAAGCTGTGATAAGTTAAAGCTCGATCAACGGGATTAGCTCTAGGATATTAAAGATTGTTGTAGCGGATAACGTCCGTAAAATAACGTGACTAAAAGTAAAACGACACTTCTGTTGAGTGTTAGCGATGTTATATCCACACTCTCCTCCCATTCCATGACTTTTCTGAGGATGAACGTGAGTTATGGGATAATACTTTTTTTTTTTTGCTGTGGGGGAGAAAAACGATTAAACTCACTATTTTCTTCGTGTCGGCTTCTTAGTGACTTTGACACATGGCGACACATTTGACGGGTCAAATATTAATATGACATGAATTTTTAGAAAGATAAGTTATTTAAAAAAAGTTTTAGAAAACTAAGTTTAAATTAATAATTTCTAAATTATACGGGTGGTGGTCATCGGTTTCGGTAAGGTAGTTTCGGGACGGTGGAATCTTGAACCTTCTTGACTTTATAACCTAAAAACTACTAAAAGATATCTTGAATTAGTAAACTACTAAAATTTTATTGTGCGTAAATGGTTCATTTTTCTAAGTCCATTGACCCCATACATTTGTACTAAAATTGTACAAAGCCCGAAAACCCATACATTTTTAGTACTAAACTTATACATTTCACTGTTTAGTTAATTACTAAAAAATTACTGTTTATTTTAGTACATTCTTCCTAAAACTTTGTAAAGCTTTTTAAAATTAACCGTATAACCGTACAAATCTCTTGAGTCATGGGACATACTTTTTTGCTGTGGGAGAAAATGACTAAAGATTAGATAACGATGACTAACTTAAACTCACTATTTCCATCTTATTTATCGTCAGCTTCTTAGTGACTTTTGACTGCTGGCACCTTTGACGGGCCAAAAATTAATACCATTAAAAAATTTGTTAGTTTAAATTAATAATTGTTCACATAATTCAAACGTGCATAGTTACCATAGTTGTGACTCACTGCACTGCACATCCAATACCTAGGGTGGAATTTTCAGCTCCGACAGTTCCTACGCAACTTGATCTATTATTCTTCTGTATCAGGAGGTAGAGACTTCTACACAGCACCCCTATGCTTGGGAAGACCTCTTTCCATTCCGGCGGCATTCCCAACTCCTGCTCTAACCCCGGAAACCAAACACCCCGTGTCGGTAGTTTTATTACTATAAATGGAAGCCTCCTCTCAATTCTTCCTTTCGTCTGCATCCAAAAGGACGTCAGCAAAGGTTTAGTCACAGCAGAAGCCGAGAGAATGATTCATTCCGTAAGCCTCCAAATTCCTACCTTCTCATACCATAATGTAGCGCTCCGTTTTGCCCCCTGTTGCACATATTCCAACCCTTTGGCGTCCTTGAGACGCTCGAGCCCTTTGAAGATGTGGACTAGAGCGCATGGAGAGAAGGATCCCGTTTCTCGTGGTGCTTTTGGTAGTCAAAACTTTCCCCAAAAGATCACCGGACTGTCTGCAGCCATGACGACTCCAGTGGTGTCGGATGACTTGAAGTCTGTGCAGGCGTCGAGCGATGGTATCGGGATCAGTGACTTCCTCGAAGGGAAGACCTACTTCGTCACCGGTGCAACCGGTGTTCTCGCCAAAGGTATAAATTCCAACAGGTGACCTGTATCATATTCGTTCTTCCCAAGGGTTTCGCACACCGTTTCATTTTTCTCACATCATTCGCAATGGTCGGGGTTTCCAAAGAGGCTTCCAAAATTCGTTTCTTTTGATTCTGCAGTGTTCGTAGAAAAGATCATGCGGATGTCTCCAAATTTCAGTAAAATATATCTATTGATCCGGGCAGAGGATGATGAAACCGCCATCAAGAGATTCATAAGCGAGGTAAATTTGTTCCATAAAACCTAAGTTTACATTGTCACCATCAAACTAAATTTAAGAATACAAGATTGATTGTTGTCATCGATTTAGAACATGATCAGCTCATGAAAGGTAAAGTTTTGAATACAATTTACAGTGTAATGACGAATTGTTATTTTGAATTTGTTATAACGTTGATAACTTTATCCCTCGAGTGATTGTTGGATAAAATAATTCCTGTTCGTAGATAATTGAATGCGAAGCATTTCAACACCATCGTCAGAAGTTCGGAGATCAGTACAAGAAATTCATGCTTAGCAAGCTGATTCCTGTTGCGGGTGACATTATGGAGCCTAATCTCGGAATAGAAGACGCAGAAATGATGAACCGAATAATTGAAGAGGTGGATGTTATTGTGCATTCTGCAGCCGATACAGATTTTGATAGCCGATACGATGCGATCTTGAGAATGAATGTTGTTGGGACCCATCGGATGTTGGAGTTAGCAAAGAATTGCAAGAAACTTCACGTTTTCATGCATGTATCCACAGGTATATGATTCGTGTTGGCTAAGTACAAAAAAAAAAAAACATTCGCTTTTTAGTCTTGAGTTTATGAATTTGGTTTATTTTGTATCACGTAGCATTTGTCAATGGAACAACCAACGGGTTATTTCTGGAGGAGCTCCAGGAGAGTCGACAAGCAATGTTGTCAATGCTAGATGTGGACGCGGAGATAAAGCTTGCTGTGGACTTGACCGCGACGCTTCCCGAGAGCAAGGTATCCCAGAAAATGAGAGAAGTAGGATTAGCTAGGGCACAATCATATGGATTCAAGAACTGCTATGAGCTTTCCAAAGCCATGGGGGAGATGGTAATTCATCGCTCAAGAGGCCAACTACCTGTCGTAATAGTCCGGCCAAGCGTGGTTGAGAGCACCTATCAGGAGCCATTCCCTGGTTGGATCGAAGGGAACAAGTATGAAAGAATACATTTCTGGTATCTACCAAATAAAAGTTATTCTTACTTCATTGGGATCTGAAAAATTATATTCCTAAATCTGCAGAGTCCTGGAGCCAGTCATCATCTCTTACGGCAAAGGTCAACTTCCTGGTTTGGTTGGCAACCCCGAAGTAGTGCTCGACATTGTAAGAGTTCATTTTGTCCCCGTTAGTCTAGACATGAAGTCGCGGACATTAAGCAGGTTATTTTTGTTTTCGTTTCTGTCTTTCGTTTTCATTCAGGTTCCATTGGATCTATTGGTAAATGCAATGGTGGCTGTCATGGCGAAGCATGGGAAATCTACGAACCCTGGCGTGCCAACGTACAATATAACCTCATCGGCTGTTAACCCTCTCATTGTGTTCAATCTGTTCAAGAGTATCCGCACTCACTTCACTTCTGCACCTCTTGTGGATGCCAACGGAACTAGCATTCCGGTGGCGGAGATGAAATTCGTGGATTCTATTGATAAACTTCAGTTCCTCGTGGAGGAGGGCATGTTACGTAACAGTTTGAATACCAGCGAGAGCGGTTCAAGGAAGAACAAGAGGATCATTGAAGGAATCACTCGCATTGCGAGAGTATACGAGCCCTACTTCTTCAACCGAGTAAGGTACTCCATGGAAACCACTGCCATAGTTCAAAGGAAACCGATCATTAGTCACAACAACCAACCAAAGTGGTCATCTTTCATAAAAGCTAATTCCTTAGTCGAGGCATGCGCAGAGAGACCTAAGGATTTGTTTCGGTTTCACTGTTTGCAGGTTTGACAACCGCAACACAGAGAAGTTAATCAAGGAAATGTCGGCGAGAGAGAGGATGGATTACCCCATGGACGTGAGGAGAGTGGATTGGGAGCACTACATCACGAACATACATATTCCCGGCGTGAGAAAGCATGTCATGAAAAAACCCATGAAAATGACATGATAATGCCCGAGCTTGTTTACGGCCGCACGATTTCGAGTCCCGCGGATGCATTTCGACTTCCATGATCATTATCTACACGGCAATAACATGATTGCAACATATCAATCCGAAGCCTGTGAACTCGCATTATTTCTTCTTTTTTATGTCTTCACTTTTCTTACATACAAGCCCGCTACTGTCTTCACTTTTCTCGTGAGAAGTGTGAGATTCCGAAATTCGGTCATATAAACTTGTACTTTACTTTCATCCGACATTTACTCCTCTGATCCGGCCACATTCCAAGTGCTACGACTTTATTACCCCACATTCGTGCTGCTGTAGTGCTCATCGGATCAGAAAGTCGGCCCGAGCTCAGGCTTGGGGCTCGACAAAACATAGAAAGGATAAACACATTCACTCTGGAATCGAGGCCCGGGGAAAAAAAGATGATAAGATCATCCATCAGTCGAGGGAGATTATCAAGGAGATAGACATGGACTTCGTCCCAAAACTTCAAAACCCAGAGTCAGAAATGAAATCCCCGAATTCTTGTTGTTATTCAGTGACTTGTTCTAAGTTAAGTAGATAAGCGATGAGTGACTGACTTTGGAGTCAATGGAGGAGATTGATTGCCGTGAATAATAATACTTCCCTTTCACTCTCACTATCTCCATCGGCTTCATAGCGCGACTTTGACTCCTCCGGCGGCACCTTTGACGGGCCAGAAATTAATACCATTAAAAATTTTTTTAGTTTAAATTAATAATTGTTCACATAGTTTAGACGTGCACGGTTATCATATGTGACTCACTGCACTGCACATCCAATGCCTAGGGTGGAATTTTCAGCTCCGACGGCTCCTACGCAACTTGATCTATTGTTCTTCTGTATCAGGAGGTCGAGACTTCTACACAGCACCCCTATGCTCGGGAAGACCTCTTTCCATTCCGGCGGCATTCTCAACTCCTGCTCCACCCTGCAAGTACGACACTTCTGGCGTGCATCCGCACGATAGGAACTTTCGAGTATCAGTCGCTCGTAGTGCTAGAAATTTTCGATGTGTTTGGATCTAGCTTGTCCAACGGTCACTTCCGGAGTGAACATATGCTATGTGGGATATTCATCCCGTGTCCCCGCCTCCTTGGAACAGATTTCTTAGGACATTCCCAACCTCCACAAACTCTCGACTGTTACATTTAGGCCAACATAAATTCATGTTATTGCCTTCTTTGCATGAAACGAATAATTAACCCTTTTGGACTTTTCTTAAATAATAAACCCAGCAGCGGAAGGTTAGGCTTCTATAGACCACAAAACCATGAGTATCCGCGGATGGTTAATGTACAACCTTAAGGCTTCTGCTATTAAGTCCCTGCAGATTTGACTAGCCAAGGCGTGATCGGCAAAGTCTAGTCTATGTCCTAAAAGGCGCTTGTTGTAGTAGAAAGTTGGTACAAAACCTTGTAGGTTTTTAGACTACCAAGCTGTGATAAGTTAAAGCTCGATCAACGGGATTAGCTCTAGGATATTAAAGATTGTTGTAGCGGATAACGTCCGTAAAATAACGTGACTAAAAGTAAAACGACACTTCTGTTGAGGGGTAGCGATGTTATATCCACACTCTCCTCCCATTCCATGACTTTTCTGAGGATGAACGTGAGTTATGGGATAATACTTTTTTTTTTGCTGTGGGGGAGAAAAACGATTAAACTCACTATTTTCGTCGTGTCGGCTTCTTAGTGACTTTTGACACATGGCGACACCTTTGACGGGTCAAATATTAATATGACACGAATTTTTAAAAAGATAAGTTATTTAAAAAAAGTTTTAGAAAACTAAGTTTAAATTAATAATTTCTAAATTATACGGGTGGTGGTCATCGGTTTCGGTAAGGTAGTTTCGGGATGGTGGAACCTCGAACCTAGCATTCTTGACTTTATAACCTAAAAACTACTAAAAGATATCTTGAATTAGTAAACTACTAAAATTTTATTGTGCGTAAATGGTACATTTTTCTAAGTCCATTGACCCCATACATTTGTACTAAAATTGTACAAAGCCCGAAAACCCATACATTTTTAGTACTAAACTTATACATTTCACTGTTTAGTTAATTACTAAAAAATTACTATTTATTTTAGTACATTCTTCCTAAAACTTTGTAGAACTTTTTTTAAAATTAACCTTATAACCGTACAAATCTCTTGAGTCATGGGACATACTTTTTTTGCTGTGGGAGAAAATGATTAAAGATTAGATAACGATGACCAACTTAAACTCACTATTTCCATCTTATTTGTCGTCAGCTTCTTAGTGACTTTTGACTGCTGGCACCTTTGACGGGCCAAAAATTAACATGACATGAATTTTTAAAAGGATAAGTTCTTTTTTTAAATAAGTTAAAACAAATTAAGTCTAAATTAATAATTTCGGTTGGGTAGTTTCTTGAAGGTGGAACATAAAACCTACTGTACTAATTCAATCTTAAAAGATATCTTGAATTTGTAAAGTACTAAAATTTTACTGTTCATAAATGGTGCGTTCTTCTAAGTCCATTGACGTTTCTTAGTACACACGATGACTGGCTGACTTTGGAGTCAAAGGAGATTGATTGGGCGGCACCTTTGACGGGCTAAAAATTAATACGAGATGAATCTTTAAAAAAGTTTTTAAAAAACTAATAATTTCTAAAATATATGATTTATTTTATTTAAATAAATTTTGATGTTGATAATTCTTTAGTCTCGGAGAAAGTTTGAGCAACATTAAAAAATTAATTAACTAAAATTCGGCCTTCAAAATTGCCCTTCAGTTTTTTTTTGTGCTCGTCACCATCCTTATGATTTATCAACATATTATTCTAGGGCAAAGGCCATATGAATCAAGGAATCATATTGATATGCGTGTGATGTCCAACTATTACTACTTAAACCAATTTTTCGGTCGCATTAAATGTCTGACGTCCGAAGGAGTTGGTCCTACGAACAAATATCGACAGAATCGACAAGTCGGCAATGGCAGATATTCTTTATCTTCAATACTGGCCATGCAGATATTCTTTATCTTCAATACTGGCCACTGGTGGAAGAGTCTTCCCATGAGTCATGGATATTTTTATAAAAATGTACGAAAAATTATTAATAATTACTTAGAAAAAAATACTAAAACTGGACAGTAACTTTTTAGTAATGTCTATGTACACGTTTAGTACTATACATGTATTAAAAATAAAAAAAGATTAGTAACCGTGCGTAGTTAAACATACTTACAAGTACGTTTAGCTGCTTCTAAACCGACAATCGATATAAAAAAAAGCACAGTAAAGGATTGGTTTCCCAACTACTCGTTGCCTCAACTTCCTGCTCCTCTGAAACTCCTAGCAACTACACCACTGTCGCTCAATCACGCCAATGCAGACGTCAGAACGAATCGAATACCAAATATTAGGCTAGGAAATAATCTTCGTGCTCCTCGTGAATGCTAAAATCGAAATAAGAAATCGAACGATTATGGATAGATAAGGCCATGGGAAGAGATTGATTTTGTTTTTGGTTTTTCTAGACTGACTGCCTTTGCCTCAGCATCACAGACTGTCTGTCCCCACTTTTTGCTTCTTCTTGTTATTCAATGACTTGTTCTAAGTTAAGTAGACAACCGATGACTTGACTGACTTTGGAGTCGATGGAGCCGTGAATGATACTTCCTTTTTGCTCTCCGTCTTATTTATCTTCGTCCGCTTCTTAGTGACTTTGACTGCTCCTGACACCACGGGCCAAAAATTAATACGACATGAATCTTTAAAAAAAACTTAATAATTTCTAAAATATATTGGTGTCCAACAAAATGGCATCGAGTATTATTCTAATGTAATTATAAACATTAAATATGATTTATTTTATTTAAATAAAATTTGCTATTGATGATTATTTAATCCAGGGCGAGTTTGGACAACATTAAAAAAATTAAAATTAAAATTTGGCCTTTAAAATCGCCCTTCAGTTATTTTGTGCTCGTCACCGTACTTAGTCTTCCCTCTCCCCTCCCTCTCGCCTCCTCTCTTTGTTTCAAAGGAGGAGCATCGCGGGTTTTGAAAATCCTTTCTTTTTTTAAAAAAATTGAAAGACGAGTTTCCAAAACCCGCCCTAGCGACTGTAAATTCGATATTTTGAAAACTTCACCATAGTTTAAAACTAACCATGTAATAGTACAAATCTCTTAAGTTAAGGGATACACTTTTGCTGTGGGAGAAAATGATTAAAGATTAGACAGCAACGACTGATTTAAACTCACTATTTCTGTCTTATTTATCATCAGCTTCTTATTGACTTTTGACGGGCCAAAAATTAATATGACATGAATTTTTGAAAGGATAAGTTCTTTAAAAAAGAGTTAAAAATATTTAAGTTTAAATTAATAATTTCTAAAAAATACGGGTGGTGGCTATCGGGTCATCAGGTTTCGATTAGGTAGAACCTTGAACCTAGGCTTCGTTAATTTTATAACCTAAAATCTACTGTACTAATTCAATCCTAACCAGATATCTTGAATTAAAATAAAGTACTAAAATTTTAATGTTCATAAATGGTACATTTTCTAAGCCCATTTGACGTTTTTTAGTACAAACCCCATACATTTGTACTAAAATTTGAAGGGCCAAGTACTAAAGTCCGACGCAACCCAAGGAAATTTAGTATTCATTTTGAGGACATTTTTCAAAGTAAGTACCATTGATTTTTAATACCTTTTTTTTCTAAAACATTTTGAGTACTAAACTTTAATTTAGTGTTTTCTTCCTAAAACATTTTTAGTACATATTTCACTGGTTAATTAATTACTAAAAATTACTGTTTATTTTAGTGTTTTCTGCCTAAACATGTTTAGCATTAAACTTGTACGTTCCTAATGATTGGAAATGTACATGGCCACAGCCTCGTTGAACTAGGGAACCAGATTCACGAGTTCACGATGGGTGAAAAATCTCATCCTCAGGGCGAGTGAATTTGCGTGAAGCTCGCCGAGATCACGAATTCCTTGAGATTAGAAGGGTACGTCCCTCATACGAGGAACGTGTTTGTCGACTTTGAGGACGAGGAGAAGGAGTTCGCACTGTCCTATCACAGCGAAAAGATAGCCATGGCTTTCATGCTCATCAACACGGGTGCAGGAGTCCCGATAAGGGTGGTGAAGAATCTGCGAATCTGCGCAGATTGTCACCTGGCGATGAAGCTCATATCGAAGATCTATGGAAGGGAGATCATCGTTCGGGATCGAAACTGGTTTCACCATTTCAACGATGGCACGTGCTCTTGCAAGGATTAATGGTAAGGGAGAACTTGTGCTCTTTCTCCAGGAACACAGAAGAATGATAGAAATCGATTTGATGAACTTAACACAAGATTTAATATAAACAGAGCATTATCCTTCATTCATTCATTCAGGTGGCAAAGAGATGGAGATAATAATGGGATTGAGTTATTTCAGCTACCACCACCAAACATACAACCAGTCGGGGGTACAATCCATCAGGCTCGTATTCTGGCTTCGGAGCTTCATCCCACCAGAGATTTGATGGATCGTAATTTCCCAGCGGCCACGCGGATGTCCATCCTTTCTCCAGGCGACTCACTACAACATGCGACTCCGATTTCAAACACCTTCGCTAGACCTTCTATAATCGTTCGGGGAGCACGGGCGATCGATCCTTCTCCAAACTCATTTTAAAACAGACGAGGGTCTGCTATTTCGCCCAAGCTTTCCGGCAATGCGGCCTCGCAGTGGCTTCGGATGTTGCACGCATCCTGGAACATGTTGTCGGTCGGCCTCTTTCCAGTAAACATCTCCAGCAGAAGAATTCCGTAGCTGTAAACATCGCCTTCCCTCGACACTTGGCTTCCCATTCCATACTCTACAAATATTTCGTATTAAATGGCCTATGCTACGAGTACAAGCTAACAATTATTGGAAACCACATTTACATAAAATCGACGCACCTGGAGGGCTGTAGCCGACTGTCCCTCTCACTCCCGTCGAGCTTACTTGAACAACAACATCATCAGCAGAGAGAATTCTCGTGAGGCCGAAATCACCGACGTGTGCTATCATATCCGAGTCCAGGAGAACATTGCTTGGCTTCAGATCGCAGTGAATCAGCAGCATGTCACAATCATGATGGAGATACTCCACAGCACAAGCAGTGTCCATGGCAATACTCAGCCTATGCCTTAAACTTAACTTCCAGCGAACTCCCTTATGTGTAACTTTATGATGCAACCAATCGTCCAGGCTTCCATTTTCCATGTACTCATACACAAGCGCCTTAAAATCATTACCTTGGAAGTCGATGGTCGAGCAAACAGAAGAAATCTTAATTAGATTTCGATGTCTGATTTTCTTTAATACCTCACACTCTGCCATAAAACTTTTCGAAACTGCTCTAGTTCGGAGGTCGAGAACCTTAATGGCCACCACATTACCGGAGTTTCCAAGGATCCCCTTATACACGGAACCAAAACCACCGGCACCGATCAAGTTATCTTGATTGAGCCCATCAGTCGCCCCGAGTATATCCTCATACGAAATTTGTGGAAAAGGGCATATGTGAACCAACCAAGACTTCGACTTTACGTTTCTTTTTCTTTTTCTGTCCATGCAACGACGCGATGCAATCAACAAAAGCACAACAAACAGGAAAGCAATCCCACCGGCAACCGCAATGTTGATCTTCAACATGGTTTTTCTTCCGTGTTTCCGTTTCGATGTAGGACATCTTGGTAAGTTCAATGCAGAAATCTCGCCACAGAGTTTGTAATTTTCCATGATCGAGATCCTTGTGGCATTTAGGAAAACTCCGTTATTTGGAACTTTTCCTTCGAAATGGTTGAAAGATAAGTTGAGGTATGTGAGCTGAAAGTCTCCTAAGAATTTCGGTACCCGGCCAGAGAAGTTATTCTGTGATAAGTCTAGTTGTTGAAGTCCTTTCAGAGGAGATAGAAACGGGGTGATGTTGCCTTGGAACATATTATTCCCAATGTCCAAAACCACCAAGCTGGTGCATCCACCAAGAGTTTTCGGGACTGGACCAGATAGTCAGTTCCCGTGCACGTCTAATATTGCTAAGTTCTTCAGATTGCCGACTTCATCTGGCAGTGTGCATGTTAATTTATTCTCAGATAAATCGAGAAAGTATGATAAGGAAGAAATACCTAAGACTTGCGCTGGTATAGCTCCACTCAGGTTGTTCTCGAAGAGATCCAAAGCGATCAACTTTTGGCAATTTCCGAGACTTGCGGGAACACTCCCACTGAATGCGCTCCCTCGCAACGACAGTTTCGTCAACATAGTCAAATTTCCGAGAGAAGATGGGATTTCCCCGATGAATTTGTTGTAGTTTGCTCGTAGGTCCTTCAACTTGTGGAGGTTACCGATTTCCTTTGGGAGCATACCATTCAACGGATTCCTGCCGATACTTAGATATTCCAGGTTGTGAAGATTCCCGATGCTTGAAGGGAGGGTCCCCGTCAGCTGATTGGACCAGAATGCCAAATAGTTCAAGTTGGAAGACCTGTTCCCAGTAGACCGAGGCAACGCACCTCCGAAATTGTTTAAACTGAAATCCAGAACAGTTAGCTCCGTGGAATTGAGGGACTCGATGAATTTCAAGTCTCCCGACTCGACGTTTCCCAATTGATTATTACCAATATGAAGCCGCCTCAACTGGTTAAGATTTTTGAGATCGGGTACCAATCCGGTGAAATTGTTCCGGGTCAACCCTATGCCCCGTAAGTTCGTTGCGTTTGCTGTTATTGAAGGGGGAATTGGTCCGGTCAACTGATTAGCATTGAAATTGATGAACTGGAGATTGGGAAGAGTGATTCCGCGATCCAGAGGGAGACCTTCCTTGAGTTTGTTGTCCGTGAACTCTATGATCGTCAGAGAGGTTATGTTGAAAATCGAGGCAGGTACCGAACCGGAAAAGTAGTTTCCTGCGAGATTAATCCATTCCAACCTTCGCAATTGCCCAAAAGATGCTGGGATGGGGCCGCTGAAACCATTAAATTCTCCGCTTACGTCCTTCAGAGACGATAAGTTGCCGAAGAAATCAGGGAAACTCCCGGTGATTTTGTTTTTGCTGACATGGAAGAGTCCAAGCTTCGACAGAGTGGATAATCCACGAGGTATTTCTCCAACAAGCTGGTTGTTCCCCAGAAGGATACCTTGTAGGCTTGTGCAACCAGAGATGTTCTCCGGTAGCTGACCCGAAAACGAGTTATTATCCAGGCCCAACCCTGCCAGCTGACGCAAGTTCCCGATTTCAGGGGGCATTTCGCCTGCAAAACCATTGTCGTTGAGGTCTAATATCCTGAGGAAGCTGAGATTTCCGATGTAGGGAGACAAGGAGCCCCCCAGTTTGTAGCCAGGGAGCACTAATTTGGTGACGCGGGGACGTCTCCTGCTGCAAGTTATGCCAGGCCAACGACAGAAGTGGACGGTGTCATTCCAAGAGCTGAGTACCCCGTCGGGGTCGTCAAGTATCCGGCCCCTGAACTCGAGCAACGCAGCCCGGTCGGTTTCGTTGGCCTTAGGCAGTGCTGCTCCCTGAACAATAATCAGAGAAAACAGGAGGAGACAAGTGAATAATATGATAATATGATAAAAGCAGAGGGGGATTGTAGTGAATCCATCCATAATTATGTTTGATAGATGATAAGTAGTAACTTTCCACTTCCCCCGCTGTACTAAAAATCTCAAGGCACATCTTTTTATATATAAATATATCTTCATTTACTAATATTTGTTTTAATGTTTGAAAAGTAGACGAGAGATGACTATGGAGAAGAATAGTTTTACTCCTCCGGTCGTCAAGTTATCAACAATTTCCAAACTCTCGGGGGGTCAAACTTAATTTGATCTTTGCCAACGCATCACAGACTGTCCGTCCCACTTCTTCTTCTTTGTAGAGATTTTACAGCGGAAAGAATCTAAAGAATTGTAACCGAATGAATAATAAATGATTACAATAAATAAGCATTCACATTATGTTTACAATACTCTCCATTAAATGTCCATTACGATACTGCCTCGTTAAAAACATTTTCAAGAAAATCCCGTTGAAAAGAACCATGGTAAAGGATAAAAGATCATTGTATATAGTAGTAAGATTACTTTAAATTTCCAAGTTTGCGCATTCTAATTTTATGCACCTCTTTCAAAAATTGTTGTAGGCAAAGCCTTTGTGAATAAATCTGCCAAATTTTCTGATGAACGTATTTGTTGAACATCAATATTACCACTCTTCTGGATATCATGGGTGAAAAAGAATTTCGGAGATATATGTTTCGTTCAATCACCTTTTATATATCCTCCCTTTAATTATATACAAAAGCATTAAAGAAAATAAAAACAATCATAACGACAACAAAAAGACTCAAAACATATAATTAGGTAATCATACAATTTTGTTTTAAAAATAAATAAACACATCAAGAGAAATAAAATTAAATAACATTATTATTTTCATGCTCGACAAGAAAATCAGATATGTCAAATTGGGATAAATCATCAAAGCCAAAATCTATTCTTTCATCACCGGAAGCCTTCTATTGTTCTTACATTAGTACCTTAGACCAGATCTTATAGGAATTTTAATGGTCTTGCTATGGTTTTTATGTATAAGTGTCTCTAAGACACGCCTAAACCGTTTCTGAATGGACTGTTTCTACCTTCTGCAATTATGGTTTACCTTCTGCATAGCCATTCTTCTCCGTTTTTACCTTAGACTCTTTCTGATATGACAAAAAGGGGGAGGGACCTCGGAGATATTCGGAGAAATAGGAAGTAACGATTAAGGGGGAGGTGAGATTTAAAGAGATATAGCCAAAGCTAATTCTCAAAACCTCAAGAATTCTTGAATATTTAGCGGGATAGAAGGTTAAACTTACTATGAGGGATATCAACCTTCTATAGGGCATGCAAAATTTGAGTACAACTCATTTTTGCTGGGAGTGCAGAAGCACATACTACTGTCGGGCTAAATATACAGGAGCCTTGTCCCTATGATATGTTCAAGCTATATGCTTGTACAGAAACTTTTGCAATATGCAAAAGAAAAAGCTTGTTCAAGCTTCTATATAGTGTTAGACTATTACAGTTTCTATCTGAGGGGGAGTTTGATACGTGAACTCGCATTAACATATCTCTTATGGATGAATGT
Organism: Melastoma candidum; assembly: GCA_023653495.1. Taxonomy (NCBI): domain Eukaryota; kingdom Viridiplantae; phylum Streptophyta; class Magnoliopsida; order Myrtales; family Melastomataceae; genus Melastoma; species Melastoma candidum. The sequence goes on along the minus strand of CM042890.1, from coordinate 17,557,103 downwards.
TTCTTAATTATCAAAAAGGGAGAGTTTGTTGATATGGTTTTGATAGTGTGTCCACAGCAGGTTTGACATGCTATGACTTTACAGAAGTTGTAAAAAAATGATATGCTTCCTAAAAAATGAAAAATATCAAGAAAATATTTTCTCCATCTTCCAATGATCATTTCAGATCAAATAACGTGATTAGAAAATATTTTCATAATTAGATATTTTTAATAATTAATTAATGGTTAATTAATTATTGATTATCTTAATTATTTTATTAATTCAAATGAGGAATATTCTTAAAAATATTATTTGAATTAATATTAAATACCTATCTGGTAAAACAAAAAAATGATTGAAAGTTAAAATTAACATATTTTTCCAAATCAAAAAAATTATTTTATTATTTTTTAAAAATTCTATCAAACCTTTTGTAAAGAATAACGCTATTTAGAAATCACTTTCATATAAATTTTTCACATGAATTTCGTCCAGATACATTGATAAACTTATCTGGAATGAATTATCTCATTTTGGAAAGAAATGATTGATTATTTCCATCCATAGAAAGTTAGCCGAATGTTCTATAAGGCATTATCTAGGTACTAAAACATCAAATTAAACAAAAATAATTTTGAATAGTCCCTAACGGATATATGCACGAGCCTATAATTAGAATTCCCAGGTTGGAAATAAAATATTTTTTCTTTCCAACTATAGAAGGTTGTTGACTAAATCTGGCTCCAACAATCTATAATACAATATCTGGTGATTGGATGATTAGATCATTGCGAAATCAAATAGAAATTATTCCCAATCATTTTATGTATCTTGAAAATGAATCTGGTCGGCTTTTATTTTAGAAAAATAAATTTTCTTAAAAACAGAAGGTTAGAACCGTTGTACAAGTGAAAAGATTAAAAACCATAGTTCAGTCTAATTTTTCAAAAAAGCGTGATGAGTCTTGACATTTCAGCAACGTTATTGTGGTGCTTTAACGTGTGTGTGAGTGTGCAAGACGGATTCTCCAGGCGAGCGTTCTCGCAGGAGGTGACTACAGCATGTTGAAGCCGCTTCGGAGACGCCGGTGACTACGGATCCGAAGGACTCGATCGAAACATTGTCTGTAACGTCGGACTGCATGCAACAGGGCCTTGGGAGAAGGGTCGCTGGTTGGCGAGTCGGCGTACAGAGTTAGTCGGAGAGAAGGAGTCCACAGCAGGTGTAAGCGGTAAGGGAGGTTCGACCTTCTGTAGTTGCTTATTTGTTTGTCTGTTTCTTTGCAGCAAATGTGCATCGGTGAAGCCACCCGTAGGCGTTATTGGTTGCGAATCTGAAGAACTTGGCCGGGGAAGCTGCTTGTAACGCCGGGACTGCCTCCCTTTCATTTTTATGTAAATGGAAGGGAGATGGTGAAATAAGAAAAGCAACGTGAATTATATCAATTATATAATGTAAACATCGCCTTCCCTCGACACTTGCCTTCCCATTCCGTACTCTACAATATTTCAACGGCTGCTTATATTACTGAGTACGAGTTGACAAATATCCAAAACCACATTTACATAAATTGATGCACCTGGAGGCTGTAGCCGACTGTCCCTCTCACTCCCATCGAGCTTACTTGCACAACAGCATCATCAACTGAGGGAATTCTTGTAAGGCCGAAATCGCCGAACTTTGCTATCATCTCCGGATCTAGGAGAACATTGCTCGGCATCAAATCGCAGTGAATCACCGGCACGTCACACTTATGATGATACTCCACAACACTTGCAATGTCCACTGCTATACTAAGTATATGCCTTAAACTCAACTTTACCAATTGAAATCAAATCACAAATCAAATCACAATATTCATTTATTTGCAAAAAAAATATGCATTTAATTTTTAATAACTTTAGTTACTTGTTGGCTTAGGATATAATTGACTATGAGTCAGGGTTTTCATGCTTCCATGACATTCTTCTAAAATATATGGGTGGAGTGGGTCCTATGTTTGGTTATGTTTTTTGTATCAGATTTTTCTTCTTTCTTTTTTTTTTATAAAAAAGTATATTACTTTGAACTAAATATCCTCCACGATGGATATCCTCACAAATCGGGTTGTATGGCAGAGTAAAGGAAACAGAGGCATGCGTGTGGAATTATTGGAATTAATCACAAAGCAAGGTTCAACGCCCGTAAAACAGAAACACAACCTTTTTTAGCAAATACCACTTTCTTCATATCTAGCGTAAGAGTTAGTAATTGGGAATCCTCGAACCAGTTTTTCTGACTTAAACCGTTTTATAAATAAGTCGGTGGCGACTCCGTAATAGCATACATAGGTTAAGCAACACCAACCTTTTTATGCAACAATCTTGGATAGGTGAAGGCGACACGAACCCCTCCCTGAACCTCTCGAGACTTCCTTCTCGGGCCATGCTATGCTTTTTGCCGTCACAAATCAGGCCGTTCTTACGCGTGATCTCAATCTCACATGTATTAAATTCATTATATTCTACTGACCTTATCAATTTTTAAATATATATTTTTTTCCGGTGATCAATTATCTTACCAAAATTACTATGTTTTCAAATATTATATATTTTAATATACGGGAGCCATGTTTGCAACAGTGATCTTGTGTACATAACAATTTGGAATATTTATCTAAATCTTATTGCAACCGGTTGAGCCTTTACATTTGCTCTTTTAAGACACCAATTTGATGAAGATTTGAGATAAACAGAGCATCATATGATTCAGATTCAGGGTGGCAAATAGATAATAACTGGAGTCGAGCTATTTCAGCTACCACCAGCAAACGTACATTCTGTCTGGGTTCGAATCTCAACGACTACGTTACATCTGAGCAGTATTCGGGATCCGGAGCTTCAGCCCACCACAGATTTGATGGATCGTAGTTTTGCTGCGGCCACGTGGATGTCCATCCTTTCTTCCGGCCACTCACTACAACATGCGACTCCGATTTCAAACATCTTCGCCAGACATTCTTGAATCCTTCTTGGAGTACGGACGCTCGATTCTACTCCAAACTCATTTAAAAACAGACAAGGGTCTGCTACTTCTCCCGCTCTTTCTGGCAATGCGGCCTTGCAGTGGCTTCGGATGTTCCAAGCATCCAGGAACATGTCGTCGGTCGGCCTCTTTCCCGTAAACATCTCCAGCAGAAGAATCCCAAATCTGTAAACATCGCCTTCCCTCGAAACTTGGCTTCCCATTCCATACTCTACAATATTTCGTGTTAGGCCGCCTATATTACTGCGAATGAGCTAACAATTATCGAAAACCACGTTTACATAAAAATTCACGCACCTGGAGGGTTGTAGCCGACTGTGCCTCTCACTCCCGTCGAGCTTACTTGCACAACAACATCATCGGTGTAGAGAATTCTCGTGAGGCCGAAATCACCGACTTTTGCTGTCATCTCCGCATCTAGGAGGACATTGCCCGGCTTCAAATCACAGTGAATCACCGGCACCTCACACTCCTGATGTAGATACTCCACAGCACTTGCAATGTCCGTAGCAATACTCAACCTATGCCTTAAACTTAACTTCCGGCTAACTCCCTCGGATGTAACTTTAGGATGCAGCCAATCTTCCAGGCTTCCATTTTCCATGTACTCATACACAAGCGCCTTAAAATCATTACCTCGGAAGTCGATAGTCGAGCAGACAGTAGAAATCTTAACGAGATTTGGGTGTCTGATCTTCTTCAATATCTCACACTCGGCCACAAAACTCTTTGAAGCTGCTCGAGTTCGGAGGTCGAGAACCTTAATGGCTACAACATTATCAGAATTTCCAAGGATCCCCTTATACACGTAACCAAAACCACCGACACCGATCAAGTTATTTTGATTGAGCCCACTGGTTGCCTTGATTATATCCTCGTATGTAATTTGTGGAAATGGGCCTTTGGGAACCAACCCATACTGTGACCTCACGTTTCTCCTCCTTTTCCTGTTCATGCAACGATGCGATGCAAGCAGCAAAAGCAGAACAAACAGGAAAGCAATCCCACTGGCAATCGTGATGAGAATCTTTGACAACATTTTTTTCCTTCCGTGCTTTAGTTTAGAAGTAGGACATCTTGGTAAGTTCAACGCCGGAATCCCACCACAGAGTTTGTAATTTCCCATTACCGAGACCCCCGTGGCATTTAGGAAAACTCCTTTATTTGGAACTTCTCCCTCGAAATGGTTGAATGATAGGTTGAGGTATGCGAGCTGGAAGTCTCCTAAGAATTTCGATACCCAGCCAGAGAAGTTATTATGCGATAAGTCTAGATGTTGAAGACCTTTCAGAGGAGATAGAAATGAGGTGATGTTGCCTTCAAACAGATTATTCCCAATGTCCAACCACACCAAGCTGGTGCATCCGCCGAGAGTGCTCGGGACCTGTCCAGACAGTCTATTCTCGTGCACGTCTAAATTTGCTAAGTTCTTCAGATCACCGACTTCATTTGGCAGAGCACCAGTTAATTTGTTCTGAGATAAATCGAGAAAGTATGATAAGGAAGAAATACCTAAAACTTGCACTGGTAGAGCTCCACTCAGGTTGTTCTCGGAGAGATCCAAACCGATCAACTTTTGGCAATTTCCGAGACTTGCGGGAATACTCCCACTGAATGCGCTCCCTCCCAACCCCAGCATTGTCAACATGGTCAAATTTCCAAGAGAAGTGGACGGTATCATTCCACGAGGTGAACACACCATCGGGGTCATCGGGTATGCGGCCCCTAAACTCGAGCAATGCAGCCTGGTCGGATTCGTTGGTCTTAGCCACCGCTGCTGCCTGGATAAAAAAAGAAAGCATGAGGCAAGTGAATAATATTATAAAAGCAGAGCGTGAAACCATAATTATTTTTGATGACTAGTATTAGTAAGTAGTGAGTAACCCAACTCTACTCTTTGGTGGCATTTTTGCCATTTATAACCTCCCCATTTCACGACAACCCCCAACATTACGGCTTTATGTAAAATTTTTTATATTCATAATGTAACCGCTCGTTTCTGACTTTTCACATAGAAAAGTCGGGATGTCCGTCCTACACTCAGTTCGGACGTGCACGGTTACTAAAGTCATGACTCATTGCACTGCACACCCAGTACCCACGACTCCCACGTAACTTGTTCTATTGTCCCTCTATATCAGGAGGATGAGATTTCTGCACAGCACCCCTGTGCTCGGGAGAACCTCTTTCCACTCCGGCGGGTTCCCAAATCTTGTTCTATCCTATAGGCACGAGACTTGTAGCGAGCACTCACAAGTGTGTGTCTAACTGCTCAAACTCTGTAAGGTTAAGAATTCCCTGCAAAAAGACATAACAAGAACGGTTTCTTGCCGATGGGTTAGCAACTAATTACTGCGATCAGCATAGGAATTCACTTAGCCATCCTCAGACGATTCACAACCGCTCGTTGAACGCACCGAGGATACACAATCCCTCTCATGACGACCAAGGTGGCACACAGCCCTTGGGACTCAAATGGTAGCTTCCTATAGTTAATTAATTTCATACAAATGAAATAATTAAAATATCATGTATATATAATTGACCTGACAACAATTTCAAGTTCCATTTGTGCGGCAAATGTAGCACACTTTGAATAGTTTTCATTCTGGCTCCAGGAGCGTATGTCTCAGTGAAATGAACTGCGGGCTGTTGTAAGTAACGGTTTGCTACGAGACGAGCTTTGTGCTTCTGTATACTTACATCTTCATTGAATTTTATTTTGAACACTCATTTTAAGCCAATTGCTTCTTTTCTTTTAGGAAGGTCTACTAGAGACCAAGTATCATTTTTCTCGATATTAAACATCTCTTCTTTCATTGCATTTCTCCACTTTTCTTCTTTTTCGACCTCTTCAATATTCTGCGGCTCAAATAGCAAGTGCAAAATTAGGTTGCTCGTAAACTTCTGTTAATGAGCGATACCTTCTTGGTTGCATATCACCAGCATAACCTTCATTCTATGAATTTACTATTGAGGAACTAGCTGTCGTTGTATCTATGAGATTTGAGGAAGGCACTACTGCTGGTGCTTCTGGATAAGGAAACGTTGGCCGAGTCTGAGAAGACTCGTTCTCCCATTTCCATGCTGCATTCTCATAGAAAATAATACCGTTTGAAATTACAAGATTGTTAGTCTTTGGGTCAAACAAACGATAACCTGTAGATTCTTCACTGTAAACAATAAAGATTACCTTCTCAGTCTTCACATCAAACTTCTCCTTTTTCTTCATCAAAAGAGCATATGCAACACATCCAAATACCTTCAAGTGATCAACCGTGGGTTTCCTCTTATGCCGTGCTTCATAAGGTGTCTTGTTTTGAATGGCTTTCTTTGGTGATCGATGGAGAATGTACGCCGTTGTGTTCACAACTTCGGCCCACATTGAATTCGAAAGACCCTTGCCTTTGAGCATACTTTGAGCCATCTCAACATTAGTCCTGTTCTTCCTCTCAGCAATGCCATTCTGCAGAGGTGAGTACTTTACAATAAGTTGTCGATGTATGCCTAGCTACTTGCAATAATCTAGAAACGGCTTGTAAATAAATTCTGCTCAATGATATGTCCTCAAAGTCTTTATTTGATATCCACTTTGCTTCTTTGCATTCGCTTTGAAACTCAAGAAAGTACACCCATATCATACGAGTGTGATCATCGACAAATAAGAGAAAGTATCTCCTCTCACTGATTGTTGGAGTTTGGGTTGGAGCACAGATATCAGCATGCCCTAATTCAAGAGGGGTTTTAGCACTCCAAGGGATATTGGGAAAAGAAAGACGATGTTGCTTCCCCTCCCATACACACATCCTGCATAGATGCACATTGCTATTAGTTGGATTTTTTGGAGGACCTATGACCATATTCCTCTCTCTAAATAACGTTAGACCCTTGTGATTCAAATGTCCATATCGTAGATGCCATAACTAATCTTCATCAACAACTTCACTCTTCAATGCAACATTCAAGGATGGATTAAAAGGTTCAGTTCCACAAAATTCTCAGTGACAGAGTACAGACCAGAAGATTAGTACCATAGGAACTTGTTACGCAGCACAGACCAGAAGATTCTATACTATAGTAACGCAGGCATAATCCATATCAGAAAGTTCTGTATCGAAGTGTTAACCCTCAGATCAAGAGATTATGTACCAAAAGCGTCAATATCCTATAACACATATCCAAGGATTCTGTTTCTCAGATGGTATAGCATAAACCGTACGGTTTTGTACAAAAAGTGTGTTAATCTTTAACAAACCAAAACGGTCCGTACTAGAAATGACTTGAGTTAAGCACAAATTGTAAAGGTCTGTACTGGGGTAACCAGTTGCACATGCTGGTGTGACTAACAAAAGTAACGTTTGGTCGGACGTTTCTCTTAGGCAGTGTCCTCTCCTGTACAGCAACCGGCTGTGACTTCCTCTGAGACTTTTCATTCTGGCGATGTCTCCACCTGTACAGCTCTCAGCCGTGACTTCCCGTGCGCGATCCCTTGAGATCTCGACTGAGCATACACAACGCCTTTACTCAAGGCTTCTCCGGGCATACACATTGCCTTTGCTCTAGGTTTCTCCGAGCATACACAACGCCTTTGCTCTAGGCTTCTCTTACGCACGCAGAACACTACACCATAGAAACCGGTTAGTCCCTCACCTTCTGTGCTCCAGGGGTTCAGCCCTTCTCTCCGGCCCACTGTACGTTGCCAACGTCGATCACCTGCCGCACACTTCCAACAACGTCACCTGCAGCTTCCAATCGAGTCCCTCGTGACCTCTCGAGTCACTCTCCCAGAAGGTTTCACCAACGATAAAACTTTCCGCAACTAGTGCTCCTCGTGTGTGACTAACTCAAACTCAAACAAAAGAAGCTACAAAACTCAGCACACGCTCTCAGAATTATACAAGAATAATAATGCACAAAAGTTATTGGAGAGCGTGGCTTAATGATCCGATTTATACAAATATATTCTAAGTAAAAAGTGGAAGGTAATCTTCACGATCAGCCTTCTACAAAATAGAAATAGAGGAATCAGATAAAATAATATATAATTTACAATTTCGTCACTCCCCTAGCATATATTCGTATATGTAATTAATCATATCAAATAACAACAAGATAAGACATAATTCTCATGAATACTGCACTACAGAAGGTTGTGGCTGAATCTGATCAATAACCTTCTATAAATGGAAATAATAAAAGATTAACTTCTATATGAATGAAGATTGATGCCATTCTCTTTAGGACACTAAAATAAATGTATCTAGACTGATGGTGATGATTAGCAATCCAAATAACGGTCACAACAGGAGATTATATTTCCTTCTTTGAGAAATATAATTCCTAATGGAATTATGTTGAAATGTAATCTATACAAATTGATCACACGATCTCTTTCAAATGGGAAATTCGGACATTGAAGATCTCTTGTTCAAATATCAACAATCACGTCCACCTACCAGAGCACAATGAAAGTATGTTTTTTTAATTAAAGTTTTTTAAAAAGTAGGACGTCATGTATTATCTTCTTTTCAATTGTAAATCACACGCGAGCACCATAAAATTATTTAACTTAAAATAAAGTAAGAGCACCCGACAAATATTTTGACAATGTAATAAGTTAAAAGAAATGGATGGATGGAGGACAATGTAAGAGCGCGGTTTTGTGTGGTGATGACGATGCCGATCATGGAGAGGTTTAGTCGCTTAGAGAGGCTGGTGGGTGATCCCCCTTCTGACAATGCCGATCATGCGATACCTCATTGTTTGCATATCACCGGCATAATCTTCATTCTCTTAATTTACTATTGAGGAACTAACTGTTGTTGTATTTATGAGATTTGAGGAAGGCACTACTGCAGGTGCTTCTGGATAAGAAAACGTTGGCTGAGTCTGAGAAGACTCGTTCTCCCACTTCTTTGTTAATCTTTGGGTCAAACAAACAATAAACCTTACTTTAGATTTTTCACTGTAACCAATGAAGATTAACTTCTTACTCTTCTCATCAAACTTCTCCTTTTTCTTCGTCAAAAGAGCATATGCAACACATCTAAATACCTTCAAGGGATCAACCATGAGTTTCCTCTTATGCCATGCTTCATAAGGCGTCTTGTTTTGAATGGCTTTCGTCGGCGATCGATTGAGAATGTAAGCCGTTGTATTCACAACTTCGGCAGACAATGAATTTAAAAGACCTTTCCCTTTGAGCATACTTCGAGCCATCTCAGCAATAATCACGTTCTTCCTCTCAGTAACACCATTCTGCTGAGGTGAGTACTTTATAGTAAGTTGTCGCTAGATGCCTTGCTACTTGCGATAATCTAGAAACGACTTGTAAATAAATTCTCATCCACGATATGTCCTCAAGGTCTTTATTTGATATCCACTTTGCTTCTTTGTATTCGCTTTGAAACACAAGAAAGTAATGAAAGCCTCCGATTTCTTTTCAAGAAAGTATACCCATATCATACATGTATAATCATCTACAAATAAAAGAAAGTATCTCTTGTTACCAATCGTTGGAGTTTGGGTTGGACTACAGATGTCAGCACCAATTCAAGGGGGGTTTTAGCTCTCCAAAAGGTATCGATAAAAGAAAGACGATGTTGCTTCCCATACACATACCCTTCACAGATGCATGTTCCTGTTGACTGGGTTTTTTGGAGGACCTATGACCAAATTCCTCTCTATAAACAACGTTAAGCCCATGTGATTCAAATGTCCATTTCGTAGATGCCATAATTGAGCTTCAACAACAACTTCACTCTCGATGCAACATTCAAGGATGAATTCATTTTCAGTGGAAATGAGGTATTTGCCGTCATTTTCACTACAACGATCATCTTCTCATTTTTGTCAATGATCTCACATTGACCATCAGCAAAGGCAACCTTATAACCTCTCTTCATCATTTGTCCCACGATGAAAACATTCCGAGCAATGCCTTCAGAATAAAACACATAATTAATCTGCTTTTCTTCACCATTTGTTGCTCTCACAGCAACGATTCCCTTTCCTTCAATCTTTATCTTTTTGCTGTCTCCAAGCTCTAACAGTGAATTGTAGCGGTTGTCGATCTCCACGAAATTTTCCTTATTTCCTATCACATGATTGCTACTGCCACTATCCCAAAACTGCACTTCATACATATCTTGCATTGCTTTGAAACGTTGATGCAAACAATTGTTAACTTCCATAATGAAAACATATTGTTTCCAAATCTTTAATTCGAAAGACAATATTTTGATTTTGAGTTGCCTAATAAAAGGATTTGAAAAATCCAAAGAATTCAGAAGACTCTTGCCTTTGAGCATACTTTGAGCCATCTCAACAATAGTCCCGTTCTTCCTCTCAGTAACGCCATTCTGCTGAGGTGAGTACTTTACAGTAAGTTGTCGTTGTATGCCTTGTTAAGACACAATACAGACCAGAAGGTTCTGTATCGAAGTAGCTGAGACACAATATAGACTAGAAGGTTATGTATCGAAGTGTTAACCCTTTATAACTCAGATCAAGAGATTTTGTACCAAAAACGTCAACCTTCTATAGCACATATCCAAGAATTCTATATCACAGATGGTGTAGCACATACCGTAGGGTGTACCAAAAGTGTATCAATCTTTAATAAACCAAAACGGTCCGTACTAGAAATGACTTGAGTTAAGCACAGACTGTCAAGTTCTAAACTGGGGTAACCAGTTGCACATGCTGGTGTGACTAACAAAAGTAACGTTTGGTCAGACGTTTCTCTTAGGCGGTGTCCTCTCCTGCACAGCAACCTGTCGTGACATCCTCCGAGACTTTTCACTCCGGCGGCGTCTCCACCTGCACAGCTCTCAGCAGCGACTTCCCGTGCGCGATCCCTCGAAGTCTCGACTGAGAATACACAACGCCTTTGCTCTAGGCTTCTCCGAGCAAACACAACGCCTTTGCTCTAGGCTTCTCCTGCACACATAGAACACTACACCACAGAAACCGGTTAGTCCCTCACCTTCTGTACTCCCGGGGTTCAGCCCTTCTCTCCGGCCCACTACACGTTGCCCACGTCGACCACCTGCCGCACGCTTCCGAAAACGTCTCCTGTAGCTTCCAACCGAGTCCTTTGTGGCCCCCAAGTCACTCTCCCAGAAGGTTTTGCCAACGATACAACCTTCCTCAGCTAGTGCTCCTTGTGTGTGACTAACTCAAACTCGAACAAAAGAAGCTATAAAACTCAGCACACGCTCTCAGAATTATACAAGAATAATAATGCACAGAAAAAGTTATTGGAGAGCGTGGCTTAATGATCCTATTTATACAAATATAGTCTAAGTAAAAAGTGGAAGGTAATCTTCACAACAACCTTCTATAAAAATAAAAACAGAGAAATCAGATAAAATAATATATAATTTACAATTTCGTCACTCCCATAGCATATATTCGTTTATGTAATTAATCATATCAAATAGCATCAAGATATTATATAATTCCCATGGATACTGCGCTACAGAAGGTTGGGGCTGAATCTGATCAACCACCTTCTGTAAATGGAAATAATAAAAGATTAACTTCCATATGAATAAAGATCGATGACATTCTCTTAAGGATACTAAAATAAATGTATCTAGACAGATGATGATGATTAGCATCCCAGATAACGGTCACTTGGTATTAGTATAAAAGCACGTAAGGTTGCAGGCAACCTTATAGAACCTTTCCATACATGGAAGATTATGTTTCCTTTTTTGAGAAATATAATTCCTAAGGAAATTATTTTGAAATGCAATCTATACAAATTGATCAAACTAATATCTTGATAAAAAACTTTTATTTCGTAATTAAATAATCATTAACTAATTATTTAATTGCAAAAATATTTCTTACAAGAAGTCCTCAACGTGAGAAGCTTCTGTATAACAGATGTTTGACTTCGGTAACACGGCATGTCAGTCTCATCATCAAAACCTATCCAACACACATACATCACAAGGGGATAAACACTTCACATGCTCGTAATTGACGCGATTTCTTGCGCTGCACGTACGGGGATATCGTTCTTGAATATTAGGTGATGCATCCAGAAGCGTGCTCGATATTACATAGCTACGGATAACGGAATGAAGACTCGCCCCTTACTAATGAAATTGTATATCTCGTTTTTGTTTGTAATGTATGCTTATGTGATAAATTCTCTTATAATGGAAAAGCTTTTATGCCCCCCATGTGAAATATAGTTTTATTATACAAAACTCATAAAATTTTTGAAAAATCATTTTTTTTCACTCCCTTTATTGTTAATTAATTTTAAAGTCGAATTACATTGGGCTTCTATGGTGGGATTGGGGTGGACCGATCCGGGATTTTCCATACTATATTTGTGTTAGTTTAGTCTCTCGAGATTTTTGGACATCTATTATTACCATAAATCACGCACATAAAAGTTCAAATGAAGGAGACTTTGGAAAATTAGACCTGCGATGACTCGTAGTCTATGAGAAAATTACTTTCGAGTGAAACTCCGACAATAATCTCCGACAAACTTTTGATGACTACTAAGCGACTTTACGGGCGAAACTTTCTCTGTAATCACAATCTCATCCATCTTTTTTTCGTAGGTTCAGATGATGGACGTGACTTTTTTCACAATATGTAACGATGGAAACCATAACGAAGTCGTATCAAAAGATGAAAACACAAAAACCAATCAAATTATTAACATCTGTTTTATTATTTAATTTCGTAAATAAATAATTATTTAGTTCGAATAAAAATGTTTCAGGTTTCCATTAGGAGCACTTTTATAGTCGTAAAAATTTAAATCATATCAATATTTTAAATATAATTATATTTTTAATTCGTAATATAAGTATTATTTTTTATTAATTTTTTCTAAATAGTAGATTACGCGTAATCCTTTATATAAATGAACGTGAGTTATGGGGTTACTTCTGCTAGGGGAAAATGTTTGAGAAGCAGACAGCCACGACCGACTTGGACTCTAAGGAGATTAATCTTTAATTTTAACACTTGATTTCCTTAATCTTGTCGGGTGGTTATGAAAACATTGCCTTTTGACCATTTCCTCCTCAGCCTGGCCTTCCATCATAAATTATAGGGGCTGGTGACTGATGATGGCCCCTCAATGCCCTCACCGCTTCGACTGTCGTAGCCTTCCCATTCCGTACTCTATAATATTTCGTGTTAAATGGCCTATTTTACTGAGTACGAGCGTACAAATATCCGGAACCACATTTATATAAAAATTCATGCACCTGGAGGGCTGTAGCCGACTGTGCCTCTCACTCCCGTCGAGCTTACTTGCACAACAACATCATCGGCAGAGAGTATTCTCGTGAGGCCGAAATCACTGACCTTTGCTGTCATCTCCGCATCCAGGAGGACATTGCTTGGCTTCAAATCGCAGTGAATCACAGGCACGTCACAATCGTGATGCAGATACTCCACAGTACTAGCTATGTCCACGGCAATACTCAGCCAATGCCTCAAGCTTAACTTCCGGCACACTCCCTCGGATATAACTTGAGGATGCAACCAATCTTCCAGGCTTCCCTTTACCATGTGTTCATACAGAAGCGCCTTAAAAATCATTACCTCGGAAGTCATTGGTCGAGCTGACAGTAGAAATCTTAACGAGAAATCATTACCGGTCATACTTTTGTACATTTTTACGGATCCTTTAGCAGAATTTAGTAAAAGCATATACATTAGTACTAAACTTTTACTAAGCCCACGGTCCCGTTGTTAAGCTTTTACTAATCAATAGTACTGTTTAGTACTGTATTATAAAAAAATGTCAAAATTTAGTAATAAAAATTTATATGAGATGAATTTAAAAAAAAAAGGATAAAATTACCATAAAGTTAAAAAAAATTAAGAAGAATTTCTATAATAGATGGGTTGGGTGGGTCTTAAGTTTGTTGTAATGAATCAGATTTTTCTTCTATAAAAAAAATATATTACTTTGAACTAAATATCCTCCATGATGGGTATCCTCACAAATCGGGGTGGTTTGGTAGAGTAAAGGAAACAGAGGCCTATGCGTGTGGAATTATTGGAATTAATCAGAGAGCCAGATCAACGCTCGTTGTGTAGTAAAAGAGTTAGTAATTAGGGATACTCGAACTAAACGGTTATCCCGACTTAAACCGTTTTATAAATAAGTCGGTGACGATTCCGTAATAGCTTATTTAGGTTAATCAATACTACAATTTTTAAAGAGCCATCTTAAAAAAGGTGAAGGCGACTCGAACCGCTCTCTGAACCTATGGAAAGTTCCTTCTTGGGTCATGCGCTGCTTTTCGCCATCACAAATCGGGCTGTGGTCACATGTATTACATTCATTATATTTTACTGACCATGTCAATTAAAAAATATATTTTTTCAAGTGATCAATAATCTTACCTAAATTACGATATTTTCCAATATTATAAATTTTGATATAATATCAAATAATTTTTAATAATAAAAGAATAACTTAGAAAGGAATTAAGCCAAACGTATCATTCCTTCTACTGGTGTTGCCAAATATTAATACTTTTTATTTTAGTAATATTTTTCATAATCACTTTTAAGGTGATCATGAATGTATACCAAACTATTTTTGATGACTTCTAAGCGACTTCTGACTTTTGATGGCCTTCACAGTATCACTTATGCTTTTGTCACCTTTCGGTCTCAATTCTTTCAGTAATCATAATCTCGCCCTTCTTTTTTCGTGGGTTCAGATGGACGCGACTTCTTGCGCAACACGTAACGAGGATCGCGTTCTCGAATACCAGGAGGATGCGTTCGTAAGCGTGTTTGATGTCACGTAATTACGGATAACCGAATGAAGACGAGTCTCTTACTTGTGAAAGGACATGCAGATTAAAATGCTTCCAACGAAAAGGAAAATGCGTTGTTGAGTTTGTTATTTCGAGTTTTTTGGGTTTATGTATACCAATGTCATATTAATACACAGAAACCTATATGGAATATATTTTATTACAAAACTAATAAAAGTTTCGAGGACCATTTTTTTTTTTAGATTTCTCCCCGATTTACTAATACCGATGATATTTGTTCCTTCTTGATTAAAGAGAGTGGGACAAATAGTTCATAAAACCATTTTTGTCTCTTTTAAAGGAAATGCCGATAAATGTTCATAAGATATGTTATCTTACTGTTGGACAAGATGTCATAACGAAGTCATCTAAAATTATTATCAACACAAAAACCAATAATTATTAATTAAGTCTCGTAATTAAATAATTATTTTTAACTAAATAATTATCTAATAAAAGTATTTCGTTAGAGAAGATTCTCATAAGTTTAGGTTTGTGTATAGTCTCGTCATCAAATTAATATCAAAAGTTAATCATATTTTTAATTAATAATGTCAGTATTATTTTTTCTAAATAGTAGATAACGTATAAACCTTATATAAATGAACGTGAGTTAGCGGATAGTTTTGCTCGGGGGAAAATGTTTGAGAAGCACACGACGAGGATTGACTGGGACTGCCGTGCGCTTCGGGATTGATTGGGCTATATGCCAAGGGAGGGAGGGTATTTACGTAAAAAAGCGTCCAGAATATATGACCATAGAGGCTGGGGGCCATGAACGGTTTGATTGAACGTCAAACAAATGACTTTTAATGAACGGTACATTAAACTTAGAACGAACACAACTAGATGCCAAAGTCAAGATCACTAAACTTGTTAAAAAAGGAAAAGAGAGAAGAAAATCAAAGGTTTATTAGCCACTGCATACAATAAATCGCCACGTATGTTAAAATGAGTCGATTTTATCGCTTTTCTTGTATATAAAACAATTTTTTATTTAATTAAATTAGGCAAAGCGTCAAATAAAATGAACAAGTTTTGAAAAGGAAAATCCTAGAGGCAATTTGACCGTTTAAAAGAACAATTTTTTTTTTAATTATTGAAAATTTCTACCCCTTTGGGCAATAATTTGTATGACACAAGAAGCTTTACACGTTAACCAGAGTATATATATTTAATTTAGCATTTTATATTTAAACTCAATCATGAAAATACACATTTGAATTCATTCAATTTTCGATATTGATGAGATCAAAAAGTGTATTGTCCAAGAGCTTCAATAATTCTAATTTCAACATATGATCGCCAAAGTCGTAAACCAAAAAAAAAAAAAAAGAAGAATGATGGAAATCAATTTGATGGACAGAACTTCATATGATTCTTCATTCAGGATGGCAAATACATAACAATTGGAGTCGTGCTATTTCAGCTACCACCAGCAAACATACAAAGCTGTCTGAGGATTCATTTTAGATATTTCAGGTTCGAATCTCAACGACGGAGCTTCAGCCCCCCAGAGATTTTAGGGATCGCAGTTCGCTGCGGCCACGCGGATGTCCATCCTTTCTCCAGGACACTCGCTACAACACGCGACTCCGATTTCGAACACCTTCGCCAGACATTCTAGAATCCTTCGCGGAGCACGGGCGCTCGATCCTACTCCATACTCATTTAAAAACATACAAGGGTCTGCTACTTCTCCAGCTCTATCCGGCAACGCGGCCTCGCAGTGGCTTCTGATGTTCCAAGCATCCTGGAACATGTCGTCGGTCGGCTTCTTTCCCGTAAACATCTCCAGGAGAAGAATTCCAAAACTGTAAACATCGCCTTCCCTCGACACTTGCTTTCCCATTCCGTACTCTACAACATTTCGCGTTAAACAGCCTATATTACTGAGTACGAGCTAACAAATATCCAAAACTACATTTACAAAAAATTCACGCACCTGGAGGGCTGTACCCGACTGTCCCTCTCAATCCCGTCGAGCTTAATTGCCCAACGACATCATTGGCAGCAAGCATTCTCGTGAGTCCGAAATCACCGATCTTTGTTGTCATCTCCGCATCCAGGAGAACATTGCTTGGCTTCAAATCACAGTGAATCACCGTTATGTCACACTCGCGATGCAGATACTCCAAGGCACATGCAATGTCCACGGAAATACTCAGTCTATGCCTTAAACTTAACTTCAGGCGCACTCCCTCGGATATACCTTCAGGATGCAACCAATCTTCCAGGCTGCCTTTTTCCATGTACTCGTACACAAGCGCCTTAAAATCATTACCTCGGAAGTCGATGGTCGAGCAGACAGTAGAAATCTTAACGAGATTTCGGTGTCTTATCTTCTTTAATACCTCACACTCTACCATAAAACTCTTTGAAGCCGCTCGATTTCGAAGGTCCAGAACCTTAATGGCTACCACATTATCAGAATTTGCAAGGATCCCCTTATACACGGAACCAAAACCACCGGCACCGATCAAGTTATCTTGATTGAGCCCATCGGTTGCCCCGAGTATATCCTCATACGAAATTTGTGGAAAAGGGCTTTTGGGAACCAACCCAGACCGCGACTTCATGTTTCTTCTTCTTTTTCTCTCCATGCAACGATGCGATGCAATCAACAAAAGTAGAACAAATAGGAAAGCAATCCCGCTGGCGACCACGATGACGATTCTCAACAAGGTTCTTCTTCCTCGCTTCCGTTTAGAAGTAGGACAGCTTGGTTAGTTCAATGCAGAAATCCCGCCACAGAGTTTGTAATTTCCCATGATCGATATCTCTGTGGCATTTAGGAAAACTCCTTTATTTGGGACATCTCCCTCGAAATGGTTGAAAGATAAGTTGAGGTATGTGAGCTGGAAGTCTCCTAAGAATTTCGGTACCCGGCCAGAGAAGTTATTCTGTGATAAATCTAGTTGTTGAAGTCCTTTCAGAGGAGATAGAAACGCGGTTATGTTGCCTTCAAACATATTTTGCCCAATGTTCAATGACACAGCTGGTGCATCCACCGAGAGTGCTCGGGACATGTCCAGACAGTCTATTTCCGTGCACGTCTAAATTTGCTAAGTTCTTCAGATCACCCGACTTCATCCGGCAGGGCACCTGTTAATTTATTTTGAGATAAATCGAGAAAGTATGATAAGAAAGAAATACCCAAGACTTGCGATGGTATAGTCCCACTTAGGTTGTTTTCTGATAGATCCAAAACGATCAAGTTTTGGCATTTTCCAGGCTTACGGGAATACTCCCACTGAATCCATTCCCCGCCAACCAAAGTTCCGTCAACATAGTCAAATTTTTGATGACTAGTTTTTAGTAAGTAGCGAATAACTAAATCTACTCTTTGGTGGCATCTTTTACTGCCATTTATAACCTCCCCATTTCACGACAAACCCAAACATGACGGCTTTATGTAAAATATTTTATATTTATAATGTAACCCCTCCTTTCTAACGTAAATCTCACGACTGGACGAACTTTTATATTCATTCGAATTTGTGTGACATGATCACAAACAAAAACATAGAAAAATATCAATGTAAAAATGAAAGGGAGATGGTAATGGAAAAAAAAAAATCATTACCAATGAAATTTAGTACGTATTAAATTGTGAGAACTGGGTTACTATTAGCCGTACAGAATTTAAATATCACAATAGACACATACATAATTTATATTGTTGAACGGCAGGGCTTACAAATAGTCAAAAGTTTTATTTTTCCGGATTTACGATCATAGTAAACTGCAATTAAAGGAAAATGAGCAACTATGACTTTGTTGAAAGGGTTTATAAACTGTTGAATAATTGCCTACTCAACTAACATATATATCTAATGGGTCATTTTTTTTTATTATCAATTAATTTTAAAGTTGAATTACGTCGGACATGATGAAAACGGAGAAAATATAATTAAAATTTAGATACATTTTTTTATTAACAATATAAGATTTTTTTTATCATTTAAGTTTATTTAAATCATAAATCATGCACATAAAAGTTTAAATGAATAAGACTTTGGAAAAGTAGACCCGCCATGACTCGGAGTCTACGAGAAAATTACTTTCGAGTAAAAAACTCCGACAAACTTTTGATTATAGTTTTTCATTAGGAGCACTTTTATAGTTGTAAAAATTTAGGCTTATGGCTCGTCAAAATCATATCAATATTTTAAATATAATTATATTTTTAATTCGTTATTTTTTCTAAAAGGTAGATTACGCGTAATCCTTTATATAAATGAACGTGAGTTACGGGGTCACTTTTTGCTGAGGGAAAAATGTTTGAGAAGCGGACAGTCTCGACTGACTTGGACTCTAAGGAGATTATTACCAAGTGATTTCCTTAATCTTGTCGGTGGTTATGAAAACATTGCCTTTTTGACCATTTCCTTCCTCTGCCTCCCTTCCATGATAAATTATAGGGGCTGGTGACTGATGATGGCCTTCCACCGCGGCTTCGACTGTCGTAGCCTTTAGGGTCGACGATCAAAGAAGTATGGGGACTGGGCTATGCCACGGGTGGGTTTCATTTCGTTGAGTTGGGGTTGTGGGCTATTTCGGGTGGGCCGACACGATATTTACGTAAAAACAAATGCTTTGGAAATATGCGGCCACGAACAACATTGGATTTGGATTTTGAGTTTTGATCGCGACTGGATTACCACTTTTCCAGCGATCGAGCGGAACTCCTCCACATCGCAACCTCTGAAAGAAAATGGAATTGCGGATATGAAAAGCAACTCAAAAAATTTCAGATATAAAATGGATGGATGACCTTTTGCTTATTTACCGATCAGAGGTGGAGTCATTTTCGTATACCAAGAAGTCTGGCACAAAGATCAAGCCCTCAAAGCCGATCGTCTTTCCAGTGTAAGTGGCTTGTCCCTTCAAACGATTGAAATGTGTCAGCTTTACACATTCATAAAAGGAATATTAAAACAAAGCTATCTGACTTACCCAAACAGTTTCATTGTTTCCGAGAGTAATGGGTGCCTGGAATGCTCTGTCCATAGTACCTACAGCAACCGTGATGATCCAGGGGGCCGTGTTCGTAACGGACTGAGGGGACGGTCCGGAGTTCCCTGCGGCACAGACAACAGTTATTCCCTCCATGACGGCATGCAAGGAACCGACTGCAATTCCGTCTAATTCCTCAGTTTCAATTATATCTTGCCCTGGCCCAAGTGATAACGATAAGACATGGACTCTGTCGTGGATCGCATCGTCAAAGGCCTTCAGGACGTCAACAGTTGTGCATGGTCCTCCTCCAACGAACATTTTCCAGCAGATCTTGTAGATGGCTAGTCCAGCCAGTGTGGCACCTCCACGTGCATTTCCTGTGCCGACTCCTTCAAAGGTCACATTGCTCACCACCGAACCTGCTGCTGTGTTCGCGGTATGTGTCCCGTGTCCTACAGCGTCTCTAGGGGAAAAGAACTCGGATGTGTTTGAAGGTGGGCCGAACTCTGCAAGGAGTCCGTTGATGTACCAACGGGATCCGATAATTTTCTTATTGCAGAAATTTGAAGAGCCAGATTCGCTGCCCCAATCGCAAGAACCTCTCCACCTTGTTGGGACTGGTCCTAGCACTTCGTCATTGAACGATCTCGACTCTGGCCATATACCCGTGTCGAGAATGCCAATGATAACTCCATCTCCGAGGTTGTTCTGGTTTAGGCTGCTTGAAGGGGCATGAAGGTCGGGTACGCCAAGAAAGTCCCAGCTCCGCGTCGTCTGCATCCTATGCATTGTGTTCGGCAGGACTTTGATGACCTCGGGTAATTCTGAAATGATGAAAGCAGACACCGAATAACATGTAGTGTTGCTCGGGCTTGCTCCCCCCCCCCCGAAAAAAAAAACAATTCTTGGACTGAAGCAGGTAAAAATAAGGAATTACCCGAAAGCCTTTGCGCTTGTGCTTCGGTAATCTTGGCTGCAAATCCTGAGAACCCCCATTTGTAGCTATACACAATCCCCTCATCCGCCTTCTCGTTGCTTCAAACATGATAATTAACATTTTTCCGGTGATTTCCAAGTCTCAATCCAGTCTGAATCAAAACCCAAGCAAAAAACGATCATGTGTAATTACCTTCCTAAAACTGACGTGAGTAGTTTGCGATGCAATTCCATCTCGGTACCATCCGTACGTTGCCTGCCGCCCAAATAGATTACATGGACCTTCCAGGAATCAAAACGCGAGGCTCTACATCAAGAAACATCACTACTGCACCTAACAAAACAAATACAAAGCTACTAACAGCAATAAGAAAGGGAAACCCCATACATTGCTCTTTCCACCAACCCCGTTTACGAGAATTGAGCAAACAATGAACATGCACATCACAAATGAAACTTTGGCCGAATCCATCGTCAATGGGAAAAATGCTGAAGTAGAAGGATGTTAGGATGATGGAAGCAACACACATTCCCCTTTTTATACTAAGAAACCCACTTGTTCGACGTATTATATGGGTTTCCGAACCAACATTTGTATGAGTCGGATGCTGATAAAGGTGCCAGAAATAAATGGGTGGTGACGATGGGATGATTCGATTATTTCCAACTGAATGAATGGAGTTGTTAAGCAACCGTACGGGAGAGATGGGATCCAGCCAAGGCTGTGAATGGGCTGCCATTAATATTTTCATTTTTACTGTCTAGTATGAGTTAATATTTTACTTTTTTTTCCTTTTATTACATTTTTTGATATCTGATTTCTTACCTAAATTCTTTTGGACACAAATGAATCTTTTCATCATCTTTCTTTTAAATTATTATTTTTTCTAAGTAATTAAAAAAAATAAAACTTATTTTTATTTTTTCTTATTTGGAATAAGAAAAGTTTCTGCATATTATTATTTATTTGAGGAGAATATTTGTAAAATACAACGTTCTACACACATTTGCTGGTGCATGAAAATAATGATCATAAAAGTTGTTACTTGAAAGTTGTTACACACATTCCCCTTTTTACACTCAGAAATCGACTTGTTCTACGTATTATATGTGTTTCCGAACCAATATTTAAAATGTATAGATGAGTCGGATGCTGATAAAGGTGCCGGAAATAAATGGGGGTTGACGATGGGATGATTCGATTTTCCAAATGAAAGAATGGAGTTTGTTAAGCAACCGAGTTGGACACACAAGAGAGATGAGCAGAAATGATCCAACCAAGGCTGTGAATGGCTGCCAGGTTTAGTTTAGGAGTTAATAGGAGAAGGTTAGTAGTCTTTAGGGATTGACCGTGACACTTTTAGTTAATCTTCATATGCTAAATATATTGAAGAAGTACCATTAATATTTTAAATTTTTACTGCCTTGCTTTAGTTAATATTTTAGTTTTTTTTTCCTTTTATTTATTATGTTTTTGGATATCTTACATAAATTATTTTGTACACAGCCAAGAAACAAAATGAATTTTTCTTTCTTTTAAATTATTAATTTTTGTAAGTAAAAGAAACAAAACGCATTGTTATTTTGGGAAGATTGGAAATTGCAAGCATTCTTTATTTATTTGGAATAAGATGCAAAATACAATGTTCTACCCACATTTGTTGATGCATGACCAGATGCATGCTTTAATCCCCTTGACATCTGTATTAAAAAGCACAAAGAGTTAGCAATCACGATTAACACCCTCTGTTCATATGAAGAAAAAGGTATATTATCTTATCTTTACCCGACAGAGACAGGCAATTAGACTCGACGCAATTGATATCACATTTAATGCCAGGCATTTCAAGAGGGTCATCGGAAGGTTCGGAGATCGGAGACTGGAGGCACTTGTCATAGATGCAATATGCCACGAGGACCTCGTTATATCCGGATAAGATGTGTTGGAGGTGACAAATGAGGCGACACTGCCTCGACTGCGCCGGCGTCAGAAATCCATCCGCTTTCATAGCCGCAGACATCACTACTAGAACAAGGATGAGAATTGTTTTCGCAGCAGGGGTGGAAGCAGCCATTGGGAAGGAATATGTGTTTATTATAATAAAAAAATTGAGCAGAAGCCATTGCTAATTTATATAGATTGGGTATCAAATCTGAAAGAAATAAATGTTGTAGTTACCAATTAATTCTTTTATTATAGACTAGAAAATCAACACACAACATGGGATCAAATCTGAAAGAAATAAATTATCAAACTTTTATTAATTTTTTGTCTCCAAATTAATTAAAAACATCTCTCTTATGTACGGATTCCTGAATTCTCTATCATTTTAATTATTTTGTTAATAATTTCGATGTTGGTTTGCGTGTGGGTTCCATCTAATTAAATTAAAAAAAGGAAGACATTATTAACTGCTACTGCCTGCTTGTTGATCCACGTCATCTTGTCAAAGCTAAGTTCTTATCACTCTCCCTGCTTGTTCATCTTAAAGAATTGCATCCACGTCGTCATCGTTTTCTTTCCTTGCTTTTTCCATGTCCAATTAGAAACGCGATGTTGCGTAATTATTAATTTCTTAATATATTAAGGGTAGTAAAGTAATTTTATAATATTAAATACAACATACAAGTTCTACACACATTCATATACTTATTTTTGGTATAATTTCGATAATTTTTGGCAAATTACATATTCTCAATAATTTACAAGGCATGCATGCGTGTCTATACCTAAAGTAGTCTCTAACAAACATCTCTGCTTGTTGATCTTAAAGAATGGCATTCTTGAATTGCATCCACGTCATCTTCGTTTTCTGTCGGATCATTTCAGGAAGCTCCTAGCATTTTTGTGTTTCCTTGTACGTCTAAAACTTCATGCCCAAGCTTTTTCCATAAAACTTTTCGAAGCTTCGTGATTTCGGGGATCGAGAACCTTAATGGTCGATGACTTGGGAGTCCTGAGATTACAGACAAGAATATATCCCATTAACGTTCATATAAGTCTTAGGCCCGTGTTAATGTAAGCCGGTTATCAACGGTCTATCACATGTTATAGGTGGTCTCTTCCACCTGCCCTTACTCTAACAAACAAACACCAATTTTTTTATGTTGTTTGCATAATTCACCATTCGTCGCAACAAGTAGAAAAGAATAGTGCATAAAGCAAATAATCATGGTTTTTATCGAGGTAGGACAACGCCGGTCACATATCCTTGTTTTTCAAATGTTTTGTATCATAAGTTTCATTACGAAATTTATTTTTTTTACATGCGGTGTCCAAGTAACCACAATTTGATTTAAGGTAAATGATATTTTGTGCAACACAATTAATTCTCTGATTTGGTTTCGCGACCGAACGAATTTTTGGGAATATGATTATTTTAAAATAAGACTTTTAAAATCTT
Source organism: Melastoma candidum (assembly GCA_023653495.1). Classification (NCBI taxonomy): domain Eukaryota; kingdom Viridiplantae; phylum Streptophyta; class Magnoliopsida; order Myrtales; family Melastomataceae; genus Melastoma; species Melastoma candidum. Next base: position 17,532,976 of record CM042890.1, on the reverse strand, counting down.
CGGTAATTAAGGTTTTCTGATCTTATATACATAATAGATGGTTGTATATAAACCGACGCCACATTCCAGATCATCACGTCGACTGATCTTAGAAGTCATTAAAAGTGAACAGACCTATACCAATCCAACACAATATTAATACCTTAATATGTAACCCAACACGTCGTGTCGATAAAAGTGAACAGACATTAAAGTGAGAACAGATCATCACGTCGACTAATATTAATACTGATTTGATATGTAACCCAACACAATATATTAAGAGAAATTATCATGTATTTTTTATTTTTAATATTGTGATTTAATCTCATATTATTTGGTGCACTCATTTTAGAAAAAATCAATCTATCAGCCTTTGTGATTTTTTTATGGATAATATTGATGGTCAACTTACAATATTATTCTTAGGAGAAAATACATTTTCAACAAGTGTTACCAAGTCAAGTAGGCTTAGTGTGGTTGATGAAGTGATCGTTTGTATGAGCCAACCTTGTTCATACATTTGATGTAACATGCATGACGTATGTTGGTTTCTAATATCTTAAAATATAGTTCTCTAAAGCGTTTCAATATGCCGAAAGTATTTGAATCATAATATTGAAAGAGAAGATAAATTATAAAATGTAGTGTTGTAAGCGTTTGACTGTCAGCGTGTGACAGGAGACGTGCTTTGCGAGCCCGAACATTTGGGTGAGTTACTTTAGATTTGTGTTATGATGGTCCAGCCATCAATGTGGCTCAGCCAAAATAGCAATTAAAGGTTTCTCTCATTTGCATGTGTTCTCGGTAAGTTAGAAATCCCAACTGTGTTTTGATTCTTGCATTTAGTTCATTATTAGTGCTTTATGGAGGTCGACTATATGTTACACACTCTACCTAAAGGGGAGTTTGTGACGTTGCATTGATCTCTATTTGATGGTCATATGGTTAGCAATTATCATTGTATTTATTGTGCACTGGTTCATGGGTTGTTTTGTAAAAACAGTCTCGTTTCCTATACGCGATAATTTAGATTTCTTTTATTAAACTTCCTATATGTCCCACATCATTTGGTGATCATGAATCACCAATCCTACGTGTATGTATCCATTTGACAATATATCAATTATAAGTAGACATGGTTAATCAACTTTAACCCCGGGACAAACAAGAGTGGGAGAAATCAATTTGATGAACAAACACAAGACTTGATAGAAACCGAGCACCACACTTGTTTTACTCAGGTGGGTACTGTAATGAACAAAAATTTTATAATTATTAAGTAATTTGGACTTGCGTCTCGAAGAGCCAGATGGACGATTATGTATGGCTAGAGGACAGGTGGAGCCAGAGATGTTAATGATTATCCGAGAAGCACAATCCCAGGATGTGTACCTAAGAATGGTGCGAGAAGAAATCGGAACAGAAAAGTATGCCCAGTTTGAACTAGCACCAGATGGGATGCTGAGATTTCAAGGACGTGTATGCGTACCAGACGTGAAGGAAGTGAAACGTAGATTAATGGATGAGGCACATAAGGGTAAATATAGCATACATCCAGGAATTACAAAAGAAACTTACGAAAGGATTTCTGGTGGCCTAAGATGAAGAAGGACGTGGCAAGGTACGTAAATTACTGCAAGACATGTCAGCAAGTGAAAATTGAACACCAACGACCAGGGAGGATTATTAGAACCACTCCCAGTACCAGAATGGAAGTGGGAAGACATAGCAATGGACTTCGTAACGAATCTACCCAAAGGAGGCCGAAACATGGATTCTATGTGGATAGTGGTTGATAGACTCACGAAGTCGGCACATTTCATTCCTATTCGGATCAACTGGTCATTGGAGTCCTTAGCTAAGCTGTATATCAAAGAGATTGTGAGATACCACGGCGTGCGCCATACCATTACCTCTGATCGAGATCCACGATTCACGTCTAGATTGTGGAGGAACTTACAAGAAGCCTTGGATACAAAATTGCAAATGAGTACCGCCTTCCATCCACAGACAGACGGACAGACGGAAAGAACCATTCAGACATTAGAAGATATGCTCAGAGCGTATGCTCTTGAGTGGAAAGGAAGTTGGGTTGATCACTTGCCATTGGTGGAATTTGCGTACAATAATAGTTATCATGCTAGTATCGGAATGGCACCCTATGAAGCCCTCTATGGCAGAAGTTGTAGATCACCACTGTATTGGAATGAACCAGGAGAAAGGACATTCAACGGACCTGAGTTGATACGGGAAACCTCAGATGTGGTGACCACAGTCAGAGAACGGATGAAAACTGCGCAGAGTCGACAAAAGAATTATGCTGATCGCAGAAGGAGGCCCTTAGAATTTCATGTTGATGATGAGGTGTACTTAAAGTTGTCACCGATGAAATCAATGTTCAGAGCGAGGAGAGCTCACAAGTTAAGTCCTCGCTACATTGGGCCATATAAAGTAACGGAACGGATAGGGAAGTCGGCATATCGCGTAGCAATCCCTCCGGAACTCTCCCACTGTCATGATGTTTTTCATGTCTCAGTATTGCGCAAGTATGAACCAGACCCGGATTTAAAGACGGAAACATCAGAAGTTATAGTGAACGACAATCTGAGTGTTACAGTAAAACCAGTGCGAATTATTGATGGAGATGAACGAATACTACGAAAAACAAAAGTGCCACTGGTGCAAGTCCTCTGGAGCGGAGCTGGGAGAGAACAGAAAACCTGGGAACATGAAGCAGAAATGCGAGAGAAGTACCCTTCCTTGTTTGAAGAATAAGATTTCAGGGACGAAATCTCCTAAAGGGAGGAGAAAATGTAATGAACAAAAATTTTATAATTATAAATATACTAATGTAAGATGTATGGTTTATTGAAGACATGATGAGTAAGCTTTCATATTAGAAAATGGTGGGACCTAAGTATCATTGAGGGACACTAATCCCATACAGGAAAGAAAGAGAAGAACTAGAGGCGGTGACTAAAAAAAATATATATGAATGAGGGAAGGGGGATATGATCACCATCTTCCTTACATCACAGAGGGTTTGGCTGAGCAAATAAGGAGGAAGCAAAACTTTGACCGAGTTGTGCGAAGGAGCCGAAGACGGCAACTCAAGCTCGTTTGTCGCGAGGAGAGATTGTTCGAAGACGTCGAGAACTCGAAGTATTTTGTGGAGGAAGCGGAAAGAGGTACGTTTCACTCCATCGGTTCTTCCCTCACGTCGTCTTTGTCGTGCCTAAGTGTGTCTCGCGTTCCCTCTTTTTCTCTTGTGTCATTGTTGTCTTGCTTGGGGATGTCTGCTTGTTGCCATGGCCATGAGTGGTCCACGGGTCTAGCTTGGTTTCGATTTTGAGTTGATTGATGTCCTGTGACACTACTGTTCGCGTCGTGGCTGTTGAGGAGATCTTTGGCTGGCTGTGGAAACTGGTTTCCAGGCAACACGAGCTGAGCCGAACCCCGCCCTTCTGAGTGAAGCGGCTATTCTTCGTGAAAATGGCTCTATTTGGTCGTTGGCGGGGCCGGTGGCGCTGTCTCGTCTCTTGTTCCGGAGCGTGAGGAAAGTGGCGGTGAATATCCTGGACGATTAATGGTGGTGGTTGATTGCGAAACGGCCGACTGCTCTCCTCCGGAATGTACGAGGGTTCACGTGTATGTGATTTAGCGCTCGAAATCTGCAGTTCCTCCCCTTCGGCTTCGTGTGACGATTGAGTTGTTGAATTGAGACGTGTTCTCCTCCGTCACGTACGTTGAGGGGAAACTGTGGAACCGTAGCCTTGTGTTGATAAATTGTTGAGATTTTGTCTCCTCCCAATTTGGTAATGACATAAGAGGTGAGCTGGCCGTGATCCCTAGGATGGCCGGGTTTACTCCTCTCCGACTTGGAATGCCCATATGTTTCGTGGTTTGTTCTGGAACAAAACGGCAACTATCATCAACAAAGAGGTTTAAGGACTTTGAACTTACATACGTATATGTTGTGTTGTCGATGTCTTATTCCCTCTGTTGTATGGATTAGAATGATTGGGGCGGAAATGATGGCCCGGAATGAAGCACGGGAGAGAATAACCGTGGTTAACGTACCAGAGGGACAAATCTATGGCCGTGTAAATTCACAGAGAATCCGGATAAAATCGTTGATAGCCCTGATGACAGAATAAAGCAAATGGGCTGGACAATTTTCCGGATTCAAATGCGAACGGGAGGGTTCGCGGGTGACGTGATCAAACGGATTGTATCCGTGATCGCGGAGGTAACATAAGGGAAATTCACCGAGAGGAACGGCCTGAATGAAACGAAGAGCGATGTTGTCAGTTCCTGGACAGAGGTGAGGCCGGCGGTAACCACGGTCTTCCGGGTTAGGATAACAAAGTTACATGCCATGATCGGGGAGAGGAGAAATAGATGGAACAAGGAAATGAGTAAATTTAAGTTAAATTTCTCATGAGAGAGACGAATCACAACTAAAAAGAAATAAAACAATGAAACGTGGTTAGAAGAGGAGAGAAAGATCCTTGTTCGGGTACAAACAATGGAAATATAAAGAACATGGAGTGGTATCGTACATAGTATGTTGCTAATGGTTTCTTTTTTTTTTTTTGTTCTGTGATTAAATTGTATTCAGGTGTTGAAATGAGAGATCTTACAGACACTAAAAAAAGCTCAGTAAGTATCCTGCTATTCAAAATAAAGTAAAAAATAAGAGATCTTTTCAGCTACCACCAGGAAACATACAAGCGGTCTGGGATACGATGGATTCATTTTCGATATCTCATGTTTGAATCTCAACGGCCACGTATGGGCGGCATTTTGGATTCGGCGCTTGAACGCAACCGAGATTTGATGGATCGTAGTTTTGCTGCAGCCACACCGATGTCCATCCTTTCTCCTGGCGACTCGCTACAACACGCGATTCCAATTTCGAACACTTTTGCTAGACATTCTTGAATCCTTCGCGGAGCATGGGCACTCGATCCTTGACAAGGGTCTGCAATTTCTCCCGTTCTTTCCGGCAACGCGACCTCGCAGTGGCTGCGGATGTTCCACGCATCTTGGAACATGTCGTCGGTCGGCCTCTTTCCCGTAAACATCTCCAGCAGAAGAATTCCAAAACTGTAAACATCGCCTTCCCTCGACACTTGACTTCCCATTCCGTATTCTACAATATTTCATGTTAAATGACCCATATTACTGAGTACGAGGTAACAAACATCTAAGACCACATTTACGTAAAAATTCACGCACCTGGAGCGCTGTAGCCGACTGTCCCTCTCACTCCCATCGTGCTTACTTGCACAACAACATCATCAGCAGAGAGAATTCTCATGAGGCCGAAATCACCGACGTGCGCTGCCATCTCTGCATCCAAAAGGACATTGCTCGGCTTCAAATCACAGTGAGTCACCGTTATGTCACACTCGTGATGCAGATACTCCACAGCACAAGCAATGTCCACGGCAATACTAAGCATTTGCCTTAAACTTAACTTGAGGTGCACTCCGTTAGATATAACTCTAGGATGCAGCCAATCTTCCAAGCTTCCTTTCTCCATGTACTCGTACACAAGCGCCTTAAAATCATTACCTCGGAAGTTGATTGTCGAGCAGACAGTAGAAATTTTAACGAGATTTCGGTGTCTGATCTTCTTCAATACCTCACACTCTGCCACAAAACTCTTAGAAGCTGCTCGAGTTTGGAGGTCGAGAATCTTAATGGCTACCACATTATCAGAACTTCCAAGAATCCCCTTATACACGGAACCGAAACCACCGGCACCGATCAAGCTATTTTGATTAAGCCCATCGGTCGCCCTGATTATATCCTTGTATGAAATTTGTGGAAAAGGGTCTTTGGGAACAAACCTGAACCGTGAGTTTAAGTTCCTTCTTCTTTTTTTGTTCATGCAATGATGCCAGGCAAGCAACAAAGTCAGAACAAACAGGACAATAATTCCACTGGCGACAGCTACAAGGATCTTCAACCACAGTTTTTTCCTTCCACGCTTCAGTTTGGAAGTAGGACAACCTGTTAAGTTCAATGCTGGAATCCCACCACAGAGTTTGTAATTTCCCATGATCGAGACTCCCTTGGCATTTAGGAAGACTCCTTTATTCGGAACTTCTCCCTCGAAATGGTTGAAAGATAGGTTGAGGTATGCGAGCTGGAGGTCTCCTAAGAATTTCGGGATCTAGCCAGAGAAGTTATTCTGTGATATGTCTAGATGCTGAAGTCCTTTCAGAGGAGATAGAAACGTGGCGATGTTGCCTTCAAACAGATTATTCCCAATGTGCAATAACACCAAGCTGGTGCATCCACCGAGAGTGTTTGGAACTTGTCCAGACAGTCTGTTCCTGTGCACATCTAATATTGCTAGGTTCTTCAAATTGCCGATTTCCTCTGGCAGTGGGCCGGTTAGTTTGTTCTGAGATAAATCGAGGAATAATGATAAGGAAGGAATACCCAAGATTTGCGCTGGTATAGTTCCACTCAGGTTGTTCATTGAGAGATCCAAACAGATCAAGTTTTGACATTTTCCTAGCCTCATGGGAATACTCCTGCTGAATCCGTTCCCCGCCAACCTCAGTTGTGTCAACATAGTCAAATTTCCAAGAGAAAATGGGATTTCTCCAAAGAAATCACTGTCTTATGCTTGTAGGTTCTTCAACTTGTGGAGGTTACCGATTTCCTTTGGGAGCATACCCGTCAATGGGTTCCAGCCGATACGTAGATCTTCCAGGTTGCGAAGATTCCCAATGGTAGAAGGGAGGGTCTCCGTGAGCTGATTGGACCAGATTACCAACTTGTTCAAATTGGAAGATAAGTTCCCTATAGACTGAGGCAACGTACCTCCGAAATTGTTTCCCCCCAAATCCAGAACCCATAGCTCGGTGGAATTGAGTGACTCGAGGAATTGCAAGTCCCCTGACGTGCCACTTCCCAACTGGTTAACGCCAATACCAAGCCACCCAACTGATTGAGATTTTTGAGGTCAGGCACCGATCCGCTGAATTTGTTCTGGGACAACTGTAGGCTTTGTAAGTTTGTCGCGTTCGCTATTGAAGGAGGAATAGGTTCGGTCAACTGATTACCCGCGAAATTGAAGAATTGGAGATTGGGAAGAGTGATTCCGAGATCCAGAGGGAGACCTCCCTGGAGTTTGTTAATCGGGAACCCTATTACCATCAGAGTGGTTATGTTGAAAATCGAGACGGGTATCGTACCAGAAAAGTAGTTTTGTCCGAGACTAATCCATTGCAACCTTCACAATCGCCCAAGAGATGCTGGGATGGGGCCGCAGAAACTATTTTGCATTCCACCAATGAACTCCAGAGAGGAGAAGTTGCTGAAGAAAGCAGGCAACTTCCCTGTGAAATGGTTTTTGTGGACTAGGAATTCTCGAAGCTCCGACAGAGCGGATAATCCACGAGGTATTTCTCCAACAAGGTTGCTGTTTCCTAGCCAGATCACTCGTAGGGTTGTGCAGCCCGAGATGTTCTCCGGGAGCTGACCTGAGAAAGAGTTGTTATCCATGAGCAACTCCCTCAACTGACACAAGTTCCCGATTTCAGGGGGGGGGGGATTTCGCCGGCAAAACCGTTGTTGTTGAGGTTTAATATCCTGAGGAAGCTGAGATTCCCAATGTAGGGTGACAAAGAGCCACCAAGCCTGGAGTCCGAGAGCACCAATTCTGTAACACGGGGACGTCTCCTGCTGCAAGTTACGCCAGGCCAATGACAGAAGTGGACGGTGTCATTCCACGAGGTGAATACACCGTCGGGGTCGTAGGGTATCCGGCCCCTGAACTCGAGCAGCGCAGTGCCGTCAGTGTCGTTGCCCTTAGCCACTGCTGCTCCCTGGACAACAATCGAAACACAGGGGAGACATGTGAATAATAATAATATCATAAAAGCATGGCGTGAGCCCATAATTATTTTCGTGATAACTACTACTAGTAAGTAGTGACTAACTCTCCACTTTGGCCTTTATATGACAATCCGCTGGAGAACATTTTATTCATGTTCGAATTTTAATCCCCAACCTTAATCGTAAATCACACGACAAAAGTGTTTGGTAAGAAGACGCTTAGCACCATAAAATCATTTGACTTAAATAAAGTAAGAGAACCGAACTCCACCTGTAAAAACTTTTGACAATGTAAAAAAAAGTTAAAAGGAATGGAATGAGTGGAGGACTTTGACTCTTAGCCTCCTGTGCTCCGCTTCTAACCCTCTATTTGGTTAACGGAGATTCAACGTTAGTCGGGAGCAAGCAAACGGCAGCCTAACTTTTTTACGTGCAACCTTAACCTTCACGGAAATTCAAAATTTCCTTCCAAAATATAATAATAACTTGTCTAATTTCGATTAACTAGTTATAAACAACTCCCATCTAACGAAACACGCCAAGGTTGCGACTAATCCCGGCCGCGATAACTTCGGGTAGGAGCCCATGCCCTCTCCAAAAGCGCGAAACTTAACATCTCTTGGGGGCCGACAGGACACAGACAAAGAACGATATATTACTTGGAACTAGAAAGGAGCAGTTCATTACTAAGTACATAAATAGAAAACCATTAAAATAACCACTAAGGACATAACGTACGAATGTGATTGAGATTTGCTTGATGGACGCAAGACTTTCATAGTGGTTCGACAACTTGCCTACTTCCACTCTTCACCCAGAATTTGGATGGCTAAATTTTGCAAGTGAATAATTTACTGAACTTCGAGTTCAGATTATTTTGTGCGAGGATCATAGTGAGCCAATGATAACTCACGCCATATTATTTCCTTTTCCAGCTGCTTATCTTCCCCCCTTCCAATGTCGGAAATGTCATTTCATTAAATTTACAATCGGCAAAACGTGTCGTAAATATATCTCCCGTCAACAGTTCTAAATATTTAATTATAGACGGTAAATCATATCCGACATATATCACCAATCTCCTTTGGGGTCCCATCTTTGTGCGTTGTGGTGGAGCAATGGGATATATTTGATTCCTGACCATAAACCATTTCCGAAGGGGAGACCTCATTATAATTTGTAGGTCTGATACGAATTAACGCTGCCGCATGCAAAATAGCGTGTCCCCAAACATGTAGTGGGAGTCTTGTAATTAATTGAAGATATTTTATCAATGACTCTACAAGGCCGTCTTGTGTGTGAACATGTGCTACTGGATGTTCAACACTTATCCCAACTGATATACAATAATCATTAAAAGTTGAGAAGTAAATTATACGGCATTATCAAGACGAATATATTTACTTGGATAATCTGGAAAATGAGCTCGTAATTTGATAATTTGATTAAGCAATCTTGTAAATGTTTGATTATGAGTTGATAATAAATGGGACCATCTAATCGATGCGATAATACCATAAAATATCTGAATGGTCCACATGGTGGATGAATAGATACACATATATCACCTTGTATTCTTTCAAGAAATTTCAAGGGTTCAGCCCTAATTTTCGATGGTTATGGCCTTATTATTAACTTCCCTTGGGAACAAATGGCACATGAAAATTCATTCGGGATAAAAATCTTCTTGTTTTTCAATGAATGGCCACACAAATGATTAATTATTCTCTGCATCATTATAGCTCCAGGATGCCCCAATCGATCATGTCATATAATAAAATTATTTTGATCAATAAACTTCTTGTTTGTAAAGGCATGTATTTCACCAAAACTTATATTTGTGAACTATAGTTCAGAGGAAATTGTGGGTAGTTTTTCTAATATACATTTCTTATCCGAGATGATATTTGTAATACACAAATATTCTTTTTCATTTTCATTCGAAGTCTCAATGTGATATCCATTTCTACGGATATATTTAAAACTCAATAAATTTCTCTGAGACTTAGAGGAATATAACGCAATATCGATACAAATATTTGTTCCTCTGAATAATAAGTTATTTGCTCTTCCAGAGCCCTTAATGATTTTTGTACTTCCAAATATCGTATTTGACACTTGTTTCGTTCATTACGAAGACGGTAAAGAATTTCTTGCATTTCAAAATAGTATGCGTTGGTGCGCTGTCTACGAGACAAATACATTTTTCATTGATGGAGGATTCGCTTTCGGGAACTTCTATTTTACTGACTAATTGCTCACAGTGTCTTGCCCTTCTGGGGATCGAGAAAATGAAGGATTCTCTTCTGGTAATTGAGTATCCGCTTTTGGGAAATGATGATTCGCTTTTAGGAATTGATGATCGATGATCCGCTTTTGTGGACGATGAGTCCAGTTCTTGGAATCGTTGATCCGCTTCGGGGTATCGAGATTTGGTACGAATAAACTTTTCGATAATAAAAATATTGAAATAGCATGTAAGATTACTATTTACAAACTCTACAGAATAGTACGTTTTGTAAAACAAATAACAGGAAAGAGGAAGAAGGAAAATAAGAGAACACAATGTGGAGATAAAAGGTAGGATAATTTCTTATTGATTTCCAAGATATGTATATAATAGATACCCTTCTATTTATAGAGATTTTACAAGGGAAAAAATTTAAAGAATTGTAATCGAATGAATAATAAATGATTACAATAAATGAGCATTCACACTATGTTTACAATAATTATATATTTGTAATCACATCCTAAATTAATTGTAATTCTTTATTTAAAATTACGTCATCGTGTTTGTAAAAAGAAATGTGTGTATTCACAATATTCATTTATTTGTCCATTATCATCATGGATAAATAGAATAATCAGAAAGTCAATAAAATGAATTTTGAAAAAAATAAGGAAATGGTAGAAATTATGCATTTAATTTTAGTATTTTAGTTTGGCTTATGATATAATTGACAAGTCAGAGAGGGTCGAACTCCAAGGGGCGACCCCTTGACATTCTCTACAGAAGGCGATGCGGGAGGAAGGCGTGGATTGATCTTCCTATCTAAGCACTCGCATCGTCATGAGGGAGGACGGCGACCTAGACATGTCGTCCTTTGATCTCTGACTTGCATGCCATCTTGCCCTCTACCGTAGCCGTGGAAGTTGCGTTGATATTACTGTCGTGGAAGTTGTGGACGACTACTTCCTCAAGCACATCGTTGATAGGTACAAATGAAGGAATAGCCAGTGCTACCGCAAACCTTTTGAATTTTAAAGTGATGCTTCATTTATGGACTCTTCGCAGGTAGACTCAGCCAGGCGTTCGCTTGTGGACTATCCCACGTAGCCTTCTCCGCACGTAGACTTATTATGGATTCGATCAGACACTTAAGTCTATGACAGTCCAGCTTTCTAGTCTGTTTGTTTACTTTTTCTGTGCACCTTAAGTGTAGTTTACTTTTCTAAAGAAAATATCATCTTTGCTCCATTTTCATTCATTTTGACCTGTAAGTGCTCTTGTTAGTGGTTGTTGGCATTGATTAGGACTAATTTATTTAAGGTTTTGTTTATTAAAAAAGCAAATTAGATCAGATTTGTACGTTGCAAGTGTTCCTTGGCCACCCAATATTTTCGGATCAGGGAAGAATGATGGAAATCAAATTGATGAACAAATACGAGAACTGACACAAAAAAACAGAGCATGGTCTGCTTCTTCATTCAGGGTGGCAAATGCATAACAGGAACAAGCAGAGACAAATACTTTGGATTTGAGTTATTTCAGCCACTACCAGCAAACAAGGAAGCGATCAGGGATACAATCCTTCAGGCTGGCATTCGGGATTCGGAGCATCACCCTGCCAGAGATTTGATGGATCGTAGTTTTGCTGCGACCTCAAGGATGTCCTTCCTTTCTCCTGGCGACTCACTAAAACATGCGACTCGGATTTCGAAAACCTTCGCAAGACATTCTAGAATCCTTCGAGGAGCGCGGGCGATCGATCCTTCTCCAAACTCATTTAAAAACAGACAAGTAAATAATATCATAATAGCAGAGGAGGAGGAACCCATAATTATTTCTGATAAATAACTCTCTCTGTTGGCATCACGCTCCACTTAGCCCTCCCTATATATATAATCAAACCACTCGAGAGAAAAGGGTCCCTCTCCCCGTTTCATGACTTCTTAATTAACCCAACGTTACGCTCTACTCGTTCAATGGGGACATTCAGGATTTCTCGTTCGAATTTCAACAGTTAACTTAGCGGTGGTGCATTTCTTTTATTTATAATAAAAGTGTGTTTTTTTAAATAAAGTTATTAAAGTAGAACGTCATGTGTTTTCGTAAATCACACGCGAGCACCATAAAATAATTTAACTTACATTAAAGTAAGAGCAACCGGTGACACTTTTGACAATGTAAACGTAGAAAGAAAAGAAATGGACGGAGGAATTTGACTCTCGTTCCTGTGCTCTGCTTCTAACCCACTGCTTGGTTAACTAAAGAATTTTCAGTCGGGCTTCGTAAAGTCGAACGAGCCATAAGTACAAGTTAGTTCTCGTGAAATATTACGAAATTCGTTTCGTAAACTACAAAATGTTACGAAACCGTGTACGTTTCGAACTTTACTAAACTTACACGGTATCCCAAACATATATCCTAACCTAAACTACATCAGATAACATTTTTTTATGTCTATTTTTATTGTTTATTTGAATCTCTTGGCAGTCCTTCGCTTGTGGACCATCGCATGTAGCCTTCTCCACTAGTAGACTTGTTGTAGATTCGCTCAGAAACTTAAGTCTATGATTGTATAGCTTCCTAGTCTTTTTTATCTTCTTCTGTATGTTTCCTTTTTCTAAGCACCTTAAATGCTCTTGTTAGTGGTTGTTGACTTTGATTAAGACTAATTTATATTAAGGTTTTATAATATTTCTTTTATTAAAAAAGCGAATTATCATGTAAGCATTTTTTTTAATTAAATTTCATAAGTGATCGTATTTGAATAAACAATCTTGCGTCATATGACAAATTGATGAACAAACACAGCATCATATGCTTCTTCTTCATTCTGGGTGGCAAAATACATATCTCCAGCAGAAGAATTCCAAAACTGTAAACATCACCTTCGCTCGACACTTGCCTTCCCATTCCGTACTCTACAACATTTCGCGTTAAACGGCCTATATTACTGAGTACGAGCTAACAAATATCCAAAACAACATTAACGTTAAAATTCACGCACCTGGAGGACTGTACCCGACCAGCCCTCTCACTCCCGTCGAGCTTACTTGCACAACATCTTCGGCAGAGAGAATTCTTGTGAGGCCGAAATCCCCGACGCATGTAGTCATCTCCGAATCAAGTAGAACATTGCTTGGCTTCAAATCGCAGTGAATCACTGGCACATCACACTCGTGATGCAAATACTCCACAGCACAAACAATGTCCACGGCAATACTCAGCCTATGCTTTAAACTTAACTTCCGGCACACTCCCTCGTGTGTAACTTTCGGATGCAGCCAATCTTCTAGGTTTCCACTTTCCATGTACTTATACACAAGCGCCTTAAAATCATTACCTTGGTAGTCGATGGTCGAGCAAACAGTAAAATTCTTAACGTTCGGTATCTGATCTTCTTCAATACCTCACACTCTGCCACAAAACTCTTTGCAACTGCTCGAGTTCGGAGGTCGAGAACCTTAATGGCTACAACATTGTTAGAATTTGCAATGATCCCCTTATACACGGAACCAAAACCACCGACACCAATCAAGTTATTTTAATTGAGCCCACCTGTAGCCCCGAGTATAACCTTGTACGAAATTTGTGGAAATGGACCTCTGGGAACCAATCTAGTCTGCGACCTCACGTTTGTCCTCCTTTTTCTGTTCACGTAACGATGCGATGCAAGCAACAAAAGCAGAACTAACAGGAAAGCAATCCCACTGGCAATCGGGATGAGGATCTTGGACAACATTTTTTTCCTTCCGAGTTTCGGTTTAGAAGTAGGATATAATAGTAAGTTAAATGTTGGAATCCCGCCACAGAGTTTGTAATTTCCCATTACTGAGACCCCCGTGGCATTTAGAAAGACTCCTTTATTCGGAACTTCTCCCTCGAAATGGTTGAAAGATGGGTTGAGGATTGTGAGCTGGAAGTCTCCTAAGAATTTCAGTACCCGGCCAAAGAAGTTATTTTGTGATAAGTCTAATTCTTGAAGTCCTTTCAGAGGCCTTAGAAACGGGGTGATGTTTCCTTCAAACATATTATTCCCAATGTCCAAGTAAACCAAGCTGATGCATCCACCTAGAGTTTCCGGGACTTGTCTAGACAGTCTGTTCCCGTGCAAATATAATATTGTTAGGTTCTTCATGTCACCGACTTCTTCTGGCAGTGTGCCAGGGAATTTGTTCTGGGATAAATCGAGAGAGTATGATAAGGAAGAAATACCCAAGACTTGTGATGGTATAGTCCCACTCAGGTTATTTTCTGATAGATCCAAAGCGATTAATTTTTGGCATTTTCCGAGGCTTACGGGAATACTCCCACTGAATCCATTCCCTACCAACGACAGTTCTGTCAACATAGTCAAATTTCCAAGGGAATATGGGATTTCCCCTGAGTAATCGCTGTTCTGTGCTTCATTAACTAACAAGACTTCATATCTTAAAGTATTTGAAACACAATATCAAAAGAGTAGATAAATTATAAAATGCAATAGTTATTTATTTGAGACTGTTTACTATTTTTTTGACCTGTTGGTATATCAGAATACATAATGTATTTTAAATGCATAATTATGTGAATAAGTAGAGTTCATTCTTATTTGTGGTGTAAACATTTGGTTGCGAAAGTGGCTCATATATAGTGACAAGAGAGGTGCTTCGTGGGCGCGTACATCTGGGTCAGTTATTTTTTATTTGTACACCGGTTGCTTGACTGCCAAAGTGGCTTAGACAAAGTGATAGTTGAAGTTTTCTCACATTCACACGCATTCTCAATTATTAAGAAAGATTATATTTGTGCCATGAATGCTCGGTCAACAAAATGGCTCGTTTATAGTAACATGTAGGATTTTCTTGATATTGTTGATAATATGTTTGGTGACTTTGGTGTACTGGTGTAGGGCCTTTTTTCAGCCCAAAGGTTTAGTTCTTGCACTTGGTGAATTTTTAGACCATTTGGGAGGTTGGATGTATGCGACATACTTTGCCTAAAGGAGAATTTGAGACACTGCATTGATCTCCATTTGATGGTCATACATTCATCGATTATGATTGTATTTATTGCTTACTGGCTCACGGGATATCTCGTATAAACAACATCTTATAGTATGCATAAACCGATAATAATTTAGATGTCTCGAATGAACTTGTGTATGATAATAAATATTAATTGCTTACTCACATATTGTCGTGACTTTCCTAATTACATCATTTTATTTGCTTTTGAGTTATATCATACAAGCATATTAGAGTTGGGAGATTTCACATGATGATACAAGCGTTTGATTGCCAAAGCGACTCGCTTGTTGAGATACGAGGAATCCACATTTGCAGAACGCGTTGTTGAGATCCGTGATTATTTCTATTAATCGGTTACTGAATTTAGCGATTGATCATCACATTAGGATGAGTTCATTCTTATTAGTTATCTACAAAAAAATATAGTGACTCCCTAACACCTTGTAAATTATTTCATTTATCTTATCTTACCTTGATTGCAGTGGTTTTTATTATGTACTTTAATATTTTTAATATCATATCGAATAATAAAACAATAATTCAAAAGTAATTATTATCACATAATATTGGTGTCACCACATATTAAGTTGATTAATTTAAATAAATACTTATATTAAGTAATCTTTTATCATCACATAATCACTTTTTCATAAGTTTTCAGAAAAAGGAAGTAAGTTTTCATAATGAAGTTGACCAGCAAACACGAGAGTTGATATAAACAGAGCATACAAGCGGTCTGTGATACGATGGATTCATTTGAGGTATTTCATCTCAACTGCTAGGTCTGAGTGGGATTCAGAGCTTCAGCCCACCAGAGATTTGAGGGATCTTAGTTTCGCTGTGGCAATGCGGATGTCCATCCTTTCTCCAGGCGACTCACTACAACAGGCGACTCCAATTTCGAACACCTTCGCTAGACATTCTTGAAACCTTGGCGGAGCACCGGTGCTTGATCCTTCTCCAAACTCATCTAATAACATATAAGGGTCTGTTATTTCTCCCACTCTTTCCGGCAACGTAGCATCACAGTAGCTTCGGATGTTCCAAGCATCCTAGAATATGTCGTCGGTTGGCTTTCTTCCCGTAAACATCTCCAGCAAAAGAATTCCAAAACTGTAAACATCGCCTTCCCTCGCCACTTGCCTTCCCATTCCGTACTCTACAACATTTCGTGTTAAATTGTCTATATTCCTGAGTACAAGCTAACAAATATCCAAAACAACATTTACATAAAAAGTAACTCACCTGGAGGGCTGTAGCCGACTGTCCCTCTCACTCCTGTCGAGCTTACTTGCACAATAACATCATCTGCAGAGAGAATTCTCGTGAGGCCAAAATCACCGACGCGTGCTGTCATCAGCGCATCCAGAAGAACATTGCTGGGCTTCAAATCGCAGTGAATCACCGGCACATCACACTCGTGATGCATATACTCCACGGCACATGCAATGTCCACGGCAATACTAAGCCTAAGCCTTAAACTTAACTTCCGGCGAACTCCCTCGGGTGTAACTTTAGGATGCAGCCAATCTTCCAGGCTTCCATTTTCCATGTACTCATACACAAGCGCCTTGAAATCATTACCTCGGAAGTCGATGGTCGAGCAAACAGTAGAAACCTTGACAAGATTTCGATGTCTTATATTCTTTAATACCTCACACTCTGCCATAAAACTTTTCGAAGCTGCTCGAGTTCGGAGGTCGAGAACCTTAATGGCTATTGCATTATCAGAATTTCCGAGGATCCCCTTATACACGGAACCAAAACTACCGGCCCCGATCAAGTTTTTTTGATTGAGCCCACCGGTCGCATTGAGTATATCCTCGTACGAAATTTTCGGAAAAGGGCCTTTGGGAACCAACCCATCCTGCAATATTACGTTCCTTCTTTTTTGTTCACAGAACGTTGTGATGCAACTAACAAAAGCAGAACAAACAAGACAACAATCCCACTGGCGATCGAGATGATGATCTTCGAAAACTTTCTTTTCCTTCCACGCTTGAGTCTTGATGCAGGACATCTTGGTAAGCTCAATGCGGGAATCCCACCACAGAGTTTATAATTTCCCAAGATCGAGACCCCTGTGGCATTTAGGAAGATTCCTTTATTCGGAACTTCGCCCTCGAAATGGTTGAAAGACAGATTGAGATATGTGAGCTGGAAGTCTCCTAAGAATTCTGGGATCCATCCAGAGAAGTTATTATGCGATAAGTCTAGTTGTTGAAGTCCTCTCAGAGAAGATAGAAACGGGTGATGTTGCCTTCAAACATATTATCCCCAATGTCCAATGACACCAAGCTTGTGCATCCGCTGAGAGTGCTAGGGACTTGGCTAGAAAGACTGTTCCCGTACACGAATAATATTGCTAGGTTCATTAGGTGGCCGACTTCATCCGGCAGGGCGCCTGTTAATTTGTTCTGAGATAAATCGAGAAAGTATGATAAGGAAGAAATACCTAAGACTTGCGCTGGTATAGTTCCACTCAGGTTGTTTTCGGATATATCCAAACTGATCAAGTTTTGGCAATTTCCGAGGCTTGCTGGAATACTCCCACTGAATCCACTCCCTCGCAACCCAAGTATCGTCAGCATAGTCAAATTTCCAAGAGAAGATGGGATTTCCCCGGAGTAATAGTTGTAGTCTGCTCGTAGGCTCTTCAACCTGTGGAGGTTACCGATCTCCGTTGGGAGCATACCCGTCAATGGGTTCCAGCCGATGACTAGAGCTTCCAGCTGGTGAAGATTCCCGATGCTAGAAGGGAGGGTTCCCGTCAGCTGATTGGACCGGAATGCCAACTTGTTCAGGTTGGAAGATAAGTTCCCAATAGACCGAGGCAACGAACCTCCGAAATTGTTTGAACCGAATTCCAGAAGCGTTAGCTCGGTGGAATTGAGGGACTCGATGAATTTCAAGTCCCCCGATGCGTCGTTTCCCAATTGATTACCAAAAATACTAAGCCACCTCAACTGATTGAGATTTTTGAGATCAGGTACCGATCCGGTGAAATTGTTATTGTACAGCCCTAGGCCAAATAAGTTTGTCGCGTTTGCTATTGAATGGGGAATAGGTCCGGTCATCCGATTAGCACTGAAATAGAAGAACTGTAGATTGGGAAGAGTGATTCCGAGATCCAGAAGAGGGAGACCACCCTGGAGTTTATTGTCCGAGAAATCTATGCCCATCAGAGAGGTTATGTTGAAAATCGAGGTGGGTACCGTACCGGAAAAGAAGTTTTCTGAGAGTCTAATCCATTGCAACCTTTGCAATCGCCCAAGAGATGCCGGGATGGGGCCGCTGAAACCATTTTGCATTCCAAAAATGGCCTCCAGAGACGAGAAGTTGCCGAAGAAATTAGGGAACTTCCCGGTGAAATAGTTTTTGTAGACCAGGAAGAATCGAAGCTCTGACAAGGCAGATAATCCACTAGGTATTTCTCCAACAAGCTTGCTGTTCCCCAGAAAGATAACTTGTAGGCTTGTGCAGCCAGAGATGTTATCCGGGAGCTGACCCGAAAACGAGTTATTATCCAGGCCCAACGCTGCCAGCCGGCGCAAGTTCCCGATTTCAGGGGGGATTTCACCGGCAAAACCGTTGTTGTTGAGGTTTAATTTCCTAAGGAAGCTGAGATTCCCAATGTAGGGTGACAAAGGGCCCCCCAGTCTGGAGCCTGGGAGCACCAATTTGGTGACGCGGGGACGTCTCCTGCTGCAAGTTATGCCAGGCCAACGACAGAAGTGGACGGTGCCATTCCACGTGCTGAGTACCCCGTCGGGGTCATCAGGTATCCGGCCCCTGAACTCGAGCAACGCATCGCGGTCGGTTTCGTTGGACTTTGCCAGTGCTGCTCCCTGTACAACAATAGGAGAAAACAGGAGACAAATGAATAATATCATAACAATATGATAAAAGCAGTGGGGGATTGTAGTGAATCCACACATAATTCTGTTTGATAGAATGGATGGTAAGTAGTAACTTTCCACTTCCCCCGCTGTACTAAAAATCTAAAGATATATATAACTAATATTTTGTTTTAATGTTTGAAAAGTAGACGCAGCGATGACTGACTATGGAGGAGATCACAGACAAGAAGAATACTTATCAATAAAAGATGTCTCCTGGGGGCAAACTTAATTTGATCTTTCCTCCTCCATGTTTCTCATCTAATTTCTCACTCATAAAATTAATTTAAAATAAATTATTTTGATATTTTTTAAGTAAAATATAATAATATGACGAATTTTTAAAAGGATAAGTTCTTTTAAGAAAAGTTTTAAAAAATTAAGTTTGAATTAATAATTTCTAAAATATATGGGTGTCGAATAAACTCGTCCGATTAAGTATTAGGAAATTGGTGTGGTCCAAAGGAGCAAATGACTTTGTGAGTTGGGTACCAAAGTCGAACATTGACCAGATTCATTGACGGTGAGAGATAAATAATATGTTGTTATTTTCTAAATGGAAGGATAACATAAGTCATATAAATGACTGAACATTGACTTTTCCTCCTCCGGTCGTCAAGTTATCAATAATTTCCAAACACCACCGTCTCTCGGGGGCAACACTTAATTTGATCTTTGCCTCCGCATCACGGACTGTCTGTCCCACTTTGCGTCTTGTTGTTATTCAATGACTTCGGAGTCAAAAGGAGGAGATTGCCGTGTATAATACTTCCCTTTTGACTCTCACCATCTCCGTCTTATTTATCTTCGCCTGGCGGCACCTTTTGACGGGCCAAAAATTAGTACGAGATGAATCTTTTATTGTGATTTGAAAGTTATATTATAATGAAAAATTTTATAACTAAAATAATTTATTATGAATGATCATGGTTACACATGTATTAAACTTGCTATATTTTACTGACCTTGTTACTTATAAAAATGTTTTTCTTTCATTGTTCTCATCTCACCTAATTTAAAATTTTTTATTATATATTTTAATATTTTTAACATAATCAAATAATTTTTAAAACAAATTATTGATGATAAATCATTCTTTATATTGGTGTTTCAAAATATTAAGTTGATTAATTCAATAAGTACTTATATTTTAGCAATATTTCGTAATCACATAATCATTTTTCCAAAGTTTTACGAATATAAACAATTACAAAACTAATCATCTAAGTCTAATTACAATATATTCAACCCTCCCAAGACACCTCAATCAATTTGAAGAACAAACACGAGATGCCATAAACAGAGACATCATGTTTCTTCATTCAGCTACCACCAACAAACATACAAGCTGTCTGGGATGTGCAGGAATCATTTTTTTTTTTATATATATATTTCAAGTTCAAATCTCAATGGCAACTATCGGAGCGGTATTCGGGATTCGGAGCTTCAGTCCACCAGAGGCTAGCGGGAACATTCCCACTGAATCTGCTCCCTCGCAACGTCAATTTCATCAACATGGTCAAATTTCCAAGAGAAGATGGGATTTCCCCAATGTATTAGCTGTACTCTGCTAGTAGAATCTTCAACTTACAGAGTTTACCGATTTCCTTTGCGAACATACCCGTCAATGGGTTCTCGCCGATATGTAGATCTTCCAAGATTCCCGAGTTAATGTCTTTGTAAATATCCATTTTTTTTCCTCTCTCAAGTGAATCAAAGGAAGGTACGAGGGGATCGTCGGAAGGTAACCAAGGTCTTCTCATTCTCATCTGTTTTTTTCAAGTGTACGTGTAATGTTATGGGAGGGAGAAAATTCTCTTATGCCCTCCCACTTCGGAAGTCCTTTCAACGTGGGTGCGATCTAGTATTCTTTCCATACTTAGAATTTCGATACGTGTGCTTATTCGTTACGCGTTGTCCACGCATTGGCTCTATAAACATGCATTATAGAGCATCTGAGAACTTCTATATATATTTATAAAAATTCGGGATGTTACACCCGATGCTAGAAGGGAGGGTCCCTATGAGCTGATTGGACTCGAATGCCAGCTTGTTCAAATTGGAAGACAAGTTCCGGCAATGCACCACCGAAATCGTTTCCCCTGAAATCCAGACGCCGCAGCTCTCGGATGAATTGCGGGACTCAAGGAATTTCAAGTCCCCCGACACGTAGTTTCCCAACTGATACTCATGAAGGAGGAATAGGTCCAGTCAACTGATTACCACCGAAATTGAAGTACTGTAGGTTGGGAAGGTTGATTCCAAGATCCAGAGGGAGGCCTCCCTGGAGATTATTGATCACTCTCCACTTAGCCCTCCTAGATATAATCAATCTGCTCGAGAAAAGGTGGTCCCTCACCCCGTTTTATGACTTACTTTTTCATAAACCCGACCCGACGTTAGGCTAATACTGTTCTGAAGGGGACACTCGGACGACATTGAAGATCTCACGTTCAACATTGAATATCACGAGTTGTCCTTTGATCTCGGACTTGCATGTCGTCTTGCCCTCTACCGCAGCCGTAGAAGTTGTGTTGATATTACTATCGTGTAAGTTGTGGACGACTTGTTATGGGATGTTATATCCAAATCACAGACTGTCTGTCCAGTTAGCGATGTTATATCCGCACTCTGCCCCTCATTCCATGACTTTTCTAAGGATGAACGTGAGTTATGGGATATACATTTTTTTTCTGTGGGGGAGAAAATTATTAAACTCACTATTTCGTTGTGTCGGCTTCTTAGTGACTTTTGACTCATGGTGACACATTTGACGGGCCAAAAATTAATAAGACATGAACTTTTAAAAGGATAAGTTATTTAAAAAAAGTTTAAAAAAATTAAGTTTAAATTAATAATATCTAAAATATACGGCTGGTGACTATGGGGTCATCGGTTTCGGTTAGGTAGTTTTGGGATGGTGGAACCTCGAACCTAGCATTCTTAACTTTATAACCTAAAACTAGTAAAAGATATATTGAATTAGTAAAGTACTAAAATTTTACTGTTCGTAAGTGGTACATTGTTTTAAGTCCATTGACGTTTCTTAGTACAAACCCCATACATTTGTACTAAAATTGTACAAAGCCCGAAAACCCATACATTTTTAGTACTAAACTTATATATTTCACTGTTTAGTTAATTACTAAAAATTTACTGTTTATTTTACTACATTCTTACTAAAACTTTGTAGAACTTTTTTAAAATTAATCGTGTAATCGTATAAATGTCTTGAGTTATGAGACATACTTTTTTTTTCCGTGGGAGAAAATGATTAAAGATTAGATAGCCAGACTTAAACTCGCTATTTCCATCTTATTTATCGTCAGCTTCTTAGTAACTTTTGACTGCTGGCACCTTCGACGGGCCAAAAATTAACATGACATGAATTTTTAAAAGGATAAGTTCTTTTTTTTTTAAATAAGTTAAAACAAATTAAGTCAAAATTAATAATTCCGGTTGGGTAGTTTCTTGAAGGTGAAACCTAAAACCTAATGTACTAATTCAATCTTAAAAGATATCTTGGATTAGAAAAGTACTAAAATTTTACTGTTCATAAATGGTACATTCTTCTAAGTCCATTCACGTTTTTTAGTACACACGATGACGGACCGACTTTGGAGTCAAAGGAGATTGATTGCCGTCGACTCTCACCATCTCCGTCTCCGGCTTCGTAGCGTGACTTTGACTCCTTCGGGCGGCACCTTTGACCGGCCAAAAATTAATACGAGATGAATCTTTAAAAAAGTTTTAAAAAAAAATTAATAATTTCTAAAATATATGATTTATTTTATTTAAATAAAATTTGATATTGAGAATTCTTTAGTCTCGGGGCAAGTTCGAGCAACATTAAAAAAAATAATTAATTAAAATTCGGCCTTCACCATCCTTATGATTTATCAACATATTATTCTTGGGCAAAGGCCATATGAATCAAGGAATCATATTGATATGCGCTTGATGTCCAACTATTACTACTTAAACCAATTTTTCGGTCGCATTAAATGTCCGACGTCCTAAGGAGTTGGTCCTACAAACAAATATTGACAGAATCGACAAGTCGGCAATGGCGATGGGGCCATGCAGATATTCTTTATCTTCAATACTGGCCATTGGTGGAAGAGTCTTCCCATGAGTCATGGATATTTTTATAAAAATGTACTAAAAATTATTAATAATTACTTAGAAAAAAAATACTAAAACTGGACAGTAACTTTTTAGTAATGTACTATGTACACGTTTAGTACTATACATGTATTAGAAATAAAAAAAGATTAGTACACCGTACGTACATAAACATACTTACAAGTACGTTTAGCTGCTTCTAAACCGAAAATCCATAAAAAAAACACACAGTAAAGGATTGGTTTCCCAACTACTCGTTGCCTCAACTTCCTGCTCCTCTGAAACTCCTTGAAACTACACCACTGTCGCTCAATCACGCCAATGCAGATGTCAGAACGAATCGAATACCAAATATTAGGCTATGAAATAATCTTCTTGCTCCCCTATTATCCTCGTGAATGCTAAAATCGAAATAAGAAATCGAACGATTATCGATAGATAAGGCCATGGGAAGAGATTGATTATGTTTTTGTTTTTCTAGACTGCCTGCCTTTGCCTCCCCCATCACAGACTGTCTGTCCCCACTTTTTGCTTCTTCTTGTTGTTATTCAATGACTTGTTCTTAGTTAAATAGACAAGCGATGACTTGACTGACTTTGGAGTCAATGGAGCCGTGAATAATACTTCCTTTTTGCTCTCCGTTTTATTTATCTTCGTCCGCTTCTTAGTGCCTTTGACTGCACCTGACACCACGGGTCAAAAATTAATACGACATGCATCTTTAAAAAAAATTTAATAATTTCTAAAATATATTTGTTAATAAACATTAAATATGATTTATTTTATTTAAATAAAATTTGCTATTGATGATTATTTAATCTAGGGCGAGTTTGGACAACATTAAAAAAATTATAATTAGAATTTGGCCTTTAAAATCGCCCTTCAGTAATTTTGTGCTCGTCACCGTACTTACTTTTCCCTCTCCCCTCCCTCTCGCCTCCTCTCTTTGTTTCAAAGGAGGGGCATTGTGGGTTTTGAAAATCCTTTCTTTTTAAAAAAAATTAAAAGACGAGTTTTCAAAACCCGCCTTAGCGACTGTAAATTCGATATTTTGAAAACTTCATCATATTTTGTAAAACATTTTTAAAACAAACCGTATAATCGTAGAAATCTCTTAAGTTAAGGGATAGACTTTCGCCGTGGGAGAAAATGATTAAAGATTAGACAGCGATGACTGACTTAAACTCACTATTTTCGTCTTATTTATCATCAGCTTCTTAGTGACTTTTGACGGGCCAAAAATTAGTATGACGTGAATTTTTGAAAGGATAAGTTCTTTAAAAAAGAGTTAAAAAATATGTAAGTTTAAATCAATAATTTTTATATTCATGCGTTGGATTTCAATTTGTGTGACATATGATCACAAACGAAAACACAAAAAAATATGCAGATAATATAAGTAATTTTTTTAATTAATTTTTCTTTAAGTAGTAGTACATCAAGTGTAATCCTTATTGACTTTTGAGCCCTAGGATTGCTTTCTTTTGAGTCAAATTGCGGTGATTCCATAAAGTTATTAATTTAAACTACTAAAGATTAAGAAGAAAAAGAATTGATAGAGACCATTTCTTAAGCGACTATGACTTTTGTCACTTTAATTATTTCTCATGTTTTAACCATTTTTTTCCTCTAATCACGGTCTCACGTTCCTTTTTTCACCATTGGAAAAAAACGAAACTGGAAACCGTGTTGGTTTAGGAAATAACACGTCCCATACATCACAAGGGGAATAGATACTTCATATGCTCGTAATGGACGCGATTTCTTACGCAACACGTACGAGGATCTCGTTCGAGAATGCGTCCATGAGCGTGTTCGATATCACATAGTCACAGATAACCACATGAAGATATGTCCTTACTAATGAAATTGTATATCACATTCTTTTTGTAATGTATACGTATGTTATAAATTCTCTTGCAATGGAAAAGCTATTATGCCCTCAGGATTTTCCATATGTATTCCGTGTATTTTCCTCTCGTGTTAGTTTAGATTTTTTATTATCAGTTAAGCTTGTTTAAACCATAAATCACGCACATAAATGTTCAAATGAAGGAGACTTTGGAAAATTAGACCTGCGATGACTCGGAGTCTTTGAGAAAATTACTTTCGAGTCAGTCAAACTCCGACAAACTTTTGATGACTTTTAACCAACTTTGACTTTTGATGGCATTCCTAATATCACTTGCTCTTTACGGGCTAAACTTTTTCTGTAATCACAATCTCACCCTTCTTTTTTTTGTTGGTTCAGATGATGGACGTGACTTCTTGCTCGATCAACGTTCTCGAATATCAAGAGGATGTGTTCATAAGCGTGTTAGATATCACATAATTACGGATAATCAAATGAAGAAGCGTCCCTTACTTATGAATGGACACGTCAATTAAAATGTTTTCATGAGAAAAAAATGCGTTATTAAGTGTTTTAATTTGAGTTTTTTCTTCTTGTTGGGTTTATGTATACCAATACGCTATTAATACACAAAACCCATATGAAATCTATTTTATTATAGATTCAAGGACCATTTTTTTCGAGAATTCTCCTTAGAACACCCAGTTTGGTAATATCCGATGGCACTTGTTCCTTCTTCGATAAAGAGAGTATGACAAATAGTTCATAAAGCCATTTTGTCTCTATTAAAAGAAATGTTGTTTTTGCAGATAAATGTTAACAAGATATGTTCTCTTACTATTGAACAAGAAGCCATAACGAAGTCATATATATAAAAGATGAAGAACTCAAAAACCAATCAAGTTATTAAGATATGTTCTATTATTTAATTTCGTAATTAAATAATTATTTAGTTCGAATAAAAATGTTTCAGGTTTTCATTAGGAGCACTTTTATAGTCCTAAAAATTTAGGCTTCGTCAAAATCATGTCAATATTTTAAATATAATTATATTTTAAATTCGTAATATAAGTATTATTTTTTATTAATTTTTCTAAATAGTAGCTTACGCGTAATCCTTTATATAAATGATCGTGAGTTACGAGTTACTTTTCCCGGGGGAAAATGTTTGAGAAGCAGACAGCCACGACTGACTTGGACTCTAAGGAGATTATTACCAACAAATCAAAATTACTCTTTTTATTTTAACGCGTGATTTCCTTAATCTTGTCGGGTGGTTTTGAAAACATTGCCTTTTTGTCCATTTCCTTCCTCTGCCTCCCTTCCATGATAAATTATGGGGGCTGGTGACTGATGATGGCGCCTCAATGCCATCGCCTCTTCGACTGTCGTAGCCTTTAGGGTCGACAATCAAAGAAGTATGGGGACTCGGCTTTGCCACGGGTGGGTATCATTTCGTTGAGTTGGGGTTGTGGGCTATTTCGGGTGGGCCGACATGGTAATTACGTAAAAACAAACGCTTTGGAAATATGCGGCCACGAACAACATTGGATTTGGATTTCGAGTTTCGATCGTACTTTTAGATCGAACGTCAAACAAATGACTTTAATGAACGTATACTGGACCTTACAACAACAACACTTGATAAGCTAATGCCGTTGGAGATTGAACGAGCAAGCAAATACTCGGATGACGTACCTTTAGGTATTAGACTCATACCAAGACCCGGCTAGTTTTCACCAGTTATATTCTTTTAAATCATATCCCTCGGAATCTCATTTCGCAATTCTTAATAAACACGAAATCCAATTTAAAGCAATCAATGTAAATCAATTTATGGCGGGATCCAATTGTTAAGTAATTTTACGTTATAAATCGTTGCAACATGTGACTCCGACTTCGAACACCTTAGCCAGACATTCTAGAATCCTTCGCTGAGCGCAGGCACTCGTTCCTTCTTCAAACTCATTTAAAAACAAACAAGGGTCTGCTACTTCTCCCACTTTATCAGGCAATGCGACCTTGAAGTGGATTCGGATGTTCCAAGTACCCAGGAACATGTTGTCGGTCGACTTCTTTCCCGTAAACATCTCCGCCAAAAGAATTCCAAAACTGTAAACATTGCCTTCCCGCGATACTTGCCTTCCCATTCCGTACTCTACAATATTTCGTGTTAAATGCCCTATATTACTGAGTACGAGCTAATAAATATTCGGAACCGCATTTACATAAAAATTCAAGCACCTGGAGGGCTGTAGCCGACCGTGCCTCTCACTCCCATCGAGCTTACTTGTACAACAACATCATTGGCAGAGAGAATTCTTGTGATCCCGAAATCACCGACCTTTGCTGTCATCTCCGCATCCAGGAGGACATTGCTTGGCTTCAAATCGCAGTGAATCACAGGCACGTCACACTCGTGATGCAGATACTCCAGCACAAGCTATGTCCACGGCAATACTTAGCCTATGCCTCAAGCTTAACTTTCGGCGCACTCCCTCGGATATAACTTCAGGATGCAGCCAATCTTCCAGGCTTCCCTTTACTATGTCCTCATATACAAGCGCCTTAAAAGTCATAATTTCGGAAGTCAATGATTGAACAGACAGTAGAAAGCTTAACGAGAAATCATTACCGGACATACCTTTGTACATTTTTATGGATCCATTAGCAGAATTTAGTAAAAGCATATACATTAGTACTAAACTTTTACTAAGCCCGCGGTCCCGTTATTAGGCTTTTACTAATCAATGATACTGTTTAGTTTTATATTATTAAAAAATGTCAAAAATTAGTAACGAAAGCGGCAGTCCCGCGAGTGGGACGGTATCCCCTTCCTTCCTCTCTTCTCGAAAGTTTTTATTTTTTTTCTTGTACAAATAGAGAATCCAAAAGCAGAGGAGGAACCCAAGACTGCCTTTGCCTCCGCATCACAAGAGTCCACTTTGCTTCTTGTTATCCAATGAATTTTTCTAAGTAGAACTGATTTGGAGTCAAAACAAGATTGCCGTGAAAAATACTTCCCTTTTGATTCTCACTGTTTTCCGTCTTATTTATAGTCTGCTTCACAGTGACTTTGATTTCTATCACGGGGCAAAAATTAATACGAGATGAATCTTTTTTTATTTAAGTTTAAATTAATAATTTCTATAATATACGGGTGGGGTGGGTCCTAAAAAAATATAATATAAGGTTGTCGTAATGATTTCTATATTTTTTTTTCTTCTATTAAAAAAATATATTACATTGAACAAAATCTCTTGTTTCCTGGCTACCAAGAATTTGTTAATAGTTAAAACAATTTCACAAACGCATGCGTGTGATTTGGTTTCACATTTTGGGATGACTAACTTACCACTATTCGGAAACATGATGGGTTTAGAATAAGACTGCAAACTAAGAAGGAATTCAGAACAAGATAACAACACATATATTATATTACCACCATCATCATATTATATATATATATATAGTGTACAAGACAATTTGGAAGATGTATCTAAAGCTGTCTTGGATACGATGAATTCATTTTGGATTTTTCTGGTTCGAATCTCAACGTCAGCATCTGAGCGGGATTCGGAGCTTCATCCCACCAGAGATTTGAGGGCTCTTAGTTTTGCTGCGGCCACGCGGATGTCCATCCTTTCTCCAGGACACTCGCTACAACACGCAACTCCGGTTTTGAACACCTTCGCCAGACATTCTAGAATCCTTCGCGGAGCACGGGCGCTCGATCCTACTCCAAACTCATTTAAAAACAGACAAGGGTCTGCTACTTCTCCCGCTCTATCCGGCAACGCGGCCTTGCAGTGGCTTCGGATGTTCCATTTATTTTGTAAATTAATAACAAACTCGATGTTTGGTTAAGTGGGATTCAACGGAGGAAGCCTGTTTTCACACAAAAATGCATTACCTACTGAGCGCTCTCGACGGCCTGAGGTCGTGGATGGAGACCGTGCGATGCTCAAATAATATCTTAAATATTGAATTTTTTTTAGTTAACCTAACATTTAGGAAATAATCTTCTTGCTGTCCTATTGTCCTCGTGAATGTTGAAATTGAAATAAGAAATCGAACGAGTATCGATAGATAAGACCGTGGGAAGAGATCGGATGAGGTTGTCTTCAACTACAGACGATGATTTGCTTTCTATCGTATTGTCCTTAACTTGGTATTGTAATATAATTTTATTACAGTATGCACAGAATGAATTTAGAAATTGTTCTAATATTAAAGTAGATATCTCCCTGTCACCAAGAAATGTCAAATAGAAATTGCTGCACATCTCATTTGCTGGCCCTGCTGCTCCTTCGTTCATACTCACCATAAGTGCCGTCAAATGACCTGAACATCCCCCAGCCCCAAATATGTAGGCGACACTCGTGGATCAGACGCGGCACACGTTGGCACGAGGAGCAGCCCAAGATTTCCACATCCTTCAATCTTTCCAAGCCCAACAACTCCGGAATTTCGCATATGGAACGACACTTCCAAATGCTCAATCCCTCCAACAGCTCCAATTGTTCCAGTCCTGGAATCTCCACCAATGCTGTACACGATCTGAACGTAAGCGACTTCAGCCCCCTCAATCTCCCTAGGTTGGACACCCTGAGGAGACTTTTAGATATCTCGATAGACAATGTCGTAAGCCTGGGTAATGAACCGAGCCCACCAAGCTCGATGTCTGTCATTGTCAAATTTATGAGCACCAACTCTGTCAAGAGCATCAACTTGGAGTAACGTTCCCAGGGCATGCCTGTTCGTGAGTGCTGGAGAAGCAGCTTGCGCAGAGACTTTTAGATTTCTCGATAGACAATATATTATAAATTAAAATATAATATAGAATAATTTAGAAAGAATTAAGTCAAATGTCTTACTTGACGAAAAATCATTCTTTATATTAGTGTACCGAATATTAAGTTGATTAATTCAAATATATACTTTTAATTTAAGTAATATTTCATAATCAAATAATCACTTTTCCATAAGTTTTCGAGAAAGAAAGTAAGAGATAACGGTCGACCAGTAAATTGGTAAATGTGTCTAAATCTAAGTACAGCGGGCTGTACTTAAACCCTGAGACAAGAAGAATGGTAGAAATCAATTTGATGAACAAAAACACGAGATCTGATATAAAACAGAGCATCATATGATTCTTCATTCAGCAACCACCATCGAACATACAAGCTGTCTGGAATATGATGGGTTTGTTTTGGATATTTCAAGTTCGAATCTCAATGAATACACCTTAGAGGTATTCGGGATACGGAGATTCAGCCCACCAGAGATTTGAGGGATCGTAGTTTCGCTGCGGCCACACGGATGTCCATCCTTTCTCCCGGCGACTCGCTACAACATGCGACTCCGATTTCGAACACTTTCGCTAGACATTCTAGAATCCTTTGCGGAGCACGGGCGCTCGATCCTACTCCAAGCTCATTTAAGAACAAACCAGGGTCGGCTACTTCTCCCACTCTATCCGGCAACGCAGCCTCGCAGTGGCTTCGGATGTTCCAATCATCCTGGAACATGTCGTCGGTCGGCTTCTTTCCCGTAAACATCTCCAGCAGAAGGATTCCAAAACTGTAAACATCACCTTCCCTCGACACTTGCCTTCCCATTCCGTACTCTACAACATTCACGTTAAACGGCCTATATTACTGAGTACGAGCTATCCAAAACCACATTTACATTAAAATTCACGCACCTGGAGGGCTGTAGCCGACTGTCCCTCTCACTCCCATCGGCTTACTTGCACAACAACATCATCGGCAGAGAGAATTCTCGTGAGTCCGAAATCACCGACGTGTGCTGTCATCTCCGCATCAAGGAGAACATTGCTGGGCTTCAAATCGCAATGAATCAGCGGCATGCCACAATCATGATGGAGATACTCCACAGCACAAGCAATGTCCGCGGCAATACTCAGTCTATGCTTTAAACTTAACTTGAGATGCCCTCCCTCACATGTAACTTTAGAATGCAGCCAATCTTCTAGGTTTCCATTTTCCATGAACTCATACACAAGCGCCTTAAAATCATTCCCTCGGAAGTCGATGGTCGAGCAAACAGTGGAAATCTTAACGAGATTTCGATGTCTAATGTTCTTTAACACCTCACACTCTGCCACAAAACTTTTCGAAGCTGCTCGATTTCGGAGGTCGAGAACCTTAATGGCTACCACATTATCAGAATTTCCAAGGATCCCCTTATACACGGAACCAAAACCACCGACACTGATCAAGTTATTTTGATTGAACCCACCGGTCGTCTTGATTATATCCTCGTACGAAATTTGTGGAAATGGGCCCTTGGGAACCAACTCAGATTGCGACCTCACGTTTCTCCTCCTTTCTCTGTTCATGCAACAATACGATGCAAGCAGCAAAAGCAGAACGAACAGGAAAGCAATCCAACTGGCAATCGCGATGAGAATCTTCGACAACATTTTTTTCCTTCCGCGCTTCAATTTAGAAGTAGGACATAATGGTAAGTTCAATGCCTACTCTGAGCTCTCCTGACGACCTGAGGTCGTGGGTGGAGATTGTGGGATGCATCACAGACTGTCTGTCCCACTTTTTGCTTCTTCTTGTTGTTATTCAATGACTTGTTCTAAGTTAAGTAGACAAGCGGGATGACTTGATTGACTTTGGAGTCAGTGGCGGAGATTGCTTGCCGTGAAATATACTTCCCTTTTGAGTCTCACACTATCTCCGTCTTATTTATCTTCGTTGGCTTCGAAGCGACTTTTGACTCCTTCTGGCAGCACCTTTGATGGGCCAAAAATTAGTACGATTTTAAAAAGTTCAATTTTTTTTTGAAGTTTAAATTAATAATTTCTAATATATATTTGTGTCCAATAAACTCGCATCATCGTCTGATTAAGTGATTCATCGATGGTGAGAAATAATGTGCTGTTATTTTGTATTTGTAAATGGATGGGAGATGGTGAAACCAAGAAAAGATAACATAAATTATATCAATGACTGAACATTGACTATTTGGAAATCTTATGATTTTAGAATAATACTTCAAGAAGGATTTCAAACATATATTACCGAAACCATCACACACACATATATATAAATATTATATTTAATATCACTGGTTTTTGTTAGTTGAAAATAGAGTGCTCGCTTAAGTTCAACTACAAGAATTAGATCTAAGTTAAATCTTACTGTTCTAGCGATGATGACTTGGGACAAAAATACTATCCTCCGGTCATATTATCAATAATTTCCCAGCAGAACGTGTCCCGGGGAGCAAACTTACAACCATTTAAAATAAAAAGAAAATAGTGGTTTCTTTCTGTTTATCTTTCTTAACGACCATTTGAGAATGGACAGGAGAGCCAAAATTAAAGTGAGTTGAATTTTTAAAGTGATATATTAAAAAAAAAGGTTAATTAAATAATCAAGTGTAAATTAATAACAAACTCGATATTCAGTTAAGTGGGATTCAACGGAGGAAGCCTGCTTTCACACGAAAATGCATTGCCTACTCTGAGCTCTCTCGACCGCCTGAGGTCGTGGGTGGAGATTGTGCGATGCTCAAAACCAATTTCGAATGGGTGAAGATAGCTTCTCAATCTACTTTGTTGTTTTTATTATTACTTGTGGAAAAAAGTAATCGAGAAGATTTTCTTTTCTTTTGAACGGTTCTTGATTAAGAAGATTATTTTTTTCTAGTTCAAATGATATCCTACGTATTGAGATTCTTTTTCTGAGTTGATCTAACATTTAGGAAAATATATCTTACATCTTAATGTTACGACGTTATTTCAATTATATGCTCCGTTTGTTGTCCTTGCTAATAGAGGCCTATGTGGCGCTGACATGACAACTAACACCGTGAACGCCACGTTTATTCTAGAGGAAATTATCAAATATATTCAAAACTTTCCCACTAGTTTCAAATTTATCCTGACATTTGGAAAGCATATTTGTATAACCTAATATTAAGACGTTATTTCAAAATTATCTATCGTTAGACCTGACCCCTAATGGCAACCGACTGGGCATTGAAGTGTAACTCTAAGACAACACAAATTTTCTATTAATCTAAAATTAAAATAATACAATTTAGCCACCTTAAATTTTGTTTAGTTCAATTTGACCCCTTAGTTAATTTTTCTAGCTCAGCCACTGCGATTACTGTGTGGTGAGAAGCCACGTGTTGAAAGGAATAATCCTTCCGGTCACTGTTGTAATATTTTAATTTTAGGACTCATATTGTTAAAAATAAAATATATAATATACCAGTTCGAGCTTTTAGGGCGTTGACCGCTTTCAACAATGATAACCCATTAAAAGCTTATTAATGATGGCTAAATATATAAATGCTCATTATGGACTAAAGTTGGTTAGTTCCGTAAGGTCTCTAAATTAGATTATATATATTATAATGTGATAACAACTTTAACAGATACATTAATAGATTTTTATTTAAAACTATAAAGGATGCGGGAATAAGTATTTGTGAATTCTTTTTTAAAAAATTATTTTCAAGATATGATAAACAAAAGGTTGCTGATCAGATTCGGTCCCAATCTTTTGTAGCGCAATATTCATGGGAATTATATCATATTTTGATGCTATTTAATATAATTAATCAACTAAACGAATATATGATATGGGAGTGACGAAATGCGAGTGGCCTTCGACTTTGGTACGTCCCAAAACCCATTCCTCTGTTGGACCAAACTCTATTAGACGTGAATGGCAA
This sequence comes from Melastoma candidum, assembly GCA_023653495.1. Taxonomy (NCBI): domain Eukaryota; kingdom Viridiplantae; phylum Streptophyta; class Magnoliopsida; order Myrtales; family Melastomataceae; genus Melastoma; species Melastoma candidum. The sequence continues at coordinate 17,499,295 of CM042890.1, read as the reverse complement.
CAGACTGTCTGGACAAGTCCCAAACACTCTCCGGAATTCAAAACCGACTGCTTTTTACTCCAAATGTATGGCTATTTTTTCATATGATCTCTCTCTTGTGTAAAGAAGCAATGGAAAGCATAGAGTGGGCACAGGGATGGAATATGGTTATGATTTCTATGGGAGATACATAAAACCTTCTTTTTATGTATCTCTAAAGGTATATACGAGTATTTACTTGGAGATCACATCGTTCAATCTCCAACGGCATTAGCTTCAAGTGTTGTTGTTGTAAGGTCAGTATACGTTCATTAAAGTCATTTGTTTGACGTTCGATGTAAAAGTACTCCAGTCACTATCAAAAACTCGAAGTCCAAAACCAATGTTGTTCGTGGCCGCATATTTCCAAAGTGTTTGTTTTTACGTAAATACCATGTCGGCCCACCTGAAATAGCCCACAACCCCAACTCAACGAAATGATACCCACCCGTGGCATAGCCCAGTCCCCATACTTCTTTGATCGTCGACCCGAAAGGCTACGACAGTCGAAGCCGCGGTGGCATTGAGGGGCCATTGAAGACGCGGGGGCACAAAAAGCAATGTTTTCTAAGATTAAGGAAATCACATGTTAAAATGAAAAGTAGTCTCCTAAGAGTCCAAGTCAGTCATGGCAGTCTGCTTCTCAAACATTTTCCCCTCAGCAAAAAGTAACCCCTAACTCACGTTCATTTACATAAAGGATTACGGGCAATCTACTATTTAGAAAAAATTAATAAAAAACAATACTTATATTACGAATTAAAAATATAATTATATTTAAAAGATTGATATGATTTTGACGAGCTAGAAGCCTAAATTTTTAGGACTATAAAAGTTCTTCTAATAAAAACCTGAAACACTTTTATTCAATAATTATTTAATTAATAAATAAATATTTAAAATTACAAAATTAAACAATAGAACATATCTTAATAACTTGAATGGTTTTTGTGTTGTTCATCCTTTTATATGACTTGGTTATGGCTTCTTGTTCAATAGAAAGAGAACATATCTTGTTAACATTAATCGGCAAAAACGACATTTCTTTTAACAGAGACAAAATGGCTTTCTGAACTATTTGTCATACTCTCCTTATCCAAGAAGGAACAAGTGCCATTGATATTATGAAATCGGGTGTTTTAAGGAGAAATCTCGAAAAGAAATGGTCCTTAAAACTTTTATGAGTTTTATATAATAAAATAGATTCCATATGGTGTTCTTGTGTATTAATATCGCATTGGTATAAACCCAACATGAAAAGAAACTCAAATTAAAAGACTTAATAACGCATTTTCTTTCTCATGAAAGCATTTTAATTGGCGTATCCATATCTAAGTAAGGGACGCCCCTTCATTTGGTTAACCGTAATTATGTGATATCAAACACGCTTATGAGCGCGTCCTCCTGATATTGGAAAACGTAGATCCACTTTGCTCAACAAGTCACGTCCATCGTCTGAACCTACGAAAAAAAAGGGTGAGAACATGATTACAGAGCCAGTGATATTGTAAACGCCATTAAAAGTCAAAGTAAGTCATCAAAAGTTTGTCGGTGATTGACTCGAAAGTAATTTTCCCATTACCTCCGAGTCATCGCGGGTCTACTTTTCCGAAGTCTCCTTCATTTGAACTTTTATGCGCGTGATTTATCGTAATAATAGATGTCCAAAAATCTCGAGAGACTAAACTAACACAAATATCCTATGGAAAATTCCGGGGTCGGCCCACCCCAACCCAAACCCCAACATATAAGCCTAATGTAATTCGACTTTAAAATCAATTGGTAATAGAGGGAGTGACCTATATATGATAGATTGTGAGGCATTTTCCATCCACGTGGAATTTGGATTTCAACAAAGACCTAGTTGCTCATTTTCCTTTACTAGCAGTTTACTATGACCGTAAATCCCTAAAAAAAATGCAAGACCTGCCGTTCAATAATATAAATTATGTATGTGTCTATTGTTATATTTAAATTCTGTACGGCGAACAGCAACCCGTTCCCAAAATTTAGTACGTGCTACGTTTCATTGATAATGCTTTTTTCCATCTCCCTTTCATTTACAAATGAATGTTGGGTTCATTAGAAAAAGTCGTGAAATGGGAGGGCTATAAATGGCGAAAAGAGATGCCACCAAAGAGTAGAGTTGGGTTACTCAATACTTACTACTACTTACTAATACAAGTCATCAAAATTAATTATGGTTTCCTCCTCCCCTGCTATTATGATATTATTCACTTGCCTCATGGTTTCTTTTTTTGTCCAGGGAGCAGCGGATGCTAAGACCAACGAAACCGACCGGGCTGCGTTGCTTGAGTTCAGGGGCCGCATACCCGATGACCCCAATGGTGTATTCACCTCGTGGAATGACACCGTCCACTTCTGTCATTGGCCGGGCGTAACTTGCAGCAAGAGACGTCCCCGTGTCACCGAATTGTGGCTCCCGGGCTCTAGACTGGGAGGGTCCTTGTCACCCTACATTGGGAATCTCAGCTTCCTCAGGATAATAAACATCAGCAACAACGGTTTTGCTGGTGAAATCCCCCCGGAAATCGGGAACTTGCGTCAGCTGGCAGCGTTGAGGCTGGATGATAACTCGTTTTCGGGTCAGCTCCCTGAGAACATCTCGGGCTGCACAAACCTACAATTTATCCTTCTGGGGAACAGCAAGCTTGTTGGAGAAATACCTCCAGGATTATCGGCTCTGTCGAAGCTTCGACTCTTCAGTGTCTCCAACAACTATTTCACAGGGAAGTTCCCCGATTTCTTCGGCAACATATCGTCTCTGGAGGCCATTGACGGAATGGGGAATGGTTTCAGAGGCCCCATACCAGCATCTCTTGGGCGACTGCGAAGGTTGAGATGGATTAGTCTCGGAGTAAATTACTTTTACGGTACGGTACCAGCCTCGATTTTCAACATAACATCTCTTATGGTAATAGGGTTCTCACTCAACAAACTCCAGGGAGGTCTCCCTCTGGATCTCGGAATCACTCTTCCCCATCTCCAGTACTTCAATTTCGGTGGTAATCAGTTGACCGGACCTATTCCTCCTTCAATAGCGAACGCGACAAACTTACAGAGCCTACAGTTGACCCTGAACAGTTTCAGAGGGCCGTTGCCTGATCTAAAAAATCTCAATCAGTTGAGTTGGCTTGTAATTGATGATAATCAATTGGGAAACGGCTCCTTCGGGGACTTGAAATTCCTCGAGTCCCTCAATTCCACCGAGCTAAGTGTTCTTGGTCTTAGTCGTAACAATTTCGGCGGTACGTTGCCTCGATATATAGGGAATTTATCTACCAATTTGAACAAGATGGCATTCCAGTCCAATCAGCTCACGGGGACCATCCCTTCTAGCATCGGGAATCTTCACAACCTGGAAGATCTATATATGGACGGGAATCTGTTTACTGGTATGCTCCCAAAGGAAATTGGTAACCTCCACAAGTTGAAGAACCTACAAGCACAGAACAGTGATTACTCAGGGGAAATCCCATCTTCTCTTGGAAATTTGACTATGTTGACGAAATTGACGTTGCAAGGAAGCGGATTCAGTGGGAGTATACCGGCAAGTCTCGGAAATTGCCAAAACTTGATCGCTTTGGATCTATCTAAGAACAACCTGGGTGGGACTATACCATCGCAAGTCTTGGGTATTTCTTCCTTATCATACTTTCTCGATTTATCTCAGAATAAATTAACAGGCACGCTGCCAGATGAAGTCGGCAATCTGAACCACTTAGCAGTATTAGACGTGCACGGGAACCGACTGTCTGGACAAGTCCCGGAAACTCTAGGGGGATGTACCAGCTTGGTGTACTTGGACATTGGGAATAATATATTTGAAGGAAACATTGCCCCGTTTCTATCTCCTCTGAAAGGACTTCAAGAACTAGACTTATCACAGAATAACTTCTCTGGCCGGGTACCGAAATTCTTAGGAGACTTCCAGCTTACAATCCTCAACCTATCTTTCAACCATTTCGAGGGAGAAGTTCCGAATACAGGAGTCTTTCTAAATGCCACGGGGGTCACGGTAGTGGGAAATTACAAACTCTGTGGCGGGATTCCAGCATTGAACTTACCATTCTGTCCTACTTCTAAACTGAAGCGCGGAAGGAAAAAAATGTTGTCGAAGATCCTCATTGCGATTGCCAGTGGGATTGCTTTCCTGTTCATTCTGATTTTGCTGCTCATTCTGATTTTGCTGCTTGCATCTCATCGTTGCATGAACAGAAAAAGGAGGAGAAACGTGAGGTCGCAGTCTGGGTTGGTTCCCAAAGGCCCATTTGCACAAATTTCGTACGAGGATATAATCAAGGCGACTAGCGGGCTAAATCAAAATAACCTGATCGGTGTCGGTGGTTTTGGTTCCGTGTATAAGGGGATCCTTGGAAATTCTGATAATGTTGTAGCCATTAAGGTTCTCGACCTCCGAACTCGAGCAGCTTCAAAGAGTTTTGTGGCAGAGTGTGAGGTGTTGAAGAAGATCAGACACCGAAATCTTGTTAAGATTTCTACTGTCTGCTGTGCGCGCGCCCTTCCGGCCTAGCGGCGCGCGGCGGCAGTTCCGGCAAGCCCGAGGATCCGGGCCCGCTCCCCCGAGGCCCAGTCCGGTCGGCGTTACGGCTCGAACGCCGGACGCTGCAGAAAGGGGCCCTAGGGTTGGGCCTTCCCTTGATTCGCGAACGGGTCTGCGGGGCGTTTCGCCAACCATCCGAAGATGGCGAGCGAAAGGCTGCGCTGAGGCCTCGCATCGCGAATTTAGGGGAGGGCCCAAGGAGCGGCTCGAGTCTGCCGTCACCTCATCCTAAATGGCTCCGAAAATGTGTGTAGTGGGGGTTTGTTTTAGCTTTGGAAAACAGTTCGGAGTCGCCACCAACTTAGATTTAAAAACATGATTTAAATCGGAAAATCAGAGTTCGGGTTCGGGGATTCCTATTTACTAACCTTAATATCCTACCACATGCGAAAAGGTTGGCGATTTGTCCAAAAAAAATTACTTTTGATTGACGGGTGTTGGGCCCGATCCGGGAGTGGGCCGGACTCTTATCGACGTTTTAACAGGCGTTGGACCCGAATTTAGGTTTGTTTGATTAACACCGAACATACGACATAAAACATAAGGCCTAGGCACGCACGCATCCACAAACAATTATTTAGATCAAAAGGGCGGGGAAGGGGCGGTGATTGCGGGCCTATGCACTTGGGCCCGCAACCCGTTACAAGTGGATTGAAAGTAAAATTCGGGGAAGCCCGCACTTCCCCTTTGTACCTGAAATGACGGTTGGGGCCGCTTTGTCTTCGAGCCCACGGTTTTTAGACCGGGGTAGAACCGCGCGGTTTGATACACGCGCCTTCGAGTCGATCTTCGAAAGGCTGGAGTTGATCTTCCGAAATTGCATGCTCAGTGTACATGCGAAGAAAATATAAGAGTGGTTAGTTGACTTTCATTTTCAAAGTCCAAAACAACAATTCGAAATCAAAGAGACGAGCACAAGTTTCAACTAAATCAAAATATTTAAGATCCAGCCGCACATTAAGTAAACAGGTTAATAACAAGCATGTTTGTTAAATATCAGCAAAATCCAACGGTGGAATTGTGAATTATGCACACGCAAAGTCAGCTGTGGCATAGATGAGAATGCAGCATACGCAGGTTTGGAAATAAGAGCATAACTTCACTCAGGATCGTCCGATCTAAGTGAAATAAAAACCTACAGATCTGTATCTTGATGAGGAATCAGAATATAAAATTTCAAACGAATCCAACGGTGGCATCTCATTCTACAAGGAAAAGAAGGTGATTCGGTCTCTTGCGTAAGCAATCCTTGACCAGCAGAATGATGAGAAAAGAAAATTTCATAACTCTTTACTCGTTCGTCAAAAAATTATGAAATTTTGTCACATGCTAGATAACTCAATCATGATTTAGGATGCAAAATTTTAGAAAAAATGGATGTGTAGTCTGCTGCCAGCGTAGCGGAGAATCTAGACATTCGAATAGAATGTGTTTCAATCGGCCAGCATCGCAGATCAAGTTTGACCATGATTGACTGTGGGATAAACTTGTTCAAAATAAAAAGTGTAAAAAACAGAAATTATAGTAAATTAAAAGATATAACTCTCGGTTCAATTTTAATCCATTCAGAACTCAAATGAGTAAATTACACTATCTGGTGCGCAAGATACTCATGCTGCCGCAAAAGGGGCAAGAGACATTAGAAGTCTTTGTCTTTTCTGAATGTTTAGACTAACCAGATGATCCCGAAAGCAAAAACTCAAAGAATAAGATTTGTAGAGGGCTCAAATATGGTTTCATAGGTGCTAATTTTGTAAAATTTGGGCACGTGATGAAAGAGATACGAAGTTTTTCGTATAACAGTATGAATCTTCCCTGAAATGCGACAGCACATCTGTTCTATCTGCATTCCAACAGCGATTTGACCAGGATGTGTATGTTTAACAGAAATGCGTATAGCATAAAGGTTTTAGAAAACTTAAAGGGAAATCCGTTCCAACCAATTTCAGGTGAAACGGAGCTTTGATGTTCGAGTTATGTCCGAAAAACAGAATCAGCTATTCCACTCATACACAGAAACGAGCTGCTTTTTTCGAACAAACAAAACTCGATCAAGCAAGTATCAAATGGAGAAGCTTAAAGCACGAAGGTTGTAGAATAGCCAAAAAGGGAACGAATCCAAGTAGATTTAAGCAAATCCGAGCTGTACAGTTGAAACTAAGCCTGATGGAGTGCAGCTGCACGCTCCGCGGATGCGCAGAACAGGGCAGCTGCGTTCTCCAGCATACGAAGAGGAAAAACATGGGTAAAACGAGTCTGTTTGGAAAACATTTCGACAGAGAATTTGTTCTCCATCGAGAAAGGAAGCCAAGGAGTCAAAAAACAGATCAATCCATGCACAGGACAAGAAGTTATGCTGGAAAACGTCGGGAACATGCGGCAGCGAACAACATTCCCATTTCAGCATGCGTATATCCCAACAATCGCAGGTAGTTCGAGCAGTTTACAGCACAAACAAGTCCCAGAAGCTATTGACGAAGTCACAGAGGAAATAGGAAGAGAGTGGACCTGATTTCGCATAGTTTTGAGCTTGCTAGCTCCGGTTACGATGTCTCGAGGATGCAGCAGCGTGTATTCATGCAAACAAGAACAATAAATGAGGTTAGATTTGTCTAAGGGGTCTACAAAATGAATAGGAAGCAGCTGGTGCAGTACTCACCGAGAATGGAGTTCGATCGACATGAATCCTGGAAATGTTCATGGGAGAAAGGGCGCTCGCGATGGGAAACAGCCCTCTCCACACCTCCCGAGCACGCACGCTCGCGATGGGAGACTCGTGTGCGCGTCGGGAGGGATTTCTCCAATGGGTACTCGCAATGGTGCTGGAAACTCTTTGCTGCTTTTGGAGCGAAGAGAGATTGTTGAAGCTAGAAGTGTCTTAAGCTTCTTGTCACACCGATGGAGCCTACTGGGAATGGGATAGGAGATTGTCTCCTGCACAAATAAAGTAAACCAACAAAGTCAAAAGAAGCTCCCTGACGTACATGTGGGGGTCATGGAAACTTGGACGCTGTTCTTCGTCGTCAACACTAAGGAGCGTAGCCAGCCGAGCATTTGGAAAGGTGTTTCTATTGTTCTGGTGAGGAGGTGCCACCATTTCCATCTGTCATGGTCCGAGCTTCTCGGATTGTCGCAGCCAAGGGCATGGGAATCCACCGTCACCACTGAAGAGGTTTGGTCTTGCTGAAGTTACCTTAGTTTGTTGGTGTAGACGCTATCTCCAGTTGTGGCCGACGACAGTTGGGCTTGAGTTGGTCGAGAGGGGGGTTTCCTCTTGTTTTTGTTTACCTTTGTTCCAACACCGTAGGAGGATAGTGGTGGTGGTGAAGAAGACTGCCAAGTGGGAAAATGGAGGATTTTCTCCCGAAGAAGGTGAAGGAGCCCCCCCTAGAAGAAGAAGACCAAGAAGAAGAAGAAGAACCCCCTCTCACCCGATCGTTCTCTGCCTTTTTGTTTTAATTTTTGTTATTATTTTTTATCGACCCCCGAAACCGTTTCTTGCCTCGGTCTGTGGGGAAGGATTTTCACCGCGGAGCATCCCCAACCACTGATAGGGTGCCAGGTGTCCAATTTGTTCGCTCCCCCTCACATGGCCTCTTTAGTCTCCGTTAGGCAGTTGCGAAGGGGATAATCTCAAAAATAAATAAAATGAAACAAAAAACGAAATAAAATAAATAAACATTTGGCTGGGCTTGATTGGGCTTGAGCTTTGGCCTTTTTATGAAAGCGGGCTTTGGGCTGAAAATAAAAGTATGGTTGGGCTTGCATTGTTAGGGCTGGGCTTTGGCCTTTTCTGGAACAGTGGGCTTTGGATGGAAATCGGACTTTGGCCTTTTTTCAAATAGCGGGCTTTGGGCTTTGTTGGAAGTCGGGCTTTACAGCCCACTAACTAATTTAAGGCACTACAGTTTGCCCCTCCTTGTGAGAGAATTTGAGAAGATTTTCTCGCAAGGATATATTGAATGCCTTAAATTAGTTTCGAGGTTGTCTTTGGGTTAACTTGTATCCTGAGAGCTCATCAAGAAAAATCATTAGCCATGACAATGACTTTATGAAGTAAAGAGTAATCAAGCATGCATAATTACGACATCCATGTATGTCTTGTGAGATTTGTTAAAATTGCTTCAGAGCGAGATTAAAGAAGGGCTTCTGATCTCTCGTATCTTATTGTCATTTCTAAAAAACCATCTCAGTTGGATTTTAGAAGTCCCTTGATTTGGATGCTCATGTACCGGTCAAAGGAGTCTTTGCCTAGGTTGTAATATGGCTTTGGCTTAAGGCCTTTAGACTAAAAGTTTAAATTCGTCATTTGAAGGAAAAGTTTAATGACCTCATCGAAAGCTATTGGATTGTAGAGATTTCACCATTCAAGCAAATTCTTCATCTTTCAGGCAGCTCACCAGCTGACGTGGTTTGTTGGGGGATGAATAATTGGTTTGAAAAATCCACTTTGGGGAAAGCTTTGTCTTTGAAGGGTGGCACCTTTGCTTTTGCGACCATCAATGTCGGCCCTGATGCTTTATTTTGCTCTTTTGATTTTTATTTTGCGCTTTCTTTTGCAGACCTTTGGTCTTTGCGCTAATTCTTTCTTTTCTGAATTACGGGGATTTGCCCCGTTTTGCTTTCTAATATTTTCCTTTGATATATGTGTCTTTTTTGAGAAGTTCTTTGAAGAGTTCGGCTCTTTGGAATAACTCGACTGGTGAGCTTGACTGTCGATGATACCTCTTCGCTTGAATCTTAAGGAAGTGTAGCCTCTACAATCTGTTGCTTCCGGTTTCTAGCTACAAGATCTCCCTTTAATCCTCGATGTGAGGCTGTCCTTAAACTTCTTGGGTGTAGTGTGTATGAAAACTTCAACTTTGGCTCGAAAGGGGCTAGCAATGGGCAATGTTTCATGTTTGGGATAGAGAAGAAATGCTCGATCTCATCCCGGTTTAGAGCATCTTTTATCAAAGGATTCGTTATCCGCCTGAAAACTCGTGTATGAATCCTTACAGTGTTTCCGCTCATCACCCTGGGAAAGTGTTTAGGAATAGGTTTGCCTTCTCCATTTTCGCTTAGAAGCATTTTTATTGAAGATAATTTTAAATTATATGCAAATGAGCACACGAATGTTTAAGAAATGAATGGGTTCAGATACTCAAACCTCTGTAGTGCTCTTGTGCACTTTCGAGGGTAGAGTGTTTGCACTTTCATGCCCCAGTCATGTTCTTTGAGATTAGGATCAAATGGCTTCCACCCGACCACCCACGCCGTTGCCTAGGAGTTTGTACCGTACTGTGTGGATGTCCATGTGCCTACACAGTTGACAACGGAAATAAACGAAGTTAGTTCATGTATTTCGACTCTCGCTTGGGGAGATAATGAAGTAAAATTTTTGCTGGGAAGATGAGATAGATATGTCCGTCTCAATGATAGTTGAGGAATGCGATGCATGTAATCAACTCCAGCTTGAATGAAGGCAGGACTCCAGCTGGGGAAACGGAGATAAGACTCCACCTGGGGAAATATGAGAAATTTTGTTAGAGAGCAATGCAGATGATACTCCCTTTTTGGTATGGTCAACGGTGACGACAAAGGCAATTTCGAAGCTTTGGTTTGAAATTTTCCACCCAACCGCCCGCGCCTTTGTCCAAAATGTAGGATGCTCATGTACCTACACTAAGCAAAAGACAGACAACAAGTGAGCTCATGTAACTTGTTTTCTTTTAAAGTAATAATGAAGTTTGTTCATGCAACTTCATTTATACGAAAGGCGAAGTAGAGTTTTGATACTTCCCTTTTCTATGTGTTTCGTCATTGCATCTTTGTCCGTAGGAATCAAAGGATTGACGAGATAGTTACTCTTGCTTGACGTCTGTTGTGTAAGGAAGCTCATGCACCTATCAAACAGATGACGAGAAACAAATGAGTTTATGCGACTTGTTCCTGTTAGAGTAAGAATGAAATTTGCTTGTGTAACTTCATTTGTAAGAAAGGTGAAGTAGAGTTTTGGTACTTCCCTCTTATATGACTTCGTCATTGCGTCTTCGTCCGATGGAATCGAAGGTTTGACGAAATTGCTGCAGGACTTTGGCTTGAAGCTTTTCCGCCCTACCGCCCTCGCCTTTGCCATAGGTGTTTTGTACCATTCGTGTGAGGAGCTCTTGTACCTGCCCACGAGACAAAGGACGTAAACGAAATAAGCTCATGTAATTTCGTTTAACTCTTGATAACGAGAGTGTTGTTTGTATAATTCTCCTTTTTCATTTGCTAGCATCTTTGCTCTAATCGACTCCCTGGGGATATATTGCTTTGGAGTTCTTAGCTTTGACGCTGCTTAGGTGTAATATCGTCGGAGAGCATCTGCAATGATTGCTTGTGGCAGGTCTCCTCCGTCCATCTTTGTTAAGATGGTTGCTCCTCCTGAGAAGGCGTGCTTAACGACGAATGGTCCTTCGTAGTTTGGAGCGAACTTCCCTCGTGGATCCTTGACATTTGGTAGGATTCTTTTAAGAACGAGGTCACCTGGTCTGTATCTGATCGGCTTGACCTTTTTGTTGAATGCTCTAGACATGCGTTGTTGATAGCATTGCATGTGGTGAGCTGCAGCAAGTCGTTTCTCATCAATGAAGTCGAGGTGGGCGAGTTGATGGTCGACCCTCTCTTCTTCTGTCATGTTGCTTTGGGATGATATCCTGAGAGTCGGTAATTTGACTTCTGCTGGAATGACTGCTTGAGTGCCATAGACAAGCTCGAAGGGGGTTGCCCCAGTTGAAGTGCGCATTGTCGTTCTGTAGGCGAGTAACGCAAAAGGGAGCTTCTCGTGCCAGTCGCGATAGGTAATTGCTGTTTTCTGAAGAATCTTCTTCATGTTCTTGTTGGCGGCTTCGACTGCGCCGTTCATTTGTGGACGATATGGTGAAGAGTTGAGATGTTTGATCCGGAATTCTTCGCATAAGGATCCCATCAGTTTACTGTTGAAGTTTGAACCATTGTCTGTGACCAATAGCTCCGGAACTCCATATCTGGCGATGATGTTCGCCCTCGTGAAACGTACGACATTGTTTGCTGTAACTTCTTTGAAGGATTGGGCTTCAATCCACTTGGTGAAGTAATCGATTGCGACCAGCAAGAATCGGTGTCCGTTTGACGCTTTGGGATTGATTGGCCCGATTACGTCCATGCCCCACATTGAGAATGGCCATGGCTCAAATAGCGGGTAGAGTCTTGTTGGAGGCACATGTACCTTGTTGCTGTAAATTTGACACTTGTGACACGCTTTGACGTATTTGATGCTATCGGCTTCCATTGTGAGCCAATAGTACCCTTGTCGCATTATCTTCTGGGCGAGAGCGTATCCATTCATGTGTGGTCCGCAAATCCCTTCATGTACTTCGACAATAAGAGCAATCAGCTTCTTGCTTGGTGACGCATCTCATGAGGGCCGTCGTGAAGGATTTCTTGTACAATGTATCCCCGTCCAGGAAATAGCTTTTTGTTATCCTCCGTATGAATTTGCGTTCTTTCCCTGTGCTATTTTGAGGAAATCCTCCTGATTGTAAATAATTCTTGATGTCCGTGAACCAAGGTAGAGCATCTTCTGGTTGACTTTGTTCAACGTGCATGCAGCTCGGATCATCAGCGATATTGATGCGTAGAGGCTCGATGTTCATTTCTCCAGCTAACAGAATCATCGATGCGAGCACTGCAAGAGCATCAGCGAATCGGTTATCAGTTCGTGGGAGGTAGTTGAATTCAATGTCAGTGAATTGTCGGATTAACGTTTGTAGATAATCCTGATATGGAATGAGCTTTGGGTCTCGAGTGCGCCAAGCTCCATTCGTCTGGGAGATGATGAGTGCCGAATCTCCATGAACGTCCAGGAGTTTAACCCGCATGTCGATTGCGCGAAGTAGGCCGATGATGCATGCTTCATACTCGGCAATATTGTTCGTGCATGGAAATGTGACTTTGGCCGCTGTCGGGTAATATTGTCCATCTGGGGAGATTACAACAGCTCCTATTCCTGATCCTGAGGAATTCACTGCACCGTCGAAGTACATCTTCCATCTTGATTCCTGTTCCATGAGCAGGATGTTCTCGTCCGGCAATCCGATTTCTAAAGAGGAATCATCCGTTCCTGGATATTCAGCAATATGGTCAGCGATCGTTCTCCCTTTCACTGACTTCGTGGAGTGGAATCGAATGTCGAACTCGGCAAGATGTAATTGCCACTTAGAGACTCTTCCCATCAGTGTTGGCTTGTCGAAGAGATATTTGAGTGGATCATTTTCGGATACTAACAGGATCTCATAGTGCAGAGTATACTGTCGGAGTCGGTGAAGGACCCAAATGAGAGCACAACAAGTACGCTCGGAAGTTGTGTATCTCGACTCACAATCCGTAAATTTCTTACTGAGGTAGTAGATCGCGTGTTCCTTGGCACCCGGCAATTGTTGGGCGAGCATGGCCCCAAATGATTCTTCTCTGACTGTGAGATAAAGTGTGAGAGGATGCCCCGGCTTTGGAGGGATGAGAACTGGTGGTTCTGTCAAGTATGTCTTGATTTGCTCAAATGCAATTTTGCAATCATCATCTCACTCAAACTTGACGTCTTTCCTCAGTTTCTTGAACAGAGGTTTGCATGTGTCGGCTAGGTTGGATATGAACCTTCCGATGTAGTTAACGCGACCCATGAAGCCACGGATCTCTTTGACTGACTTTGGAGCTGGGAGATCACGAATTGCTTTGATTTTATCAGGATCAATCTCAATGCCTTTATTGCTGACGACGAAACCGAGGAGTTTGCCTGAAGTTGCCCCAAACACGCATTTGGCGGGGTTGAGACGCAGCTTGTATTTACGAAGCCGCTCGAATAACTTTCGAAGAATGACAATGTGGCTCTCATCTTGTTTGGACTTGGCGATCATGTCGTCGACGTAGACTTCAATCTCGCGATGCATCATATCGTGAAAAAGGACCACCATAGCACGCTGATAGGTTGCCCCAGCGTTCTTGAGCCCGAAGGGCATGACCCGATAGCAGAATGTGCCCCAGGGTGTCGTGAAGGTTGTCTTCTCTTTGTCTTCTTCGGCCATGCGAATCTGATTGTAACCAGAGAATCCATCCATGAAAGAGAATCTGTTGAATCCGGCGGTGTTGTCCACCAGTAAGTCGATGTGTGGGAGTGGGAAGTCGTCCTTGGGACTTGCTTTGTTGAGGTCGCGGTAATCGACGCAGACTCGGACCTTCCCGTTCTTCTTGATGACAGGAACTATGTTAGCGACCCACTGTGGATAGGTAGCCACCTCAACAAAGTTGACTTTCAGTAGTTTATCTACTTCTTCCTTGATGGCAAGGGCTAATTCAGGCTTGTATCGACGTTGCTTCTGCTTTATAGGGTGAATAGACGGGTCGGTAGGAATCTTGTGCTCCACAATCTCTGGATCTAGTCCCGGCATATCTGCATATGACCAAGCAAACACATCAGAGAATTCTTTAAGAAGGTTAACAATATCCTTGGCTTCATCATCTGATAAATCTACACCGATGAACAACTCCTTGGGGTCATCTTCAGTTCCGATGTTAATTGAAACTGGTTTTTGTAATGTAAGGTCCTTTGGTTCCTCATGTCGTTGAAGACCCTGCTCCAAACCGTAATACCCGTCTGTAGATTTCGGGTCATTTATTGTTTCTCTGTCTTGTTCAGAGGTTTTCCCGGGTGTACCCGAAGCGCCGTTCCTGAAAAGGAGAAGGAATTAGAGTGATGTATTCAAATGAGTTATTTGAAATATTGTTTCATGCAACAATTCATAATAAGGCATGCGCTTTTGGCCAAAAGAAAATAATGTGGGATCAGGACTCAGCGGGTCCCTCGTCGTTTCCTCGGATTCGCCCTGATCATCAGCGGCCCGATCCCACAAACGCCCTAGGTATTGCCTAGGGGTCGCGTTACATATAGACAACCTTGCTAGTCCGCGACCAGAATGTAGCAAGGAAACCTACTCTTGATTCTAAGTGCAGAAAAATAAAGATGGAAAGTTTCACCCGTCGAGAGGCATGTCTGGCTCGGCCGGGATCGACGCTTCCATCATACAGACTTCTTCTTCGGACTCTTGCGTCCCTGTCTGCTCATCTTGTTTCCCCTCCGCTTCTTCGTTTGCAGTAGGGGAATCCACACGCCCATTCGGAGGCGGTACTTCAGTTCTTGGGGGAGTCCTGGGCAGCCTTGGTACCACTGGAGCTCGAAAGTACGGTGCCTCGGCTTGTCGGATGGCAATACTGGGAGGTACGAAATGGGCTCTCATGCGAGGTCGGCGCCCATGACCAAGCCCTAAATTCACTTGGACAACATTTATATGTTCGACAGTCGTCTGCTCACCATCAATTTCTCCGTCACTCCGGATCTTCACATTCTCCAGCTTCTCTGATAGGATTTCGCCTTCCATTGTCGCCGCAGATGAACGTACGAAACGGATGCCTGATTTGTTGCTGGTGTGATTGCCTTGGTTGCGCCGCATTTTGCCCGTGAATCCAAGCCCACTGGTCCCTGCAGGAGCTGGAATAGTGATCGGATAAATCATCCCTTGTCCTCTGATTCCGAGTCCTTGGCCTGGTTGATATCCATGTCTGAGGAACTCTTTTGCGGCACTGATGTTGCCCCACGTCATCAAGGGATCTGATTTGTAATCGCGCCTCACCATGTTGACCACCTCCAAGGTCTGTGTTGTTGACGGTTCTTCGGTTGGCTCTCCCACGTATGGCATGTCAATCTCGTGGCAAAGCTCCATCGAATGTTCTCCCCGGACTGTGATGAGTTTGCCATCTGAAGAGAATCTGACCATCTGGTGCAGCGTCGAGGGAACTGCCCCGGCATGATGAATCCAAGGACGCCCCAGCAGCATGTTGAAGGACCCTGCAGTCTCGAGGACTTGGAACTGAGTAGAGAAAAGCGTCGGTCCAACTCTAATCTCCAGCGTAACTTCTCCATGAGCCTGACATTTTGCGCCATCGAAAGCGCGAATGGTTAAGTTGGACTATGGGAGTTTTCCAATATTGATGCCGAGTTTTTGAGCTACAGCCACCGGAATGATATTAACTCCTGAACCGCCATCAATAAGAACTTTGGAGATGGTGGTTTCACGGCATTTGAGCGTGATGAAAAGCGCACTGTTATGATCCTGCCCCTGCTCCGGTAGATCATCCTCTGAAAAGGTAATCACGTTGCTTGCCAACATGCTACTCATGTATGCATCCAGTGCGGCGACTTCAACCTGCTCGGGCACATGCACCTCGGCTAGAAATTTCTCCAACATCTCCCTGTGCTTGTCGGAGGAGTGGATAAGGTCGAACAAAGAGATTTGAGCTGGCTGTTTTCTGAGCTGCTCAACTATGTCATAGTCACTTCCCTTCACTGTATAAATCACCTTGCGGATTTGTTCGTTCGATGGCGCTTTGGGCTTCGAAGATTCAACTGGGGATGAGGCTTCAAGGGCTGGCACTACTCTCCCAGAGCAGGTGATTAACTCAACTTCTGGGCTGAGGGGCGTGCAGGTGGGTCTCATTACGACCGGAATCCTTGGTTCCGTCACAGGCGACGATTCTGTCTGACACGCTCCAGATTGTGCTGATCCCAACGAAACGTAAACATACGGCGTCCTTGGCTGCCGATGGGGAACCAGTGTAAATCCATCCGGCAAGATAGTGGGCTGGACACTTCTGCTGGATTGAGGCGCACGACCTCTTCCCCTACCTCGGCTGCGACCTCGACCTCGACCACGACCGGTGCTTACAACATTGACGCTCCTTGGTTGTGCGTAGTCGTATTCATACATGTTCACTTCCTCTTCATGTTCAGCCAAAACTGAGAAGAAGTTTGCCCCGATATAATTTACATGCTCCGGGAGAGGATTGTTCTTAACATTTGGGGCAGTCGCAGGCACGGAGAATGTAATTGCTCCTTCGTCTAACAGATTCTGAATTTTGAACTTCAAGGCAATGCAATCCTTGGTGTCATGCCCCATTGCTCCCGAGTGGTACTGACAAACCGCCTTGGGGTTGTATCCAAACGATGAGGGATTGGTGGCTTTGGCTTCAACGGGCTTGATAAAACCCATGTCCCTCAATCGAACAAACATTACATCCAGGGGATCAGGCGTTGGAGTCAAGTCCTCCAGCCTTCGTCGTGGACGCTCCACTTGTGCAGGCCTTGGCTGCTGTTGTCCTGCCATATTAACGGGGGGTCTGAAACGAGTTGCTGCCGGTGCTGGAGGCCTAAGCGCGGCTGCAACATACGTCCTTGGCGCGTACGAAGCCGGGGGTGGAGTTGCCCTCATCGATTGCCTGTTCTGCTCAGCAGTTGCGATAAGCTCCTTGGGCCTGGGCTTCACTGCCGGTTTTGCTGAAGGGGAAGGGATTAGCCCTTCTCGATTTACTCCGTCAAGTTTGTCTGCGTTGATGACTGCCTGAGCGAAGGTTGAAAATGTCTGCCCGATCATGTAGGGCATGTATTCACGTGGGAGCAACTGGAGGAATTCATCGATAAGCTCTCTCTCCGTAAGCGCCGGTTTGATCTGAGACGCAATGTGCCTGAACCGGTACGCAAACTGCTTAACGTCCTCGGCGCAGTATCTCCTCAATTTCTGCAGATCCGAGATTGTAGGCGCCATCTCCACATTAA
Organism: Melastoma candidum; assembly: GCA_023653495.1. Classification (NCBI taxonomy): domain Eukaryota; kingdom Viridiplantae; phylum Streptophyta; class Magnoliopsida; order Myrtales; family Melastomataceae; genus Melastoma; species Melastoma candidum. The sequence continues at coordinate 17,482,028 of CM042890.1, read as the reverse complement.
AGCTGTAATAATTGAGGAAATCGAGGGCCAGGTCTTTGAACGTCGCGTATTGGCTAACATCCTTGGTGTAGTACCAATGCAATGCTGACTCTGCCAAGCTTTCTTGAAACATGGCGATACGGAATTTGTCGTCCGCCGGATACACAGCCATCTTGTGGCAGAAGTGTTTCAAATGTAGTTCCGGGCAGCCATTCCCGCGGAACTTCTCGAACTCGGGCATTTTGAACTTTGGTGGGACTTGTATTTGAGGGATTTGGTAGTTGGCATACTCCCAGTTATGTGCCCGATACCCCTGGATAGCGTTTAGGCGCTCTTCCAGTTTCGCCATGCGGCGAGCCTCCTCCTGCTGCATTGAGGCAATCCTAGCCTCGAGCCTTGTCTCGAAGGCGCTAGCTTGTTGTTGTTCACCAAATAATTCATCAACGATTGCCGCATTGTTGGTTCGCGGGCTTGGTAAGGTAGGTTCCACATGTGGAGCTGAAGGGGTGGCAATTGGCTGAGGAATTCTGAAGGTGGGAGGTGTAGAGGTTGTTTGAGGGTAAAGAGTTGGCCCAGGTGTTTGCATTTGGGTGTGGGGAGTTTGCCCGAACGACATTGGGAGGTATGGAGTTGGCCCTTGGGATGTTGGCTGAGGGTAGTATGGAGGTAGATATAGTTGTGGTATAGGAAGGGAGAGAGGTGGCCCATGCATGTATGGGTTATATAAGGATGCTACGCTTGTGGAGATAGCGGATCCGGGTATGACCGGGTTGTAAGGAGGTAGGGTGTTTGGTGGGTTATAAGAAGGTAAAGTGTTCGGTGGAGTGTTTAGGCTAGGACAGTGTGGGTATGGTGGTGTTTGAGGTCCTGGCATGACAGGAGGAAGGTGAGGGTTTTGGGAGATGGTAGGAGCAGGTGTGGCTGCCAATTGTCGCTGCAGGAGCTCAGCCATCATTATCTTTAGGGAGGAGAGTTCAGCCGTAAGAGACTCCACCTTATCTCCCAGTGAAGAACTGCTTGCACCTTGGGCTGGCATATTTATGTTAGGATTGAAGGGAGCTGCGGTCGATGGAGCAGCAGGGGATTGCACTGCTGGCGCTATCGAGGCGGCGAGTGGCGGTATGTACATGGGCGGCATTCTTTCGTCCAAGGATTGCCCAACAGCCAGTGTGGTCTGGGGCAACAGAGGGAACGCGGATGCTGGGAAAGGCATGGCAGGTTCTGCTGGTGTTAGAAATTCGGCGGCGATGGGTGGAGGAATGGCGATGGTGACTCCAGCAGTAGGTGTAGTTTCATCTCCCGCAGAGGCCTCAGCCATCACCACTCGAAGGGAACGGAATTTTTGGCGTCTTCTGTAAGGAGCAATTGTTCGGTACCTGGAAGAAAAAGAACATTTGATCAATACCACATGATGAAATACTTTGGATGCGTGACATGTCATGATGCATGATTGCACGTCTAATGCAAGGATTGGATTGTGATTATAACGAATTCAATCCAAGTGAAAAGAAGTGCATTAGATAAAATCCCAAAAAGGTTCATTTCACAATACAGTTCTTTAAAATAAAAACGAAAGATAGGATGAGCTCGCAGGCCCAAGGATTGAGAGGAGATGTCCGCTATCAAATGCGATCCCATGGAGTTATCCGTTTCTTCTGGAATCGTGCGGATCGGGCGTCGATGTCAGCCTGATGTTCCATGCAAAGATCGTACTCCTCTTCTTTGAGATTTGCCCAGACTCGAGCGATATGTGTCATGACCCGTTGAACTACTCCCTTTGGTGGTTGGCTGTCCAAGTCGATTGGGTCAAATAATTTGCTCGGCGTTGGTTTAGCTCATGGACTTCCTCCAAACTGATGCATCACCCTCGCTGGACAGTAATAGGATGTCCCAGTGATCCCAGCGATTGGGATGTAATCTCCGTCTGGGGAGCTTGTAATGGCCAGGTCCACATCGAAGCATTTGGCCTTCTGATAGAAATCCTCTGGTTCCAGTGAGCGGAAGAGAGCCCTAACTCCTGCAAATGTGCAGGTTGGAAGCCAAGCGCGGTCTGATATGCGGTCGAGTAAGTCCGGAAACTGCTCCCGCTTGAACGACTCTCCAGTGATGCCAATGTGAGTGTAGAACCAGGCCTGGAGCAATGGAGGACTGAAGGAGAAGTGATGGTTCCGGATTCCTTCTCTTGCTTTCCGCACTATCTTGGTAAGACTGTAGTTCATCTCACCAACTAGATTAGGGAGGAAGGGTTGTCCTTTGAGAATGGCCTTTGTCAGGTAAACCGCTCGTCCGTGAATCGATTCCTTTTTATAGGAATAAAGAACCGTTCCTGCGAACATAAGGATGAAAGCACGCGCTGAACCTTGGCCGTCTCCTCCTTCCGGTACGTACGGTGTCAGTTGATACTTGCAGAGTTCCTTGATGCTGATGTGCCCCTCTGTCGTGAATAAAGTGGACACGTTCGCAGGAGAGATCTGAAGCAAGTTGGTGATGTATTCTTTCGGCTTGTCGAAATGAGGCAACGGTGATATTCCTGGGAGATGAGGAAGTCCGGAGAGGTGCCCGTATTCCTCGTATAGTGGTGTGAGCTCCAAGGTACCAAAATGGAAGGTGTACGTGTTCGGATTCCACCGGGCGATGAGGTGCTGTAGCATGAACCAATCGACTTCGAGTCTGATCAGATGGAGTAGACCTTTGAGCTTTAGCTTGACGAATTCCTGCTCTGAGGGTCTGAGTACTTTGAACCAATCTCGGAGTTTGTCATAGGATGGAGTATCCGAGCGCAGTGCGATTGAGTCCATTTGATAAACCTGCATGCTTGGACGTCATTCAGTTGTAATAACAATCCAATCCAACTCCTAACGTGAGGTGAATTTGCATGCAAGTTTTCTCCTACTGGAACAATGAGAATACCTAACAAATGTAAAAGTGTTGATATATTGATTATTGATTAACAAGCGTTCGTGCGAAATGGATGCAGATGAGTATGATGACATAAAGAAAAAGAGGTAGGGAAGGGAGAAAAGAAATTCGGAACCCCCCCTGTGACCAACCCAAACCTCTGCAAAACGAACAAGGTTAGTGCCACGATTATCGCAAACAAAACGTACCTGAACCTGTCCCTGCACAAGTCACAGGCACTTAGTAACAGACAAATGCACGTGCGGCGTCTGGTACCTGTAGTGAGCAAGCAATTCTAGACTCGGAAGAGGTTTCTAGACCTCCCTCGGACTAAGGGAGGCGGGGCCCCGACCCAAAACCACACCGCAAAGAGCAGCACAGCTGGGCCTAACGGTGACCCCCTAAGATCTTAGCCCCGGGTTCGGGCATACCTAGAAATGCCTAAAAAGCGGTAAACAAACACAAAGAGGAGATCAAGCAAAAGGCATCGAGCCAATCAATTACATGCGAAACCAAGTAACTCCTCTCCGCATGTGGTAAGAAAAGGTTTTCGGTAGGAATCCACATGCGGAGGTCCCCAGCGGAGTCGCCATCCGGGATGTGCGCGCGCCCTTCCGGCCTAGCGGCGCGCGGCGGCGGTTCCGGCAAGCCCGATGATCCGGGCCCGCTCCCCCGAGGCCCAGTCCGGTCGGCGTTACGGCTCGAACGCCGGACGCTGCGGAAAGGGGCCCTAGGGTTGGGCCTTCCCTTGATTCGCGAACGGGTCTGCGGGGCGTTTCGCCAACCATCCGAAGATGGCAAGCGAAAGGCTGCGCTGAGGCCTCGCATCGCGAATTTAGGGGAGGGCCCAAGGAGCGGCTCGAGTCTGCCGTCACCTCATCCTAAATGGCTCCGAAAATGTGTGTAGTGGGGGTTTGTTTTAGCTTTGGAAAACAGTTCGGAGTCGCCACTGACTTAGATTTAAAAACATGATTTAAGTCGGAAAATCAGAGTTCGGGTTCGGGGATTCCTATTTACTAACCTTAATATCCTACCACATGCGAAAAGGGTGGCGATTTGTCCAAAAAAAGTTACTTTTGATTGACGGGTGTTGGGCCCGATCCGGGAGTGGGCCGGACTCTTATCGACGTTTTAACAGGCGTTGGACCCGAATTTAGGTTTGTTTGATTAACACCGAACATACGACATAAAACATAAGGCCTAGGCACGCACGCATCCACAAACAATTATTTAGATCAAAAGGGCGGGGAAGGGGCGGTGATTGCGGGCCTATGCACTTGGGCCCGCAACCCGTTACAAGTGGATTGAAAGTAAAATTCGGGGAAGCCCGCACTTCCCCTTTGTACCTGAAATGACGGTTGGGGCCGCTTTGTCTTCGAGCCCATGGTTTTTAGACCGGGGTAGAACCGCGCGGTTTGATACACGCGCCTTCGAGTCGATCTTCGAAAGGCTGGAGTTGATCTTCCGAAATTGCATGCTCAGTGTACATGCGAAGAAAATATAAGAGTGGTTAGTTGACTTTCATTTTCAAAGTCCAAAACAACAATTCGAAATCAAAGAGACGAGCACAAGTTTCAACTAAATCAAAATATTTAAGATCCAACTGCACATTAAGTAAACAGGTTAATAACAAGCATGTTTGTTAAATATCAGCAAAATCCAACGGTGGAATTGTGAATTATGCACACGCAAAGTCAGCTGTAGCATAGATGAGAATGCAGCATACGCAGGTTTGGAAATAAGAGCATAACTTCACTCAGGATCGTCCGATCTAAGTGTAATAAAAACCTACAGATCTGTATCTTGATGAGGAATCAGAATATAAAATTTCAAACGAATCCAACGGTGGCATCTCATTCTACAAGGCAAAGAAGGTGATTCGGTCTCTTGCGTAAGCAATCCTTGACCAGCAGAATGATGAGAAAAGAAAATTTCATAACTCTTTACTCGTTCGTCAAAAAATTATGAAATTTTGTCACATGCTAGATAACTCAATCATGATTTAGGATGCAAAATTTTAGAAAAAATGGATGTGTAGTCTGCTGCCAGCGTAGCGGAGAATCTAGACATTCGAATAGAATGTGTTTCAATCGGCCAGCATCGCAGATCAAGTTTGACCATGATTGACTGTGGGATAAACTTGTTCAAAATAAAAAGTGTAAAAAACAGAAATTATAGTAAATTAAAAGATATAACTCTCGGTTCAATTTTAATCCATTCAGAACTCAAATGAGTAAATTACACTATCTGGTGCGCAAGATACTCATGCTGCCGCAAAAGGGGCAAGAGACATTAGAAGTCTTTGTCTTTTCTGAATGTTTAGACTAACCAGATGATCCCGAAAGCAAAAACTCAAAGAATAAGATTTGTAGAGGGCTCAAATATGGTTTCATAGGTGCTAATTTTGTAAAATTTGGGCACGTGATGAAAGAGATACGAAGTTTTTCGTATAACAGTATGAATCTTCCCTGAAATGCGACAGCACATCTGTTCTATCTGCATTCCAACAGCGATTTGACCAGGATGTGTATGTTTAACAGAAATACGTATAGCATAAAGGTTTTAGAAAACTTAAAGGGAAATCCGTTCCAACCAATTTCAGGTGAAACGGAGCTTTGATGTTCGAGTTATGTCCGAAAAACAGAGGCAGCTATTCCACTCATACACAGAAACGAGCTGCTTTTTTCGAACAAACAAAACTCGATCAAGCAAGTATCAAATGGAGAAGCTTAAAGCACGAAGGTTGTAGAATAGCCAAAAAGGGAACGAATCCAAGTAGATTTAAGCAAATCCGAGCTGTACAGTTGAAACTAAGCCTGATGGAGTGCAGCTGCACGCTCCGCGGATGCGCAGAACAGGGCAGCTGCGTTCTCCAGCATACGAAGAGGAAAAACATGGGTAAAACGAGTCTGTTTGGAAAACATTTCGACAGAGAATTTGTTCTCCATCGAGAAAGGAAGCCAAGGAGTCAAAAAACAGATCAATCCATGCACAGGACAAGAAGTTATGCTGGAAAACGTCGGGAACATGCGGCAGCGAACAACATTCCCATTTCAGCATGCGTATATCCCAACAATCGCAGGTAGTTCGAGCAGTTTACAGCACAAACAAGTCCCAGAAGCTATTGACGAAGTCACAGAGGAAATAGGAAGAGAGTGGACCTGATTTCGCATAGTTTTGAGCTTGCTAGCTCCGGTTACGATGTCTCGAGGATGCAGCAGCGTGTATTCATGCAAACAAGAACAATAAATGAGGTTAGATTTGTCTAAGGGGTCTACAAAATGAATAGGAAGCAGCTGGTGCAGTACTCACCGAGAATGGAGTTCGATCGACATGAATCCTGGAAATGTTCATGGGAGAAAGGGCGCTCGCGATGGGAAACAGCCCTCTCCACACCTCCCGAGCACGCACGCTCGCGATGGGAGACTCGTGTGCGCGTCGGGAGGGATTTCTCCAATGGGTACTCGCAATGGTGCTGGAAACTCTTTGCTGCTTTTGGAGCGAAGAGAGATTGTTGAAGCTAGAAGTGTCTTAAGCTTCTTGTCACACCGATGGAGCCTACTGGGAATGGGATAGGAGATTGTCTCCTGCACAAATAAAGTAAACCAACAAAGTCAAAAGAAGCTCCCTGACGTACATGTGGGGGTCATGGAAACTTGGACGCTGTTCTTCGTCGTCAACACTAAGGAGCGTAGCCAGCCGAGCATTTGGAAAGGTGTTTCTATTGTTCTGGTGAGGAGGTGCCACCATTTCCATCTGTCATGGTCCGAGCTTCTCGGATTGTCGCAGCCAAGGGCATGGGAATCCACCGTCACCACTGAAGAGGTTTGGTCTTGCTGAAGTTACCTTAGTTTGTTGGTGTAGACGCTATCTCCAGTTGTGGCCGACGACAGTTGGGCTTGAGTTGGTCGAGAGGGGGGTTTCCTCTTGTTTTTGTTTACCTTTGTTCCAACACCGTAGGAGGATAGTGGTGGTGGTGAAGAAGACTGCCAAGTGGGAAAATGGAGGATTTTCTCCCGAAGAAGGTGAAGGAGCCCCCCCTAGAAGAAGAAGACCAAGAAGAAGAAGAAGAACCCCCTCTCACCCGATCGTTCTCTGCCTTTTTGTTTTAATTTTTGTTATTATTTTTTATCGACCCCCGAAACCGTTTCTTGCCTCGGTCTGTGGGGAAGGATTTTCACCGCGGAGCATCCCCAACCACTGATAGGGTGCCAGGTGTCCAATTTGTTCGCTCCCCCTCACATGGCCTCTTTAGTCTCCGTTAGGCAGTTGCGAAGGGGATAATCTCAAAAATAAATAAAATGAAACAAAAAACGAAATAAAATAAATAAACATTTGGCTGGGCTTGATTGGGCTTGAGCTTTGGCCTTTTTATGAAAGCGGGCTTTGGGCTGAAAATAAAAGTATGGTTGGGCTTGCATTGTTAGGGCTGGGCTTTGGCCTTTTCTGGAACAGTGGGCTTTGGATGGAAATCGGACTTTGGCCTTTTTTCAAATAGCGGGCTTTGGGCTTTGTTGGAAGTCGGGCTTTACAGCCCACTAACTAATTTAAGGCACTACATCTGCTCGACCATCGACTTCCAAGGTAATGAATTTAAGGCGCTTGTGTATGAGTACATGGAAAATGGAAACTTAGAAGATTGGCTGCATCCTAAAGTTACACACGAGGGAGTGTGCCGGAAGTTAAGTTTAAGGCACAGGCTTAGTATTGCCGTGGACATTGCATGTGCTGTGGAGTATCTGCATCACGAGTGTGATGTGCCGGTGATTCACTGTGATTTGAAGCCGAGCAATGTTCTCCTGGATAGAGAGATGACAGCAAAGGTTGGTGATTTCGGACTCACAAGAATTCTCTCTGCCGGTGATGTTTTTGTCCAAGTAAGCTCGACGGGAGTGAGAGGGACGGTCGGCTACAGTCCTCCAGGTGCGTGAATTTTAATGTAAATGTGGTTTTGGATAGTTGTTATATTGTACTCCATTTAGGCCGTTTAATGAGAAATGTTGTAGAGTACGGAATGGAAAGGCAAGTGTCGAGGGAAGGTGATGTTTACAGTTTTGGAATTCTTCTGCTGGAGATGTTTATGGGAAAGAGGCCGACCGACGACATGTTCGAGGACGCTTTGAACATCCGAAGCCATTGCGAGGCCGGGTTGCCGGAAAGAGCGGGAGAAGTAGCAGACCCTTGTATGTTTCTAAATGAGTTTGGAGTAGGATCGAGCGCCCGCGCTCCGCGAAGGATTTTAGAATGTCTGGTGAAGGTTTTCGAAATCGGGGTCGCATGTTGTAGTGAGTCGCCGAGAGAAAGGATGGACATCCGTGAAGCCGCAGCGAAACTACGATCCATCAAATCTCTGGCGGGCTGATGCTCGTAATCCGAATGCCAGCCTGAAGGATTGTATCCCCGATCGCTTGTTTGTTTGCTGGTGGTAGCTGAAATATCTGAAATCCATGTATTGTCTCTCTTATGTATTTGCCACACTGAATGAAGAAGCATAAGATGCTCTGTTTGTTCATCATATTGATTTCCATCATTCTTCTTTGCCCCGGGGGTTGAGTTGATTGGATTTAGATATATCTTCCAAGATGTCCTACTTCTAAATGGAAGCACGAAAGAAAAACCTTGTTGAAGACCGTCATCGCAGTCGCCAACAGGATTGCTTTCCTATTTATACTGCTTTTGTTGATTGCATCGCATAGTTGCATGTACAGAAAAAGAAGAAACCAGAAGTCGCAGTCTGGGTTGGTTCCCAAAAGCCCTTTTCCCCAAATTTCGTACGCTCGGGGCGAGACCGGAGGCTCAATCAAGATACTTGATTTACCATCAGAGAGGTTATGTTGAAAATCGAGATGGGTACTGTACCGGAAAAGTAGTTTCCTCCGAGACTAATCCACTGGAACCTTCGCCCAAGAGATGCTGGGATGGGGCCTCTGAAACAATTTCCCATTCTGTATATGCCCTCCATAGACGATATGTTGCTGAAGAAATCAGGGAACTTCCCGGTGAAATGGTTCTTGGTGACACTGAAGACTCGAAGCTTCAACAGAGCCGATAATCCAGAAGGTATTTCTCGAACAAGCTTGTTGAATCCCAGCCTGATCTCTTGTAGATTTGTGCAGCCCAAGATGTTCTCCAGGAGCTGGCCCGAAAACGAGTTATTATACAGCTTCAACACTGCCAGCCGACGCAAGTTCCCGTTCAGGGGGGATTTAGCCATCAAAACTGTTGTTCACGATGTCGATTGTCCTGAGGAAGCTGAGATTCCCAATGTGGGGTGACAAGGAGCCCCCCAGTCTGGAGTCCGGGAGCCACAATTCGGTGACGCGGGGACGTGTCCTGCTGCAAGTTACGCCCAGCCAATGACAGAAGTGGACGGTGTCATTCCACGAGGTGAATACACCATGGGTGTCATCGGGTATGCGGCCCCGTGAATTCGAGCAACGCAGCCCGGTCGGTTTCGTTGGTCTTAACTAGTGCACCCTGGACAACAATCGAAACACAGGAAGAAAATACAAGATAAGTGAATAATAACATCATAAAAGCAGGTGCAGAATCCCATTTGATAACATCATCTGGTCGCATCACTTCTCTCAGGTTAGCCTTTTTATAAAACGTTACGCAATTGCATAAACTTTTTGGTTATATATTTTATGTGTAACTCCTATCACAAGTTTGTCATAAGAAAATATTTCACGTGCGTTGACTTGTAGATCACACAGACTAATAATACTTTTCCTCAACTCCATTTTCGGTGACCCAACAAAAATTAAATAAACTGAGTTTTGTTTAGGATATAATCGCTATGAAATAATCAAGTGTTATAAAATTTATTTAACATTTTCATTATTTTATTTTATTCGTAAAACAGCTGGCGTCACGACACAAGAGACCACATTCCAGATCATCGCGGTCGACTAATCTTACAAGTCGTTAAAAGTGAACATACCTATACAAATCCAAGTGATGGACGATTAGACTAGACAACGCATTGTATTGATGGTCGATTAACTTCCCGCGACTAGTGGACGGACTTATATCAAACCAAGTCATGGACGGTTAGACTAGACAGTCGAATAACTTCCCCCGTGACGAGTTCTCGAATGTTGGATATTGGATTTGCTGAGGACAACACGAATCTTTGATCATTTTATTAAAAATGATAATAATATACTAATTTGGGATTTTAATATTCAATTAAATATGCTAACTTTTATTTTTCTTCTTGGTATTTATTACAAGTTAATGGAATAATGCACGTATGATTTGTCTTTGATTTCAAGCATTTCTTAAACAAAGTTCCCCCCCAACAGTGTGAGGTGATGATGCTTCCCGTGCCTTCATCTGTTTGGGGTCCATTCTTTCTATCCTCTTACAAAGACACGGGGGTTCCATCTTCTTCCTCACGAGACGTTGTTGCTTCCTCTTGATTTCACCTTCAAAGACAACATCACAAAAAATGAATTAGAAACATACAACGGGAACGGATCCGACCCAACAGAGCATAAAATCTTTAACCTAAATCCAACCCAAACTATAATTCACTGCTAAAATCATACCAGTTTGCGTTAAAAAAAAAACACGAGCAAATCAACTTTATGTTTTATCATTAGTTTAATTTGTTTCCCAAAATGTTTTTGTATGCGTGCTGCAGCAAGGTCGTGATCGCACACAAGGTGTTCGATGGAATGCTATACAGAGACCTGATCGCTTGGAATACGGTCATTAACTTTTGTCGGGGGTTCTATATGCATGCAGTCGTTGCGGGATAGTTGATTAAGGATTCGAGTACTTCAGGAGAATGCAAGAGGAGTTTGGGATTGTGCCGCTGATCGAGCATCACGGTTGCATGGTTGATTTGTTAAGCCGTGCAGGGTTAGTGCAGAGGGCATACAATTACATCAAAAGCATGAAGATGCGGCCGAATGCAGATATCTTGCGAACGTTATTGTCGGCATGCACGACTCATGGGCATTTAACCTTGGCAGAGGTCGTGAGAGCGGAGCTCTCCGAATTGGAGCCTAACCACAGCGGGGATTATGTTCTGATCTCGAAACTTTATGCGACGGAGCGTCAATGGTCGGACGTCCAAAAAGTTAGGCGAGAAATGTTCGGCGACGGAGTCCGTAAGTTTCCCGGCCACAGCCTCGTTGAACTAGGGAACCAGATTCACGAGTTCACGATGGGTGAAAAATCTCATCCTCAGAGCGAGTCAATTTACGCGATGCTCGCCGAGATCACGAATTCCTTGAGATTAGAAGGGTACGTCCCTCATACGAGGAACGTGTTTGTCGATATTGATGATGAGGAGAAGGAGTTCGCACTGTCCTATCACAGCGAGAAGATAGCCGTGGCTTTCATGCTCATCAACACGGGTGCAGGAGTCCCGATACGGGTGGTGAAGAATCTGCGAATCTGCGCAGATTGTCACCTGGCGATGAAGCTCATAAAGAAGATCTATGCAAGGGAGATCTTCGACCGGGATCGAAGCCGGTTTCACCATTTCAACAACGGCGTGTTCTTGCAAGGATTACTGGTAAGGGGGAACTTGTGCTCTTTATCCCGGAACACAGAAATACTTATCATGCATAGAATAATTTTGTAACTTACTATTGGGTGATATTGTGAGGACCACAAACATAATTAGAATGTATTTAACTCATATTAATAAGGCTATTAATAATGATGCATGTCCATGTTTAAAATGTTTAAATTACCTTAATCAATTTAAACCCTAAAGGCAAAGAAGAATGATAGAAATCAATTTGATGAACAAAACACAAGATTTGATATAAACAGAGCATTATCCTTCATTCATTCAGGTGGCAAAGAGATAGAGATAATAATGGGATTGAGTTATTTCAGCTACCACCACCAAACATACAACCAGTCTGGGATACAATCCATCGGGCTCGTATTCTGGATTCGGAGCTTCAGCCCACCTGAGATTTGATGGATCGTAGTTTCCCTGCGGCCACACGGATGTCCATCCTTTCTCCAGGCGACTCACTACAACATGCGACTCCGATTTCAAACACCTTTGCTAGGCCTTCTATAATCCTTCGCGGAGCACAGGCGATCAATCCTTCTCCAAACTCATCTAAAAACAGACGAGGGTCTGCTATTTCGCCCACTCTTTCCGACAATGCGGCCTCGCAGTGGCTTCGAATGTTGTACGCATCCTGGAACATGTCGTCGGTCGGCCTCTTTCCGGTAAACATCTCCAGCAGAAGAATTCCGTAGCTGTAAACATCGCCTTCCCTCGACACTTGGCTTCCCATTCCATACTCTACAAATATTTCGTATTAAATGGCTTAAACTACGAGTACAAGCTAACAATTATTGGAAACCACATTTACATAAAATCGACGCACCTGGAGGGCTGTAGCCGACTGTCCCTCTCACTCCCGTCGAGCTTATTTGAACAACAACATCCTCAGCAGAGAGAATTCTCGTGAGGCCGAAATCACCGAGGTATGTTGTCATATCGGAGTCCAGGAGAACATTGCTTGACTTCAGGTCGCAGTGAATCAGCAGCATGTCACAATCATGATGGAGATACTCCACGGCACAAGCAATGTCCACGGCAATACTCAGCCTATGCCTTAAACTTAACTTCCGGCGCACTCCCTCATGTGTAACTTTAGGATGCAACCAATTGTCCAGGCTACCATTTTCCATGTACTCATACACAAGCGCCTTAAAATCATTACCTCGGAAATCGATGGTCGAGCAGACAGTAGAAATCTTAACGAGATTTCGATGTCTGATCTTCTTTAATACCTCACACTCTGCCATGAAACTCTTAGAAGCTGCTCGAGTTCGGAGGTCGAGAACCTTAATGGCCACCACATTATCAGAATTTCCAAGGATCCCCTTATACACAGAACCAAAACCACCGGCACCGATCAAGTTATTTTGATTGAGCCCACCGGTCGCCTTGAGTATATCCTCGTACGAAATTTGTGGAAAAGAGCTTTTGGGAACCGACCCAGACTGCGACTTTACGTTTCTTCCTTTTCTGTTCTTGCAACAATACGATGTAAGAAACAAAAGCAGAAAAAACAAGAGTCCGATCCCACCGACGATCGTGATGATGATCTTCAACCACGCTTTGTTTCTTTTGCGCTTCATATTAGAGGTAGGACAGCTTGGTAAGTTCAATGCAGAAATCCCGCCACAGAGTTTATAATTTCCCATGACCGATACCCCCGTGGCATTTAGGAAGACTCCTTTATTCGGAACTTCTCCCTCGAAATGGTTGAAAGATAGATTGAGGTATGTGAGCTGGAAGTCTCCTAAGAATTTCGGTACCCAGCCAGAGAAGTTGTTCTTGGATAAGTCTAGATGTTGAAGTCCTTTTAGAGGAAATAGAAATGGGGTGATGTTACCTTCAAACAGATTATTCCCAATGTCCAATAACACCAAGCTAGTACATCCACCGAGAGTGTTCGGGACTGGGCCAGACAGTTGGTTCCCGTGCATGTCTAATTTTGCTAAGTTCTTCAGATTGCCGACTTCATCTGGTAGTGTGCCTGTTAATTTATTCTGAGATAAATCGAGAAAGTCTGATAACGAAGAAATACCCAAGATTTGCGATGGTATAGTCCCACTCAGATTATTTCCAGATAGACCCAAACTGATCAAGTTTTGGCAATTTCCGAGACTTGTTGGAATACTCCCACTTAATCCGCTCCCTCGCAACGTCAATTTCATCAACATAGTCAAATTTCCAAGAGAAGATGGGATTTCCCCCGAGTAATTGTTATCTGCTTGTAGGATCTTCAACTTGTGGAGGTTACCGATTTCCTTTGGGAGCATACCATTCAACGGATTCCAGCTAATAAATAGAACTTCCAGGTTGTGAAGATTCCCGATGCTTGAAGGGAGGGTCCCCGTCAGCTGATTGGACCAGAATGCCAAATAGTTCAAGTTGGAAGACAAGTTCCCAATAGACCGAGGCAACGCGCCTCCGAAATTGTTAAGACTGAATTCTAGAACCGTGAGCTTGGTGGAATTGACGGACTCGATGAATTTCAAGTCCCCCGGCGTGCTGTTTCCCAATTGATTATCTGCAATAAGAAGCCACCACAACTGATTGAGATTTTTGAGATCAGGTACCGATCCGGTGAAATTGTTCAGGCTCAACTGTAGGCTCCGTAAGTTTGTTGCGTTCGCTATTGAAGGAGGAATAGGTCCGGTCAACTGATTACTACTGAAATGGAAGTCCAGGAGATTGGGAAGAGTGATTCCGAGATCCAGAGGGAGACCTCCCTGGAGTTTGTTGTACGAGAACTCTATGATAATCAGAGAGGTTATGTTGAAAATCGAGGCGGGTACCGAACCGGAAAAGTAGTTTCCTGCGAGACTAATCCATTGCAACCTTCGCAATCGCCCAAGAGATGCTGGGATGAGGCCGCTGAAACCATTTTGGTTTCCGTCAATGATCTCCAGAGACGAGAAGTTGCTGAAGAAATCAGGGAACCTCCTTGTGAAATTATTTTCGTGGGCTTGGAAGACCCGAAGCTGCGACAAAGCCGATAATCCACGAGGTATTTCTCCAACAAGCTGGTTGTACCCCAGAAGGATAACTTGTAGGTTTGTGCAACCAGAGATGTTCTCCGGGAGCTGACCCGAAAACGAGTTATTATCCATGCGCAACTCTCTCAATCGACGCAAGTTCCCTACTTCAGGGGGGATTTCGCCAGCAAAACTGTTGTTCCTGATGTTGATTATCCTGAGGAAGCTGAGATTCCCAATGTAGGGTGACAAAGAGCCCCCCAGTCTGGAGGCCGGGATCCACAATTCGGTGACGCGGGGACGTCGCCTGCTGCAAGTTATGCCAGGCCAATGACAGAAGTGGGTGGTGTCATTCCAGGAGGTGAATACCCCATTGGGGTCGTCGGGTATGCGGCCCCTGAACTCGAGCAACGCAGCACGGTCAGTTTCGTTGGTCTTACCGGCTGCTGCTGAGAGAGAAAACAGAAGAAGACAAGTGGATAATAATATCATAAAAGCAGAGGAGGAGGAAGCCATAATTTTTTAGACTCATCACAGACTGTCCACTTAGCGATGTTATATCCACACTCTCCCCCCATTCCATGACTTCTCTAAGGATGAAATTGAGTGACCTTGACAGCGATGACCGACTTAAAGTCACTATTTCCGTGTCTTATTTATCGTCGGCTTCTTAGTGACTTTGACTGGGCAAAAATTAATATCACATGAATTTTTAAAAGAATAAGTTCTTTTTTAAAAAAAGTTAGACAAAAGATATGTTTATGTCACTAAGTATTAACGAACTTTCTTGTCAATATCTTTTTTTCATATACAAAAATGTCACATGTCATCAAATTTTTTTCTGGCCAATCTTGAATTTTTTGTAGTGAAAGCCAAACAAGGCCTTAATAGATAATTTTTATTTATTGACTAAAAAGGAAAAAAATAAAAAAATAAAAAATAATATTGAAACTTTTCATGTGTTTTTAAATTTTAAAAATAAAATGAACAAATCAAGTAAATAAAAACATTTTTAGTACTTTTTATAAAAATGTATTAAAAACGTTTAATAATTACTTAGAAAAAGTACTAAAAATGAACAATAATTTTTTAAGTAATGAACTATGTACACGTTTTGTACTACTATACATGTATTAAAAATCCAAAAATATAGTACACCGTAATGCACTAAAAATCTTATAATTTTAGTACATTTTTACTAAAAAATTGAAAAAGATTTGTACACCGTACTGAAACATACTGACAAGTACGTTTAGTCACCTCTAAGCCTAAAATCTATATAAAAAACACTCTAAAGGATTAGTTCCCAACTATTGTATTTGAAATACAATATCGAAAGAGTAGATAGATTATAAAATGCAATTGTTATTTACTTGAGATTGTTTACTTTTTTTTTTTTGACCCGTTGGAATATTAGCATACGTAATGTATTTAAATGCATAATTATGAGAGCAAGTTGAGTTCATTCAAATTTGTGTATGATAATAAATATTAGTTGGGCACTCACATATTGTCGTGAGTTTCCTAATTACATCATTTTATTTACATGTTGGAAGATTTCATATGATAAAACAAACGTTTGGTTGACAAAGCGACTCGCTTGTTGAGATCCGTTAAAATCCACTTATATTATGTGCTATGCTTATTCATGATGATTTCTATGCTTATTCACGTTTGATTGTTACATTATCATGAGTTCGATCTTATTGGTTATCTAAAAACCAATAGTGACTCGCTAACACCGTGTAAATTAAATATATCTATTAGAATATTAATTATTCTTTATTATAAAGATAATATAAGCAAGCATTGTTTGACAATGCTTTTGCTATTGTAAAGTACACTTAAAAAAGTATTTGACTACTTTTCATAAAGTTAATTATTGAGTTTTAGTTTTGATTTGAAAATTAAATTATAATAGAAAATAAAATTTTAATTAAGTTATTTTTATCAATGATTCTAATTTCACGTGTTAAAATTATTATATTTTACTGACGTTATTAGTTAAAATAATTTTGCTTTCCATATCTTACCTTGATTGCAATAGCTTTTATTGTAAACTTTATTATTTTTAATATCATATCGAATAATAAAACAATAACTCAAAAGGAATTACTACCACATAATATTGGTGTCACCACATATTAAGTTGATTAATTTAAATAAATACTTCTATTGAGTAATCTTTCACTATCACATAATCACTTTTTCATAAGCTTTCGAGAAAAAAGAAAGTTTTCATAATAAAATCGATTAACAAACACGAGAGATGATATAAACAGAGCATTACAAGCGGTCTGGGATGCGATGGATTCATTTTAGGTATTTCAAGTTTGAATCTCAACTGCTATCTCTGAGCGTTATTCCGAGCTTCAGCCCACCAGAGATGTGAGGGATATTAGTTTCGAACACCTTCCCTAGACATTCTTGATTGAGCCCACCGGTCGCCCCGAGTATATCCTCGTACGAAATTTGTGGAAAAGGGCTTTTGGGAACCAACCCAGATTGCGACTTCACGTTTCTTCTTTTTCTCTCCATGCAACTATGCGATGCAATCAACAAAAGCAGTACAGACAGGAAAGCAATGCCGCTGGCGACCGCGATGACGGTCTTCAACAAGGTTTTTCTTCCACGCTTCCATTTAGAAGTAGGACATCTTGGAAGATATATCTAAATCCAATCAACTCAACCCCGGGGCAAAGAAGAATTATGGAAATCAAATCGATGAACAAATGCACGAATTGATAAAAAACAGAGCATCGTATGCTTCTTCATTCGGGGTGGCAAATACATAACAGGAACAAGCAGAGACAATACTTGTATTTGAGTTATTTCGGCTTCCACCAGCAAACAAGCAAGTGATCGGGGATACAATCCTTCAGGCTGGTATTCGGGATTCGGAGCATCAGCCCGCCAGAGATTTGATGGATCGTAGTTTCGCTGTGGCCTCACGGATGTTCATCCTTTCTCCCGGCGACTCCCTACAACATGCGACTCCGATTTCAAACACCTTCGCCAGATATTCTAGAATCCTTCGCGGAGCGCGGGCGCTCGAACCTACTCCGAACTCATTTAGAAACATACAAGGGTCTGCTACTTCTTCCGCTCTTTCCGGCAACCTAGCCTCGCAATGGCTTCGGATGTTCCAAGAATACTGGAACATGTCGTCCGTCGGCCTCTTCCCCGTAAACATCTCCAGCAGAAGAATCCCAAAACTGTGAACATCACCTTCCCTTGACACTTGCCTTCCCATTCCGTACTCTACAACATTTCGCATTAAACGGCCTATATTACTGAGTACGAGCTAACAAATATCCAAAACCACATTTACATTAAAATTCACGGACCTGGAGGACTGTAGCCGACTGTCCCTTTCACTCCTGTCGAGCTTACTTGCACAACAACATCACCGGCAGAGAGAATTCTTGTGAGTCCGAAATCACTGACCTTTGCTGTCTTCTCCACATCCAGGAGAACATTGCTCGGCTTCAAATCACAATGAATCACCGGCAAATCACACTCGTGATGCAGATACTCCACAGTACATGCAATGTCCACCGCAATACTAAGCCTGTGCTTTAAATTTAAATTCCGGCACACTCCTTCCTGTGTAACTTTAGGATGCAACCAATCTTCTAGGTTTCCATTTTCCATGTACTCATACACAAGCGCCTTAAAATCATTACCTCGGAAGTCGATGGTCGAGCAGACAGTAGAAATCTTAACGAGATTTCGGTGTCTGATCTTCTTGAATACCTCACACTCTGCCACAAAACTCTTTGAAGCTGCTCGAGTTCGGACGTCGAAAACCTTAATGGCTACAACATTATCAAAAATTTCAAGAATCCCCTTATACACGGAACCAAAACCACCAACACCGATCAAGTTATTTTGATTGAGCCTACAGATCGTCTTGATTATATCCTCGTACGAAATTTGTGGAAATGGGCCTTTGGGAACCAACCCAAACTACGACCTTAGGTTTCTCCTCCTTTTTCTGTCCATGCAAAAATACGATGCAAGCAGCAAAAGCAAAACGAACAGGAAAGCAATCCCACTGGCAATCGCGATGATGATCTTCCACAGCGTTTTGTTTCTTTTGCTCTTCAGATTAGAGGTAGGACAGCTTGGTAAGTTCAATGCAGAAATCCCGCCACAGAGTTTATAATTTCCCATGATCGAGATCTCTGTGACATTTAGGAAGACTCCTTTATTCGGAACTTTGCCCTTGAAATGATTGAAAGATAGATTGAGGTATGTGAGTTGAATGTCTCCTAAGAATTCTGGGATCCATCTAGAGAAGTTATTCTGAGATAAGTCTAGATGTTGAAGTCCTTTCAGAGGAGATAGAAACATGGAGATATTGCCTTCAAACATATTATTCCCAATGTCCAATGACACCAAGCTTGTGCATCCGCCGAGAATGCTCGGGACTTGGCCAGAAAGACTATTCCCGTACACGAATAATATTGCTAGGTTCTTCAGGTGACCGACTTCATCTGCTAGGGTGCCTGTTAATTTGTTTTGAGATAAATCGAGAAAGTATGATAAGGAAGAAATACCTAAGACTTGTGATGGTATAGTTCCACTCAGGTTGTTTCTAGATAGATCCAAACTGATCAAGTTTTGGCATTTGCTGGTATACTCCCACTGAATGCGTTCCCCTCCAACGACAGTAGCGTCAACATAGTCAAATTTCCAAGAGATGATGGGATTTCCCCGGAGTAATCGCTGTAATGTGCTCGTAGGATCTTCAACTTGTGGAGGTTGCCGATTTCCTTTGGGAGCATACCATTCAACAGATTCCAGCTAATATCTAGATATTCCAGGTTGTGAAGATTCCCGATGCTTGAAGGGAGGGTTCCCGTTAGTTGATTGGACCAGAATGCCAACTTGTTCAAGATGGAAGATAAGTTCCCTATAAACCGAGGCAACGTGCCTCCGAAATTGTTTAAACTGAATTCCAGTTCACTTAGCTCGGTGGAATTGAGGGACTCCAGGAATTTCAAGTCCCCCGACATGCTGTTTCCCAATTGATTATCTGCAATACCAAGCCACCTCAACTGATTGAGATTTTTGAGATCAGGTACCCATCCGGTGAAATTGTTCCAGCTCAACGCTAGGCCCAATAAGTTTGTCGCGTTTGCTATTGAAGGGGGAATAGGTCCGGTCAACTGATTACCACCGAAATGGAAGTACAGGAGATTGGGAAGAGTCATTCCAACATCCAGAGGGAGACCTCCCTGGAGTTTGTGGTACGAGAACTCTATGATAATCAGAGAGGTTATGTTGAAAATCGAGGCGGGCACCGAACCGGAAAAGTAGTTTCCTGCGAGACTAATCCATCGGAATCTTCGCAGTCGCCCAAGAGATGCTGGGATGGGGCTGCTGAAACCATTATCGTTTCCGCCAATGGTCTCCAGAGACGATAAGTTGCCGAAGAAATCAGGGAAATTCCTTGTGAAATGGTTGTCGCTGAATTCAAAGACTTGAAGCTTCGACAGGGCCGATAATCCACGAGGTATTTCTCCAACAAGCTTACTCTTCCCACCCAGATCTCCCATAGGTTTGTGCAGCCCGAGATGTTCTCGGGGAGCTGACCCGAAAACGAGTTATTATACAGCATCAACTCTGCCAGCCGACGCAAGTTCCCGATTTCAGGGGGGATTTCGCCAGCAAAACTGTTGTTCACGATGCTGATTATCCTGAGGAAGCTGAGATTCCCAATGTAGGGTGACAAGGAGCCCCCCAGTCTGGAGGCCGGGAGCCACAATTCGGTGACGCGGGGACGTCTACGGCTGCAAGTTATGCCAGGCCAACGACAGAAGTGGACGGTGTCATTCCACGAGGTGAATACCCCATTGGGGTCGTCGGGTATGCTGTGCCTGAACACGAGCAACGCAGCATGGTCGGTTTCGTTGGTCTTACGGGCAGCTGCTGAGAGATAAAACAGCAGAAGACAAGTGGATAATAATATCATAAAAGCAGAGGAGGAGGAGGAGGAAGCCATAATCTTTTGAGACTGCCTTTGCCTCATCACAGACTGTGCACTTAGCGATGTTATATCCCCCATTCCATGACTTTTCTAAGGATGAACCTGAGTTTTGGGATATACTTTTTTTTGCCGTGGGAAAAAATTATTAAAGATTAGACAGCGAAGACTGACTTGACTTAACCTCACTATTTCTGTTTCTTATTTATCGTCGGCTTCTTAGTGACTTTTGACTACAGGCTGCACCTTTGACGAGGAAAAATTAATATGACATGAATTTTTAAAAAAATTTTAATTCTAAATAAATAATTTCGGTTGGGTACGGTGGAACTAGCTTCCTTTAATTTTATAACCTAAAAACGACTGTACTAATTCAATCCTAAAAGATATCTTGAATTAGTAAAGTACTAAAATTTTACTATTCATAAATGGTACATTTTTTCTACGTTCCCCGTACATTTGTACTAAAATTGTACAAAGTCCGAAGAAAGACCAAGTACAAACCCCATACATTTTCTAGAACATTTTTAGTACTAAATTTATATATTTCACATTTTAGTATTTTCTTCCGAAAACATGTTTAGTATTATACGACGTTCCAAATTATTAGAAATGTACAAGTTTAGTCCTAAAATAAACAGTAATTTTTAGTAGTGTACTAAATATTGAAATGTACAAGTTTAGTATCAAACATGTCTATAAAAATGTATTAAAAACTTTGAAAAAAGTACTAAAAATGAACTGTAATTTTCTAGTCACGTACTATGTACACGTTTAGTACTACTATACATGTATTAAAAATAAAAAAAAATAGTACACCGTAATGCACTAAAAATCTTATAATTTTAGTACGTTTTTACTAAAAAAATCGAAAAAGATTTGTACACCGTAAGTAAACACACTTACAAGTACGTTTAGCTGCTTCTAAACCTAAAATCGATATAAAAAAACACTCTGAAGGGTTGGTTCCCAACTACTCGTTGCCTCAACTTCTGGCCTCTTTCATGCTTCCTGCTTCTCTGAAACAACGAGAAACTACACCACTGTAGCTCAATCACACCAATGCAGACGCTGGAACGAATTGAATACCAAAGGTTAGGCTAGGAAATAATCTTCTTTCTCCCCTTTTATCCTCATGAATACTAAAATCGAAATAAGAAATCAAACCATTATCAATAGATAAGACCACGGGAAGAGATCGGACAAGGTTGTCTTGAACTAAAGATGAAGAAATAATTCGTCGCGAGCCCCTCCTCAAGCGCTTGATCTCTCCCCCCCGATGTAACCATAGAAACCTATCTAGCCCCATTGCCTGCCTCCATTTGCAAATCTATCTAGTCTCCTAATATCCTACCCACCCCTGAACCTTTCAACGCCCAGTTAATACTAGTTACGCAAACTAAAGCCAGCTACAAATGGCAATGTTTGGCTTAACAAGGGTTACAGACAAAAATGTTCAAAGAAGTCCTTGCTCCAATTCAGCAGAACTCCACAGGCGCTAAGACCCCTTCCCCGATCGGCTCTTCATTGTCGTCATGGCTTCTCATGCTTGGTAAATAATAATGAAGCATGTCAATGTTTCAAATGTTTAAATTACCCCTTAATCAATTGGGACATCGAAGAATGATAGAAATCAATTTGATGAACAAAACACAAGATTTTTTATAAACAGAGCATCATCCTTCAATCATTCATTCAGGTGGGTGGCAAATAGATAGAGATAATAATGGGATTGAGTTATTTCATCTAACACCACCAAACATACAACCAGTCGGGGATACAATCAATCAGGCTCGTATTCTGGCTTCAGAGCTTCATCCCACCAGAGATTTGATGGATCGTAGTTTCCCAGCGGCCACGCGGATGTCCATCCTTTCTCCAGGCGACTCACTACAACATGCGACTCCGATTTCAAACACCTTCGCTAGACCTTCTATAATCCTTCGCGGGGCACGGGCGATCGATCCTTCTCCAAAGTCATTTAAAAATAGACGAGGGTCTGCAATTTCGCCCACTCTTTCCGGCAATGCGGCCTCGCAGTGGCTTCGAATGTTCCACACATCCTGGAACATGTCGTCGGTTGGCCTCTTTCCAGTAAACATCTCCAGTAGAAGAATTCCGTAGCTATAGACATCGCCTTCCCTCGACACTTGACTTCCCATTCCATACTCTACAAATATTTCGTATTAAATGACCTATACTACGAGTACAAGCTAACAATTATTGGAAACCACATTTACATAAAATCGACACACCTAGAGGGCTGTAGCCGACTGTCCCTCTCACTCCTGTCGAGCTGACTTGAACAACAACATTATCAGCAGAGAGAATTCTCGTGAGGCCAAAATCACCGACCTGTGCTGTCATATCCGAGTCCAGGAGAACATTGCTTGGCTTCAGATCACAGTGAATCAGCGGCATATCAAAATCATGATGGAGGTACTCCACAGCACAAGCAATGTCCATGACAATACTCAGCCTATGCCTTAAACTTAACTTCCGGTGCACTCCCTCATGCGTAACTTTACGATGCAACCAATCGTCCAGGCTTCCATTTTCCATGTACTCATATACAAGCGCCTTAAAATCATTTCCTCGGAAGTCGATGGTCGAGCAAACAGTAGAAATCTTAATGAGATTTCGATGTCTGATCTTCTTTAACACCTCACACTCTGCGATGAAACTCTTAGAAGCTGCTCGAGTTCGGAGATCGAAAACCTTAATGGCTACCACATTATCAGAATTACCAAGAATCCCCTTATACACGGAACCAAAACCACCGAAACTGATCAAGTTATTTTGATTGAGCCCACCGGTCGCCTTGAGTATATCCTCGTACGAAATTTGTGGAAAAGAGCTTTCGGGAACCAACCCAGACTGTGACTTTACATTTCTTCCTTTTCTGTCCATGCAACGATACGATGCAAGCAGCAAAAGCAGAACGAATAGGAGTCCGATCCCACTGGCAATCGCGATGATGATCTTCAACAGCGTTTTATTTCTTTTGTGCTTCCGATTTGAGGTAGGACAGCTTGGTAAATTCAATGCAGAAATCCTGTCACAGAGTTTGTAATTTCCCATGACCGAGATCTCTGTGGCATTTAGGAAGACTCCTTTATTTGGAACTTTGCCCTCGAAATTGTTGAAAGATAGATTGAGGTATGTGAGCTGGAAGTCTCCTAAGAATTCTGGAATCCATCCAGAGAAGTTATTCTGCGATAAGTCTAGATGTTGAAGTCCTTTCAGAGGAGATAGAAACGCGGAGATGTTGCCTTCAAACAGATTATTCCCAATGTCCAATGACACTAAGCTTGTGCATCCGCCAAGAGTGCTCGGGACTTGGCCAGAAAGACTGTTCCCATGCACATCTAAATTTGCTAAATTCTTCAGATTGTCGACTTCATTTGGCAGAGCACCATTTAATTTGTTCTGAGATAAATCGAGAAAGTCTGATAATGAAGAAATACCGAGGATTTGCGATGGTATAGTTCCTAGAAGATTGTTTTCAGATAGATCCAAACTGATCAAGTTTTGGCATTTCTCGAGGCTTGCGGGGATACTCCCGCTGAATCCATTCCCCGCCAACGACAGTTTCGTCAGCATGGTCAAATTTCCAAGAGAAGATGGGATTTCCCCTGAGTAATTGCTGTACGCTGCCTTTAGGATCTTCAACTTGTGGAGGTTGCCAGTTACCTCTGGGAGCATACCCGTCAATGGGTTCCAGCTAATATATAGACTTTCCAGGTTGTGAAGATTTCCGATGCTTGAAGGGAGGGTCCCCGTCAGCTGATTGGACCAGAATGCCAAATAGTTCAAGTTGGAAGATAAATTCCCAATAGACCGAGGCAAAGTCCCTCCGAAATTGTTTAAACTGAATTCCAGAACCCACAGCTCGGTGGAATTGAGGGACTCGATGAATTTCATGTCCCCCGACATGCCGCTTCCCAATTGATTGGCTGCAATAGCAAGCCCCCTCAACTGATTGAGATTTTTGAGATCAGGCACCGATCCGGTGAAATTGTTCTTGGTCAACCCTAGGCTCCATAAGTTTGTTGCGTTCGCTATTGAAGGAGGAATAGGCCCGTTCAACTGATTACTACTGAAACGGAAGTGCTGGAGATTGGGAAGAGTGATTCCGAGATCTAGAGGAAGACCTCCCTTGAGTTTGTTAAACGAGAGCTCTATGACAATAAGAGAGGTCATGTTGAAGATCGAGGAGGGTACCATACCAGAAAAGAAGTTTTCTACTAGTAGAATTTGTCGCAACCTTCGCAATCGCCCAAGAGATGCTGGGATGGGGCCGCTGAAACCATTAAATTCTCCGCCAATGATCTCCAGAGATGAGAAGTTGCCGAAGAAATCAGGGAACTTCCCTGTGATTTTGTTTTTGCTGACATGGAAGAGTCGAAGCTGCGACAGAGCGGATAATCCACGAGGTATTTCTCCAACAAGCTGGCTGTTCCCCAGAAAGATACGTTGTAGGCTTGTGCAACCAGAGATGTTCTCCGGGAGCTGACCCGAAAACGAGTTATTATCCAGGCCCAACGCTGCCAGCCGACGCAAGTTCCCGATTTCAGGGGGGATTTCGCCTGCAAAACCATTGTTGTTGAGGTTTAATATCCTGAGGAAGCTAAGATTCCCAATGTAGGATGACAAAGAGCCCCCCAGTTTGGATCCCGGGAGCCACAATTCGGTGACGCGGGGACGTCTCCTGCTGCAAGTTATGCCAGGCCAATGACAGAAGTGGGTGGTGTCATTCCACGAGGTGAATATCCCATTGGGGTCGTCAGGTATGCAGCCCCTGAACTCGAGCAACGCAGCACGGTCAGTTTCATTGGTCTTACGGGCTGCTGCTGAGAGAGAAAACAGGAGACAAGTGGATAATAATATCATAAAAGCAGAGGAGGAGGAGGAAGCCATAATTTTTTGGACTCATCACAGACTCTGTCCACTTAGCGATGTTATATCCCCCATTCCATGACTTTCCTCAGGATGAACGTGAGTGACCTTGACAGCGATGACCCGACTTAAACTCGCTATTTCCGTGTCTTATTTATCGACGGCTTCTCAGTGACTGAGACTCCTGGCGGCACCTTTGAGGGCCAAAAATTAATATGACATGATTTTTTAAAAGAATAAGTTCTTTTTTTAAAAAAAAGTTAAAAATTTTAATTCTAAATAAATAATTTCGGTTGGGTACGGTGGAACTAGCTTCCTTTAATTTTATAACCTAAAAACGACTGTACTAATTCAATCCTAAAAGATATCTTGAATTAGTAAAGTACTAAAATTTTACTATTCATAAATGGTACATTTTTTCTACGTTTTTCTAAGTATAAACCCCGCACATTTGTACTAAAATTGTACAAAGCCCGAAGAAAGACCAAGTACAAACCCCATACATTTTCTAGAACATTTTTAGTACTAAATTTATATATTTCACATTTTAGTATTTTCTTCCTAAAACATGTTTAGTATTAAACTTGTACGTTCTAAATGATTAGAAACGTACAAGTTTAGTACTAAAATAAACAGTAACTTTTTGTAGTGTACTAAATATTGAAATGTACAAGTTTAGTATCAAACATGATTATAAAAATATATTAATAATTATTAATAATTACTTAGAAAAATGTACTAAAAATAAACAGTAATTTTTTAATTAATGTACTATGTACACGTTTAGTACTACTATACGTGTATTAAAAATCCAAAAATATAGTACACCGTAATGCACTAAAAATAATTTTAGTAATCGAAAAAGATTTGTACACCGTATGTAAACACACTTACAAGTACGTTTAGCTGCTTCTAAACCTAAAATCGATATAAAAAACACTCTAAAGGATTGTTCCCAACTACTCATAGCCTCAACTTCTGGCCTCTTTCATGCTTCCTGCTTCTCCGAAACAACTAGAAACTACACCACTGTAGCTCAATCACGCCAATGCAGACGCTGAAACGAATCGAATACCAAACGTTAGGCTAGGAAATAATCTTCTTTCTCCCCTTTTTATCCTCGTGAATACTAAAATCGAAAAAAGAAATCGAACTATTATCGATAGATAAGACCACGGGAAGAGATCGGGCGAGGTTGTCTTGAACTAAAGATGAAGAAATGATTCGTCGCGAGCCCCCCTCGAGCGCTCGGTCTCTCCCCCTGGATGTAACCATGGAAAGCTATATAGCCCCATTGCCTGCCTCCATTTGCATCTCTCTCTAGTCTCCTAATATCCTACCCACCCCTGTACCTTTCAACGCCCAGTTATTACTAATTACGCAAACTAAAGCCAGCTACAAATAGCAATGTTTGGCTTAACAACAATGTTGGCTCCCATTCAGCAGAACTCCACAGGCACTAAGACCCCTTTCCCGATCTGCTCTTCATTGTCGTCATGGCTTCTCATGCATGGGGAGTCGTAGGAGCTGTCATAAAGTGGGCGACGGTATAACCAAAATCCGGCGAATCACATGTCCCACTCATTTGCCTTCAGTTGAAAGGTTTGCCTTTAAAATGTGGCAAAACAAAGTCCCAAATCCGAAAGAGAAAGTAGTCCGGCCTAATATGTAAACTTAAGCGGACTACTTCCTCTACAGTCAATTAGTTTTGGAATGAAATCATGTCGGGCTTATATGTTGGACTTGGTGATTCGATATTACTAACACCAAGTTACTCTGATCCATGTTCGTCAGTTGTAGTGATAATTAGTCGAGCTGGCTTATCAAGTTCGGGTCCAAACTTGGCCTTAATTTTTAACAATTAAGCTCGGCTCAAACCGACATATTAATTTGACAAGCTCGTTTCGATAAATTTTATAATAAAATAAATATAATGAATTAAAAAAAATAATTAAGTATGATAGGTTAAAACGGGAGACGGGCTCAGGTCAAAAATTCTTTCGGCCGAACTCAAGCTCGGATTAGACTAAATTGAGTGCTGCCTCCTCTGGATAAGGAGAAGGGCATACAGGTCCAATTATGAAATTTGGCTCCACTTTTTTTTTTTTTGGTTGCATTCTGAATTTATTGGGCATACAGGCCTAATAAATTTGGCTCCAATTATTTTATATTTGGCTTTCAATCACTTGTCTCATCATATAAGTATTTAATATTAATTCAAATAATATTCCTTAGAATATTCCCTTTTTGAATTAATAAAATAATTAATTATTAAAATATCTAATTGTAGAAATATTTTCTAATCACATGATCTGAAATGATCATTGGAGGGTGAAGAAAATATTTTCGTAATATTTTGCTCTAAAATGAAACATATCTTCATTACAGGAGTACAGCTTCTGTAAAGTCATAGCAGGTCAAACTACTCATCATCAAAATTTTGTCAACAAACTGTACTAAAGAATAGTGCATAAAGCAAATATTCAAGGTTTTTATCGAGGTAGGTCAACGCGGTTAGTAGTGGACGGACTTATATCAATCCAAGTTATGGACGGTTAGACTATACAACACCTTGTTATGGTGGTCGAATAACACTCTCCATGACTTCTCTAAGGATGAACGTGAGTTTTGGGATATACCTTTTTTTTTCTTGGCTGACTTAAAGATTAGACAGCGATGACTGATTTAAACTCACTATTTCCGTCTTACTGACTTTTGACTCCTGGTGATGGGCCAAAAATTAATATGACATGAATTTTTAAAATGTTAAGTTCTTTTTAATAAAAATTAAATTTAAATTAATAATTTCTAAAATATACTAAAGACTAAAGATTTGCCTTCTATCGTATTGTCCTTCACTTCATTTGGTAATTGTGACACCTATTTTTTTCTCCTTCCTGCTTCAGTTGCACTTCCGATGAACAACTGTACGACGAGCAATTCCTAGACGCGTGAGGTAGGAATACTCCAATCCGATCATGAGCAGGATGTTGGGATACATTTTTCCGATCTTGCGTTATATAACAATTGAAAGATATATCCAAATCCAGTCAATTCAACCCAGCCAGTGCTGCTCCCTGGACAACAAACGTAACCCAGGGAGGGAGAAAACAGGAGGAGACAACTTAATAATAATATGATAAAAGCAGATAACTTTCCAAAAAAATATGTCTTCATTTACTAATATTTTGTTTTAATGTTGGAAGTGTAGACGCTGCGATGACTGACTATGGAGTAGATTACAGACAAGAAGAATAGTTTTCCTCCGAAATTATCAATAATTATTCGTTTCCTCCTCCATGATTCTCACTCATCAAAGATGTTTTCTATCTGATTTCTCATTCATTAAAAAACTTAATTTAAAACAACTTAATTTTGTAATCACATATATAGTCTCCATTTTCTTAAATATAACTCCAGCCCTAAATTTTAGGCACCGTAAACATATTTACTCCCCTCATTACATCCTACTTTTAAACGAGAGAAATGAATATAAGAATGGATTTCCTTCCTCTCTTCTCCAAATCTTATTTTTGTTTTTCTAGACTGACTGCCATCCTTTGCCTCCCCCATCACAGACTGTCTGTCCCCACTTTTTGCTTCTTGTTGTTATTCAATGACTTGTTCTAAGTTAAGTAGACAACCGATGACTAACTGACTATGTTTCCTTTTTCTAAGCACCTTAAATGCTCTTGTTAGTGGTTGTTGACTTTGATTAAGACTAATTTATATTAAGGTTTTATAATATTTCTTTTATTAAAAAAGCGAATTATCATGTAAGCATTTTTTTTAATTAAATTTCATAAGTGATCGTATTTGAATAAACAATCTTGCGTTATATGACAAATTGATGAACAAACAGAGCATCATATGCTTCTTCTTCATTCTGGGTGGCAAAATACATAACAGAGACAATACTTGGATTTGAGTTATTTCAGCTACCACCACCAAACATACAACTAGTCGGGGATACAATCCATCTGGGGTGGTATTCTGGATTCGGAGCTTCAGCCCACCAGAGATTTTATGGACCGTAGTTTCGCTGCAACCACGCGGATGTTCATCCTTTCTCCGTGCAACTCGCTACAACATGCGACTACGATTTCGAACACCTTCGTTAGACCTTCTATAATCCTTCACGGAGCACGGGCGCTTGATCCTACTCCAAACTCATTTAGCAACATACGAGGGTCTGCTACTTCTCCCGCTATTTCTGTCAACAAGGCCTCACAATGGCTTCGGATGTTCCAAGCATCCTGGAACCTGTCGTCGGTCGGCCTCTTTCCAGTAAATATCTCCAGCAGAAGAATTCCAAAACTGTAAACATCACCTTCCCTCGACACTTGCCTTCCCATTCCGTACTCTACAACATTTCGCGTTAAACGGCCTATATTACTGAGTACGAGCATGTCTTTTAACCATGTTTTCCTCTAATCACACTCTGACGTTCTTTTTTCACTGCTGGAAAAAAAAAACTATGTTCTTTTTTCCGCTAAAACATGTTCGGAGGTCGAGAACCTTAATGGCTACAACATTGTTAGAATTTGCAATGATCCCCTTATACACGGAACCAAAACCACCGACACCAATCAAGTTATTTTAATTGAGCCCACCGGTAGCCCCGAGTATATCCTCGTACGAAATTTGTGGAAATGGGCCTTTGGGAACCAATCTAGTCTGCGACCTCACGTTTCTCCTCCTTTTTCTGTTCACGTAACGATGCGATGCAAGCAACAAAAGCAGAACTAACAGGAAAGCAATCCCACTGGCAATCAGGATGAGGATCTTCGACAATATTTTTTTCCTTCCGAGTTTCGGTTTAGAAGTAGGATATAATAGTAAGTTAAATGTTGGAATCCCGCCACAGAGTTTGTAATTTCCCATTACTGAGACCCCCGTGGTATTTAGAAAGACTCCTTTATTCGGAACTTCTCCCTCGAAATGGTTGAAAGATAAGTTGAGGATTGTGAGCTGGAAGTCTCCTAAGAATTTCGGTACCCAGCCAGAGAAGTTATTTTGTGATAAGTCTAATTCTTGAAGTCCTTTCAGAGGCGTTAGAAACGGGGTGATGTTTCCTTCAAACATATTATTCCCAATGTCCAAGTAAACCAAGCTGATGCATCCACCTAGAGTTTCCGGGACTTGTCTAGATAGTCTGTTCCCGTGCAAATATAATATTGCTAGGTTCTTCATGTCACCGACTTCTTCTGGCAGTGTGCCGGTGAATTTGTTCTGGGATAAATCGAGAGAGTATGATAAGGAAGAAAAAACCCAAGACTTGTGATGGTATAGTCCCACTCAGGTTATTTTTTGATAGATCCAAAGCGATCAAGTTTTGGCATTTTCCGAGGCTTACGGGAATACTCCCACTGAATCCATTCCCTGCCAACGACAGTTCTGTCAACATAGTCAAATTTTCAAGGGAAGATGGGATTTCCCCTGAGTAATCGCTGTTATGTGCTCCATTAACTAACAAGACTTCATAGCTTAAAATATTTGAAACACAATATCAAAAGAGTAGATAAATTATAAAATGCAAAAGTTATTTATTTGAGACTGTTTACTATTTTTTTGACCTGTTGGTATATCAGAATACATAATGTATTTTAAATGCATAATTATGTGAATAAGTAGAGTTCATTCATATTTGTGGTGTAAATATTTGGTTGCGAAAGTGGCTCATATATAGTGACAAGAGAGGTGCTTCGTGGGCGCGTACATCTGGGTTAGTTATTTTTTATTTGTACACTGGTTGCTTGACTGCCAAAGTGGCTTAGGCAAAGTGACAGTTGAAGTTTTCTCACATTCGCACGCATTCTCAATTATTAGACCATTTGGGGGTTGGTTGTATGTGACATACTTTGCCTGAAGGAGAATTTGAGACACTGCATTGATCTCTATTTGACGGTCATACATTCATCGATTATCATTGTATTTATTGCTTACTGGCTCACGGGATATCTCGTATAAACAACATCTTATGGTATGCATAAACCGATAATAATTTAGATGTCTTGAATGAACTTGTGTATGATAATAAATATTAATTTCTTACTCACATATGGTCGTGACTTTCCTAATTACATCATTTTATTTGCTTTTGAGTTATATCATACAAGCATATTAGAGTTGGGAGATTTCGCATGATGATACAAGCGTTTGATTGCCAAAGCGACTCGCTTGTTGAGATACGAGGAATCTACTTTTGCAGAACGCATTGTTGAGACGGTTACTGAATTTAGCGACGTTTGATCATCACATTAGGATGAGTTCATTCTTATTAGTTATCTACAAAAAAATATAGTGACTCCCTAACACCTTGTAAATTATTTCATTTATCTTATGGTTTTTATTATGTACTTTAATATTTTTAATATCATATCGAATAATAAAACAATCATTCAAAAGTAATTATTATCACATAGTATTGGTGTCACCACATATTAAGTTGATTAATTTAAATAAATACTTATATTAAGTAATCTTTTATCATCACATAATCACTTTTTCAAAAATTTTTCAGAAAAAAAAAGAAGTTTTCATAATAACGTTGATGAACAAACACGAGAGTTGATATAAACAGAGCATACAAACGGTCCGCGATTCGATGGATTTATTTTAGGTATTTCATCTCAACTGCTATGTCTGAGTGGGATTCAGAGCTTCAGCCCACCAGAGATTTGAGGGATCTTAGTTTCGCTACGGCAATGCGGATGTCCATCCTTTCTCCCGGCGACTCACTACAACAGGCGACTCCAATTTCGAACACCTTCGCTAGACATTCTTGAAACCTTGGCGGAGCACAGGCGCTTGATCCTTCTCCAAACTCATCTAATAACATACAAGGGTCTGCTATTTCTCCCACTCTTTCCGGCAACGTAGCATCACAGTAGCTTCGGATGTTCCAAGCATCCTGGAATATGTCGTCGGTCAGCTTTCTTCCCGTAAACATCTCCAGCAGAAGAATTCCAAAACTGTAAACATTGCCTTCCCTCGCCACTTGCCTTCCCATTCCGTACTCTACAACATTTCGTGTTAAACTGTCTATACTCCTGAGTACAAGCTAACAAATATCCAAAACAACATTTACATAAAAAATAACTCACCTGGAGGGCTATAGCCGACTGTCCCTCTCACTCCTGTCGAGCTTACTTGCTCAACAACATCATCTGCAGAGAGAATTCTCGTGAGGCCAAAATCACCGACGCGTGCTGTCATCTGCGCATCCAGAAGAACATTGCTGAGCTTCAAATCGCAGTGAATCACCGGCACATCACACTCGTGATGCATATACTCCACGGCACATGCAATGTCCACTGCAATACTCAGCCTATGCCTTAAACTTAACTTTCGGCGCACTCCCTCAGGTGTAACTTTAGGATGCAACCAATCTTCCAGGCTTCCATTTTCCATGTACTCATACACAAGCGCCTTAAAATCATTACCTCGGAAGTCAATGGTAGAGCAGACAGTAGAAATCTTGACAAGATTTCGATGTCTTATATTCTTTAAGACCTCACACTCTGCCATAAACTTTTTGAAGCTGCTCGAGTTCGGAGGTCGAGAACCTTAATGGCTATTGCATTATCAGAATTTCCGAGGATACCCTTATAAACGGAACCAAAACTACCGGCCCCGATCAAGTTTTTTTTATTGAGCCCATTGGTCGCACTGAGTATATCCTCGTATGAAATTTGCGAAAAAGGGCCTTTGGGAACCAACCCAGCCTGCAACTTTACGTTCCTTCTTTTTTTGTTCATGCAACTATGTGATGCAACTAACAAAAGCAGAACAAACAAGACAACAATCCCACTGGCGATCGCGATGATGATCTTAGACAACATTCTTTTCCTTCCACGCATGAGTTTTGAAGTAGGACATCTTGGTAAGTTCAATGCTGGAATCCCACCACATAGTTTGTAATTTCCCAAGACCGAGACCCCTGTGGCATTTAGGAAGACTCCTTTATTCAGAACGTCACCCTCGAAATGGTTGAAAGATAGGTTGAGGTATGTGAGCTGGACATTTTCTAAGAATTCCGGGATCCATCCAGAGAAGTTATTCTGCGACAAGTCTAGTTGTTGAAGTCCTTTCAGAGGAAATAGAAACGCGGAGATGTTGCCTTCAAACAGATTATTCCCAATGTCCAAGGACACCAAGTTGGTGCATCCGCCGAGAGTGCTTGGGACTTGGCCAAAACGACTGTTCCCGTTCATGAAAAATAATGCTAGGTTCTTTAGGTGACTGACTTCATCTGGCAGCGCACCTGTTAATCTATTCAGAGATAAATCTAGAAAGTATGATAAGGAAGAAATACCTAAGACTTGCTCTGGTATAGTTCCACTCAGGTTGTTTCTAGATAGATCCAAAGCGATCAAGTTTTGGCAATTTCCGAGGCTTGCTGGAATACTCCCACTGAATGCGTTCCCTCCTAACACTAGCATCGTCAACATAGTCAAATTTCCAAGAGAAGATGGGATTTCCCCGATGTATTCACTATGTTGTGCTTGTAGGATCTTCAACTTGTGGAGGTTACCGATTTCCATTGGGAGCATACCCGTCAATGGGTTCCTGCCGATACTTAGATATTCCAGGTCGTGAAGATTCCCGATGCGAGAAGGGAGTGTCCCCGTGAGCTGATTGGACGAGAATCCCAGCTTCTTCAAGTTGGAAGATAAGTTCCCTATTGACGGAGGCAACGTACCTCCGAAATTGTTTACGCTGAATTCCAGTAGCAACAGCTCGGTGGAATTGAGGGACTCAATGAATTTCAAGTCCTCCGACGTGCCTGAAACTTCCGCCAATGATCTCCAGAGACGATAAGTTGCTAAAGAAATCTGGAAACTTCCCTGTGAAATTGTTTTTGTGAACCCGGAAGACTTGAAGCTTCGACAGAGCGGATAATCCACGAGGTATTTCTCCAACAGGCTGGCTGTTCCACAGAAGGATAACTTGTAGATTTGTGCAGCCAGAGATGTTCTCAGGGAGCTGACCCGAAAACGAGTTATTATCCATGCGCAACTCTCTCAATCGATGCAAGTTCCCTATTTCCGGGGGGATTTTGCCCGCAAAACCATTGTTGTTGAGGTTTAATATTCTGAGGAAACTGAGATTCCCAATGTAGGGTGACAAGGAGCCCCCCAGTCTGGAGGCCGGGAGCCACAATTCGGTGACGCGGGGACGTCTCCTGCTGCAAGTTACGCCCGGCCAAAAGAACAGTAAGACTTAACTGAGATCTAATTCTTGTAGTTGAACTTAAAATGATAGCTTGGAAAGTATATGCTGTACCTAAAACCAACTAACTCTTTGAATTCTTCGCGCAAAGAAGAAACCAACTAACTGTTTGAATTCGAGGTACGGAAAGCGAAGTTCGATTGAGATGTTGTTGAAGAAGTTGACGCTCGAAGGAAGTGTCGCAGTTGTCGTGACTTGAAGGATACGCCATTTGTATCCTTCAAGTCAAATACCGATATTTTGCTATGAAAATAGGAGAGTCCTCAAAAGGCCCACGTTCAGAATGGCAGAAGGTCTGCAAGGAAATAGTGTTCCTAAAGGTGGTATGCACGAGAGTCCTGTGACGAACTCAAAGCGAGGCTAAGACGAACTCAAAGAATTCCTTTTTTTTTCAAGGTTCTTGATTAGGAAGATTTTTTTTCTTAGTTCAAATGATTGAGAATTTTTTTTTTCTAATTTAACAATGTTAAATATCATCTTACATCTTAATGTTAGGATGTTATTTCAATTATATCATCCGTAAAGTTGTCTTTGCTAATGGAGGCATACATGGTGCTCACATGACAACTAACGTCGTGAACGTCACGTTTAATTTATAATAAATTACCAAATATATCCGAAACTTTCTCACTATTTTCATATTTATCCTGACATTTGGAAATCGTCTTTGTATAACGATGCACATCGTCAATACAACAAAAATAAATTCATATTTCGACCTAACTAAATGGCAACGACAAGCAAGGGTCGATCCCACCGATAATTGTGTTGACAAAAACTCTCCTAGCGTCAATCTCAGCAATCTGTCAGGTCAAGCAGAAAGAAAAATTGATTTTTATTGAAAGGAACTAAGGTTTACCATTGTTAATAATATCTAAGACATCTAACTTTCCCTTGCGTCTTATGCACCCGATCCCCTTCTTCCTAATGGATTGAAAGAGTCTTATATATATCCTAGAAACAATCTAGAAAATCTAAAAAAATCTAGAAAGAAAATATTATCGCCGTCCATACGTGCAACTGCACGAGTCTTGGTACAGCTACACCAACTTCTCTGTTCATTGGCTGACCCTCCGATGCAGCAGCATTGAACTCCGTTGCAGCTGTACCGACCCTTCCACCTTCAACTGTTCTTCCTCTCATTTTAACTACCAACATAAAGTAAACGGAAGTAAGGAGACATTAGAGCAGCCAAAATACCTAATAATTAAATTACTCAAATGCCTAAAACTAACCAAAATTAAGTCTAAAACATGATCCCTTAACTCTATTTCATAGAGTTATCTTATAACTTAATATTAAGAAGTTATTTCAAAATTGTCCATCGTTAGACCCGTCCCCTAATGGCAACCAGCATGGGGTTGATGTGTACCCCTTGCCCCGACCTTAAGACAACACTAACCCCAATCTACCCCTTACACATGCCGCCCCCAGCCTCGGCTTCAACTCAACTCGAGTCCCGATCATCCGGTTATTGTATATCTCATTGACTTGTCATTTTGCATTGCACAATTAACAATTGATTCATTATATATTGACTTGACATGTAAGAGGATGAGGAGTTGTTTTCGGTCCCATTGAAGAGAGAACTCAACAAATTCTTTTTTGGTAGGACATGTATTTCCCAATCATTCGAATCCTTGTTCTTATGACCATGCTCAAATTAGCTACAATATTGTGACATAGGGCCCAAGAAAGTTTCGTTTATGAACCTATAATGGAAGTTTCAACAACAAGAAATTAATGAGGCGGGGTCGGGAATGGTGGATCATTGAACCTAGCTTCCTTAATTTTATAACCTAAAAACTACTCTACTAATTTAATCCTAAAAGATATCTTGAATTAGTAAAGTACCAAAATTTTACTGTTCATAAATGGTACATTTTTCTAAGTCCATTGGCGTATTTTAGTATAATTTTAATATTAAACATGTTTATAAAAATGTACTAGAAATTATTAATAATTACTTAGAAAAAATGCTAAAAATGAACAGTAATTTTTTAAGTAATGTACTGTGTACGTTTAGTACTATACATGTATTAAAAATCCAAAAAAAATGTTACACGGTACGTTTAGCCGCTTATAAACCTAAAAAATTGATATAAAAAAACACCACCAGACATACGTAACGCTTTATCTAGTACACAAAAGTGCATACCATGATTTTTCTGTCTATAGGATTGTTTCCCAACTACTCGTAGCCTCAACTTCCTGCCCCTCCGAAACACCTAGATATTACACTACTGTAGCTCAATCACGCCAATGCAGACGCCGGAATGAATCGAATAACAAACGTTAGGCTAGGAAATTATCTTCTTGCTCCCCTATTATCCTCGTGAATGTTGAAATCGAAATAAGAAATCGAACGAGTATCGATAGATAAGACCGTGGGAAGAGATCGGATGAGGTTGTCTTCAACTAAAGACGAAGATTTGCTCTCTATCGTATTGTCCTTCACTTGGTATTGTGAAAAGTGAATAATATAATAATAATAAGATAAAAGCAGATAGAAGATGGTAAGTAGTAACTTTCCAAAAGATCTGAAGGCACATCTTTATATATAATAAATATGTCTTCTTCCTCCTCCTCCCCCTCCTCCTCCATGTTTCTCATCTAATTTCTCACTCATCAAAGATGTTTTCTATCTGATTTCTCATTCATTAAAAAACTTAATTTAAAATAACTTAATTTTGTAATCACATACATAGTCTCCTAAATTTTAGGCAAGTAAACATATTTACTCCTAGGATTACACTCGTGAGAGAAATGAACAAAGTGAATATAAGAATGGAATTGGGTTGAATATCTCAGTTAGTCACTAGCATTTCCTCTCTCTTTCTCCAAAGTTTTTTTATTTTTCTAGACTGACTGCCTTTCCCTCCTCATCACGGACTGACTCTCTGTCCCACTTCAATGACTTGTTCAAAGATAAGTAGACAAGCGAGATGACTGACTGACTGACTTTGGAGTCAATGGAGGAGATTGATTGCCGTGAAATATACTTCCTTTTGAGTCTCTCACTATCTCCGTCTTATTTATCGTCGTAGCGACTTTTTTGACTCCTTCTGGCAGCACCTTTGACGGGCCAAATATTAATACAATTTTAAAAAGTTCAATTTTTTTTAAGTTTAAATTAATAATTTCTAATATATATTTGTGTCCAATAAACTCCCATCATTGTCTGATTAAATGATTCATCGATGGTGAGAAATAATATGTTGTTATTTTGTATTTGTAAATGGATGGGAGATGGTGAAACCAAGAAAAGATCACATAAATTATATCAATGACTGAACATTGACTATTTGGAAATCTTATGATTTTAGAATAATACTTCTAACTAAGAAGAATTCAGAACAAAACAAACACATAAATTACCGCCACCATCACATTATATATATGTATATATATATTTTAAATGATCAGACTAATTTAAAGATAGT
Organism: Melastoma candidum; assembly: GCA_023653495.1. NCBI lineage: Eukaryota > Viridiplantae > Streptophyta > Magnoliopsida > Myrtales > Melastomataceae > Melastoma > Melastoma candidum. The sequence goes on along the minus strand of CM042890.1, from coordinate 17,444,069 downwards.
TGGCGTTGGCTGCTTTCAATAATGATAACCCATTAAAAACTTATTAATGATGGTTAAATATATAAATGCTCATTATGGACTAAAGTTGGTTAGTTCCCTCAGCGTCCAACACTAGTAGGTTCTTCGGATCACATATCGAGAAGGGACCCCTCATTACTACACTCCTATGAGAGAAATGAACAAACATAAGAAAGTGAATATAAGAATGGATTTCTGTTGAATTATCTCGGTTAGCCACCAGCATTTCCTCTCTATTCTAGACTGACTGCCTTTGCCTCCCCCATCACAGACTGTCTGTCCCCACTTTGCTTCTTCTTCTTCTTGTTATATTCAATGACTTCTTCTAAGTTAAGAAGACAAGCGATGACCGACTGACTTTGGAGTCGAAAGGGGAGTACACCTTCGACAGGCCAAAAAATAATACGAGATGAATCTTAAAAAAAAGTTAAAATAATTTGTATCATAAATTTAATTACGATTATCCTATTTTAAATTTAGTTTTTCTTTACATGTGGTGTCGAAATAGCTTGATTTAAGATAAATGATTTGATTGAATACAATTAATTCTTTGATTTGGTTTCGCTACAGGGCAAATATTTGGGAATATGATTATTTTAAAATTAAGACTTTTAAAATCTAAAGTTTTCTGATCTTATATGCATAATAGATAGTTGTATCTAAACAGACGCCACATTCCAGATCATGGCTTCGACTAATCTTAGAAGTCATTAAAAGTGAACAGACCTATACCAATCCAAGTGATGGTCGATTAGCTCCCCATCCACCTTCATTCCATGACTATACGTAACCCTTATTCAATCTACACATAAATATTATATTAAATTTAATTACATTTTTAATTCATAATGTAAGTATTATTTTTTTAATAATTTTTTTATGAATAGTAGATTACGCGAAATACTTATTTAAATAAACGTGAGTTACGGGGTTACATTTGCTCGGGGGAAAATGTCTCTGACTTGGACTAGAAGGAGATTACACTTTTCATTTTAACACTTGGTTTTCGTGGTTATGAAAACATTGCCTTTTGTGCCACCGCCGCTTCGATGGCCACTCAATGCCACCACCATTTAGACTGTCGTCGCCTTTAGGGTCGACGATCAAACAGTAGAAATTTTAATGAAATTTCGGTGTCTAATTTTCTTTAATACCTCAAACACTGGCATAAAACTTTCCGAAGCTACTCGATTTCGGAGATTGAGTACACGTATATTTTAAACGATACGTTCGCGTCTCTCAACATAAGCTTGTGTCACCATCTCATGACCTTCTTTTTTAAAGATGAAAACGGAGAAAATATAATTCAAATTTTAGGTACATTTTTTCAGTTCACAATATAAGATTTTTTTTTTATCATTTAAGCTTATTTAAACCATAAATCACGCAAATAAAAGTTTTTAAATGAAGGAGAATTGGGAAAAGTAGACCCGTGAGGATGACTCGGAGTCTCTAAAGGAATTACTTTCGAGTCAAACTCCGACAAACTTTTGATGACTTGTAAGCGACTTTGACATAAGCGTGTCTGATATCACATAATTAAGGATAACCAAATGAAGGCGCGTCCCTTACTTATGAATGGATACGCCAATTAAAATGCTTTCATGAGAAAGAAAATACATTATTAAGTTTTTTTATTTTGAGTTTTCTTTTCATGTTGGGTTTATACCAAACCCATGTGATATTACTACACAAAATCATTCTTGAGATTTCTCCTTAAAACACCTGGTTACGTAATATTGATGAATGCTTCTGTAGTGGCTGGCTGTCCCGTTAGATGTCTCCTGATTATCCACAGCTTGGAGGTATCAGATGAAGGATTGAGTAACATGGCTGCAAAACTCACAATGATGGATGTAGACATCAAACTTTTTGTCTACTATAATAATAAGGCCTAATGGGTGACAACCAATTTTATGGTTTATAAATGGGCTATAAACCCAACCCATAAAGAAATTAAAATGGGTCATAATCTCAAGCCCACAAGGATATATATTGGGTTATAAATCAAAGGCACAAGCCCAATCTAAACAAAAGTGTTTTGGGCCGAAATAGGCCCAAATTCAAGCCCGGCCCATAGCTCGGTCCACGAGAAGTTGCCTAATGTGGGATGACCAGCTTCTTAATATAAATCAGCCTTGTAGGCCTATAAATAGAGCCATTCTCATTCATTCGAGGACACAACATACAATACACATTGGTGGAGAGAAGACGCTTGGCTCTCGAAGACTCTCGCCGCTCCCTACTCGTCGAAACTCTGCCGACGTCCATCGCCCGGTGTTCTTCTGCAACGCGCCCTGAGGTTCTGTCAGATCACGCCCAAAGGTCCCGACGACTTCCTCAAGCTACCGAAGCTGTGCCAGATCACGCCCAAAGGCCCCGGCGACTTCATTAATATTTCATCTCGAAGTTCTGCCGAAATTCTGGCAGAGTTTCAAGATCACCATCCACAGCTGTTAATCACGTGTTTCATCCGTGACTAGAGACATAACCCGCTACATATTTTCATACGATAATTTGTACGCCGATATTTTCCCATGAGATTTTAGTGTTCACAATGGAGACTTTCGAAACTTATTACGGCTGCTTGTCGGAGAAAGCTCTGGTTGCGATTGGGCAGAACTGTCCTCATCTCACTACGTTTAAATTTATTAAGACACCCCTCATAAGGATGCTGACAAGGAGGCTTTTGCTATTGAGAAACACATGCCGGGGTTGCAGCATCTCACCCTCATTGGTAATAAGCTGACAAACAAGGCTTTGAAGGCTACTCTCGATGGTTGTCCTCATCTCGTGTCGCTTGATCTACGTCAATCCTATAATGTTGACCTCAGAGGTGATATTGTGAAACAGTGTGGGGGGATACACAATTTGAGGCATCCGTTGGATCCATTTGATGGTTATGGATCTGATGCTTTGGTTGAGGACGACTATTATGCTTACACTGATGACTCTATGGGATCCGATGACTCGTCTGACTACTCTTACAACTCCCTTTCCCCGCCACCACCACGCTACTGGACCTGTGGTCTGAAGCCCAACTGGCTTGAGCTCCCTCGCGCAATCCTCACTGAAATTCTCGTAAAGCTCGGCGCCATCGAAATGATCGTGTCTGCTCAGAAGGTGTGCACCCTCTGGCATGATGTCTACACGGATCCTTCCACATGGACACATCCGGAGCAGCCGTTACCTCCCCAATATGCCCTACGACCTCACCAAAATTTGCCGCCATGCTATTGATCTTAGTCGTGGGGGTTGTGTGGATATCAGCCTGGAGTAATTAGGCAACGACGACCTCCTGAATCATATCATAGAAAGGTGCTAAATTTGTGCTATTCTCATTGAGTTTGATATTCTTTTCGATTATGCACTTCACGGCTAGTTTCTTAGTTCGCCGATTGCAGGGGTTGTCAGCTCAGACGCCTCCGGGTGATCTATTGTTGGTCCATACCTGATGAAGGAATGGCAGAAGCTGCTCGAAGAATGCCTTTTCTTGAGACCTTTGAGTATTGCTTTGGTAATTTTAATAAACACACTCTTATGTCCATCGGGATGAACTGCCCATCCCTCACGACCTTTATCTTTGGAAATGGAGGCAAGGGACAGTGCATCAGGGATGCTGATTGTGGGGCATTTGCCATTGCTAAGTACATGCCCGGATTGCGCCGTCTCTCCCTCTTTGGCAACAGGCTCACGAACAAGGGCTTAGGGGCTATACTCGATGGTTGTCCTCAACTCCAGTCGCTCGACCTACGTGATTGCTGTAACATTGTTCTCAAGAGCAGCGACCTGGAAAAGAAATGCGAGCGGATCAAGGATATGAGGTGGCCGCAGGTTGCCACGGCCAGTGGATCCAATGGCTATGACCTTTCTTTTGATCCCTTGGATAGGTGCTCCAAATACAACTACCTGGGTGATTCCTCAGATTATTCGGATGAGCATTCTGTTTATGACTACGAAGGCAACACCTACAATCATTGCGATTTCTACGGTTATTAAGCGGCCGCCCACCAAGATTTTTTTAGAAGTTTCTGGGCATCTGAGCTTGTAGATTTCCAGGGCTACCGGAATGTTTTTTGATCACTTGGTCTGAAAAATGAAGGCGTTCTTCCTGCAGTACGTGACTGTCCTGCATTGTTCTTGTTAGGACTTTCTTCGCCAGAGAACTTCGAGGCCGTCATCGATGGTTGTCTTACTCACGAATCCCTGGACCTACCACCACCAGTCTCTCCGTAGACATGATGCATAAAACTCTTCCGCGTGTTATCTAGTTGAGTGCCGGTCGTGCCATTTCGACAGATCCTCAAAGGTTTCCTCGGGCTATGTCATTATATTTTACGTAGTTCTTTAAGTCTCAGTCCGCCATGACATCCCCATCCTAAATGCTCTCTAAGCTATCTATCCATCAAGAGACATTTAGGCTTCCGATTCTTCTCGTCCATCGACCAGCGATGTGTCCTGCTGATCAACCTCTGCCGGCCATCCGTGCCCAAGCTCAAGAAGGTGCATGATTTCACTCTCCGCTGCGGGGTCTCCCTGTCCGATCAGGAGGTCGCCAAACACCTTGTCTACGCACTCGTCTCCGAACCCGATGCCTCCCCCGGGAACGTGTCCTACGCCCGCACAGTGTTCGTGGGTATTCGTGACCCGACGAATGTGTTCACCTGGAACGCCATGATCAAGGGGTACTCAGAGAGCGAAACTCCATCGTCCGCGGTCGAGTTTTATCGGGAGAGGTTGGGTACGGGGTTAAGCCGGACACGCACACTTACCCGTTTGTTCTGAAGGCCGTGGCAAGGTTGGCGGATCTTAGGGAGGGCGAGAAGTTGCATTCGTGCATTCTAAGGATCGGGTGTTCGTCGGTAACGCGTTGATTCACATGTATGCGTGCTGTAGCAAGGTCGAGATCGCACACAAGGTGTTCGACGCAATGCTATACAGAGACCTGGTCGCTTGGAATACGGTCATCAATGGGTTCGCGTCGAATGGAATGCCTAATGAGGCTCTGATGCTGTTCAAGAAAATGAGTTCGGATGGCGTGGCACCGGATGGCTTCACGGTGGTTAGCGTGCTCACCGCGTGTGCAGAGATGGGGGCGTTGGCCCTTGGCAGGAGAATTCATGTTTATATGGTGAAGATCGGATTAATCGAGAATCTTCATGCTAGCAATTCACTGTTGGACCTGTACGCAAAATCCGGTTGTGTTTGTGAAGCGAGGAAGGTGTTCAATGAGATGAGTGTGAGGAATGTCGTCTCTTGGATGTGCTTGATCGCGGGACTTGCAGTGAATGGGATCGGATTTGAAGCGCTGGAGCTTTTCAAGGAGATGGAGAGGGAAGGTCTGGTGCCCAGCCAGATAACTTTTGTCGGGGTTCTATGTGCTTGCAGTCATTGCGGGATAGTTGATCAAGGATTCGAGTACTTCAGGAGAATGCAGGAGGAGTTTGGGATTGTGCCGCTGATCGAACATCACGGTTGCATGGTTGATTTGTTAAGCCGTGCAGGGTTAGTGCAGAGGGCATTCAATTACATCAAAAGCATGAAGATGCGGCCGAATGCTGTTATCTGGCGAACGTTATTGTCGGCATGCACAACCCATGGGCATTTAACCTTGGCGGAGGTCGTGAGAGCGGAGCTCGCCTAATTGAAGCCTAACCACAGCGGGGATTATGTTCTGATCTCGAACCTTTACGCGACGGAGCGTCGTTGGTCAGACGTTCAAAAAGTTAGGCGAGAAATGTTCGGCGACGGAGTCCGTAAGTTTCCTGGCCACAGCCTCGTTGAACTAGGGAACCGGATTCATGAGTTCACGATGGGTGAAAAATCTCATCCTCAAAGCGAGTCAATTTACGCGAAGCTCGCCGAGATCACGAATTCCTTGAGATTAGAAGGGTACGTCCCTCATACGAGGAACGTGTTTGTCGATATTGAGGACGAGGAGAAGGAGTTCGCACTGTCCTATCACAGCGAGAAGATAGCTGTGGCTTTCATGCTCATCAACACGGGTGCAGGAGTCCCGATAAGGGTGGTGAAGAATCTGCGCAGATAAGGGTGGTGAAGAATCTGCGAATCTGCGCAGATTGTCACCTGGCGATGAAGCTCATATCGAAGATCTACGGAAGGGAGATCATCGTCCGGGATCGAAGCCGGTTTCATCATTTCAACGGCGGCATGTGCTCTTGCAAGGATTACTGGTAAGGGGGAACTTGTGCTCTTTCTCCAGGAACACAGAAATACTTATCATGCATAGAATAATTTGTAACTTACTATTTGGTGATATTGTTAGGACCACAAACATAATTAGAATGTATTTAACTCATATTAATAGTATTATGCTTACTAAGGTAAATAATAATGAAGCATGTCAATGTTTCAAATGTTTAAATTGCCCCTTAATCAATTGGGACATTGAAGAATGATAGAAATCAATTTGATAAACAGAGCATCATCCTTCATTCATTCATTCAGGTGGGTTGCAAATAGATAGAGATAATAATGGGATTGAGTTATTTCAGCTAACACCACCAAACATACAACCAGCTCGTATTCTGGCTTCGGAGCTTCATCCCACCAGAGATTTGATGGATCGCAGTTTCCCAGCGGCCACGCGGATGTCCATCCTTTCTCCAGGCGACTCACTACAACATGCGACTCCGATTTCAAACACCTTCGCTAGACATACTATAATCCTTCGCGGGGCACGGGCGATCGATCCTTCTCCAAACTCATTTAAAAACAGACGAGGGTCTGCTATTTCGCCCACTCTGTCCGGCAATGCGGCCTCGCAGTGGCTTCGAATGTTCCACGCATCCTGGAACATGTCGTTGGTTGGCCTCTTTCCAGTAAACAACTCCAGCAGAAGAATTCCGAAGCTGTAGACATCGCCTTCCCTCGACACTTGACTTCCCATTCCATACTCTGCAAATATTTCATATTAAATGACCTATACTACGAGTACAAGCTAACAATTATTGGAAACCACATTTACATAAAATCGACACACCTGGAGGGCTGTAGCCGACTGTCCCTCTCACTCCCGTCGTGCTGACTTGAACAACAACATTGTCAGCAGAGAGAATTCTCGTGAGGCCGAAATCCCCAACGTGTGCTGTCATATCCGAGTCCAGGAGAACATTGCTTGGCTTCAGATCACAGTGAATCAGCGGCATATCAAAATCATGATGGAGGTACTCCACAGCACAAGCAATGTCCATGATAATACTCAGCCTATGCCTTAAACTTAACTTCCGGTGCACTCCCTCATGGGTAACTTTAGGATGCAACCAATCATCCAGGCTTCCATTTTCCATGTACTCATACACAAGCGCCTTAAAATCATCACCTCGGAAGTCGATGGTCGAGCAGACAGTAGAAATCTTAACAAGATTTCGATGTTTGATCTTTTTTAACACCTCACACTCTGCCATGAAACTCTTGAAAGCTGCTCGAGCTCGGAGATCGAGAACCTTAATGGCTACCACATTATCAGAATTACCAAGAATCCCCTTATACACGGAACCAAAACCACCGGCACCGATCAAGTTATTTTGATTGAGCCCACCGGTCGCCTTGAGTATATCCTCGTACGAAATTTGTGGAAAAGAGCTTTTGGGAACCAACCCACACTGGGACTTTACGTTTCTTCCTTTTCTGTTCTTGCAACGATACGATGCAAGAATCAAAAGCAGAAAAAACAGGAGTCCAATCCCACCGGCGATCGTGATGATGATCTTCAACAACGCTTTGTTTCTTTCGCGCTTCAGATCAGAGGTAGGACAACTTGGCAAGTTCAATGCAGAAATCCCGCCACAGAGTTTGTAATTTCCCATGATCGAGATCTCTGTGGCATTTAGGAAAACTCCTTTATTTGGAACTTCTCCCTCGAAATGGTTGAAGGACAAATTGAGGCATGTGAGCTGGAAGTCTCCTAAGAATTTAGGTATGTGGCCAGAGAAGTTATTCTGTGATAAGTCTAGTTGTTGAAGTCCTTTCAGAGGAGATAGAAACGGGGTGATGTTGCCTTCAAACATATTATTCCCAATGTCCAAAAACACCAAGCTGGTGCATTCACCGAGAGTTTTCGGGACTGGGCCAGAGAGTCGATTCCCGTGCACGTTTAATACTGCTAAGCTCTTAAGATTGCCGACTTCATCTGGCAAGGCGCCTGTTAATTTGTTATGAGATAAACCGAGAAAGTATAATAAGGAAGAAATACGCAAGACTTGCGATGGTATAGTCCCACTCAGTTTGTTTTTAGATATATCCAAGGCGATCAAGTTTTGGCAATTTCCGAGGCTTGCTGGAATACTCCCACTGAATCCGCTCCCTCGCAATGCCAGTTTCGTCAACATAGTCAAATTTCCAAGAGATGATGGGATTTCCCCGGAGTAATCATTGTGTTGTGCATGTAGGATCTTCAACTTGTGGAGGTTACCAATTTCCTTTGGGAGCACACCATTCAACGGATTCCTGTTAATTACTAGAACTTCCAAGTTGTGAAGATTCCCGATGCTTGAAGGGAGGGTCCCTGTCAGCTGATTGGACCAGAATGCCAAATAGTATAAATTGGAAGATAAGTTCCCAATAGAAAGAGGCAACCTACCTCCGAAATTGTTTCTGCTGAAATCCAGATTCGTTAGCTCGGTGGAATTGAGGGACTTGATGAATTTCAAGTCCCCCGACGCGCCGCTTCCCAATTGATTGGCTGCAATAGCAAGCCACCTCAATTGATTGAGATTTTTGAGATCAGGTACCGATCTGGTGAAATTGTTCAGGTTTAACTGTAGGCTCCGTAAGTTTGTTGCGTTCGCTATTGAAGGAGGTATAGTTCCGGTCAACTGATTACTACAGAAATGGAAGATCTGGAGATTGGGAAGAGTGATTCCGAGATCCAGAGGGAGACCTCCCTTGAGTTTGTTGTACGAGAGCTGTATGAGAATCAGAGAGGTTATGTTGAAGATTGAGGAGGGTACCGTACCAGAAAAGAAGTTTCCTGGGAGACTAATCTGTCGCAACCTTCGCAGTCGCCCAAGAGATGCTGGGATGGGGCCGCTGAAACCATTATAGTTTCCGCCAATGAGCTCCAGAGACGAGAAGTTGCTGAAGAAATCAGGGAACTTCCCGGTGAAATGGTTTTCGTCGACTATGAAGATTCGAAGCTTCGACAAGACAGATAATCCACGAGGTATTTCTCCAACAAGTTTGCTGTTTTCCAGCCAGATCTCCCGTAGGTTTGTGCAGCCCGAGATGTTCTCTGGGAGCTGGCCCGAAAATGAGTTATTATCCATCGTCAACACTGTCAACCGACGCAGGTTCCCAATTTCTGGGGGGATTTCGCCAGCAAACCCGTTGTTGTTGATGTTTAATATCCTAAGGAAGCTGAGATTCCCAATGTAGGGTGACAGGGAGCCCCCCAGTTTGTAGCCCGGGAGCCACAATTCGGTGACGCGGGGACGTGTCCTGCTGCAAGTTACGCCAGGCCAATGACAGAAGTGGACGGTGTCATTCCAGGAGGAGAGTACCCCGTCGGGGTCATCGGGTATGCGGCCCCTGAAGTCGAGCAACGCAGCCCGGTCGGTTTCGTTGGTCTTAGCTCCCGCTGCTCCCTGGACGAAAAAAGAAACCATGAGGCAAGTGAATAATATCGTAATACAAGAGAGTGAACCCATAATTAATTTTTGATGACTAGTGGTAGTAGTTGTGAGTAATTAACTCTACTCTTTGGTGGCATATCTTTTTGCCATTTATAACCTCCCCATTTCACGACAAACCCCAGATTACGGCTTTATGTAAAATATTTTATATTCATAATGTAACACCTCGTTTCTAACGTAAATCTCACGAATGGAGGAATTTGTGTGATTAGATGATTTCATAAAGTGAGGTCGACTAGGTGCAAGTATTACGATTTTGATAGTTAAAGACTCGTATGGATGTAAGTACGAAACACAGTTATTTTTTACAGTGGTTCGACCTTAATTGACCCACGTCTACTTTCCACCGTAGACGTGATTGCACTAGGCTTTCGCTCAACAAGTGAGATTTAAAATCCTTTACAAGAGAGATCATCAGTCTTGGACAACGATTGTTATTTATTCTCAAGATGAGCCTGTAAGCAGTCAAGAAACAACGAGTCAGCAAACAAAATAGATAAACAGGGATTAATTCCTCACACAGGGGAAACCTGACTTCTCACGCGGAGAAGTCGGGAGATCCGTCCTACACTCAGTTCGGACGTACACGGTTACCAAAGCCGTAACTCACTAAACTACACACCTAGTGCCTCGGCTGAAATTTTCAGCTCCAGCGGCTCCCACGCAACTTGCTCTACTGTCCTTGTGTATTAGGAGGTCGAGATTTCCACACAACACCCCTGTGCTCGGGAGGACCTCTTTTCACTCTGATGGCATCCCAACTCTTACTCGACCCTGCAGGCTCGAGACTTCTAGTGTGCACCTGCAAGTGCGTATCTAACTATTCAAATTCCGTAGGTTCAAGACTTCCCTAAGATAATAAGAACGGCTTCATGCCGATGGGTTAGCAACTGCTTACTGCGATCAGCACACGTATTCACTTAACTGCCCTCAGACGATTTGCCAACCACTCATTGAATCTACCAAGGACACACGATCCTTCTTATGACGACCAAGGTGGCACACAGCCCTTGGCACTCCCTCACGCATATGTGAAAGTAAGAACCAGGAGATCACTTTGCACCTTCAGATCTCCACCAATCACACCGCTCACACAGCTCCTCAAAGTTTCACACAGATTACACAGACTTTAGACAACCACACAGACTATGCAGACTCATTATAATCTGAAAGATTGTCTGATTTTTACAGAAGGAACTACGTGGGATGTGTCCATGTTCATTAGGACAGTTCCCATTGAGTAGTTTCCATAATATCAACTGATCAGACCAATCTGAGCGGATACCTCCTCAACGGTCGTAAAAACGGATGAAAAGTCCTCAAACGGTAGCTTCTCATAGTTAATTAATTTCATATGAATGAAATAATTAAAATATCATATATATAAATGACCGGACGACATTTTCAAGCTCCATTTGTGGGGCAAGTGCTAGCACACTTCGAATAGTATTCATTCTGGCTACGGGGCGTACGCCTCCGTGAAATCAACTCCGGGCTATTATGAGTAACCCTTTGCTACGAGACGAGCTTTGTGCTTCGACACACTTCCATTCTCATTGAAATTTGTCTTGAATACCCATTTTAAGCAAATTGCTTCTTTTTTCCTTTAGGAAGTTCTACTAGGGACCAGGTATCATTATTCTTGATAATAAACATTTTTTTTTAATTGTATTTCTCTATTTTTCTTCTTTTGCGGCCTCTTTGAAATTCTACAGCTCAAACATAGCAAGTGCAAAATTAGCTTGCTCGTAAACTTCAGTTAATGAGCGATACCTCCTTGGTTGTATATCACCAGCATAACCTTCAAGTGATCAACCAAGAGTTTCCTCTTATGCCATACTTCATAAGACGGTCTTGTTTTGAATAGCTTTCGTCGGTGATCGATTGGGAATGTAAGCCGTTGTGTTCACAACTTTGGCCCTCAAAGAAATCGGAAGACCCTTGCCTTGATCATACTTCGAGTCATCTCAACAATAGTCTTGTTCTTCCTCTCAGCTATGCCATTCTGTTGAGATTAGTACTTCACAGTAAGTTGTCGAGGTATACCTTGCTACTTGTAATAATCTAGAAATGACTTGCAAATGAATTCTCCTCCACGATATGTCATCAAAGTCTTTATTTGATATCCACTTTGCTTCTTTGCATTGGCTTTGAAACTCAAGAAGGTAGTAGAAGCCTTCGATTTCTTTTCAAGAAAGTATACCCATATCATACGAGTGTAATCATCGACAAATAAGAGAAAGTATCTCGTGTTACCGATCATTGGAGTTTGGGTTGTACCACAAATGTCAGCATGCACCAATTCAAGAGGGGTTTTAGCTCTCCAAGAGGTATTGGAAAAAGATAGACGATGTTTTCCCATACACACATCCTTCACAGACGCATGTTGATGTTGGCTGGATTTTTGGAAGACCTATGATCATATTCCTCCCTCTAAACAACGTTAGGCTATTGTGATTCAAATGTATATATCACAGATGCCATAACTGAGCTTCATCAACAATTTCACTCTTCAATGCAACTTTCAAGGACGAATTCATCTTCAGTGGTGGAAACGAGTTATTTGCCGTCATCTTCACTACATCTATCATCTTCTCATTTTTGTCAACGATCTCACATTGACCATCAGCAACTGTAACCTTATAACCTATCTTCATCATTTGTCCCACACTCAAAAGATTCTAAGAAGTGCTTGGAGAATAAAACACATCATTAATCCGCTTTTCTTCATCATTTGTTGCTCTCACAGCAACAATTCCATTTCCTACAATCTTTATCTTTTTGCTGTCTCCAAGCTCTAACAACGAGTTGTAGCTGTTGTCGATCTCCACAAAGTTTTTCTTATTTCCTGTCACATAATTGCTACAACCACTATCCAAAAACCACGCTTCATTCATATCTTGCATTGCATTGAAACGTTGATGCAAACAATTGTTAACTTTCATAACGAAAATATATTGTTTCCAAATTTTTAATAGGAAAGACAATATTTTGATTTTGAGTTGCCTAATAAAAGGATTTGAAAAATAGCTTATCCAATGTATTTGTTTTAAATATATTCCAAGATAATTCGAAATATATTCCAAAAAAGAAATATTATCTCCAAATTTCCAATGAGCAAGCGTAGCAAAATAGTAACGACTTACTGCAACGTTGCAACGTATAGCTCGGGCTAACTGTGGTGCAGCAACACTTTGCTCAGCTCATCACTAAAGATAAACGAAGTTTTATAGCAGCACAATGCTATGAATTTATTATATAGTTTCTCAAGTTCATCATCAAAATCAAGGTTAACACATACATCACAAGGGGATAGACACTTCATAGGCTCGTAATTGACGTGATTTCTTGCGCAACACGTACGGGGATATCGTTCTTGAATATCAGGAGGATGCGTCCAGAAGCGTCTTCGATATTACATAGCTACGGATAACGGAATGAAGACCCGTCCCATACTAATGAAATTGTATATCTCATTTTTTTAGTAATGTATGCTTATGTGATAAATTCTCTTACAATGAAGAAGCTATTATGCCCCCATGTGAAATATAGTTTTATTATACAAAACTCATAAAAGTTTTGAGAAAGCATTTTTTTGTCTAAGATTATTTCTATTTGGAATATCTGATTTTTATAATATCGATAGAGTTCGGTCCAACGGAGGAATGGGTTTTGGTGCGTACCAAAGTCGAAGGCCACTGGCATTTAGAAAATGGGTAACGCTTTTCGTTTATCATCTAAGGTGAATTGTAAGGAGATGGTAATGGGAAAAGCATTACCAATGAAATTTAGTGCGTAATAAATTGTGTGAACCGGATTGTTGTTCGCTGTACTGAATTTAAATATAACAATAGACGCATACATAATTTATATTGTTGAACGGCAGGTCTTACAAATAGTCAAAAGATTTTTTGTACGGATTTACGGTAATAGTAAACTGCAAGTAAAGGAAAATGAGCAACTAGGTCTTTGTTGAAATCCAAGTTGCACGTTGGATAGAAAATGCCTCACAAACTAGTATATATAAATCACTCCCTCTATTATCAATTGATTTTAAAGTTGAATCACATTGAGCTTATATGCTGGGCTAACTCGGAATTTTCTATTATTACCATAAATCACGCACATAAAAGTTCAAATGAAGGAGACTTTCGAAAATTAGACCCGCGATGACTCGGAGTCTATGAGAAAATTACTTTCAAGTCAAACTCCGACAAACTTTTGATGACTTGTAAGCGACTTTGACTTTTAATCGCCTTCACAATATCACTTTTCTGTAATCACAATCTCACCCTTCATTTTTTGTAGGTTCAGATGATGGACGTGACTTGTTGAGCATAGTGGATCTACGTTTTCCAATATCAGGAGGACGTGTTCATAAGCGTGTTTGATATCACATAATTATGGATAACCAAATGAAGGCACGTCCCTTACTTATATATGGATACGCCAATAAAATGCTTTCATGAGAAAGAAAATGTATTATTAAATCTTTTAATTTGAGTTTTTTTTTCATGTTGGGTTTATACCAAACCAATGTGATATTACTACCCAAAAACACCATATGGAATATATTTTATTATACACAACTCTTAAAAGTTTTAAGGACCATTTTTTTTAAATTTCTCCTTAAAACACCCAGTTTCGTAATATCGTTGGCACTTGTTCCTTCTTCGATAAAGAGAGTAGGACAAACAGTTCAGAAAGCCAATTTGTCTCTGTTAAAAGAAATGTCGTTTTTTGCCGATAAATGTTAACAAGATATGTTCTCTTACTATTGAACAAGAAGCCATAACCAAGTCATATATATAAAAGATGAAGAACACAAAAACCAATCAAGTTATTAAGATCTGTCCTATTATTTAATTTCGTAATTAAATAATTATTTATTAACTAAATAACTATCGAATAAAAATGTTTCAGGTTTTCATTGGGTTTTAGCTTCTGACTAGTCAAAATCATATCAATATTTTAAATATAGTTATATTTTTTATTTGCAATATAAGTATTATTTTTTATTAATTTTTTCTAAATAGTAGATTATGCCTAATCCTTTATATAAATGAACGTGAGTTACGGGGTTACTTTTTGCTGAGTGGAAAATGCTTGAGAAGCAGACAGCCACGACTGACTTGGACTCCAAGGGGATTACGTTTTGTTTTAACGCGTGATTTCCTTAATCTTGTCGGGTGGTTATGAAAACATTGCCTTTTTGACCATTTCATTCCTCTGCCTCCCTTCCATGATAAATTATAGGGGCTGGTGACTGATGATGGCCCCTCAATGCCACCGCCGCTTTGACTGTCGTAGCCTTTAGGGTCGACGATCAAAGAAGTATGGGGACTGGGCTATGCCACGGGTGGGTATCATATCGTTGAGTTGGCGTTGTGGGCTATTTCGGGTGGTCCGACACAATATTTACGTTGAAACAAACACTTTGGAAATATGCGGCCACGAACAACATTGGTTTTGGAATTCGAGTTTTGATCGTGACTGGAGTACTTTTACATCGAACGTCAAACAAATGACACTAATGAACGTATACTGGACCTTACAACAACAACACATGATAAGCTAATGCCGTTGGAGATTGAACGAGGAAGTAAATACTGGGATGATGTACCTTTGGAGATACATAAAAAGAAGGTTTAGATAGATAGATGGGGTATTAGATTCTCATACCAAGTGCTGTCAGTTTTCACCAGTTTCATGGAAATGATATCTACTTTGTAATCACGTTTGTTAAAGCAATCAATGTAAATCAATTTATGGCGGGATCCAATTGTGAAGTAATTTTACGTTATAAATCGTTGCAATCGGCCTGTGGCCACGCGGATGTCCATCCTTTCTTCCAGCGACTCGCTACAACATGTGACTCCGATTTCGAACACCTTAGTCAGACATTCTAGAATCCTTTGCGGAGCACGGGCGCTTGATCCTGCTTCTTCAAAATCATTTAAAAACATACAAGGGTCTGCTACTTCTCCCACTCTATCCGGGAAAGCGGCCTTGCAGCGGATTCGGATGTTCCAAGCGTCCAAGAACATGTCGTCGGTCAGCTTCTTTCCAGTAAACATCTCCAGCAGAGGAATTCCAAAACTGTAAACATCGCCTTCCCGCGACACTTGCCTTCCCATTCCGTACTCTACAATATTTCGTGTTAAATGACCTATATTACTGAGTACGAGCGAACAAATATCTGGAGCGACATTTACATAAAAATTGATGCTCATTGAGGGCTGTAGCCGACTGTGCCTCTCACTCCCGTCGAGCTTACTTGCACAACAACTTCATCGGCAGAGAGAATTCTCGTGAGGCCGAAATCACTGACCTTTGCTGTCATCTCCACATCCGGGAGGACATTGCTTGGCTTTAAATCACAGTGAATCACAGGCACGTCACACTCATGATGCAGATACTCCACAGCACAAGCTATGTCCACGGCAATACTCAGCCTATGCCTCAAGCTTAACTTCCGGCACACTCCCTCGGATATAACTTGAGGATGCAGCCAATCTTCCAGGCTTCCCTTTACCATGTGCTCATACACAAGCGCCTTAAAAATCGCTACCTCGGACGTCAATGATCGAGCTGACAGTAGAAATCTTAACGAGAAATCATTACCAGACATACTTTTGTACATTTTTACGGATCCATTAGCAGAATTTAGTAAAAGCATATACATTAGTACTAAACTTTTACTAAGCCCATGGTCCCGTTATTAAGCTTCTATATTATTAAAAAATGTAAAAAATTAGTACCAAAAGGGGCATCGCCCCGTGAGTGGGACGGTAGCCGCTTCCTTCCTCTCTTCTCGAAAGTTTTTATTTTTTTCTCGTATAAATAGAGAATCCAAAAGCAGAGGAGGAACCCAAAACTGCCTTTGCCTCCGCATCACAAGAGTCCACTTTGCTTCTTGTCATTCAATGACTTTTTCTAAGTGGAACTGATTTTGGAGTCAAAAGAAAATTGCCGTGAAAAATACTTCCCTTTTGATTCTCACTGTTTTCCGTCTTATTTATAGTTTGCGTCACAGTGACTTTGATTTCTATCAGGGGGCAAATCTTAATACGAGATGAATCTTTTTTTATTTAAGTTTAAATTAATAATTTCTATAATGTATGAAGTTTGTTGTAATGAATCAGATTTTTCTTCTATAAAAAAATATATTACTTGAAACTAAATATCCTCACAAATAGGGGTGGTTTGGTAGAGTAAAGGAAACAGAGGCCTATGCGTGTGGAATTATTGGAATTAATCAGAAAGCCAGGTCAACGCCCGTTGTGTAGCGAAAAAGTTAGTAATTAGGAATTCCGAACCAAACGGTTATCCCGACTAAACCGTTTTATAAATATGTCCGTGACAATTCTGTAATAGCTTATTTAGGTTAAGCAACACTAACATTTTTATGGAGCCATCTTGGAAAAAGGTGAAGGCGACTCGAACTGCTCTGAACTTCTAGAAACTTCCATTCTCGGGTCATGCACTGCTTTTGGCCCTCACAAATCAGGCCGTGGTCAGATGTCTTAAATTCATTATATTTTACGGACCTTATCAATTAAAAAATATTTTTTTTTCAAGTGATCAATAATCTCTGCAAATATTAATACTTTTTATTTTAGTAATATTTTTCATAATCACTTTTAAGGTGATCATGAATGTATACAAAACTAATTACTACCCAAACAGTTTTGAAATATAGAATGATTTCAAGTTCTGACGTTGATTGGCTTACTTTTATGACGAACGTCAAATTAATGAACGGTACATTAACCTTAAAACGAGCACAACTAGAGGCCAAAGTCAAGATCACTACACTTGTTAAAAAAGGAAAAGAGAGAGAAAATGAAAGGTTTATTAGCCACTGCATGCCTTAAAACACATGAGATTCAAATATTTTTATTAAAAATCTGTGTTTAGCCGTATGTTAAAAACAGTCAAAATCGCTCAAATATCGCTTTTCCTTACAACAATTTTTTCTTTAATTAAATTAGGAAAATGAAAATCCTAGAGGCAATTTGACTGTTTAAAAGTGTTTACGGTAAGTTTTGATCACGATTAATGCGTATTAAAGTTAGTAACGGAAATGTCGAGACATATAAGTAGGCTATTAAATATATAAAGGGACTAGACATTTCATGTAAGAAGAAAAAGAGTGTAAGATAAAGTTTAAAAAACAGAAATCGCAGCCAAAATACTACAACAGCTCTACGGCAGCCAATCGTCAGCAGTACAGAACCTATGTTCTGCTATCACCTTCTCCCTTCATATCCAATCCACCACACATAACCCCAACAAAAAGAATAATTTAAAAAAATATTATTGAAAATTTCTACCCCTTTGGGCAATAATTTGTATGACACAAGCTTTACACGCTAACCAGAGTATATATATTTAATTTAGCGTTTTATAATAAGTCACGCTTTTAAACTGAATCATGAAAATACATATTTGAATTCATTCAACTTTTTATATTGACGAGATCAAAAAGTGTATTATCCAAGAGCTTCAATATTTCTAATTTCAACATATGATCGCCAAAGTCGTCAAAAAAAAGAAGAATGATGGAAATCAATTCGATGAAGAAACACGCAAGATATGACAGAAAAAAGTGGCAAATACATAACGATTAGAGTCGTGCTATTTCAGCTACCACCAGCAAATAAACAAAACTGTCTGCTGTACTGAGGATTCATTTTAGATATTTCAAGTTCAAATCTCAAAGACGGAGCTTCATCCCACCAGAGATTTGATGGATCGTAGTTTCCCAGCGGCCACGCTGATGTCCATCCTTTCTCCAGGGGACTCACTACAACATGCAACGCCGATTTCGAACACCTTCGCTAGACCTTCTATAATCCTTCGCGGAGCACGGCCGCTCGAACCTACTCTAAACTCATTTAAAAACAGACGAGGGTCTGCCACTTCTCCAGCTCTATCCGGCAACGCGCCCTCACAGTGGCTTCGGATGTTCCAAGCATCCTGGAACATGTCGTCAGTCGGCTTCTTTCCTGTAAACATCTCCAGCAGAAGCATTCCAAAACTGTAAACATTGCCTTCCCTCGACACTTGCCTTCCCATTCCGTACTCTATAACATTTCGCGTTAAACGGCCTTTATTACTTGAGTACGATCTAACAAATATCCAAAACTACATTTACATAAAAAATCACGCACCTGGAGGGCTGTAGCCGACTGTCCCTCTCATTCCCGTCGAGCTTAATTGTCCAACGACATCATCGGCAGCGAGAATTCTCGTGAGTCCGAAATCACCGACTTTTGCTGTCATCTCCGCTTCCAGGAGGACATTGCTTGGCTTCAAATCACAGTGAATCACCGTTATCTCACACTCGCGATGCAGATACTCCACGGCACATGCAATGTCCACGACAATACTCAGCCTATGCCTTAAACTTAACTTCCGGCGCACTCCCTCTGATGCAACTTTAGGATGCAGCCAATCTTCCAGGCTTCCCTTTTCCATGTACTCGTACACAAGCGCCTTAAAATCATTACCATGGAAGTCGATGGTCGAGCAGACAGTAGAAATCTTAACGAGATTTTGGTGTCTTATCTTCTTTAATACCTCACACTCTGCCATAAAACTCTTTGAAGCTGCACGAGTTCGAAGGTCCAGAACCTTAATGGCTACCACATTATCAGAATTTGCAAGGATCCCCTTATACATGGAACCAAAACCACCGTCACCAATCAAGTTATCATGATTGAGCCCATCGGTCGCCCCGAGTATATCCTCATACGAAATTTGTGGAAAAGGGCTTTTGGGAACCAACCCAGACGGCGACTTCATGTTTCTTCTTCTTTTTCTCTCCATGCAACGATGAGATGCAATCAACAAAAGTAGAATAGACAGGAAAGCAATCCCGCTGGCGACCATGATCACGATTCTCAACAAGGTTCTTCTTCCTCGCTTCCGTTTAGAAGTAGGATAGCTTGATAAGTTCAATGCTGGAATCCCGCCACAGAGTTTATAATTTCCCACGATCGAGACCCCCGTGGCATTTAGGAAGACTCCTTTATTTGGAACTTCTTCCTCGAAATGGTTGAAAGATAGATTAAGGTATGTGAGGTGGAAGTCTCCTAAGAATTTTGGTACCCAGCCAGAGAAGTTATTCTGCGATAAGTCTAGATGTTGAAGTCCTTTCAAAGGAGATAGAAACGGGGTGATGTTGCCTTCAAACAGATTATTCCCAATGTCCAATGACACCAAGCTGGTGCATCCACCGAGTGTGTTCGGGACTGGGCCAGGCAGTCGGTTCCCATGCACGTCTAATACTGCTAAGTTCTTAAGATTGTCGACTTCATCTGGCAGTGAGCCTGTTAATTTATTCTGAGATAAATCGAGAAATACCCAAGACTTGCGATGGTATAGTCCCACTTAGGTTGTTTTCTGATATATCCAAAGCGATCAAGTTTTGGCAATTTCCTAGGCTTGCTGGTATACTCCCACTGAATCTGCTCCCTTGCAACGTCAATTTATTCACCATAGTCAAATTTCCAAGAGAAGATGGGATTTCCCCCGAGTAATTGTTGTACTGTGCTAGCAGGCTCTTCAACTTGTGGAGGTTATCGATTTCCTTTGGGAGCATACCATTCAACGGATTCCGGCTAATATCTAGATATTACAGGTTGTGAAGATTCCGGATGCTTGAAGGGAGGGTCCCCGTCATCTGATTGGACCAGAATCCCAACATGTTCAGATTGGAAGATAAGTTCCCAATAGACTATCCCAACTTGCTCTACTATCCCTCTGTATTAGGATGTTGAGATTTCTGCACAGCCCCCCTGTGCTCGGGAGGACCTCTTTCCACTCCGGCGGTGTTCCCAAATCCTGTTCTACCTGCAGGCATGAGACTTCTAGCGCGCACCCACAAATACGTGTCTAACTGCTCAAACTCAGTAGGTTCAAGACTTCCCTACGAAAAGACATAACAAGAATGACTTCCTGCCGATGGATTAGCAACTGGTTACTGCGATCAGTATATGTATTCACTTAGCTGCCCTAAGAAGATTCGCCAACCGCTCGTTGAACGCACCGATGACACACAATCCCTCTCATGACGACCAAGGTGGCACACAGCCCTCGGGACTCTCGCACGCAGATGCGAAAGTAAGAACCAAGCGATCAATTAGCACTTTCCGTTCTCCGCCGATCACACAGCTGACACATCTCCTCAAAGTTTGACAGATCATATGGGCTTTAGACAACCACACAGACTACGCAGACTCGTTGTAATCTAATAGAATATCTGATTTTTATGGGAAAAACTACTTGGGATGTGTCCAAGTTTATTAGGACGATTTCTATTAATTAGTTTCTATAATATCGGCTGATCAAACCTATCTGAGCAGATACCTGCTCAACGGTCACAGAAACGGATGGAAAGTCCTCAAATGATAACTTTCCATAGTTAATTAATTTGATAGAAATGAAATAATTAAAATACCATACATATATAATTGACCTAAAGACAATTTCAAGTTCCATTTGTGAGGCAAGTGCTAGCACACTTCGAATAGTTTTCATTCTAGCTCCAGGGGCGTACGTCTTAGTAAAATGAACTCCGAGCTATTGCGAGTAACCCGTTGCTACGAGATAAGCTTTGTGCTTCTGCACACTTCCATCCTCATTGAATTTTGTTTTGAACACCCATTTTAAGCCAATTGCTTCTTTTCCTTTAGGAAGGGCTACTATGGACCCAGTATCATTCTTCTCGATACTAAAAATCTCTTCTTTCATTGCATTTCTCTACTTTTCTTCTTTTTTGGCCTCTTCAATATTCTGCGGCTCAAACATAACAAGTGCAAAATTACGTTGCTCGTAAATTTCAGTTAATGAGCAATACTAATTTAATCATTTTAGTTTTTTAGAATTAGAATTAATTGGATTAATAATTTATTATGAAATATCGGTTTATTCGGATTATTTTATATTATATAAAATGATATGAATTTAATATTTAATATCTATTTAGATATTATATCCGAAACATTTTTATTTAATAAAATCATGTTTTGATTAAAGTGATATCGATTTATATTAATTATTTAAAGTTTGCTTACGTCACATATTGGAAACGGTAATAATGAAATCAGACGTTATAAGAAAATAATAAGGAAAGAAAGTCGTGTGATGACTTCCTCATCGTTTGAGAGTCTTTTTGAAAAACAGAGAACGGTGAGATTTTCTTTCAAGTTTGGGAGAGAAAACCAGAAAGGGTGAATCCCTACGGGGAAACATTTTTCATTTGTTTTTTATTCTGAAAGTTTTTTTCGTCGATCCAAGTGGCTAGTACCTATCGGATTGTCAGGGTGTCCATGATCATGTACGCGTGGATACCGCTAGAGGAGTCACACATGGGACTCTCAATCGATTTTTCCTAATTATGTTTTGTTTCACCAGAAATCATAAGTACGAATTTCGGATAAGGTAACGCAGTTATTTATCTAAATTTTATATGTACCATGAAATTATGTTATTTTTGGGCATAAAAGTTAAAAATATTTGTTTCAGCTACACCCTAAAACAAACATCCGAAAGCACCAATTCGGTGATGCGGGGATGTCTACTGCTGCAAGTTACACCCGGCCAATGACAGAAGTGAATGGTGTCATTCCACGAGCTGAGTACACCGTCAGGGTCATCAGATATCCGGCCCCTGAATCGTAAATCACAAGCGAGCACCATAAAATTATGTAACATAAAATAAAGTAAGAGCACCAGGAGAAACTTTTGACAATGTAAACGTTTTCTTAAAAAGAATAAAAGAAAAGAAATGAAGGGAGGTGGACTTTGACTCCGCTTCTGACCCTCTGTTTGGTTTACAAGAAGGATTCAACTGGAGTCTAACGATGTAAACCGCGTGGCGAGCATGAAGACATTTTTTTGTTAGTCGTTTGTAAGAAACAACCTCTCTACGTATAGTGGTTTTATCTCCAAGCGTCTAAGCATTCCAACGTCCTTGCGATTTTGTGCTCCTACGTTCTTGATCTTCTAAAGGCATCGTTGATGGCATTCGGTAGTGTTTCTACTTGGAAACCACATTTACATTAAAATTCACGCACCATGTAAACGGTGTGGAGAGAAAAGGGTCCCTCTCCCCGTTTCATGACTTCGTAAATAACCTAACGTTACGCTCTACTCGTTCAAAGGGAACATTCAGGATTTCTCGTTCGAATTTCAACAATCATGTACACCGAACTTATCGGTGGTGCATTTTTTTATTTATAATAGATGTATGTCTTTTTAGTTAATGTTATTAAAGTAGAACGTCATGTGTTTTTCAATCGTAAATCACACGCGAGCACCATAAAATAATTTAACTTACATTAAAGTAAGAGCACCGGCGACACTTTTGACAATGTAAACGTAGAAAGAAAAGAAATGGACGGAGGACTTTGACTCCCGTTCCTGTGCTCGGCTTCTAACCAACTGCTTGGTTAACTAAAGAATTTTCAGTTGGGCTTTGTAAAGTCGAACGAGCCATAAGTACAAGTTAGTTTTCGTGAAATATTATGAAATTCGTTTCGTAAACTACAAAATGTTATGAAACCGTGTACGTTTCGTACTTTACTAAACTTACATAGTATCCCAAACATATATCCTAACCTAAACTACATCAGATAACAATTTTTTTTATTTCTATTTTTATTGTTTATTTGAATCTCTTGCCAATATTGTTATTTTTTTGTGTGTGTTAATACTTTTTCTTCTTTCGTTGATTTTGTGTAAGATGAAGTTTGAGAAAAATAAGGGAAAAAAAATAAGAAGCTCTTCTGCTTGTTGTTATTTGGTAAAACGGAAAGGTAAATATTTATTTTGTTTTGAAAAAAATATATTTATGAAAAGATAAAATCGACCGACCCATAAATAAATACTTCCATTTATATATTTCCATGAGCCATAAATCATTTCAGCAAGTTCTTATCACTCTCGTTTAAAACAAGTGATTAGGAAGTCGCGATATTAAATACTAAATCATAAAATATAAAATGTAAATGTTAAACCATAAAAATGATATTAAATACTAAATATTTATTGTAATAGTTTCGACTTGTTTTACGTATCATATGTGTTTCCGAACCAACATTTAAGATGTGTAAATTAGTCGGATGATGATAAAGGTGTCGGAAATAAATGGGTGGTGACGATGGAATGATTGGATTCCAATTGAATGAATGGAGTTGTTAAGCAACCGAGTTGGACATATGAGAGAGAGGAGCAGAAATGATCCAACCAAGGCTGTGAATGGCTGCCATGTTTAGTTTAGGAGTTAATTGTAGTCATTAGGTATTGACCGTGACACTTTTATAGTTAATCTTCAATGCTAAATATATTGACGAAGTACCATTAATTTTTTTAGTTTTTTTTTCCTTTTATTATGTTTTTGGATATCTATCTGATTTCTTACTTAAATTCTTTTGGACACAGCCAAATAAACAAATGAATTTTTCTTTCTTTTAAAATATTAATTTTTGTAAGTAATTAAAAGAAATAAAACGCATTGTTATTTGGGAAGATTGGAAATTGCAAGCATTCATTCTTTATTTGGAATAAGATGCAAAATACAACGTTCTACCCACATTTGGTGATGCATGACCAGATGCATGCTTTAATCCCCTTGACATCTGTATTAAAAATGTTGACAAGATTTTGATGATGAGTCAAACAACAGGTTTGACCTGCTATGACTTTACAGAAGCTGAAACCTCCTGTAACGAAGATACGCTTCGTAAGAGAGGAAAAATATCACGAAAATATTTTCTTCACCCTCCAATGATCATTTCAGATCAAGAGACGTGATTAGAGAATATTTCCATAAATAGATATTTCAATAATAAATTATTTATTAATTAATTATTGATTATCTTAATTAAATTATTAATTCAAAAAGAGAATATTCTTAAGAATATTATTTGGATTAATATTTCGTCCAGATACAATGTGTTACTTGTCTGGAACGAATCAATTATTTTGGGAATAAATCGTTGATTATTTCCTTATATAGAAGGTTAAGTTGCTGTTACTAGCCGAACCTTCTGTAATGCATTATCTGGTGATTTAATTGTCAAAATAAGACAAAATTAAATCTGGAGGTTCCAACCAGATATTTACACGACCCCATCATCATATTTCTCAAGTTGGAAATAAAATATTCTTTCTTTCCAACTATAGAAGGTTGCTGACCGATTTAGGCTATAACCTTCTGTAAGATGAGATCTCGTGATTGGATGATTCGATTGATCTGAAATCAATCAAATATTGTCCCTAAATGTTTTTTACACGTTGGGGATGAATCTGGTCATTTTACGTTTTTGGCAAAATAAGTTTCCTTTTTTACAGGAGGACGAAACCTCTATATAAAAGAAAAACCTAAAAACATAATCAGAATATAGATCAGAGGTAAGTCTTGGCATTTGGCAACGTTAGTGGTGTCTAACGTGTGTGTGAGTGTGCAGGAATGGGTTCTCCAGGCGAGAGTTCTCGCAGGAGGTAACTACAGCGGGTTGAGCGTGGGTGAAGCCGCTCCGGTGACTTCGTTGCGTACGGATCTGAGGGACTCGACCGGAACTTTGTCCGTGACGTCGGACTGCGTGCATCAGGGCCTGGGGAAGGGTTCGTTGGTGGCGAGTAGGCGTACAGAGTTGGTTGGAGAGAAGGAGTCCGTAGCAGGGGTTCAGTGGTGAGGCACCTCCAACCTTCTGTAGTTGGTTATTTTATTATCTGTGCGTTTGCAGCAGGTGTGCTTTGGTGAAGCCACTCCGTTAGCGTCGTTGGCCGCAAAACCGAAGGACTTGGCCAGGAGTGCTGTCAGTGAAGCCGGGTGGGCGTACAGCAGGTCGAAGAGAAGGTTGTTGCAGCAGGCGTAAGTGGTGAGGGACTGAAACCTACTGTAGTCGTATTATCTTTATTTGTTTTGCAGATTAAACCAAAAAGACAAAAAGAGAAGCATATCAGAGGCATCCAAACACTTGGAGAAAGCGTCATCAGATCTGTTCGCTGATCCACAGAAGGAATAGCCCGCTACAGAGTCACAGAAGGCTGAAGCTTCCAGCCAACGTTCTGTGCTTGCTCAAGTCTGGTTGATTTCCTTGTGATTCGACCTAGACACATCCTAAACACAGCAAGAGTGTTTCTTGCATTGGTAAAGCTTGTCTTACCGTCCCGTGGTCAAAGAAATTGTTTTCTTACACCACAGAAGGTTTTACCTTCTACACTGTAATCTCTATACGAGTTATTAGTGAAAAGTGACCGAAAGTGGATGTAGGTGATTTCACCGAACCACTATAAAATTCTTTGTGTTCTGCGACTCATTTCGAAGTCAATTTTACACGTTCCGTAATTACAGAAGCTTCAAGGCTCTGTAAATTACAGTAAGTTACTTCCGCTGTGAGGGTTGTGAGAAAGCGTTCAAGAATTCCTTAATTGGACTTAACACTAATTCACCCCCCCCTCTTAGTATAATCTTTGGGCCAACAATTGGTATCAGAGCGAGGTTCAACGGAAGCTTAACCGCTCGTTGAGATCTTACAGCAGCTCGAACCTTCTGTACGCTCTCTGAGTACTACTACCTTGCTGAATTCAACAGAAGCTTAGTTCTCTATTTGAATTCAACATTTAGAACAAAAGTAGTTTCAACAAAAGCCTTATAGCTTGTTGATTTCTTATAGAAGGTTGTACCTTCTATTACTCTCTGTCTCTGCCTTACAGAAGCTCACACTCTGTAATTGTCTCAAATTTATTTTTATTCTACAGAAGTACTATACTCTGGTAGAATTCAAAAACTTGTGACTCAACAAAAGCTTAACAGCCTGTTGAGATTCTATAGCAGTCTGTACTTGCTACGCGGTAGATTCCTGATATACAGAAGCTGACGCTCTGTTACTATCACTATCTGTCTTTCTTCTACAGTAGCTCATTGCTCTGCTAGAAACCAACCAGTTGCATCAAAACAGGATTCAACAAAAGCTTGAGTGCTTAGTTACATCCTATAGAAGGTTATACCTGCTATACGCATATAACCGATTGTTGCGCTGTTTTCTTCTGCTGAAACCTTGAGGGTTCTGCGGAATTAAACTACTTGGCATTTTTTACTCCATTTTACGGAGATTTGATTGCCAGCAATATCCGTTTTAATTTAACAGAAGTTTTCGTGCGTTAAGAATCAGTACAGTACCGTAAAGGTTCTGTTATTCTGCATAGAAGCCTAACCTTCTGTAAATTGAAAAATGGGTGATAATTACTACATACCGAAACCACACATTGGGAATCCTCCAATGTTTGATGGTAAAAATTTTTCCTATTGGAAAATTCGAATGAGTGCCTTTGTAGATGCAATCGATGATGATTTGTGGTCGTTCATTGAAGACGGTCCACCTGTTCTACCGATTGAACTACAAATTGGTCCTGATGGTCGTCCTACTCGGGAGAACCTTAGGATCAAACGACTCACCAAAACGGCTAAGTACTTAATGTTTAGTGCTATGTCGGAAAGTGAATTCGTTAAAGTCTCTACTTGCACTTCGGGCAAAGAAATCTGGGATAAACTTGTCACCATGTATGTTGGGACGAACCAGATTAGAGAAACCAAGATGAATTTCTTAATTCATCAATACGAGAACTTTACCATGAAGAGTGAAGAATCTGTAGAACAAATGTTCCAGAGACTTAACCTTCTGGTAGATGCCTTAACTCACTTAGGCAAACACTATACTAATTCTGAATTAGTAAGAAAGGTTCTACGAACTCTGCCCAAATCTTGGGAAGCCAAGAAAACGGCCATTGAGGAAGCTAAGGATCTATCTACTCTTCGATTAGATCAACTAATGAGCTCCTTAATGTCATATGAAATGGAGAGAACCTCTCAATCTGATGTAAAAAGAGCTTCAGTAGCCTTCAAAGCATCAGAAGAACCAATTGAAGACTCTGACAATGACGCAGAAGTCGATTCGGATGATGAACTCGCTATGATTGCTAAACGCCTTCTGCGGTTCGCTTCCAAAAGACGTTTCAACAAGAAAAATCAGAAACGTGAAAAGCAGTATGATCCAAAGATGATCAGATGCTATGAGTGCAATAGGAAGGGACATTTCAAGTCTGATTGTCCTTTACTTAAGGAGAAGGAAAAACCTTCTGTACAAACTAAACCCAAGAAAGCAATGATTGCTTGGGCAGATATTGAAGATTCTGATGATGAGGAAGAACAAGCACTAATGTGCATAACTACTCACTCAGAAACTCAAAATTCTATAGAAAGTCAATTCTGTTTTCGAACAGAAGCTACAGAGAGTGAATGGTATCTGGATAGTGGCTGCTCAAGGCACATGACCGGAGATCCATCTAAATTTTCTAAGTTGACTTTACAGAACGGAGGTTCTGTTAAATTCGGCGACAACAGCAAAGGCTCTGTCATCGGAACAGGAACTATTGGAAGTCCTGAATCTGTGGTTATAGAAGAAGTTCTGTTAGTAACAGAACTTAAACATAACCTGCTGAGCATTAGCCAGCTTTGTGACAAAGGCTATACTATAACCTTTGATCAAGATAAATGTTCTGGTATCCTAAACAATGAAGTCCGCTTCATTGAAAATCGGAAAAGGAACATCTACACTTTAACGCAGGAGAGCTTCTGTGCTACAGAAAGCTGTCTTCTGTCTGTCAAAGAAGAAACTCATCTTTGGCATAGAAGGTTAGGACATTCCAAACTCCAATTGCTATCCAAGCTTGCTAAGAAAGAATTGGTAAAAGGCTTGCCTAATATCAAATTCGAGCAAGACAACTTCTGTGAAGCTTGTTCACTTGGTAAGCAAACTAAATCTTCATTCAAGTCTAAGAATGAGATTTCTACTACTCTACCCTTGGAACTTCTACATATGGATCTATTTGGTCCTACTAGAGTTCAAAGTATTGGTGGAAGAAGATACTGTCTAGTAGTAGTAGATCACTACTCTAGATACACCTGGGTCAAGTTCTTGACTCATAAAAGCGATGCATTTGAAACATTCATAAAGCTCGCTAAGCAATTACAGAATGAAAATAGATCTTCTGTAAAAGCCATTCGAACGGATCATGGTACAGAGTTTGAAAACCATGATTTCGCTACCTTCTGTGATGAACATGGTATCGATCACAACTTCTCTGCTCCTTACACTCCTCAACAGAATGGAGTCGCAGAAAGGAAAAATCGAACTCTTATAGACATGGCTAGAACCATGATTTGTGAGAGTAATGTTCCACAGAACCTTTAGGCTGAAGCAGTAAATACTGCCTGCTATATCTCTAATAGGGTACTATTAAGACCAAAATTAGAGAAAACTCCCTATCAACTATACAGGGGGAGAATACCGAATATTTCCTATTTTCATGCCTTTGGAAGTCCATGTTTTATACTGAGACCTTCTAAGGACAATCTCGGGAAATTCGATGCTAAATCAGATGAAGGTATCTTTTTAGGATACTCACTGACTAGCAAAGCTTATAGAGTCCTTAACAAAAGGACTTCTACAATAGAAGAATCAATTAATGTAAAAATTAATGACTCACCAACAGAAGATACTACAAAACCTGTAATATCTTTTGAACCTTTAGAAATTTCTTTAGAACCTACAGAAGGTTCTTCAGAACATCCACCCTCTACGAAAGAGATGGGTGAACCCACTGTTCATAATTCTCAAAGAGAATCTGAACAAACTGTTGAAAATTCTTCAGAAGTATCATCTTCACAAAATAATCAACAAACTGATATAAGAGCACCTGCCTTATATCAAAAACGACATCTTATTGATCAAGTCATAGGAGACATCAATAGTGGTGTACAGACAAGACGTTCTGTTATTAATAGTGGTGTACAGACAAGACACCCTATTGACCAAGTCATTGGAGACATCAACAGATGTTTTTTCCAATACGGTTCTATTCCGTAGAAGCCGTCAACACAGAACATCAATTGGCTGACATTTTCACCAAATCACTTGATAAGGAGAAATTCTTCTCTTTCAGGAATGAATTGGGGATTGGTTATCCATTTTAAATAACAGAGACGTTGTACAGCAGTTTCAACGTTTTGTATTAAATATATTTCGAAATTTTACCTCGAAATGCATTTTTCAAAAGAGTACTCTAGACAATATTATTCTAATGAAAATCTTGTCAAGAAAGAGTCCTTCTTATTGACGTAGATTCTTACAGAAACTACGCATAGAAGGTTATACCTTCTGTACAATGTTAATTCGACTTTACTGTTTCGAATTTAACAAAATATATTTTGAAACAGAAAGTTAAACCTTCTGTTCAAATGAATATTTTTGAAAAATCAGGGAGAATCTTATCTGATTCATCTCCTTTATATCAAGAATCGATGATCTTGATAAAAAATTGGGAATACATAATCTTATTGGAAGATTTTGTTCCAATTAATCATGTTTGGGAATAAAATATTATTTTTCCCAAATTAGAACATTTTGTTCTTCTTTATATTCTCACAGTGTCACTCGTGGTTCTCCACCACCATTGATACTTCACAGAGAAACCCTAGAAGAAAATCTGTCCTTCCAACTCAATCTCTTAGCCAAATCGCTCTACCCAACTCCGATTATGGCACCTAAGAGAAAGTCCGGAGCTAGCCGCTCCTTCTCCCTCTCTGCCACACCACCATCGGCTGAGTCTCAACCAGCCAAGACCGTGATTCCTACTACTGATGAGGAAATCGCACCCTTGGATCCAGAGATCGTCGCGTACTCCCTCGCTGAAAACAAGGAAGTCGCTGACGCCGCTACCGAGGGACAGCAGGACAAAGTCCCTGTTCTGAAAGAGAACCCTGTTTCTGAGGAGTCTCTGGAGGAACCTACTGGTGAGGATGACGAAGCATCTCATCCCACCGATGATCTCGTCTTGGAGGACGAAAACCCTCAGGAGGATGCTGATCTGGAACAGGAAGCTAAAACCCCTGTCAGAAACAGCGTCGTCTCTGATGATGATGAGGACAAAGTGCAGGAGGTCACTCCCCTAGCAGTTGCTGCTCCTCAACCTACTGTGTCACCCAAATCGAAGGCAAAAGGCAAGGCTGTTTCTGTGGAGCCTATCCCTGTCAAAGCCAAACGATCAGCCTCGATTTTCGTCTCTGGAAGTGTATCCCCCAGGACACGACACAAACGCAAAAGCCCCGAGTCTGTGAGTAAGTCCCTAGAGCAGGAGGTCTTAAAAAAGACCAAGCCTACAGGTGCAATCGCAGCTCAGGTAATACCTACTGTCTCTCAGGCTGAAATAGAGCAGATCATGAACGCAGAAGCTGTTCCCTCCTGTGATGTCTCAAACAGGCAGATTGCTGCGTGCAAACGGCTAGATTTTAGCTGGTTTAGCGAGAATGATCTTGATATTCTGCCTCTATATGAGAAGTTGGATTTAAAAGTGTTCTGTGAAACTTACGTCGAAGTCGCTATTACAAGGATTCGAGAATTTTATACAAATCTCACCTTTTTCAGGATTAACGACGTTGTTAAGTATGTCAGGACCATGATTGATGGTGTCTTCCTGGTGTTTTCAATTCATGATGTCAACACCCTGTATGGCTGCAAAGAGCACATACTTGGATCTAAAGTGAAGGTGCCGCAGTACCTTGAATCTGCTGCACTGAACCTTCCTAAACGGATCCTCCATCGATCTGTCATCTTCTGTCTCCTACCAAGGACAGGAAGTCTGGATGCTGTAACAACCAGAGATGCTCAGATTATGGAGCATTTGCTGCTGGGAAAGCCATTCAACCTGGGGGCGATGATTTTTGCTCACATGCAAGCTTGTCTTAAAGCAAAGGACAAAGCTCTCCCCTATGGTCAGGTTGTAGCTGCTCTTCTCCGTCTTCGCAATATTGATCCAAATCCTCCCACCGCACTGGAAAAATGGCGAGTTGGAAATTTTGGTCGACAAATCATTGCAAGTATGCAATATGTGAGGACTCAAGGAGGCTGGATTCAGAAATCCAAAGGGAAAGAGAAACAACAGAAGGAAGCACCTGCTACTTCTGACAAGAGTGGACCTACTGCTCCAAAAGCTGCTGTTCCATCTTCTTCAACCCTGGAACAACCTCGAGAAGGCTCATCCTCCTCTTTGCCTAATCTCATCAGAGATCTGCAGCGACAAATTGTTGCACAGACTGAGGAACTTAAAGTCCTCAAGGATACGGTCGCTGAGTTAGTCATTACTGTTGAACGTCAGGAAAAGCTCCTCCGTGACAATCTCCAGTAATGTGTTCTGCTTAATTTCCAGCACCTTAGACCTACTGTAATGGTCTTAAATAAGTGACTGATGATGTGTACCCCTTTTGGGATGAACTATTTTAATATTCTGCAGTTTGGTTTTATTCTCTACGTCTATTGTGAGAATACCTTCTACAGGATCTTAGATCTCCGCTTTCTACCTTCTATACTTTTTGATATGACAAAAAGGGGGAGAGATTTTGGAGAACTTTGAAAATTAGTAAGTAACAATCAAGGGGGAGATAACACAGAGAAATAGCATATGCTAATCTCAAACCCACAAGAATTCTTGTGATATTTAGCGGGATAGAAGGACTAACCTACTAAGAGGTTTTTTAACCTTCTATAAGGGTATGCAAAATTTGAGTACAACTCATTTTTGCTGGGAGTGCAGAAGCTCATGCTACTGTCGGGCTAAATATACAGGAGCCTTGTCCCTGTAATCTGTACAAGCTAAATGCTTACACAGAAGCTTTTGCACTCTGCAAAAGTAAAAGCTTCTATAAAGTGTCAAACCCTTACTATCTCTATCTTAGGGGGAGTTTGATATGTCATCTTGTATGAACATATCTCCTATTGATGAAAGTTTTGTCATCATCAAAAAGGGGGAGATTGTTGACAAGATTTTGATGATGAGTCAAACAGCAGGTTTGACCTGCTATGACTTTACAGAAGCTGAAACCTCCTGTAACGAAGATACGCTTCGTAAGAGAGGAAAAATATCACGAAAATATTTTCTTCACCCTCCAAGGATCATTTCAGATCAAGAGACGTGATTAGAGAATATTTCCATAAATAGATATTTCAATAATAAATTATTTATTAATTAATTATTGATTATCTTAATTAAATTATTAATTCAAAAAGAGAATATTCTTAAGAATATTATTTGGATTAATATTTCGTCCAGATACAATGTGTTACTTGTCTGGAACGAATCAATTATTTTGGGAATAAATCGTTGATTATTTCCTTATATAGAAGGTTAAGTTGCTGTTACTAGCCGAACCTTCTGTAATGCATTATCTGGTGATTTAATTGTCAAAATAAGACAAAATTAAATCTGGAGGTTCCAACCAGATATTTACACGACCCCATCATCATATTTCTCAAGTTGGAAATAAAATATTCTTTCTTTCCAACTATAGAAGGTTGCTGACCGATTTAGGCTATAACCTTCTGTAAGATGAGATCTCGTGATTGGATGATTCGATTGATCTGAAATCAATCAAATATTGTCCCTAAATGTTTTTTACACGTTGGGGATGAATCTGGTCATTTTACGTTTTTGGCAAAATAAGTTTCCTTTTTTACAGGAGGACGAAACCTCTATATAAAAGAAAAACCTAAAAACATAATCAGAATATAGATCAGAGGTAAGTCTTGGCATTTGGCAACGTTAGTGGTGTCTAACGTGTGTGTGAGTGTGCAGGAATGGGTTCTCCAGGCGAGAGTTCTCGCAGGAGGTAACTACAGCGGGTTGAGCGTGGGTGAAGCCGCTCCGGTGACTTCGTTGCGTACGGATCTGAGGGACTCGACCGGAACTTTGTCCGTGACGTCGGACTGCGTGCATCAGGGCCTGGGGAAGGGTTCGTTGGTGGCGAGTAGGCGTACAGAGTTGGTCGGAGAGAAGGAGTCCGTAGCAGGGGTTCAGTGGTGAGGGACCTCCAACCTTCTGTAGTTGGTTATTTTATTATCTGTGCGTTTGCAGCAGGTGTGCTTTGGTGAAGCCACTCCGTTAGCGTCGTTGGCTGCAAAACCGAAGGACTTGGCCAGGAGTGCTGTCAGTGAAGCCGGGTGGGCGTACAGCAGGTCGAAGAGAAGGTTGTTGCAGCAGGCGTAAGTGGTGAGGGACTGAAACCTACTGTAGTCGTATTATCTTTATTTGTTTTGCAGATTAAACCAAAAAGACAAAAAGAGAAGCATATCAGAGGCATCCAAACACTTGGAGAAAGCGTCATCAGATCTGTTCGCTGATCCACAGAAGGAATAGCCCGCTACAGAGTCACAGAAGGCTGAAGCTTCCAGCCAACGTTCTGTGCTTGCTCAAGTCTGGTTGATTTCCTTGTGATTCGACCTAGACACATCCTAAACACAGCAAGAGTGTTTCTTGCATTGGTAAAGCTTGTCTTACCGTCCCGTGGTCAAAGAAATTGTTTTCTTACACCACAGAAGGTTTTACCTTCTACACTGTAATCTCTATACGAGTTATTAGTGAAAAGTGACCGAAAGTGGATGTAGGTGATTTCACCGAACCACTATAAAATTCTTTGTGTTCTGCGACTCATTTCGAAGTCAATTTTACACGTTCCGTAATTACAGAAGCTTCAAGGCTCTGTAAATTACAGTAAGTTACTTCCGCTGTGAGGGTTGTGAAAAAGCGTTCAAGAATTCCTTAATTGGACTTAACACTAATTCACCCCCCCCTCTTAGTATAATCTTTGGGCCAACAAAAAAGCACAAAGAGTTAGCAATCACGATTAACACCCTCTGTTCATATGAAGAAAAAGGTATATTATCTTATCTTTACCTGGAAGAGACAGGCAATTAGACTCGACGCAATCGATGTCACATCTAATGACAGGAATTTGAAGAGGGTCATCGGAAGGTTCAGAGATTGGAGACTGGAGGCACTTCTTATAGATGCAAAATGCCACGAGGACCTCGGAATATCCTCATAAGATGTGTTGGAGGTGACAAATGCGGCGACACTGCCTCGACTGGGACGGCGACAAAAATCCATCCGCTTTCATATCTGCAGACATCACAACTAGAAGAAGGATGAGAATTGTTTTCGCAGCAGGGATGGAACCCATTGGAAAGGAATATGTGTTTATTATTGCTAATTTATATGGATTGGAATGCATTCATTTGGGTATCAAATCTGAAAGAAATAAATGTAGTTACCATTAAATTCTTTATAGACTAGAATCAACACACAACATGGGATCAAATCTGAAAGAAATAAATTATCAATCTTTTATTTATTTTTGGTCTCCAAATTAATTATAAACATTTCTCTACACATTGTTGTATGTAGGGATTCCTGCATTCTATCATTTAATTATTTTGTTAATAATTTTGATGGTTGGTTTGTGTGGTGGTTTCCATCTCATCTCATCCCCAGCAATTAAACTGAAAAATGGAAGACATTATTAACTGCTACCGCCTGCTTTTCGATCCACGTCATCTTCTTAAAGCTAAGTCCCAAGTCCCCGAATATTTATGAATTTCTTTTTATGAATTTTGATGATGATTCATAAATAGAAATTCTGACTCATGGCAGAAACTAAGAATGTCTAAACAATGTACAAAGCATGCATGCATGCATGCCGTGTCTGTCTATACTTAGAAACACGACGGACCATGTTGCGTATTATTAAATTCTTAATAAATTAAGTAATTTTAAAAAGAGGACTAGCTATGTCCTCAAAATAGATATTCTCCGTTACTTATGAAATGGAGAGCATCATCCTAATGAATCCGACATTCGTGACCGTCCTCCTCACTATCGTGACATGCTCCAGGTCAGGGATTGTGATCGACGGAAGGTTTATGTCCAGGATCGTTGGCTTTGTCCTCAGGCATTGGGCATCATGTATGAAACTGGACAAGGAAGAGTTTTCGTAGCCCATTGCACATAAATATTGAATATAATCGGTCAAGTTCATGTCGTAGATCAGGCCAGGTTCTGCAGCAGCCCTGGGGTCGACCATCCCCCCGCCCATGTCAAATGGATCAGCGCGCTTCTGCAGAGATGCTCGTAGAGGATAGGGCAATGGTCTGTACACCATGGCTGCCGCAACATAGACATTACCCTGAATCAATAGGAATAACCAACCAGGCTACTGGAAGGTAAAACTCTGACAATAGCAACTATAGGCAATCAAATTACCTGTTGTGACCATGGCTGACCTAATGGCCCCCGGGGACCAATCTGGATGCAGGGACTTGAGGATAACCACGATCCCTGCTACATGCGGGGTGGACATTGATGTCCCCGATAATATGTTGTAAGCGTTTGACTGTCAGCGTGTGACAGGAGACATGCTTTGCGAGCACGAGCATTTGGGTGAGTTACTTTAGGTTTGTGTTATGATGGCTCAGCTACCAACATAGTTTTCTCTCATTTGCACGTGTTCCCGATAAGTTAGAAATCTCATATTTGTGCTTTGAGTGCTTGCTCGCAAATGTGGCTCGTTTAGAGTGACATGTGAGATCTTTTTGATCTTGTTGATGGTATGTTTGGATACTTGGATATAATTATATATAGGCCTTTCTGTCCAAATGTGTTTTGGTTCTTGCATTTAGTTCATTGTTAGTGCTTTATGGAGGTCGTCTATATGTTACACACTCTGCCTAAAGGGGAGTTTGTGACGTTGCATTGATCTCTATTTCATGGGTTTTTTTTGTATAAACAATCTCTTTTCCTATGCGTAAAACAATAATAATTTAGATTTCTTTAATGAGCTTTTTAACGATAATAAATATTAGTTGTACACTAACATATTGTGGTGACTTTTATAATTTTATCATTTTGTTTGCTTGAGTTTTCTCATAAGAGTATACAATCATCCGAGATTTGAGAGATTTGACATAATGATATGAGTATTTGATTGCTAAAGTGACTTGTTCATTGAGAGCCGTGGAATCCGTAATGAGCTTTTTAACGATAATAAATATTAGTTGTACACTAACATATTGTGGTGACTTTTATAATTCTATCATTTTGTTTGCTTAAGTTTTCTCATAAGAGTATACAATCATCCGAGATTTGAGAGATTTGACATAATGATATGAGTATTTGATTGCTAAAGTGACTCGTTCGTTGAGAGCCGTGGAATCCGCTTATGTGACACATTCATAGAGATTATGGACATAGATAATTTTTTATGATATCCTTCTTCGATATTTATCTCGAGAATTCGAGATTAGGGAGATTTCACGTAATGATACTTTGTGATTGGTTGCCGAAGTGATTTGTCTTGTGAGATCGATGTTATATTTGTAAGGTAAATGTAAGTATACTTTTATTAAATGTAAGTATACATACTGCCGGCTCGAATCAGACCGAGGCGAATGCATTTATTATTGGGCTTGGGCACATGGTTAAGCCTATAACCCAAATCATTCCTCAGATTGGTTTTACCGAATGTATAAGTTGATTAATTCAATAAATACTTTTATTTTAGTAATCACACTGACTACATACATGTATAACAAAAGAAATCACTTTCCAAACACAATACTTGATATAAACAGAGCATCACACTTCTTTTATTCAGGTGGCTACCACCAGCAGACATACAAGCGGTCTGGGATACGATGGATTCGTTTTCGATATCTCAAGTTTGAATCTCAACGGCCACATTTGGTCGGCATTTGGGATTCGGCGCTTTAACGTGACAGAGATTTGATGGATCGTAGTTTTGCTGCAGCCACGCTGATGTCCATCCTTTCTCCGGGCGACACGCTACAACACACGACTCCGATTTCGATCACCTTCGCCAGACATTATAGAATCCTGCGCGGAGCACGGGCGCTCGATCCTACTCCAAACTCATTTAAAAATAGACAAGGGTCTGCTACTTCTCCCGCTCTATCTGGCAATGCGGCCTCGCAGTGGCTTCGGATGTTCCAAGCATCCTGAAACATGTCGTCGGTCGGCTTCTTTCCCATAAATATCTCCAGCAGAAGAATTCCCAAACTATAAACATCACCTTCCCTCGACACTTGCCTTCCCATTCCGTCCTCTATAACATTTCGCGTTAAACGACCTATATTACTAAGTACGAGCTAACAAATATCCAAAACCACATTTACATAAAAAATTCATGCACCTGGAGGGATGTAGCCGACTGTGCCTCTTACTCCCGTTGAGCTTACTTGCATAACTACATCATAGACAGAGAGAATTCTCGTGAGTCCGAAATCACCGACCTTTGCTGTCATCTCCACATCCAGGAGGACATTGATTGGCTTCAAATCGCAGTGAATCACCGGCACATCACAGTCATGATGCAGATACTCCACAGCACATGCAATGTCCATGGCAATACTCAGCCTATGCCTTAAACTTAACTTTCGGCGCACTCCCTCTGGTGCAACTTTAGGATGCAGCCAATCTTCCAGGCTTCCCTTTTCCATGTACTCGTACACAAGCGCCTTAAAATCATTACCTCGGCAGTCGATGGTCGAGCAGACAGTTGAAATTTTGACGAGATTTCGGTGTTTTATCTTCTTTAATACCTCACACTCTGCCATAAAACTCTTTGAAGCCGCTCGAGTTCGAAGGTTCAGAACCTTAATGGCTACCACATTATTAGAATTTGTAAGGATCCCCTTATACACGAAACCAAAACCACCAGCACCGACCAAGTTATCTTGATTGAGCCCATCGGTCGCCCCGAGTATATCCTCATACGAAATTTGTGGAAAAGGGCTTTTGGGAACCAACCCAGACCGCGCCTTCATGTTTCTTCTGCTTTTTCTCTCCATGCAACGATGCGATGCAATCAACAAAAGTAGAACAGACAGGAAAGCAATCCCGCTGGCGACCATGATGACGATTCTCAACGAGGTTCTTCTTCCTCGCTTCTGTTTAGAAGTAGGACAGCTTGGTAAGTTCAATGCAGGAATCCCGCCACATAGTTTATAATTTCCCATGACCGAGACCCCCGTGGCATTTAGGAAGACTCCTTTATTCGGAACTTCTCCCTCGAAATGGTTGAAAGATAGGTTGAGGTATGCAAGCTGGAAGTCTCCTAAGAATTTTGGAATCCAGCCAGAGAAGTCATTCCGTGATAAGTCTAGATGTTGAAGTCCTTTCAGAGTAGATAGAAACAGCACGATGCGGCCTTCAAATAGATTTTTCCCAACGTGCAATAACCCCAAGCTGGTGCATCTACAGAGAGTGTTAGGGACTTGTCCAGACAGTCTGTTCCCATGCACATCTAATATTGCTAGGCTCTTCAGATCACCCAACTTCATCTGAGATAAATCGAGAAAGAATGATAAGAAAGAAATACCAAGGACTTGAGATGGTATAGTTCCAGTCAGGTTGTTTCTCGATAGATCCAAACTGATCAAGTTTTGACATTTTCCGAGGCTTTCAGGAATATTCCCACTGAATCCGTTCACCGCCAACGACAATTTCATCAACATTGTCAAATTTCCAATAAACGATGGGATTTTCCCGGAATAATTGCTGTACTCTGCTCGTAGGTTCTTCAACATGTTGAGGTTACCGATCTCCTTTGGGAGCATACCATTCAACGGGTTCCTGCTGATTCTTAGATCTTCCAGGTTGTGAAGATTCCCGATGCTGGAAGGGAGGGTCCCCGTGAGATGATTGGACCAGAATGACAACGTATTCAAATTGGAAGAGTTCCCAATAGACTGAGGCAACGTGCCTCCGAAATTGTTTCTGCTGAAATCGAGACGCCATAGCTCGGTGGAATTGAGGGACTCGAGGAATTTCAAATCCCCTGACGTGCCGTTTCCCAATTGATTACCAAAAAAACCAAGCCACCACAACCGATTCAGATTTTTGAGATCAGGCACCGATCCGTTGAAATTGTTCTGGGACAACTGTAGGCTCACAAAGTTTGTCAGATTGGCTATTGAAGGAGGAATAGGTCCAGTCATTACCGGCAAAATTGAAGATCTGGAGATTGGGAATAGTGATCCTGAGATCCAGAGGGAGACGTCCCTGGAGTGTGTTGATCGGGAACCCTATGCTAATCAGAGAAGCTATGATCACGAATTCCTTGAGATTAGAAGGGTACGTCCCTCATACGAGGAACGTGTTTGTTGATATTGAGGACGAGGAGAAGGAGTTCGCGCTGTCCTATCACAGCGAGAAGATAGCCGTGGCTTTCATGCTCATCAACACGGGTGCAGGAGTCCCGATAAGGGTGGTGAAGAATCTGTGAATCTGCGCAGATTGTTACCTGGCAATGAAGCTCATATCGAAGATCTACGGAAGGGAGATCATCATCCGGGATCGAAGCCGGTTTCACCAAGTCAACAGCGGCACGTGCTCTTGCAAGGATTACTGGTAAGGGGGAACTTGTGCTCTTTCTCCAGGAACACAGAAATACTTATCGTGCATAGAATAATTTTGTAACTTACTATTGGGTGCTATTGTTAGGACCACAAACATAATTAGAATGTATTGAACTCGTATTAATAGTATTATGCTTAATAAGGTAATTAATAATGAAGCATGCTTATGTTTCAAATGTTTAAATTTCACCTTAATCAATTGGGGCAAAGAAGAATGATATAAATCAATTTGATGATAAGCAAAACACAAGATTTGATATAAACAGAGCATCATCCTTCATTCATTCATTCAGGTGGGAAATAGATGGAGATAATAATGGGATTGAGTTATTTCAGCTACCACCACCAAACATACAACCTGTCGGGATTACAATCCATCAGGCTGGTATTCTGGCTTTGGTGCTTCATCCCACCAGAGATTTGATGGATCGTAGTTTCCCTGCGGCCGCGCGGATGTCCATCCTTTCTCCAGGCGACTCAATACAACATGCGACTCCGACTTCAAACACCTTCGCTAGACCTTCTATAATCCTTCGCGGAGCACGGGCGATCGATCCTTCTCCAAACTCATTTAAAAACATAAGAGGGTCTGCTATTTCGCCCACTCTTTCCGGCAATGCGGCCTCGCAGTGGCTTCGAATGTTCCACGCATCCTGGAACATGTCGTCGGTCGGCCTCTTTCCAGTAAACATCTCCAGCAGAAGAATTCCGTAGCTGTAAACGTCGCCTTCCCTCGACACTTGGCTTCCCATTCCATACTCTACAAATATTTCATATTAAATGACTTATACTACGAGTACAAGCTAACAATTATTGGAACCACATTTACATAAAATCGACGCACCTGGAGGGCTGTAGCCGACTGTCCATCTCACTCCCATCGAGCTGACTTGAACAACAACATCATCAGCAGAGAGAGTTCTCGTGAGGCCGAAATCACCGACGTGTGCTGTCATATCCGAGTCCAGGAGAACATTGCTTGGCTTCAAATCACAGTGAATCAGCGGCATATCACAATCATGATGGAGATACTCCACAGCACAAGCAATGTCCACGGCAATACTCAGCCTATGCCTTAAACTTAAATTCCAGCGCACTCCCTCATGCGTAACTTTACGATGCAACCAATCGTCCAGGCTTCCATTTTCCATGTACTCATACACAAGCGCCTTAAAATCATTACCTCGGAAGTCGATGGTCGAGCAGATCGTAGAAATCATAACGAGATTTCGATGTCTAATTTTCTTTAACACCTCACACTCTGCCACGAAACTTTTCGAAGCTGCTTGATTTCGGAGGTCGAGAACCTTAATGGCTACCACATTATCAGAATTTCCAAGGACCCCCTTATACACCGAACCAAAACCACCAACACCAATCAAGTTATTTTGATTGAGCCCACCGGTCGCCCCGAGTATATCCTCGTATGAAATTTGCTGAAAAGGGCCTCTGGGAACCAACCCAGACTGAAACTTTACGTTCCTTCTTCTTTTTTTGTTCACGCAATGATATGATGCAAGCAACAAAAGCAGAACAAACAAGACAGCAATCCCACTGGCTATCGCGAGGATGATCTTCGACAAAACTCTTTTCCTTCCATGCTTGAGTTTTGAAGTAGGACATCTTGGTAAGTTCAATGCTGGAATCCCGCCACAGAGTTTGTAATTTCCTATTACCGAGACCCCCGTGGCATTTAGGAAGACTCCTTTACTCGGAACTTCGCCCTCGAAATGGTTGAAAGATAAGTTGAGGTATGTGAGCTGGAAGTCTCCTAAGAATTTCGGTACGCGGCCGGAGAAGTTATTCTGTGATAAGTCTAGTTGTTGAAGTCCTTTCAGAGGAGACAGAAAAGGGGTGATGTTGCCTTCGAACAGATTATTCCCAATGTTCAATAACACCAAGCTGGTGCATCCACCGAGAGTTTTCGGGACTGGGCCAGACAGTCGGTTCCCATGCACGTCTAATACTGCTAAGTTCTTAAGATTGCCGACTTCATCCGACAGTGTGCCTGTTAATTTATTCTGAGATAAATCGAGAAAGTATGATAAGGAAGAAATACCCAAGACTAGTGATGGTATAGTCCCACTCAGGTTATTTCCACATAGACCCAAACTGATCAAGTTCTGGCAATTTCCGAGGCTAGCGGGAATATTCCCACTGAATCCACTCCCTCCCAACGTCAGTATCGTCAACATAGTCAAATTTCCAAGAGAAGATGGGATTTCCCCAATGAATTTGTTGTACTGTGCTTGTAGGATCTTCAACTTGTGGAGGTTACCGATTTCCTTTGGGAGCATACCATTCAACTGATTCCAGCTAATATCTAGATATTCCAGGTTGTGAAGATTCCCGATGCTTGAAGGGAGGGTTCCCGTGAGCTGATTGTACGAGAATATCAACTTGTACAAATTAGAAGATAAGTTCCCTATAGACCGAGGCAACGTACCTCCGAAATTGTTACCACAGAATTCCAGAAGCCATAGCCTGGTGGAATTGAGGGACTCGAGGAATTTCAAGTCCCCTGAGGTGCCGTTTCCGAAATGATTTTCAGCAATTAGAAGCCACCTCAACTGATTGAGATTTTTGAGATCAGGCACCGATCCAGTGAAATTGTTCTTGGACAACTGTAGGCCCACTAAGTTTGTCGCGTTCGATATTGAAGGAGGAATATGTCCGGTCAACTGATTAACAGCGAAACTGAAGATCCGGAGATTGGGAAGAGTGATTCCAAGATCCAGAGGGAGACTTCCCTTGAGTTTGTTAAACGAGAGTTCCATGACAATCAGAGAGGTCATGTTGAAGATTGAGGTAGGTACTGTACCAGAAAAGAAGTTTCCTCCGAGATGAATCCCTTGCAATCTTCGCAATCGCCCAAGAGATGCTGGGATGGGGCCGCTGAAACCATTAGTGTTTCCGTCAATGGTCTCCAGATACGACAAGTTGCTGAAGAAATCAGGGAACTTCCCGGTGAAATTGTTTTTGGAGACTTTGAAGAATCGAAGCTTCGACAGAGCTGATAATCCACGAGGTATTTCTCCAGCAAGCTGGTTGTTCCACAGAAGGATGCGTTGTAGGCTTGTGCAACCAGAGATGTTCTCCGGAAGCTGACCCGAAAACGAGTTATTATCCAGGCCCAACCCTGCCAGCCGACGCAGGTTCCCGATTTCAGGGGGGATTTCGCCAGCAAAACTGTTGTTCATGATGTTGATTATCCTGAGGAAGCTGAGATTCCCAATGTAGGGTGACAAGGAGCCCCCCAGTCTGGAGGCCGGGAGCCACAATTCGGTGACGCGGGGACGTCTCCTGCTGCAAGTTATGCCAGGCCAACGACAGAAGTGGACGGTGTCATTCCATGAGGTGAATACCCCGTCGGGGTCGTCGGGTATGCCGCGCCTGAACTCGAGCAAGGCAGCATGGTCGGTTTCGTTGGTCTTAGCCGTGGCAGCTGAGAGAGAAAACAGGAGACAAGTGAATAATAATATCATAATAGGAGAGCGTGAACCCATAATTAATTTTTTATGACTAGTATTAGTAGTAGCGAATAATTAACTCTACTCTTTGGTGGCATCTTTTTGCCATTTATAACCCTCCCATTTGAAGAAAAACTGAAACATTACGGCTTTATGTAAAATTTTTTATATTCATAATGTCTCGTTTCTAACGTAAATCTCACGAATGGACGAATTTTTATATTCACTGGATTCGAATTTGTGTGACATGATCACAAACGAAAACACATAAATATGATCCTTATTTTAATAATAAATTACACGTATATTTTAAATGAACGAGAGTTTCGGGAATACTTCTTGAAAAGTGGACGCGATTACTTTTGGAGCCCTAAGATTTACATAAAGTTATTAGTTTAAACGATTAACAATTAAAAGAGAGAAAAAAAAAGAAAAAGATTTGTGAGAGACCACTGACTGACTGTGGACTTCTAAGTGATTGTGACTTTTGTCACCTTAATAATTTCTGATATTTAAACCATGTGAATGAAGACCCAACCCTTACTAATGAAATTGTATATCTCATTTTTGTTTTTGTAATGTATACTTACGTGATAAATTCTCTTATAATGGAAAAGCTGTTATGCCCCCATGTGAAATATACCCTTCTTTCTTTCGTAGGTTCAGATGATGGACGTGACTTCTTTCGCAATGCGTAACGAGGATCTATGTTCTCGAATATCGGGAGGATGAGTTCATAAGCGTGTTTGATATCACCAAATTACGGATAAAACAAATGAAGATCTGTCCCTTCTTATGAATGGATACGCCAATTAAAATGTTTTCATGAGAAGGAAAATGAGTTATTAAGTCTTTTAATTTGATTTTTTTTTCATGTTGGGTTTATATATACCAATGTGATATTAATACACAAAAACCCATATGAAATCTATTTTATTATACAAAAGTCATAAAAGATTCCGAGGTCTATTTTTTTCGAGATTTGTCCTTAGAACACCCGGTTTCGTAA
Organism: Melastoma candidum; assembly: GCA_023653495.1. Lineage (NCBI taxonomy): Eukaryota > Viridiplantae > Streptophyta > Magnoliopsida > Myrtales > Melastomataceae > Melastoma > Melastoma candidum. Next base: position 17,399,581 of record CM042890.1, on the reverse strand, counting down.
TATCGATGGCACTTGTTCCTTCTTCGATAAAGAGAGTAGGACAAATAGTTCAGAAAGCCATTTTGTATCTGTTAAAAGAAGTGTCGTTTTTGCCGATAAATGTTAACAAGATTTGTTTCTCTTACTATTGAACAAGAAGCCATAACGAAGTCATATAAGAGGATGAACAACAAAAAAACCAATCAAATTATTAAGATCGGTTTTATTATTTAATTTCATAATTAAATACTTATTTATTAACTAAATAAATATGGAATAAAAATGTTTCAGACGAAGCACTTTTATAGTCGCAAAAATGTAGGCTTCTGTCTGATCAAAATCTTATCATTATTTTAAATATGATTATATTTTTAAATATAATTTTTTATGAATAGTAGATTACGCATAATCGTAATATAAATGAACGTGAGTCACGGGGTTACTTTTGCTGGGGAAAATGTCTGAAAAGCGAAGACTGACTTGGACTCCAAGGAGATTACTTTTTATTTTAACACTTGATTTCCTTAATCTTGTCGGGTGGTTATGAAAACATTGCCTTTTGACCATTTCCTTCCTCTGCCTCCCTTCCATGATAAATTATAGCGGCTGGTTGATGATGGCCCCTCAATGCCACATATTTTCATAAATATGTGGCATTGAAAACTGTAAACATCGCCTTCCCTCGACACTTGCCTTCCCATTCCGTACTCTACAACATTTCGCATTAAACGGCCTATATTACTAAGTACGAGCTAACAAATATCTAAAACTACATTTACATAAAAATTCAGGCACCTGGAGGGCTGTAGCCGACTGTCCCTCTCACTCCCGTTGAGCTTAATTGCCCAATGACATCATCAGCAGAGAGAATTCTTGTGAGTCCGAAATCACCTACCTTTGTTGTCATCTCCGCATCCAGGAGGACATTGCTTGACTTCAAATCGCAGTGAATCACCGTTATGTCACACTCGCGATGCAGATACTCTATTGCACATGCAATGTCCACGGAAATACTCAGCCTATGCCTTAAACTTAACTTCAGGCGCACTCCCTCGGATATACCTTCAGGATGCAACCAATCATCCAGGCTTCCTTTTTCCATGTACTCATATACAAGCGCCTTAAAATCATTACCTCGGAAGTCGATGGTCGAGCAGGCAGTAGAAATCTTAACGAGATTTCGGTGTCTTATCTTCTTTAATATCTCACACTTTGCCATAAAACTTTTCGAAGCTGCTCGATTTCGGAGGTCGAGAGCCTTAATGGCTACAATATTATCAGAATTACAAAGGATCCCCTTATACACGGAACCAAAACCACCGGCACCGATCAAGTTATCTTGATTGAGCCCATCGGTCGCCCCGAGTATATCCTCATACGAAAGTTGTAGAAAAGGGGTTTTGGGAACCAACCCAGACTGCGACTTTACGTTTCTTCTTCTTTTTCTGTCCATGCAACGAGGCAATGCAATCAACAAAAGCAGAGCAAACAGGAAAGCAATCCCACCGGCGACCGCGATGAGGATCTTCAACGAGATTTTTCTTCCGTGCTTCCGTTTCGATGTAAGACATCTTGGTAAGTTCAATGCTGGAATCCCGCCACAGAGTTTGTAATTTCCCATGATAGAGATCCCTGTGGTATTTAGGAAGACTCCTTTACTCGGAACTTCACCCTCGAGATGGTTGAAAGATAGATTGAGGTATGTGAGTTGGAAGTCTCCTAAGAATTCCGGGATCCAGCCGAAGAAGTTATTCTGTGATAAGTCTAGATGTTGAAGTCCTTTCTGAAGAGATAGAAACGTGGCGATGTTGCCTTCAAACAGATTATTCCCAATGTGCAATAACACCAAGCTGGTGCATCCACCAAAAGTGTTTGAAACATGTCCAGACAGTCTGTTCCCGTGCACATCTAATATTGCTAGGTTCTTCAGATTGCCGACTTCCTCTGGCAGTATGCCGGTTAGTTTGTTCTGAGATAAATCGAGAAATAATGATAAGGAAGGAATACCTAAGATTTGTGTTGGTATAGTTCCACTCAGGTTGTTCATTGAGAGATCCAAACAGATCAAGTTTTGACATTTTCCTAGGCTCATGGGAATACTCCCACTGAATCCGTTCCCCGCCAACCTCAGTTGTATCAACATAGTCAAATTTCCAAGAGAAGATGGGATTTCTCCGAAGTATTCGATGTTCTGTGCTTGTAGGTTCTTCAACTTGTGGAGGTTACCGATTTCCTTTGGGAGCATACCCGTCAATGGGTTCCAGCCGATACGTAGATCTTCCAGGTTGTGAAGATTCCCAATGGTAGAAGGGAGGGTCCCCATGAGCTGATTGGACCAGATTACCAACTTGTTCAAAATGGAAGATAAGTTCCCTATAGACTAAGGCAACGTACCTCCGAAATTGTTTCCCCCCAAATCCAGAACCCATAGGTCAGTGGAATTGAGGGACTCGAGGAATTGCAAGTCCCCCGACGTGCCATTTCCCAACTGGTTAACGCCAATACCAAGCCACTCCAACTGATTGAGATTTTTGAGGTCAGGCACCGATCCGCTGAATTTGTTCTGGGACAACTGTAGGCTCTGTAAGTTTGTCACATTCGCTATTGAAGGAGGAATAGGTCCGGTCAACTGATTACCAGCGAAATTGAAGAACTGGAGATTGGGAAGAGTGATTCCGAGATCCAGAGGGAGACCTCCATGGAGTTTGTTAATCGGGAACCCTATTACCATCAGAGTGGTTATGTTGAAAATCGAGACGGGTATCGTACCGGAAAAGTAGTTTTGTCCGAGACTAATCCATTGCAACCTTCGCAATCGCCCAAGAGATGCTGGGATGGGGCCGCCGAAACCATTTTGCATTCCACCAATGGTATCGTACCGGAAAAGTAGTTTTGTCCGAGACTAATCCATTGCAACCTTCGCAATCGCCCAAGAGATGCTGGGATGGGGCCGCCGAAACCATTTTGCATTCCACCAATGAACTCCAGAGAGGAGAAATTGCTGAAGAAATCAGGGAACATCCCTGTGAAATGGTTTTTGTGGACTAGGAAGTCTCGAAGCTCTGACAGAGCGGATAATCCATGAGGTATTTCTCCAACAAGGTTGCTGTTTCCTAGCCAGATCACTCGTAGGGTTGTGCAGCCCGAGATGTTCTCCGGGAGCTGACCCAAGAACGAGTTATTATCCATGAGCAACTCCGTCAACCGACGCAAGTTCCCAATTTCAGGGGGGATTTCTCCGGCAAAACCGTTGTTGTTGAGGTTTAATATCCTGAGGAAGCTGAGATTCCCAATGTAGGGTGACAAAGAGCCACCAAGCCTGGAGTCCGAGAGCACCAATTCGGTAACACGGGGACGTCTCCTGCTGCAAGTTATGCCAGGCCAATGACAGAAGTGGACGGTGTCATTCCACGAGGTGAATACCCCATCAGGGTCGTAGGGTATCCGGCCCCTGAACTCGAGCAGCGCAGCATAGTCGGTGTCGTTGCCCTTAGCCACTGCTGCTCCCTGGACTACAATCGAAAGACAGGGGAGACATGTGAATAATAATATCGTAAAAGCATGGCGTCAGCCCATAATTATTTTCGTGATAACTACTACTAGTTATTAGTTAGTAGTAGTAACTACTACTAGTTACTAGTTAATTAACTTGATTTCATTCACGTTGGTTTGCATGTGATCTCTTATAACGGAAAAAGCTATCAATATACACAAGAACCCCCATGTGTAATATAGTTTTATCGGACAAGACTCGTAAAAGTTTGAGAACTATTTTCTTTTGAGATTTCTTCCCGGGTTACCAGGATCGTATTTGTTCTTTCTTCAGTAAAGAAAGCGGGTCAAATAGTTAAAAAAAGGCCATTTTATCTTTGAGATTTCTCCGTGCAACTTGATAGCGAGGCACATATTATTCGCCGACTTGGTTTTTATTGGCGAGTTTGTTAAGAAAAAATGTCGTTTTTCGCTGATAAATGTTAATAAGATCTGTCCTCTTAATATGAAGGAGTAGATACAATGAAGTCATCCAAAGAACGAACAACCCCGAAAAACAAATCAAATCACCATCATCTCGTGTGGCTAACAGTCACTACATCCTACGCTTGCCTATGCGAAGTAATAAATTTGATAAATATTTAATACATGCACGACCATGTTTATCATTTTCTGATGCTTGATGATTTCTCATGTTCTTTGCCATGTCACACGTTAAGTGCCGATGTAGGAGGAAGTGGCTGGAGGAGCAAATATTATGTGAATCTTATGCACTTTCGACGTAGCAGAGTGCATCTGCGTTATCAAGCATCAAACCCTTTAAATATTTCATAGGAAAGGGGAAGGAATGGACGCCCTTTCCATGTCTAGTAACGTCGCCTTGGTGCCACTCGGATTTAGAACCATCTACAACCGTAGCAGGAATTTTTGGGTCCGTAGATCCCCAAATTGCAAATTACCTCAACGCATATATTCGACCAATCCTTTCTTGTTACATTAAAAGGTGGGTGAATTAGTGTTAAAATCCAATTAAGGATTTTTAACTCCTTTTCGGAAAACCCCGCAGCGGAAGAAAGCTTATGTAAAACAGAACCGTAGAGACATGTTTATTTTAGACAGAACGTATGAATGTGATTGCGATTTGCTTGATGGACACAAGACTTTTATAGTGGTTCGGCAACTTGCCTATATCGAAGAGAATTTGAATGGCTATCACTCAGACGTAACGTGGTAGAGATTATTGAAGAAGATACGTAACGTAGTAGCGATTATAAAAGGTGATATGAGATCGACCTTCTACAATACAGACTAGAAGGTTCTGCACCAAAGGTAACTCGTTACAAGCACATACCAGAAGGTTTTGTACCAAATGTGTCAACCCTCTATAGCACATACTAGAAGGTTCTGCACCATAGGTGACTGACTTTCACAGACCGAAAGGTTCTGTACTACAGTGACTCGGTGCACGTGTTAACGTGGCTAACAAAGGTAACCAAGCGCAATCCATGCTGGACAACGACTTCCCACTGGTTGCCTTGATTATATCCTTGTACGAAATTTATGGAAATGGGCCTTTTGGGAACCAACCCAGACTGCATCCTCACATTTCTCCTCCTTTTCCTGTTCATGCAACGATACGATGCAAGCAGAAAAAGCAGAACGAACAGGAAATCAATCCCACTGGCAATCGCAATGAGGATCTCCGACAACATATTTTTCCTTCCGCGCTTCAGTTTAGAAGTAAGACAAAATGGTAAGTTCAATACTGGAATCCCACCACAGAGTTTGCAATTTCCCATGACCGAGACCCCCGTGGCATTTAGGAAGACTCATTTATTCGGAACTTCGCCCTCGAAATGGTTAAATGATATATTGAGGTATTCGAGCCGGAAATCTCCTAAGGATTTCGGGATCCCACCGGAGAAGTTATTCTGCGATAAGTCTAGATGCTTTCAGAGGACATAGAAACGCGGAGATGTTGCCTTCAAACAGATTATTCCCAATGTCCAAGGACACCAAGCCGGTGCATCCGCCGAGAGTGCTCGGGAATTGGCCAGAAAGACTGTTCTCGTGCACGAATAATATTGCTAGGTTCTTCAGATCACCGACTTCTTCTGGCAGTGTGCCGGTTAATTTGTTCTGAGATAAATCGAGAGTGTATGATAAGGAAGAAATACCTAAGACTTGCGCTGGTATAATTCCACTCAGGTGGTTTCTAGATAGATCCAACACGATCAAGTTTTGGCAATTTCCAAGGCTTGATGGTATACTCCCAGCAAGCCTTGGAATCACTGAGTAATCACTGAGTAATCAAGTTTTGGCAATTTCCCCTGAGTAATCACTGTGTTGTGCTTGTAGGTTCTTCAACTTGTGGAGGTTACCGATTTCTTTTGGGAAAATTAATTATTTCTACGTTTACAAAAGGACAGACGCAGCATTACAGCGGTACCTTACTGTAACGCAGCATCACATTCCTAAAGCTCATCATCAACCACAAGCAAAGTGTTACAGCAACACAGTGCTATTATTTTATAACATAGCTTATCAAGCTCATCATCAAAACCAAGGTTAAGAAGTTCACTTAGAATCAACTAGCTCTTTGAATTCTTGGCGCAAAGAAGAAATGACGATGATTCCTCCGAGAAAGAAGAAAAGAAAGACAATGATGGAGAAGCTAAAAGTGATAGACAACTGTTTCAAAAAAGTAAGGATGTCGAAGTAAGAATAAGGCGAAGTTCGATCGAGATGTTGTCGAAGAAGGTGACGCTCGAAGAAAGAGTCCCAGTTGAGGTGACTCGAAGGTTACAACATTTGCATCCTTCAAATCAAATACCGATATTTTGCTCAAAAAAATGTTTGGAAAGTAGACGCAGACAGCGATGATGACTTGGGATAAAAATACTATCCTCCGGTCAAATGATCAACAATTTCCCAACACAACGTGTCTTGGGGGGCAAACTTATAACCATTTAAAATTTTTCAAAAAAATAGTGGTTTCTTTTTATTTTCAAGATATGATAAAATCAACTAGTTGTGATGAATACTTTGTTCTAAATAAGTAAATAATAAAAGAAACGTTAATATGAAATTTTATTACATTATGCACAGAATGAATTTAAGGCTAGAATTTGGAATCGCAGTTGGTACCTCTCGTACATTTCAAACCGACCCTATGGAAATGATCCGGCGAGTAACAGATCCAAGCCGGAGTCAGGAGCACCTCTCACCCTTGGTTGGAAGAAGAAAGCCTCCACGGAACTACTATAAATAGATATCCCCCTGTCACCAAGAAATGTCAAATAAAAATTCTTGCACTTGTCATTTGCTGGCCCTGCTCTTTCGTTCATACTCACCATAAGTGCCGTCAAATATGTAGGCGACACTCAGTCGTAGTGACTTCGATGAAAATGTCAACTTGGTTAGACATGAAGTCTTGGAAGCTCCTTAAGCATGTCGCAATCATGCAATTTGAGGGGCTTAAAGTTTCAAGAGTTGGGTAACTGTCAATGGCACGAAGCGAATCCTGCTGCCCGAAAGGGCCAAATATTCTAAAGCAGACGATCTCTTCCTTCGTCGAGAGGGTTGCCCTCAGTGTCCAACACTAGTTGGTTCTTCAGATCACATGTTGAGGAGGGTCCCCTCATTACTACACTCCAACTTAAATGAGAGAAATGAACAAACATAAGAAAGTGAATATAAGAATGGATTTCTGTTGAATTATATCTCAGTTAGCCACCAGCATTTCCTCTCTCTTCTAGACTGACTGCCTTTGCCTCCCCCATCACAGACTGTCTGTCCCCACTTTTTGCTTCTTCTTCTTGTTATATTCAATGACTTTTTCAAAGTTAAGTAGACAAGCGATGACTGACTTAGTCAATGGAGCCGTGAATAATAAATACTTCCCTTTTACTCTCCGTCTTATTTATCTTCTTAGTGACTTTGACTGCTCCTGACACCACGGGCCAAAAATTAATACGACATGAATCTTTAAAAAAAATTTTTAAATATATTGGTAATTATAAATATTAAATATGTTTTATTTTATTTAAATAAAATTTTCTGTTGATGATTATTTAATCTAGGGCGAGTTTGAACAACATTAAAAAAATTAAAATTAAAATTCAGCCTTTGAAATCGCCCTTCGGTTATTTTGTGCTCGTCACCATCCTTACTCTTCCCTCTCCCCTTCTTTTCTTTTCCAAAGGGGCATGGCGGATTTTGAAAATCATTTCTTTTTTCAAATTAAAAGACGGGATTTCAAAACCCGCCCTAGCACTGTAAATTCGATATTTTAAAAACTTCATCATATTTTATAAATTTTTTTTAAATTAATCTCATAAGTTAAGGGATACACTTTTTGGTGTGGGAGAAAAAGATTAAAGATGAAACAGCGATGACCGACTTAAACTCACTATTTCCGTCTTATTTAACATCACCTTTTTAGTGACTTTTGACGGGCCAAAAATTAATATGACATGAATTTTTGAAATGATAAGTTCTTTAAAAAAAAGTTAAAAATATTTAAGTTTAAATTAATAATTTCTAAAATATACGGGTGGGAGCTATCTGGTCATCAGGTTTCGGTTGAGTAGTTTCCGGACAGTGGAACTTGGAACCTTGCTTCCCTAATTTTATAACCTAAAAACTACTGCACTAATTCAATCCTAAAAGATATCTTGAATTAAAATAAAGTACTAAAATTTTAATGTTCATGAATGGTACATTTTCTAAGTCCATTTGACGTTTTTTAGTACAAACCCCATACATATGTACTAAAATTGTACAATGCCTGAAGACCAAGTAGCAAAATCCGACGCGACCCACGGAAATTTAGTGTTCATTTTGAGTACATTTTTCAAAGTAAGTACCGTTGATTTTTAATACTTTCTTTTTCTAAAACATTTTTAGTACTAAACTTATATATTTCACAGTTTAATTAATTACTAAAAATTAAAGTTTATTTTAGTATTTTCTTCCTAAACATGTTTAGCATTAAACTTGTACGTTCCTAATGATTAGAAATGTACAAGTGTAGTACTAAAATAAACAGTAATTTTTAATAATGCAGTAAATATTGAATTGTACAAGTTTAATATTAAACATGTTTATAAAAATGTACTAAAAATTATTAATAATTACTTAAGAAAAGTACTACAAATTAACAATAATTTTTTAGTAATGTAATATGTACACGTTTAATACTACTATACATGAATCAAAGATCCAAAAAAAAATAGTACACCGTAGTGCACTAAAAATCTTATAATTTTAGTACATTTGTAATAAAAAATAAAAAAAAGATTAATTTGCCGATTTCAGGGGGGATTTTGCCATCTAGTTGCAACTCCTTATTTCAATTGTAAATCACAAGTTTATCATAAGAAAATGTTTCACGTGCGATGACTTGGGAGTCTTGAACATGCATTTTGTTCAATACAATTGATTTAAAATAAGACTTTAAAAATCGGGTAAGTTGGCTCTATCCCCGGATATTGTGATATGGTTAAGTTTTGTTTGTTTATATGATTTGTAAAATTGACAATTAGTTCCTAGATTTTATTCTGCTTCTCCAATTAGGTCCTGGACTAAAAAATGAGAAATATCCTGCTGGTCCTAAATCCGAAATAAATAAAAGAACTTAAAGACTACCGATCAGTCCTGCTTCTAAAAGTGGATTCATTCATTCATTCATTTTTTGTAGTTTGATATTTTGAATTTACCATGTAGGATTTATGGTTTAATAATTAGTAATTGTGATTTAATATTTAGGTTTTAAAGTTTATGTTGTGATATTTTAATTTTAGGACTCACATTGTTGAAAATGAAAATACTACGAATTCACCTAATAGTTCGAGCTTTTAGGACAGTTGGCGTTGGCTGCTTTCAACAATGATAACCCATTAAAAACTTATTAATGATGGTTAAATATATAAATGCTCATTATGGACTAAAGTTGGTTAGTTCCCTCAGCGTCCAACACTAGTAGGTTCTTCGGATCACATATCGAGAAGGGACCCCTCATTACTACACTCCTATGAGAGAAATGAACAAACATAAGAAAGTGAATATAAGAATGGATTTCTGTTGAATTATCTCGGTTAGCCACCAGCATTTCCTCTCTCTTCTCAAAAGTTTCTTTGTTTTTCTAGACTGTCTGCCTTTGCCTCCCCCATTACAGACTGTCTGTCCCCACTTTGCTTCTTCTTCTTGTTATTCAATGACTTTTTCAAAGTTAAGTAGACCAGCGATGACAGACTGACTTTGGAGTCGAAGGACGAGTACACCCTTGACGGGCCAAAAATTAATTTCAGATGAATCTTAAAAAAAAGTTAAAAATATTTTGTATCATAAATTTAATTACGATTATCCTATGTGAAATTTATTTTTTTTACATGTGGTGTTGAAATGGCTTGATTTAAGATAAATGATTTGATTGAATATGCATTATGTTCAATACAATTAATTCTTTGATTTGGTTTCGCTACCGAGCAAATATTTGGGAATATAATTATTTTAAAATAAAACTTTTAAAATCTAAGGTTTGCTGATCTTATATGCATAATAGATGGTTGTATATAAACAGACGCCACATTCCAGATCATGGCTTCGACTAATCTTAGAAGTCATTAAAAGTGAACAGAACTATACGTAATCCAAGTGATGGGCGATTAGCTCCCCATCCACCTTCATTCCATGACTATACGTAATCCTTATTCAATCTACACATAAATATTATGTTAAATTTAATTATATTTTTAATTTGTAACATAAGTATTATTTTTTTATTAATTTTTTTCTAAATAGTAGATTACGCGAAATATTTATTTAAATGAACGTGAGTTACGGAGTTACATTTGCTCGGGGGAAAATGTCTCTGACTTGGACTAGAAGGAGATTACTCTTTTTATTTTAACACTTGGTTTCCTTAATCTTGTCGGTGGTTTCCTCCTCTGCCTCCCTTCCATGATAAATTATAGGGGCTGGTGATTGATGATGGCCCCTCAATGCCACCACGGTTTCGCCTGTCACAGCCTTTAGGGTCGACGATCATAGAAGTATGCGGACTGGGCTATGCCACGGGAGGGTATCATATGGTTGAGTTGGGGTTGTGGGCTATCTCCGGGCCACGGTGGGCCGACATGGTATTTATGTAAAAACACTTTGGAAATATGTGGCCACGAACAACATTCGATTTGGATTTCGAGTTTCGATCATGACTGGAGCACTTTTACATCGAACGTCAAACAAATGACTTTAATGAAAGTATAGTGGACCTTACAACAACAACAATACTTGATAAGTTAACGCCTTTGGAGATGGAACGATCAAGTAAATACTTGGATGATGTACCTTTGGAGGGAGATACATAAAAAGAAGGTTTAGATAGATAGATGGGGTATTAGACTCATACCAAGACCTGGCTAGTTTTCACCAGGTATATTCTTTTTGTTGAGACGGTTTTGATGATGAACCGGATCCTCTGTACTACAGAAGGTCGAACATTCTATTTTACAGAAGCTTTTTATATTAAGGGCTTTATGTAAGAATCATTTTGTAATTAAATGATTATTTAATTATGAAATACAATCCCATCGATCAAGATAATTATCTGATCGAAACATATTGATTTAGTCACCAAATAATCATATTGGAAATAATATTTTTATAGAAGGAAATGTATCTCTCTATATATGGAAAGGTTCTACTAGATGGTCTACAAGCTTCTGTAAGCTCTTACGACCTCTACATGACCGTTATTTGGTTGCAAATCACCACCACCTGTCCATATACATTCTCACATGTGTCTTTATCAGGATGGAATGAATCATTACCCATATGGAAGTAAATCAACCATTATTTCCATCTAGAGAAGGTTATCGAGCAGAACCTTCTGCGATACATTTTATGATGCACTATTCATGGAAAATATATCATGATCTTATTCTGATTTATTTTCTATCTGAATACTTGAACGTGTATGTTATTTATTCATTTTGTCTACTAACCTTTAATTTCTTATTTTGCAGATTGTTAATTTATCTTTTCCTTTTTGCATTTTATTCTTTGAACTTTGTGTATAAAAGGGCCACGCCTTCTTAAAAAAAAAAGAAAAAATAATTATTACTAGTTCTTTTCTGACTGAACGCGTGAGCTTTAGTTCTTTGAATCTTTCATTCGTTTGAGTTAGTCACACGAGGAGCACTAGTGACAGACGTCTGCATCGTTGGTGAAGCCTTCTGGGAGAGTGACTCGGGGGCTCGAGGGACTCGGTTGGAAGCTGCAGGAGACGTTGTTGGAAGTGTGTGTTGGGGGGCAACGTGCAGCGGGCCGGAGAGAAGGGCTGAACCTCGGGAGCACAGAAGGCGAGGGACTAACCAGCTTCTGTTGTGTAGAGCTCTGTGTGTACGAACCTAGGACGGAGGCGGCCGTCTGCTTGCGTGGGGTTTGCCGCGTGGTTGCGCAGGGTCTGCTGCGTCTTTGCGTAGGGTATGCTACGTGCTTGTGTGGGGTACGCCATATAGTCGCTATCTCGAGGAGATCGTGCAGGTCGTGTGGAGCCGCCGGAGGGAAAATCCATCCTTGAACAGAGGTCGCTGTTCGCTTGCGTAGGGTTCGCTATGAGCTCGCATGGGGTACGCCACGAAGTCGTATCCTTGAGAGGATTGCGCATTTGGTTATCTTTGATAGTCACATTCACGTGTGCAACTCTCTGTAGCACAAAACTCTACAGTCTGTGCATACATTTTCTTTGTCACTTTTGCTACAGAACCTTACGGTTTGTTTGGTAGAAGATCGACAACTATTGACACAGAATCTTTCAGATCTGTGTTTTATAATTAAGTCATTTCCTATACAGAACCTTATGTTGTGGATTGAGACTCTTGGTACAGAACCTTACGGTCTGTGCATCACTTTCTGTAAGACAGAGTCCCTGGATCTGTTCTATAGAAGCTTGACGCTTACAGTACAAAATCTCTTGATCTGTGCTTTAGAAGGTTAACACATCTGACACAGAACCTTCTGGTCAGTGTCGTGCTTACCTCCTTCGACACAGAACCTTCTGGTCTGTGTTGTGCCTTACTTTCTACGATACAGAACGTTCTGGTCCGTATTGAGCCTTAGTTAATATAGTACAGAACCTTAGTGTTTGTGCTACGTAACAAGCCTCTACGGTACATAACCTTCTGGTCTAGGTTCTGCCACTCAAACCTCTATTGTACAGAACCTTCGGGTCTGCTTTTAGTTGATATCATTTGTGCAACTTGTACTGAGATACATTTGAGTGGAAACCGTCCAAATATCTGGGTGAAGAGTGGACGTAAGTAATTCGCTGAACCACTATAAAAATCCTTGTGTCCAATCAAACAAATTGCGAACACACTCGAACGTTATGTTGTACAGAAACCTATCTACGGTTCTGTTTGACAGAAGCTTCCTTTCCGCTGCGGGGTAAAACGAAAAAGTGTTAAAATCCGAATTTAGTAATTAGCACTAATTCACCCCCCCTCTTAGTGTAACAATTGGTATCAGAGCGGGTTTCAACAGAGGCTTAACAGCTTGTTGTAGATCCTTGAAAAAGCTCTTACCAGCTACACGTTCTTCTCCACAGAAGCTCTTAGCTCTGTGATTGTTGCTATTATGTAGAAGCCTATGCTCTATCAGAATCAACCCGCTACTCTACAGAAGCGTTAAGCTCTGTGAATATCTACCTAGTTCTATTCTGAAGAAGCTTACGCTCTATCAGAATTTAACTCCTGTTCCACAGAAGCACTTTCTTCTGTGAGAAATGTTTTTTTGCTCTACGCCTATGGTACATTTTACAGAAGCATACTTTCTATAAATATCACAGTTGGCATTTTCTGTAGAAGCCTGCTGCTCTGCAAATTCAACAACTGCTACCTGAAAGCTGATTCTCATTTTGTCATATTGACACTTGTTCTCTGTTTAACAGAGGCTTGTTTGTTGACTTGACAACTGACTTCTACCCAACAGAAGCTTGCTTCTTTGTTGAGGTTCTATACTCTATTCGTCAACATTCTGTTCTAGAGAAGTTTTACTCTATACAAATTGAACAAATGGTTGAAAACTATAATGTGCCTAAACCACATGTTGGGAATTCTCCCATTTTCGATGGTAAGAATTTTGCCAATTGGAAAATTCGAATGAGCGTATTTGTTGATGCTATTGACGAAGACTTATGGTCTTATATAGAAGATGGTCCACCTTCTATACCAGAGAACCAACGATTTGATCGAGAAGGTCATCCTACACGGGAATACCTTAAGATCAGACGATTCACTAAAACGACAAAGTATTTGATGTTCAATTCTATGTGAGAAGGTGAATTCGTCAAAGTTTCAACTTGCACTTCGGGCAAGGAAATCTGGGATAAACTTGTCACCATGTACATTGGGATAGACCAGATAAGAGAAACTAAGGCAAATTTCTTAATTTACAAATTTGAAAATTTTACTATGAAGGCTGATGAATCTGTAGAACAGATGTTCTAGAGACTCAACCTTCTAGTCGATGCCCTAACTCATTTAGGCAAAACTTATCAAAATTCTGAACTAGTTCGAAAGGTTTTGCGTACTCTACCCAAATCATGGGAAGCCAAGAAAACGGCTATAGAGGAAGCTAAGGACCTCTCTACTCTTCGACTAGATCATTTGATGAGCTTCTTAATCTCATATGAGATCGAAAGATCCTCTCAACCAGATATAAAGAGAGCACCCGTTGCTTTCAGAGCATCAGAAGAACCTACAAAAGGTTCAGATGATGAAGCAGAAGCTGATTCGGATGATGAACTCGCAATGATAGCTAAACGTCTTATGTGGTTCGCCTCCACAAAGTGCTTCAATAAGAGAAGCCAACATCACATGGACCCAAAGTCGGTCACATGCTTTGAATGCAAAAAGAAAGGACACTACAAAACAGAATGTCCTTTACTTAAAGAAAAGGAGAAACCTTCTCCTAAATACAAGTCCAAGAAAGCAACAGCTGCTTGGGTAGAACTTGATAATTCTGATGATGAGGAAGCACAAATGTGCCTCACAACTCACACAGAAACTCAAAATGAACTTTATACCTGCTTTCAAACAGAAACTGTTGAAAGTGAATGGTATTTGGATAGTGGATGCTCCAGGCACATGACCGGAGACCCATCCAGATTTTCTCAACTGACTTTACAATGTGGAGGGTCGGTTAAATTCGGTGACAATAGCAAAGGCTCTGTAATCGGCAAAGGTATCATTGGAAGTTCTGACTCCATGGTCATCGATGAGGTTCTGTTGGTTACAGAACTCAAACATAATTTGCGGAGCATTACCCAGCTTTGTGACAAAGGTTATAAAATAACTTTTGATCAAGACAAGTGTTCCGGAATCCTGAACAATGAAGTTCGCTTCATTGGGACCCGTAAAAGGAATATCTATACCTTGACTCAGAATAGCTTCTGTACTACAGAAAATTGCATTCTGACAGTCAAAGCTGAAAGCCTTCTATGGCATAGAAGGTTGGGACATTCCAACTTTAAATTGTTATCCAAGCTTGTGAAAAAGGATTTGGTTAAGGGATTACCCAATATCCATTTTGAGCATGACAGCTTCTGTGTAGCATGTTCACTTGGAAAACAAACTAAGTCATCATTCAAATATAAGAATGAAGTCTCTATTACACAGCCACTTGAACTTCTACATATGGATCTTTTCGGACCTACTAGAGTTCAAAGTATTGGTGGTAGAAGATATTGTCTAGTTATGGTTGATGACTACTCTAGATACACGTGGGTTAAATTTGTAACTCACAAGAGCAATGCTTTTGAAATCTTCATTAAGCTAGCTAAGAAATTACAGAATGAAACTGGATCTTCTGTAAAAGCTGTAAGAACGGATCATGGTACTGAGTTTGAAAATCATGACTACGCTACTTTTTACGATGAACATGGTATCGATCACAATTTTTCCGCACCGTATACCCCTCAACAAAATGGGGTAGCAGAACGGAAAAATAGAACTCTGATAGACATGGCTAGAACCATGATGTGTGAGAGCTATGCTCCACATAACCTATGGGCAGAAGCTGTTAATACAGCCTGCTACATATCAAATAGGGTTCTACTTAGACCCATACTTGAGAAAACTCCCTATCAACTATTCACGGGGAGAAAACCGAACATCTCCTATTTCAACTCCTTTGGAAGTCCTTGTTTTATCTTGAGACCTTCTAAGGACAATTTAGGAAAGTTCGAAGCTAAAACAGATGAGGGCATCTTTCTCGGATACTCTTTATCTGGCAAAGCTTATAGAGTTCTAAACAAAAGAACTTCTACTATAGAGGAGTCTGTTAATGTAAAAATTAATGACATTCCTACTATCAAATACAAGAAATGTTATATATCTAGAACCTATAGAAGATGCTGTAGAACCTCCACCCTCTACGAAAGAGAAGGATGAACCTTCTGTTCATGAATCTAAAAATGATCTTGAACAAACAAATGATAATTATGAAGAACATTCTCATAATAATCAACAAAGTGATATTAGAGCACCTACTCTTTATCAAAGACGTCATCCTATAGACCAAGTCATAGGAGATCTTAATAGAGGCATACAGACAAGAAGTTCTATAAATGCCTTCTATGAACACTCGGCTTTTCTATCACAGAAAGAGCCAGAGAATATTGATGAAGCTCTCAGTGATCCAGATTGGATATTTGCTATGCAAGAGGAGCTTAATCAATTTGAAAGGAGCAAAGTGTGGTCACTTGTTCCTAAAACTGACAACCGTTCCATCGTTAGAACTAAATGGGTTTTCAGAAACAAACTAAATGGGTCTGGCATTATTGTAAGGAACAAGGCTCGACTCATTGCAAAAGGGTACTCTCAACAAGAGGGTATCGACTTTGATGAGACATTTGCTCCTGTAGCTCGTCTCGAGGCAATACGAATGTTATTAGCCTATGCTTGCTTTAACAACTTTAAGTTGTATCAAATGGACGTAAAAAGTGCATTCCTCAATGGAGAGATCAAAAAACAGGTCTATGTAAGTCAACCTCCTGATTTCGAGGATCTACAACACAGAAACTACGTCTATAAACTCTCCAAAGCTCTATATGGTCTTAAACAGGCTCCTAGAGCATGGTTTGAGAAACTTAGCTCCTTCCATGTCGAAAAGGGCTACAATAGAGGAAGAGTAGATACCACTCTCTTTCTCAAACACAGAAGAAATCATCTCATTGTTGTCCAGATCTATGTCGATGACATCATCTTTGGATCAACTGATGAAATGCTCTGTGATGAATTCTCCAAACTCATGACAAGTGAGTTTGAGATAATATGATGGGAGAACTCACATTCTTCCTTGGTTTACAAATTCAGCAGACTGCAGCAGGTACATTCTTACACCAAGAAAAGTACACTAAGCAGCTTATGAAGAAACCTTTGTCTACACCAATGGGTACTAATACTCAATTGGACAAAGACGAAAATGGTAAAGAAGTGGATGGTAAGCTCTATAGAAGCATGATAGGCTCTCTTCTGTACCTTACAGCTTCTAGACCTGACATACTATTTAGCGTGTGTCTCTGTGATAGATTTCAATCACCACCTAAAGCATCGCATATGACTGCGGTCAAGAGGATCTTTAGATATCTACAAGGCACTGTAAACCTTGGCATCTGGTATTCAAAGAAATCAAACTTTGATCTCACTGGATATTCCGATGCAGACTTTGCAGGAAGTAAGGTCGACAGAAAGAGTACAAGTGGTACCTGTCAGCTCATGGGAAACATGGGAAATATAATGTACAACAAGGTTCTGTTAGTGTAGAATACATTAACACTGAAAACCAGTTGGCTGATATCTTTACTAAACCTTTGGATAAAGAAAAATTTTTCTTTTCAGAAGCGAATTAGGAATCTGCCATCCTATATAATGTCTTTCATAAGACAAAGAAAAGTTAAGTAGGTACTTCAGAAACTTACTACAGAAGGTACATAAGTGTACACTTTATTACAGAAGGTGCAAACCTCTGTTTCTACACTAAAGAGGGTACACATTCGTACACCTCACCATAGAAGGTAGAATATTTAGCTTTCTATACAATAGAAGGTTGAATTGCACCATCTATTTTACAAAAGGTATAACTAAATATATACCTTAAATCTAACTTGGTAATTTCCAATTATTTGGAAGCTTACGTCTGGAGATATCAAATATCATCCAATAAAATTTTTTAATCAATATCGTCTCTATTAGGAAATTAATAATCCTAATAAGTTATATTTGGATACAATTATCCATTATACCTCGCTCTTCTGTGAAGAAGAAGCTCCAACAGAAGATGACAAAAGATTTTATTGCCTTGTTGAAAACCCATCCGTCACACTTGGCTTTCTTTCTCACTTTCTCTTATGCATGTCAGTTATGATATGACGTCTTTAGGAGATTTCTTGGGCGGGAAAATATTTTGTACCCAAAACCGCCTTTGAGAGAATTCCTTAAAAACACACAACCTTCGCCTATTCTTCACACATTTTTCTTCAGCCCTGAAACTCTCTCTCATTCTTGCCCTAACCTCGAAAACTTCAATTTCTCTGTGACCATGGCACCCAAAGCGAAATTCTCGAGGAGAAAGGCTAAGGCCGGAAGAAGGTAGGCTCGCGCCTCTAGATCGGAGAAGCCTGCCTTATCTGCATGCAGGACTCCATCCCCTTCCTCGCCGAAGAAACCCATCTCTCCTGCGAAGGACCAGATCATTGCTGCCGTTGAGACTCTCGATGGCATGCCACCCATCTCCACAGACGAAGGACCATTCAAAGTCCAAGTCTCTGTGGAAGATACAACCCAGAAGGAACCTCCGATCGCCATGACGGTGGAACCCTCTGTGCCTGAGACCTCTGTCAAGGGTTCTACTGCGGGCAGTGATGCACTCACTATCGCCCCTACTATTGAGATCGTCGCATCTGATGAGGAGGTGGAAATCCCCCTGCTGATGATGTGCTTGACGAGTCTGACAAGGAAGTTCCCACTCCTGTCATCACTGTCTCCCCTGATCTCAAGCTAAAAGGAGTAGCTTCTGAACCGCAGAAGGTATCTCGGAAGCCTACAGCCACTCCTACCAAACAGCTTTTTCATGATGCCATGAACCCCGGAGGAGTCTCCTCTAGGACCAGGCTGAAACGGAAAGAGCCCGAAACGGTCAGCACCTCTATCATTGATATGGCTGCCAAAAAGACCAAGTCCCCAGCGAAACTTGTTCCTGAGAACACCTTCGTAGAGGACCTGGATTCGTTTATCTTTCCGGTAAATCCTCTTGTCTCAAAGAAGGAGATCGAAACTGTTTTGGCCGATGATAAACTGCCTAAGTGTGATGCGGTGCGTAGGCAGATTGCCACCTTTAAGCGGATCGACTTTAACTGGTTTGCGGCTAATGGACTTGATATTGCCCCTCTGCTGGATAGAATCGGTTTAAAAACCATATGTGAAATGTATGCAGAGCTACTGTCTCTCGTTTGAGAGAGTTCTATGCGAAAACATCACTTTCTATGCACAGGGTCCGCATGTCAAGTTCATAAGGACAGTCATTGAAGGGGTCACACTGGTATTCTCTACCCATGATGTGAATCAATTGTTCAGATGTGTGGAGCATGATCCTCTAATGGACATGGGAAGAGAAGAATCCTACAGCATCATCTTGGGATAGAAGGTCCACGCGACCAAGTACCTTGAGTGCACCAAGCTGGACCTCAAAAACCGCATTCTGCATCGAGTGGTTCTGTTCTGCCTTCTACCAAGAACTGGAAGCATCGACACCATCACCTCCAATGATGCGATGTTGATGGCTCATATCCTAAAGGGCATTCCCTTTAATCTTGGTTTGCTGGTGTTCTCCCACATGAAAAGAGGCTGCAATACCGCTGGGAAAGCTCTCCCTTATGGCCAGGTAATTGCCGGCCTTCTGAAATTGGCTCATGTCTCTACTGATGCTTCTACTTTTCATGAAAAGTGGAAAGTTGGCACGTTTGGACAACAAATTATAGCCAGCATGCATTATGTGAGAAATGACTCTACCTGGACCCTGAAATGAAGGTCACAGGATTCTGCGCATGATGATGAGGATAAGCTTCTGGAAGCTAAGAAGAATGCTGAAGCATCTTCTGCTCGACCCTCTGTTGCTAAGTCTGCTGGTCGGAGATGTCCTTCATCATCTGTTGAAGCTCAAGTCCCTGTGGGTAACACGGCTCTTCTCAACCTTGGGGAAGACATCCGTGTCCTTCAGCGAATGGTCACTGACCTGATTCGCTTAGTGCAACGTCAGGACAAGCTTCTGCGCGAACATCTGGAAAAGGATTCTGCTGAGTCTGAGGAGTGATATCCTTAGTTACTGTTTCTTTTTCTCTTCTGCATTTCTAGCCAGACCAAAAACTGCTTTCTGTGGTCTACTAGATTGTAATAAGTGCCACCTAGTGGACACATTTTCTTTGCAGTACGGTATTGAACTTTCAGTTACACCTTCTGCAATATATTCTGCATGATGGTTTTGCTCTTTCTGCTCTACCCTTTGCAATAATTAAAACTACCTTCTGCACGTTGGTTATGAATGCTACGTTATACCTTCTGCAAGAAATTTACTCTTCTTTATCAACCTACATTCATCTTCTTTTTGAAATGACAAAAAGGGGGAGAAAATTGTGTTGAGGGGGAGTATCTAGCTCTGTATTGGTTATAGAAAAATCCTAGATTTTCTATAACTTCATTGGGTCGTAGAAGACTATACCGTCTACGGTGTAGAAGCTTATGAGACTGATACAGCTCATAATCGCAACTTTCTGCAGGGAATGCGATTTGTGATCTTTTAAAGTCACTATTGCTGGGAGTGCAAAAATGAAATATCATCTTTTTGTCGAGCTAAATATAGAAGCTCCACACTCTGTATAAATCACAGAAGCCTTTGTGCTCTGTAACCTTCTTTATAATAGAAGCTTTTATGCTCTGTTTCGCAAAAACCTTATGCTTCTGTAAAAACGTGAGACTCATACTCTCACCTATTAAGGGGGAGTTAGGGGGAGTTCTTGCAAAAACATTTCCCTCAACGATGAATGTTTTGTCATCATCAAAAAGGGGGAGATTGTTGGGACGGTTTTGATGATGAACCGGATCCTCTGTACTACAGAAGGTCAAACATTCTATTCTACAGAAGCTTCTTATATAAAGGGCTTTATGTAAGAATCATTTTGTAATTAAATGATTAGTTGATGATTATTTAATTATGAAATACAATTCCATCGATCAAGATAATTATCTCATTGAATCATATTGATTTAGTCACCAAATAATCATATTGGAGATAATATTTTTATAGAAGGAAATGTATCTCTCTATATATGGAAAGGTTCTACTAGATGGTCTACAGGCTTCTGTAAGCTCTTACGACCTCTACATGACCGTTATTTGGTTGCAAATCACCACCACTTGTCTAGATACATTCTCACATGTGTCTTTATCAGGATGGAATGAATCATTACCCATATGGAAGTAAATCAACGATTATTTCCATCTGGAGAGGGTTATCGAGCAGAACTTTCTGCGATACCTTCTATGATGCACTATTCATGGAAAATATATCATGATCTTATTCTGATTTATTTTCCCAATCTGAATAATTGAACTTGTATGTTATTATTCATTTTGTCTACTAACCTTTAATTTCTTATTTTGCAGATTGTAAATTTATCTTTTCCTTTTTGCATTTTCTTCATTGAACTTTGTGTATAAAAGAGCCACGCCTTCTCAAAAAAATAATAATTATTATTACTAGTTCTTTTCTGACTGAAAGTGTGAGCTTTAGTTCTTTCATTCTTTCATTCGTTTGAGTTAGTCACACGAGGAGCACTAGTGACGGAGGGTTGCATCGTTGGTGAAGCCTTCTGGGGGAGTGACTCGGGGGCTCGAGTGACTCGGTTGGAAGCTACAGGTGACGTTGTTGGAAGCGTGTGTACGTGGGCAACGTGCAGCGGGCCGGAGAGAAGGGCTGAACCTCGGGAGCACAGAAGGTGCGGGACTAACCAGCTTATATTGTGTAGAGCTCTGTGGGCAGGAACCTAGGACGGAGGCTGCCGTCTGCTTGCGTGGGGTTTGCCGCGTGCTTGCGCAGGGTCTGCTGCGTGCTTGCGTAGAGTATGCTACTTGCTTGTGTGGGGTACGCCATATAGTCGCTATCTCGAGGAGATCGTGCAGGTCGTGTGGAGCCGCCGGAGGGAAAATCCATCCTTGAATAGAGGTCTCTGTTCGCTTGCGTAGGGTTCGCTACGAGCTCGCATGGGGTACGCCACGAAGTCGTATCCTTGAGAGGATTGTGCATTTGGTTATCTTTGATAGTCAAACTCACGTGTGCAACTCTCTATAGCACAGAACTCTACAATATGTGCATACATTTTCTTTGTCACTTTTGCTACAGAACCTTACGGTCTGTTTGGTAGAAGATCAACAACTCTTGACATAGAATCTTTCAGATCTGTGTTTTATAATTAAGTCATTTCCTATACAGAACCTTCTGTTGTGGATTGACACTCTTGGTACAGAACCTTACGGTCTGTGCAACACTTTCTGTAAGACAGAGTCCTTGGATCTGTTCTATAGAAGGTTGACGCTTACAGTACATAATCTCTTGATCTGTGCTATAGAAGGTTAACACATCTGACACAGAACCTTCTGGTCAGTGTCGTGCTTACCTCCTTCGACACAGAACCTTCTGGTCTGTGTTGTGCCTTACTTTCTACGATACAGAACCTTCTGGTCTATATTGAGTCTTAGTTACTATAGTACAGAACCTTAGTGTTTGTGCGACGTAACAAGCCTCTATGGTACAGAACCTTCTGGTCTGGGTTCTACCACTCAAACCTCTATTGTACAGAACCTTCGGGTCTGCTTTTAGTTGATATCATTTGTGCAACTTATACTGAGATACATTTGAGTGGAAACCATCCAAATATCTGGGTGAAGAGTGGACGTAAACAATTCGCTGAACCACTATAAAAATCCTTGTGTCCAATCAAACAAATTACGAACACACTCGAACGTTCTGTTGTACAGAAACCTATCTACGGTTCTGTTTGACAGAAGCTGCCTTTCCGTTGCGGGGTAGAACGAAAAAGTGTTAAAATCCGAATTTGGTAATTAACACTAATTCACCCCCCTCTTAGTGTAACACTTTTAAATCATATCCCTTGGAATCTCATTTTGCAATCCTTAATAATAACACGACATCCATACCTTCATCATACATGCAACCAGTCGGGGATACAATCCATCATGCTCATATTCTGGCTTCGGAGCTTCATCCCACCAGAGATTTGATGGATCGTAATTTCCCAGCGGCCACACGGATGTCCATCCTTTCTCCAGGCGACTCACTACAACATGCGACTTCGATTTCAAACACCTTCACTAGACCTTCTATAATCCTTCGCGGGGCACGGGCGATCGATCCTTCTTCAAACTCATTTAAAAACAGACGAGGGTCTACTATTTCGCCCAAGCTTTCCGGCAATGCGGCCTCGTAGAGGCAATGCAATCAACAAAAGCAGAACAAACAGGAAAGCAATCCCACCGACGACCACGATGAGGATCTCCAACAAGGTTTTTCTTACGTGCTTTCGTTTTGATGTATGACATCTTCGTAAGTTCAATGCTGGAATCATTGTACTCATACACAAGCGCCTTAAAATCATTACCTCAGAAGTCGATGGTCGAGCAGATTGTAGAAATCTTAACGAGATTTCGATGTCTGATTTTCTTTAACACCTCACACACTGCCACAAAACTTTTCGAAGCTGCTCGATTTCGGAGGTCGAGAACCTTAATGGCTACCACATTATCAGAATTTCCAAGGACCCCCTTATACACCGAACCAATACCACCGACACCAATCAAGTTATTTTGATTGAGCCCACCGGTCGCCCCGAGTATATCCCCATACGAAATTTGCGGAAAAGGGCCTCTGGGAACCAACCCGGACTGAGACTTTACGTTCCTTCTTCTTTTTCTGTCGATGCAACGATACGATGCCAGAAACAAAAGCAGAAAAGACAGGAGTCCGATCCCACCGGCGATCGCGATGATGATCTTCGACAATAATTTTTTCCTTCCTCGCTTCAGACTCGAGGTAGGACAGCTTGGTAAATTCAATGCAGAAATCCCGCCACAGAGTTTGTAATTTCCCATTACCGAGACCGCCGTGGCATTTAGAAAAACTCCTTTATTTGGAACTTCTCCCTCGAAATGGTTGAAAGATAAGTTGAGGTATGTGAGCTGGAAGTCTCCTCAGAATTTCGGTACCCGGCCAGTGAAGTTATTCTGCGATAAGTCTAGTGCTTGAAGTCCTTTCAGAGGAGATAGAAACGTGGTGACGTTGCCTTCAAACAGGTTATTCCCAATGTCCAATGACACCAAGCTGGTGCATCCACCAAGAGTGCTCGGGACCTGGCCAGACAATCGGTTCCCGTGCATGTATAATCCTGCTAAGTTCTTCAGATTGCCGACTTCATCTGGCAGGGCGCCTGTTAATTTGTTCTGAGATAAATCGAGACCCTATGATAAGGAAGAAATACCCAAGACTTGCGATGGTATAGTCCCACTCAGGTTGTTTTCAGATAGATCCAATGCGATCAAGTTTTGGCATTTTCCGAGGTCTGTTGGAATACTCCCACTGAATGCGTTCCCCGCCAACGACAGTGCCGTCATCATAGTCAAATTTCCAAGAGAAGATGGGATTTCCCCGGAGTAATCACTGTACTGTGCTAGTAGGTTCTTCAACTTGTGGAGGTTACCGATTTCCTTTGGGAGCATACCGGTCAACGGGTTCCAGCCGATACTGTTGACATGGCAAATAATTTTGGGCCTGGGCTTAGAACAAAAACCCAGTAATCACTCAAGTCACACTCCGAGTCGGCCCAAGATACAGTCATCTAGGCCGACTCACAACGAAGTCAATTAGGTCGACCCATGACGAAGTCGACTAGGTCGACTTATGAACGGAGTCGACTAGGTCGAGTCACGACGAATGAATATGGTAATCAAAGTCAACCAAGATGACTCAACAGTAGCTAAGTCTACTAGTAGGGTCAAGTCGACGGAATTCTGGATAAGTCGACCAAGTCGGTCGTAGTCCGTACAGATCAGTCAAGTCGACAAGGTTGGAATAAATTTATTCATTTTCAATCACGTTTGTTAAGGATCGTAACTGATCCTAATATCCAAGAACGTGATCCCATATATCAAGGGGGTTGTTGAGACACTCCCACGATATTAGGGATCACGACCTATAACACGATCTACAACACGATCTACCTGTTACGTGTTAAACACGTACAAGTCCTCTATGAATAGCAGAGGAATTTTTCAAGACAAAGTACGACCATACACAGCCAAAGCTCTGAAGTTTGTTCGTCAACCTTAGGAATTAGATACCTTGACCAACTCCCCTTCCACCGACAGATTGACCAACTCTCCGCCGTCACAGGATTCCACATCGTTGTCACCACTTGCTTCCTTTTCGTTTTTTATGGCTGTAAGCCCCTGTTCTTAATTTGTCAAGATTGTAAGACTTGCATTCTGTTTGAATAAAATTGTGCATCTTCTTACTGGCGACCACAATCCAATTCCTGTGAGTCCTTTGCCAAATATTTCCGACGTGATCCATTCTATACGCGAACACATTTTGGCAATTTACATTGATCGGTATCAATGGAATTAGATAAGCTAGCCACAGCATTTACATTGCTTATTTGGCAACCTAATTTCCTAGACTTCCTAACATACTCCTGAAGTCGCTGGAGGATATCAGCGACTGCATTGCCTCTTCCTTCGTCACTGTCCATACATCCCTTCGTGCAGGAGTTTATCGGGCTCCAACTCCGTCGCAGCACTTTACTGGCTCTTAGGCGCCTCCCCCTTGTCGCCATTAGGACTGTTGTCTGTCTCGCCTCCATCCTTGGTCGGGACTACTTCCTGCAGGACCTCATCTATGTCCTTGTCCGTGAAGTCGGGCCCCCATCCTATCGGCACGGTTAGTCCCTCATCAGGCTTGGGGTGAGAGGTGTCATAGCTCACAATGAAGTCGAACTTCCCGGAGGGTTCACCTAGGGGTCCGACAGCAGGGTCTCCTAGCTTGTAGCGTTGATCCAGGGTGAGGTCCTTGATCGTCTTGCATGTTTCTGCATGTAAAATGCCCTTGTCACAACAGGAGTATTCATCAGCCCTGATAATCTTTATTTCAGAGTCAAACCATAAAATCAACTCCCTATGCAAAGTTGATGGGATCGCGGCGGCTTTATGAAGCCAATCGCGTCCCAAAAGCGCCTTAAACGAAGGGGTTGTGTCAATTACTAAGAAAGCAGTTTCCTGCTCGTGTCTTCCAACGCCTAAATGCACAGAGCATATCCCCAGGCATTCGGACTTCCTCCCATTAAAGCCGGTTACAGCCACGTCGGTTCGCACCAACTCGCTAGGCTTGTACCCAAGTAGTCTAAACTTAGTGAGTGGGAGAACATTGACGGTGGCACCGTTGTCTATTAAGACTCGACCCACCAAAACACCGTCAAAGGTGGCTGCGATGTATAACGAGTGCATGTGCTGTTTCATGCGATCCGATGGTTTCCTCAGCCAGT
This sequence comes from Melastoma candidum, assembly GCA_023653495.1. Taxonomy (NCBI): domain Eukaryota; kingdom Viridiplantae; phylum Streptophyta; class Magnoliopsida; order Myrtales; family Melastomataceae; genus Melastoma; species Melastoma candidum. Next base: position 17,373,441 of record CM042890.1, on the reverse strand, counting down.
GCAGAGGGAAGCCAGATGGAAAAGAAGTGACCTTAGAGTCCAGGGTTTTACCTTTCGGCGCCTCCGACTTGTCGTTGCAGGCGAACTCCGCAGGAAGGGTGAGAGCGTTACAGCTCACAAGGGGCCCTTGTTCTGCGTTGAAGTCACAGGGCCTGTCTCCTCGTAGAGGAGTGTAGTCAAAGCTTGAGCCCGGGTTTTCCGAGTAATCAGTAGACTCGACCCGTTCAGGCTCCGCGACTTGTTTCTCTGCGGCTTGGTTCCCTTCCGAGGGTGGCATCGCAGGGGTCATCCTAGGTCTTTTTTGGGCGTGACTTAGACGCCTTTCCTTTCTCTTTTGAGCCCTTAAGGGGGGCGCAACCTTCCTTTCCACCTTCTGCCATTGAGACGAAGGGTTAAGGGCTTTGACGAATTTTGGTTTCTTAGAACCAAAAGGGAGTCGGCTTACCTCCACGAATCTGCCGTCGACTGGGTCATATCCCACCTGCACTAGAGTATTTTCTGGTCTATTCGAGGAAGGTTTGCTAGGGTTCGAATTACCTGTACCCTCGGGGCGGACCGCTTTCACCAGCATCTCCCCTTTTGCGGACGAGTCGACCAGCCGCAAGAAATAGTTGACGCAGCATGCTGTGCAGAGCTGGGTAATAAGTATCCGATTGTGGGCGATCAGCTTGCATTTCTGGCACAGTAGCTTCTCGTCCAAGAATTGGGCGATAGGAGGTCCCCTCCGCAATTCCTGGGGGTCGACTGTCTGTGACGCATATCGAGGCCTGCGACTTGCAACCTGTTGGGGTCGGTCTACTCCCTTATACTCTTCCAAAGGTCTTATCTCCTTGACAGGGGTAGTCCTAGTGTACCCCTGCTTGACGACTCTCTGGCCAGACGAGCCCATAAACTCAAGTCGCCGTGCCGGGCGTGACATACCCCGGGCGGCTGCCTCTCCATTCCCCCTATGCCCCTGGGAACCTCCTCTTCCTCCTCGCGAAGCCAGTCGGCGATCCGCACTAGGAGGACTTTTGAGGACGTGAGAAGGTCCTCGGGGGGTAGTCAACGACATTGCTGCTTCCTCGAAAGGGGTCAGGTCATACCAGTCTTCTGTCTTACTGTCCAACAGGTACTTCTTAAATGTGTGGCATTGGTCCGTCGTGTGAGTGGCAAAGCCACTTGTCCCTTCCCTTCGGCAGGATGAAAACCCCACGCTCAGCCAGTCGGTTCATTAGGGCATTAGCCACCAAGGTCTCGCCAGTTGCTTGCAAATCCTGCGAGGGTATAGCAGAGTCGTTAATGACTTCTACAAGGTTAACCTCAGTGTCAAATATATCAAATGTATGAATGGTGACTTCGTCGCCAAATGGATTATCATCCACCATGGCGACTTCGTCGACTTCAGGAAAACAGAGCTCTTTAGACTCTATTAAATCCTGAATTATATTTCTAAAGGACAGGCAGTCCTTGGTAGTATGGGTGAAGGAACCATGCCACTTGCAGTAATTCCTACTTTTTTCCCTTTCTGTCTGAGGGACTCGATGACCAGGCTTAAGCCTGATCCTTTTCTTTTGATAAAGCCAGTCAAAAATGGCGTCGACTTTATCTGTGTCGAAGGAGTATTTCCTTTCCTCGGCATTTTTCTGGGAGGCTTTAGCTTTAGAATTTTTCCTAGTTAAGGGGTCACATATAGTCGACTCTCCCTTAACAAACTCGGCCACGTCGACTTCATAAGTATCGACTTGGTAGGCTCGAGTCAGATGGGACTCTTCTATTAGGAGCTGATAGTACTCAGTGGCTCTCCTTGCCAAATCATATAGATTGGCAAAGCGCTCCCCTTGTAGCTTTTTCCGAAAAGGAATGGACAACACATTTAATGCAAGGAGCAACTGGTCTTTCTCCGGTATGAGAGGCCTACATCGTAATAAGGCCTTTCTAAGTTTCATTAAAAACTGCCCCGGGTGTTCCCCATTAGCCTGCCTAAGGCGCATAATCTCAAACATCGACATGGGGGTATCGAGTCGAGCAAAGGTTTTAACAAACATGGACTGCATCTGAGTCCATGAAGCTACTGACCCCGACGGCAAACTTGCATACCAGGTAAAGGCATCCCCGGTTAATGAGTTCGGGAAGAGCTTTAGTTTCCAGAAGTCATTCCCGGCCGCCTCGCCAAGTTGATGAGTGAAACGAGCAATATGCTCAAGTGGAGTCATTTCATCTTCGCCCGAGAAGCGAGTGAAGTTAGGCACCCTGTAACCTCTAGGTAAAGGGAAATCCCTATCAATGTACGCAGGAAAAGGAGACCTGTATAAACAGGTGTCATCTCGCCGAGCTATTCCGGGGACGACTTGCTCTGTAACCTGAGTTATGGCCTCTCTTAAGTCTGGGGGTACACCGCCTATCGGCCCCTGCCCTGCGAGTCGAGCTGGCCTTAACGGGCTATACGGAGGCCTTTCTCCCATTGTTTGGCTCGTTGGATCCCTTACATAAAATGAAGGCTCCTGACGATGATTACTACTCCGGGGTCCAGGCTCATAGGGATCTCCAACTGCGTCGACCATTGGCTCTTTTCCAGGGCGACGAGACGGAATAAAATCCTCCCCCCGATCTGTTTCCTCTTGGAAGTCCTCTGCCTCGTTCCAATACGTATTTGCTGGTCGATTACGTGAAGAAGAGGGTCGACCAGGGGGAACCAGATTCCCGGGTTCAAAGAGAGCATTCGTCCGTATCTCAGATTGCTCAAAAGTCACGTTACATGGCCCTTGAGCAGTCCGACGAGCGTCTGCCATGAACGTAGACTCACTAAAGGGGGCCTCTCTCATACGAGGTCTCACTCTTTCCTCGTCTCTCGGGCCAGAAAGACGCCCCATTAGAGTTTGGACATCCATTAGAATACCCATCATATCAGTCAACTCCCGACGCACATCCCCCAATTCCTTGTGGAACTCTAGTCTCGAAATAAATTCGGACGGGGCATGTGAATCAGAAGTGGACTGGTTTGTAGCTGCCTGGCCTCCTAGGGCCGGCGCTTCCAAGTCCATTCCCGGAGGAAGTTCCTGGTCTTCCCCATCTAAGGGATTCTGAGGCTCACGGCCAATAGTACTTTGAGTATTTCTCGGCATTTGAGACTAAGATTTTTTTCTTCTCCCACTGTGGTCGCCAAAAACATGTTCGCGTATAGAACGGATCACGGCAAAGGCTCTACGAGCTCACTCTGTCGGTGGAAGGGGAGTTGACCTATAAACCGGGTCAAGGTATCTAATTCCTAAGGTTGATGAACAAACTTCAGAGCTTTGATTGTGTATGGTCGTACTTTGTCTTGAAAAATTCCTCTGCTATTTATAGAGGACTTGTACGTGTTTAACACGTAACAGGTAGATCGTGTTGCAGATCGTGTTATAGATCGTGATCCCTAATATCGTGGGAGTGTCTCAACAACCCCCTTGATATATGGGATCACGTTTCTGGATATTAGGATCAGTTACGATCCTTAACAAACGTGATTAAAAATGAATAAATTTATTCCAACCTTGTCGACTTGACTGATCTGTACGGACTACGATCGACTTGGTCGACTTATCCAGAATTCCGTCGACTTGACCCTACTAGTAGACTTAGCTACTGTTGAGTCATCTTGGTTGACATTGATTACCATATTCCTTCGTCGTGAGTCGACCTAGTCGACTTCGTCATGGGTCGACCTAATCGACTTCGTCGTGAGTCGGCCTGGACGACTGTATCTTGGGCCGACTCGGAGTGTGACTTGAGTGATTACTGGATTTCTGTTCTAAGCCCAGGCCCAAAATTATTTGCCATGTCAATAGATACCTAGATATTCCAGGTTGTGAAGATTCCCTATGCTTGAATGGAGGGTCCCTGTCAGCTGATTGGACCAGAATGCCAAATACTTCAAATTGGAAGACATGTTCCCAATAGACCGAGGGAACGCACCTCCGAAATTGTTTCCGCTGAAATCCAGAACCCACAGCTCGGTGGAATTGAGGGACTCGATGAATTTCAAGTCCCCCGACGTGCCCTTTCCCAATTGATTGCCACCAATTAGAAACCACCTCAACTGATCGAGATTTTTGACATCAGGTACCGATCCGGTGAAATTGTTCCGGGTCAACCCTAGGATCCGTAAGTTTGTCGCGTTTGCTATTGAAGGGGGAATAGGTCCGGTCAACTGATTACCATCGAAATTGAAGGACTGGAGATTGGGAAGAGTGATTCCGAGATCCAGAGGGAGACCTCCCTGGAGTTTATTCATCGCGAAACCTATTACCATCAGAGAGGTCATGTTGAAGATCGAGGAGGGTACCGTACCAGAAATGTAGTTTCCTGGGAGACTAACCCATTGCAACCTTTGCAATCGCCCAAGAGATGCTGGGATGGGGCCGCTGAAACCATTTTGCTTTCCGCCAATGAACTCCAGGGATGAAAAGTTGCCGAAGAAATCAGGGAACTTCCCGGTGAAATGGTTTTTGTGGACCAGGAAGAATCGAAGCTTCGACAAGGCAGATAATCCACGAGGTATGTCTCCAACCAGCTTGCTGTTTCCCAGCCAGATCTCTCGTAGATTTCTGCAGCCAGAGATGTTCTCCGTAAGGTGACCCGAAAAAGAGTTGTTATCCATGAGCAACTCCCTCAACTGATGCAAGTTCCCGATTTCAGGGGCGATTTCGCCGGAAAAACTGTTGTTGCTGATGTTTAATATCCTGAGGAAGCTGAGATTCCCGATGTAGGAAGACAAGGAGCCCCCCAGTTTGTAGCCAGGGAGCACTAATTTGGTGACGCGGGGACGTCTCCTGCTGCAAGTTATGCCAGGCCAACGACAGAAGTGGACGGTGTCATTCCAAGAGGTGAGTAGCCCGTCGGGGTCGTCAAGTATCCGGCCCCTGAACTCGAGCAACGCAGCCCGGTCGGTTTCGTTGGCCTTAGGCAGTGCTGCTCCCTGGACAATAATCAGAGAAAACAGGAGGAGACAAGTGAATAATATGATAATATGATAAAAGCAGAGGGGGATTGTAGTGAATCCACCCATAATTATGTTTGATAGATGATAAGTAGTAACTTTCCACTTCGCCCGCTGTACTAAAAATCTCGAGTTGCATCTTTTTATATATAAATATATCACAGACTGTCTGTCCCACTTCTTCTTCTTTGTCATTCAATGACTTTTTGAAATGTTAAAGTAGACAAGCGATGACTGACTGACTTTGGAGTCAATGGAGAAGTTTGCCGTGAATTATATATAATACCAGTGTTGTCAAGGCGCCGCGCCTCGCTCGCCTAGGCGCTCGGGCAAGGCGAGGCGCGGCCACCTCGCTTTTTGAGCGTTCGGGCAGGCGCCGTGCAGAAGGCGCTCGCCTAGGAAGCGCCTTGGCTGGGCGCTCGGGCGCTCGCCTAGACGTTAGGCAGCCAAAAACCCATGCCCGATTAAAGCCCACGCCCGATTGATGAAGCCCATGCCCGTTACAGCCCATCTCGATTGATGAAGCCCTTGCCCGATTGCTTCCTCCCTCCTCGTCTGAAGCCAGATTTTGCCCTTTTGCCCTATTCGTCCCCTTCCTCCGTCGGCCTCCCGTCTTCCTCCATCTTAAACGGTATGCTTCTCCTTCTTCTTCTCCGCATTTCCGTCGGCCTCCTCCGTCTCCCTTTTGCCCTTTCCTATTTTGTTGCTTTTACTGTGATTTTATTTTATGACAGTTTCTTCAAGAAACGAAAACACAACAAGAATCTTTGCTTTTGTTGGTCGTTTTTAGAAGATCACGCAACAGAACGCAACAGGAGAAGGTGGGGATTTTGAATTCCTTCACGGAATGATATGATGGAGTAGAATTGTTGGTTAGGTATGATTAGGGAGAATTTTGTTCCCTGTCTTGTCTTCTTCCTTAATAGAGGAATTTGTTGTCTTGTGGGCTTGATTAATATTCACATTTTGTTAATGATCATCTCGAGGTTCACAGACAAATTCACATATTTATATACACAGTTATATACAAATTTCGTTGTTGATGTTTTGGTCCAAATTCTTAAAATATTTCCTTTTAATAGATTATTGAAGAATGGCGGATTCTTCCGAAGTAAGAAGTTCGAAGAAAGATATTGGGTGGAAGTATAATTTCCTCGAAGATCCCAAAGATCCCAATACCGTAACGTGTAGTTTTTGCGGATATGTGTCAAAAGGAGGAATACACCGAGCTAAGCAACATCAAGTCGGGAAATTTAAAAATGCAAAAGCATGCCGTAAATGTCCGGAAGAAGTGAAAGAAGAGCTTTGTAAGTAATTGACGGAATCAAAGAGTTTAAAGACGAATATCAATGTTAATTCGAACTCTTCTTCATTCTCTGTGGATTTTTCTGCTGTGGGTATTGATAATGATATTGAGATAGAAGATGCAATTCAAAAAAGATTGAAAAGTGACACGGCGTGGAGTAAGGGTCCTATGGATCTCTTCTTGATGCGAAAGGGAAAGACAAAATAGACGAGTGTAGTGGATGCTGTTGATAAAGAAGCTCATGCTAGGACTGTTCAAGCCATAGCCCGATGGTTTTATCAGGCCGGTGTTCCTTTCAATGCTTCCAAGTTGAAGAGCTTCGATGAGATGTTGGATGCAGTTGGTCGATACGGTCCAAATTTGAAGAAACCAAGTTATCATGAGCTTCGTGTACCACTTCTGAATAAGGAAGTTGAGTTGACGAAAGAAATGATGAAAGATCATGTGGAGAGTTGGTCTCGATATGGATGTTCTATAATATCAGATAGTTGGACGGATAGAAAGCATCGATGTTTGATTAACTTCCTTGTGAATGGTGTGAAGGGCACGATGTTTATTAAATCAGTTGATGCTTCCGCTTATTCTAAGACAGGCGAGAAGTTATTTGAGCTACTAGATAGCTTTGTGGAGGAAATCGGGGAGAAAAATATCCTACAAGTTGTCACGGATAATGGAAGCAACTATGTTTTAGCCGGTAAGACTTTTAAGCTTGTTATGATATTTGATTCTTTCGTAACACTAGTGAGGAACTTGTTAACAATTTGTCTTTTAAGCAGGCAAATTACTCATGGCGAAGAGACCACACTTGTTTTGGACTCCTTGTTCGGCTCATTGCATAAACTTGATGCTTGAAGATATTGGCAAGCTTCTGAACGTGAAGAAAACAGTCCAAAATGCCATCTTTCTTGTGGGATTTATCTACAACCATGGTAGTGTTTTGAGCACTATGAGAAGTTTTACGGAGAATAAAGTGTTGCTCAGGCATGGTGTTACTAGATTTGCGACGACCTTCCTCACTTTACAGAGACTTCATATCTTGAAGAATAAGTTAACGAAAATGTTCTTGTCCCGAGAATGGGATGAGAACAAGTTGTCAACCACGGAGAAAGGAAAGAGGGCTTATGAGATTGTGATAAGGCGGTCGTTTTGGGACATGGTTTTGTACACATTGAAGGTGATGGGGCCATTAGTATGTGTTTTGCGTCTTGTGGATAACGAGAAGAAACCGGCAATGGGGTACATATATGAAGCGATGGATAGGGCAAAAGAAGCTATCCAAAAGTCTTTCAATGGCAAAGAAGATAAGTATGCAGAGGTGTTCAATATAATTGGCAACCGATGGTATTCTCAGTTGCATCATCCCTTACATGCGGCCGGACACCTCTTGAATCCTGAGTACTTTGATCAGATTACTCACTGTGAAATGGATCCAGAAGTGATAGACGGTTTGTATGCTTGTGTCGAGAAGTTTGCTCCAACCGTCGAGCTTCAGGATAAGATTCTTGCTGAGTTTGGATACTACAAGCGATCTGAAGGGAAATTTAGTACGGCATTAGCTATTAGATCAAGAAAATTGAGATCGCTAGGTATTTTATTTTGTGATTATTTCGAATTTTCGTGATAGTGTGACTATATTGATGGATACGAATTCTGGATGACAGCGGAATGGTGGGATATGTTTGGGCATCATACTCCAAATCTACAACGTCTTGCAGTTAGAATTCTAAGCTTGACTTGCAGTGCAAGTGGTTGTGATCGCAACTGGAGCGTATTTGAGCATGTAAATCCCTTATTAAAGTATTACGTATATTATTCTTATTCTCAAATAGAATATTGATAGCTTTCTTCTTTGTAGATTCATACAAAGAAGAGGAACCGCCTTGAGCATAACAGGTTACTTGACTTGGTTTATGTCAAGTACAATCAAAAGCTGAAAGATAGATATGATGTTGCAAATGCTATTGATCCATTGACTTTGGATGACATTGATGATAGTAATGAATGGATGGTGGGAGAAATGGAAGATGATGAGGAAGAAAGCGACGATTTGGTCTTTCCTGACGATACTTTTACATGGAGGGCGGTTGAGAGAGCATCAGGAGTCGAGGAACCTATTCGAATTACAAGGCAACATGCTAGTTCGAGTACATCATAGAGGATTCTTCAACGGGAAGGAGCCCACTCCGATGCGGCAGAGGACATTGAAGTACAACTTGGAAATGATAACTTGCTTGAAACTGAAGTTGATTGGGATGATGAATGTTGTGATTGATGATGATCATTTTGATTTCTAATTTGATGTTTAGATGATGATGTTTAGATTGATGATGATAACTCAAATGATGTGAATCATTATTTCTTTCTTTTTATTTAGAACTAATGTGGATGGGAATCTTGAGATGATATTTTGATTTATAAAATACATTTTCATTAAAAATTTTAATTATAATATATTATTTTATTCATTAGCGCCTCGCCTAGCGCCTAGCGCCTCGGGCGATGGAAGCCCTCATCGCCTTGGTAGCGCCTTAGCGCCTTGACAACCTTGTATAATACTTCCTTTTGAGTCTCTCACTATCTTCGTCTTATTTATCTTCTTCTTCGGCTTCGTAGTGACTTTGACTTCTGGCGGCACCTTTGACGGGCGAAAAATTAACACGATTAAAAAAGTTAAAACAAATTTAAGTTTTTAAATTAATAATTTCTAAAATATATGGATGTCTAAATAAACTCGCTTCGTCATCCGATTAAGTATTATTTTTATGAAATTATAAATATTAAATATAATTTATTATATTTAAATAAAGTTTGATTTTGATAATTATTTAATCCAGGGCGATTTGAAAAACATTAAAAAAAATTAAAATTATTGTAAAACAAAGAACGAGAAAAAGGAAGAAGGAAAACGAGAGAACACAATTTGGAGAGAAATGATGGAGAATTTTTATTGATTTCGGAGATCGTATACAATAGATATCCATTCTATTTATAGATATTTTACAACGAAAAGAATTAAATAATTGTAACCGAATGAATAACAAATTATTACAATAAATGGACATTCACACTATGTTTATAATACTACCCTTTGAATGTCCATTACAATAAAGTTCGTCTCGATCACCCTTTTTCTTTTAGCGACTCTTGATAAAGAACGGTCAAATGTTTTGGAGTACAACATGTACGTGACCAGTGACCCTTCATGCCCTAATCATTCATGCCATGTAATAAATTTATTTTGATCAACAAAATTTTGGTTTATAATAACATGTATTTTACCAAAACTTATATTTGTTTGTTCAAATTTAAATTTATTTATATCATAAATCACGCACATAAAAGTTCAAATGAAGTAGACTTTGGAAAAGTAGACCCGCCATGACTCGGAGTCTATGAGAAAATTACTTTCGAGTAAAAAAACTCCGACAAACTTTTGATGACTTCTAAGCGACTTTGACTTTGATGGCCTTCACAATATCACTTTCTCTCTTTTGTGACCTTACGGGGTAAACTTATATAAACAGTAGATTACGCGTGATCCTTTATATAAATGAACGTGAGTTATGGGTTACTTTTCCTGGGGGAAAATGTTTGAGAAGCAGACAGCCTCGTCTGACTTGGACTCTGAGGAGATTACTTTCTTCCAGCGACTCGCTACAACATGTGACTCCGATTTCGAATACCTTAGCCAGACATTCTAGAATCCTTTGTGGAGCACGGGCGCCCGATCCTTCTTCAAACTCATTTAAAAACAGACAAAGGTCTGCTACTTCTCCCACTCTACCCGGCAACGCGGCCTTGCAGTGGATTCGGATGTTCCAAGCATCCAGGAACATGTCGTCGGTCGGCTTCTGCCCGTAAATATCTCCAGCAGAACAATTCCAAATTTGTAAACATCGCCTTCCCGCGCGACACTTGCCTTCCCATTCCATACTCTACAATATTTCGTGTTAAATGGCCTATATTACTAGTACGAGCTAACCAATATCTGGAACCACATTTACATAATATTCATGCACCTGGAGGGATGTAGCCGACTGTGCCTCTTACTCTCGTCGAGCTTACTTGTACAACAACATCGTTGGTAGAGAGAATTCTCGTGGGCCCAAAATCACCGACCTTTGCTGTCATCTCCGCATCCAGGAGGACATTCCTTGGCTTCAAATCACCGTGAATCACAGGCACGTCACACTCGTGATGTAGATACTCCACAACACCAGCTATGTCCACGGCAATACTCAGCCTATGCCTCAAGCTTAACTTTCGGCACACTACCTCGGATATAACTTTAGGATGAAGCCAATCTTCCAGGATTCCCCTTACCATGTGCTCATACATAAGCGCCTTAAAGATCATTCATTACCTTGGAAGTCAATAGTCAAGCAAACAATAGAAATCATAACGAACATACTTTTGCATATTTTTACGGATCCATTAGCAGAATTTAGTAAAAGCATAAACATTAATACTAAATTTTTACTAAGCCCACGGTCCCGTTATTAAGCTTTTACTAATCAATGGTGCTGTTTAGTACTATATTATTAAAAAATGTCAAAAATTAGTAACAAAAGTGGCATCGCCCCGTGAGTGAGACGGTAGCCACTTCCTTCCTCTCTTCTCGAAGGTTTTATTTTTTTCTCGTATAATTTTCTAGACTACCTTTGCCTCAGCATCACAAGAGTCCACTTTGCATCTTGTTATTCAATGACTTTTTCTAAGTAGAACTGACTTTGGAGTTAAAGAAGATTGCCGTGAAAAATACTTCCCTTTTGATTCTCACTGTCTTATGTATAGTCGGCTTCGTAGTGATTTTGATTTCTACTACCTTTGACGGGGCAAAAATTAATACGAGATGAATCATATTTGGAAATATGATGATTTTAGAATAAGACTGCAAACTAAGAAGGAATTCAGAACAAGATAACCCATACATTACCACCATCATCATATTATATAAATATTTTTAAAAGATCTTGTGTACATGACAATTTGGAAGATGTATCTAAAGCTGTCTGGGATACGATGAATTCATTTTGGATATTTCCGGTTCAAATCTCAAGGTCAGCATCTGAGCGGGATTCGGAGCTTCAGCCCACCAGAGATTTGAGGGATCTTAGTTTTGCTGCGGCCATGCGGATGTCTATCCTTTCTCCAGGACACTCGCTACAACACGCGACTCCGATTTCGAACATCTTCGCCAGACATTCTAGAATCCTTCGCGGAGCACGGGCGCTCGATCCTACTCCAAACTCATTTAAAAACAGACAAGGGTCTGCTACTTCTCCCGCTCTATCCGGCAACGCGACCTCGCAGTGGCTTCGGATGTTCCAATCATTCTGGAACAAGTCGTCGGTTGGCTTCTTTCCCGTAAACATCTCCGGCAGAAGAATTCCGAAACTGTAAACATCGCCTTCCCTCGACGCTTGGCTTCCGATTCCATACTCTACAATATTTCGTGTTAAACGACCTATATTACTGAGTACGAGCTAACAAATATCCAAAACCACATTTACATAAAAAAATTCATGCACCTGGAGGGATGTAGCCGACTATGCCTCTCACTCCCGTCGAGCTTACTTGCACAACAACATCATCGACAGAGAGAATTCTCGTGAGGCCGAAATCACCGACCTTTGCGCGGTCATCTCTGCATCCAGGAGGGCATTACTTGGCTTCAAATCGCAGTGAATCACCGGCACGTCACAGTCATGATGCAGATACTCCACAGCACATGCAATGTCCACGGCAATGCTCAACCTATGCCTTAAACTTAACTTCCGGCGCACTCCCTCTGATGCAACTTTAGGATGTAGCCAATCTTCCAGGCTTCCCTTTTTCATGTACTCGTACACAATCGCCTTAAAATCATTACTATGGAAGTCGATGGTCGAGCAGACAGTAAAAATCTTAACGAGATTTTGGTGTCTTATCTTATTTAATACCTCACACTCTGCCATAAAACTCTTTGAAGCCGCTTGATTTCGAAGGTCCAGAACCTTAATGGCTACCACATTATCAGAATTTGCAAGGATCCCCTTATACACGGAACCAAAACCACCGGCACCGATCAAGTTATCATGATTGAGCCCATCGGTCGCCCCGAGTATATCCTCATACGAAATTTGTGGAAAAGGGCATTTGGGAACCAACCCAGACTGCAACTTCATGTTTCTTCTTCATTTTCTCTCCATGCAAGGATGCGATGCAATCAACAAAAGTAGAACAGATAGGAAAACAATCCCGCTGGCGACCACGATGATGATTCTCAACAAGTTTCTTGTTCCTCGCTTCCGTTTAGAAGTAGGACAGCTTGGGAAGTTCAATTTTGGGATCGAGCCAGAGAACTTATTCTGTGATAAGTCTAGATGTTGAAGTCCTTTCAGAGTAGATAGAAACGAGGCGATGCTGCCTTCAAATAGATTATCCCCAACGTGCAATAACCCCAAGCTGGTGCATCTACCGAGAGTGTTAGGGACTTGTCCAAACAGTCTATTCCCGTGCACATCTAATATTGCTAGGCTCTTCAGATCACCGACTTCATCTAGCAGAGCACCGGTTAGTTTGTTCTAAGATAAATCGAGAAAGAAGGAAGAAATACCAAGGACTTGAGATGGTATAGTTCCAGTCTGGTTGTTGCTTGATAGATCCAAACTGATCAAGTTTTGACATTTTCCGAGGCTTTCGGGAATATTCCCACTGAATCCGTTCACCGCCAACGACAGTATCATCAACATTGTCAAATTTCCAATAGAAGAGGGGATTTCCCCGGAGTAATTTCTGTACCCTGCTCGTAGGTTTTTCAACTTGTTGAGGTTACTGATCTCCTTTGGGAGCATACCATTCAACGGGTTCCAGTTGATACTTAGATCTTCCAGGTTGTGAAGATTCCCGATGCTTGAAGGGAGGGTCCCCATGAGCTGATTGGACCAGAATGCCAACTTATTCAGATTGGAAGATAAGTTCCCAATAGACCGAGGCAACGTGCCTCCGAAATTATTTCTGCTGAAATCGAGACGCCATAGCTCGGTGGAATTGAGGGACTCGAGGAGTTTCAAATCCCCTGACGTGCCATTTCCCAATTGATTACCAAAAATACCAAGCCACCACAACCGATTCAGATTTTTGAGATCAGGCACCGATCCGTTGAAATTGTTCTGGGACAACTGTAGGCTCACTAAGTTTGTCAGATTGGCTATTGAAGGAGGAATAGGTCCAGTCAACTGATTACCGGCAAAATTGAAGATCTGGAGATTGGGAATAGTGATCCTGAGATCCAGAGGGAGACGTCCCTGAGGAAGCTGAGATTCCCAATGTAGGGTGACAAAGAGCCCCCCAGCCTGGAGTCGGGAAGCATCAATTCGGTGACGCGAGGACGTCTACTGCTGCAAGTTACACCCGGCCAATGACAGAAGAGCACGGTATCATTCCAGGAGGTGAATACACCAACGGGGTCATCAGGTATCCGGCCCCTGAACTCAAGCAATGCAGCCCGGTCGGTGTCGTTGCCCTTAGCCACTGCTGCTCCCTGGATAACAATCAAAACACTGGTGGAAAACAGGAGACAAGTGAATAATAATATCATAAAAGCAGGGCAGAAATCCATAATTATTTCTTGTAACTAGTAGTAAATAACTCTCTCTGTTGGCATCACTCTCCACTTAGCCCTCCTATATATAATCAATCCACTCGAAGAAAGGTCCCTCACCCGTTTCATGACTTCTTAATTAACCCAACGTTCAAAGGGGACACTCTGGACGTTCGGGATTTCTCGTTCGAATTTCAACAATCACGTTCACCGAAATTAGCAGTGATGCATTTTTTATTTATAATAAAAGTATGTTTTTTTTTTCTTAAAGTTTTTAAAGTTTCAATCGTAAATCACACGCGAGCACCATAAAATTATTTAACTTCAAATAAAGTAAGGGCGCCTGGCGAAACATTTGACAATGTAAAAAAATAAAAGAAATGGATGGGTGACAAAGAGCCCCCCAGCCTGGAGTCGGGAAGCACCAATTCGGTGACACAGGGACGTCTCCTGCTGCAAGTTATGCCAGGCCATTGACAGAAGTGGATGGTGTCATTCCACGAGGTGAGCACACCGTCGGGGTCGTCGGGTGTGCTGCGCCTGAACTTGAGCACGGCAGCACGGTCGGTTTGGTTTGTCTTAGCGGCCGCTGCTGAGAGAGAAAACAGCAGAAGACAAGTGAATATCATAAAACCCATATTTTTGGACAATCACTGAATGTCCACTTAAAAGTAACGATACTCATAAGGATCTGAAAACATTTTCCGATTGTTTCATTTGTGAAGGACCTCATAGAGCGAGGGACTGTCCGCGGAGAGAAAAATTGAACGCAATAGTGTCAGAGGAAGAGACAACCCCGACCCGTGTAGCCCCTCTTCAACTTCTAAACGCCTCGAGAACGAGAAAGGAAGGCGTAAGTAAAGGATTGATGTATGTTCTTCTAATCGTGAATGAGCACAGTATGTTGGCAATGGTGGATACAGGGGCGACTCACAGCTTTGTGGCTGATCCTGTGGTGTCAGGATTGGGACTCAGGATAGATGAACAGTTTTGTCTGATCATGGCTGTGAATTCTGAGAGTCGGCCTATCAGTACGATGGCAAGAAAGGTTAAGGTTACCCTCGGCTTGTGGAATTGTACAGTTAATTTCATGGTTGTTCCGCTTGATGATTTTGATATAATTATGGGAAACAACTTCTTTATGGAGTCTTGTGTGGCAGTGATACCCCATTTGGGCTGCTTGTTTATTGGAGACTTTTCTCAGTCGGGTTTTGTGAAAGGGCAGTACTTTGAACATGATGACAGTGGTTCAAAACTTGTCTCTGCAATGAAGCTTTCGAACCTTATCGGATGGCTCCTAAGGAACTCGGTGAGTTGAGAAAACAGTTGGGTCAATTGATTGATACAGGAAAGATTCAACCCTCAAAAGGCCCCCTTGGAGCACTAGTTTTGTTTCAGACCAAGCAAGACAGTAGTTTGCATCTGTGCGTCGACTATAGCGGGTTGAATAAAGTCACAGTGGAAATCAAGTACCTGGCACCCCTTGTTGATGATTTGTTCGATAGACTATCTATTGCCTCATACTTTTCGAAGTTGGATTTGCAGTCCGTATACTGGCTCGTTCGCATTGCGGAGGGTGATGAGTCCAAAACCACTATGGTTTCGAGATATGTATGAGTTCCTTGTAATGCCGTTTGGCTTAACCAATGCCCCGGCTACTTTCTGTAATCTGATGAATGATGTTTTCATTGAATATATAAATGAGTTTGTTTTGGTTTACTTAGATGACATTGTAGTATATTCAAAAACTTTAGAGGACCGTCTAAGACACCTTCGGCTTATGTTTGAGAAACTAAGGGAACACTCTCTATACATAAAGAAAGAGAAGTGTGAGTTTTGTACAAAGGAGATACGCTTCTTGGGACACGTGGTTGGACGCGGGAGCGTGAGAATGGATACAAGAAAGATGCAAGCCATTCGGGATTGGCATGCACCAAAGAAAGTTTCGGAGGTTCGAAGTTTCTTTGGGTTAGCAAATTATTATCCTCAGTTTGTGAAGGGTTACTCGAGGGGAGTTGCCCCGTTAACGGATTTATTGAGAAAGGATAGTCCTGGTGTTGGGATGAGAAATGTCAGGATGCATTCATGGTTTGAAAGAGGCAATTTCTTCCGAACTGTCCTACAGTTGTCAGAGTTTGATAAACCATTTGAGGTCCATACCGACGCCTCGGACCATGCGGTAGGTGGTGTGTTAGTGCAGGACGGCCACCCGATAGCTTTCGAAAGTTCGAAACTTAAGGAAGTAGAATAGAGGTAGTCGGCCCATGAGAAAGAGATGTTGGCCGTAGTACATTACCTGAGAGTTTCCGAGTGTATCTTTTGGGAATCCGTTTGTGATTAAGATTGATAACGTGGCTAACACATTCTTTAAGACGCAGAAAAAGCATTTCGCGAGACAAGAGCGGTGGCAAGAGCTCTTGGCCGAGTATGACTTTGAGTGGGAGCATAGGCCTAGATGGCACAATTTGGTGGCAGACGCGTTGAGTCGGAAAACAATGATGACAGTGGCTGCTATCTCCACCTTACAGTCGGACATCTTGGATAAGGTGCGTAACTTAGCAAAGGCCGATCCTACTTACATGAGGTTGGTGGAACAGGTCAGGGATGGTACTGTACGGAGATATTGGCTTGATGATGATCCGTTATATTGTGAGGGTAATAAATATGTTGTATGTTCCTATCGGCGGGGAACTAAGGTAGCGAATCATGAGAGAATCGCATGACTCCCCCTAGGTTGGTCACCCGAGAAGGGAGAAGATGATAGCGTTGGTGAAAAGAACTTATGTCTGGCCGCACATGGATGATGACTGTGACGCTTATGTGCGGACGTGCTTAGTGTGTCAACAAGATAACCCAGATAGACGGAAGGAGGCAGGTTTGCTCCAACCGTTACCGATTGCGGAGAAACCTTGGGTGTCAATTTCAATAAATTTCAATTTTGGATTTCTTAAGATAACAGACTTATCTTCAATATTGGTTGTCGTTGATAGGTTCTCGAAGCATGCCGTTTTCATTGCAGCACCCCAATGTACCGCGGAGGTGATCGCAAAACTGTTTTATCATAATGTAGTGAAGTACTTTGGGTGGCCGTCAGACATTGTGAGTGATAGAGATGCACGTTTCACTAGTCGATTTTGGACATGTCTCTATAACTTGATGGGTACAGAGTTGAAGTTTTCGATGGCAAACCATCCGCAGACCGATAGACAGACGGAGCGGATGAATGCCTTACTTGAGGAATATCCGCGACACTATGTGACGGCAAGTCAGTGAAATTGGGTGGATTTACTTGGTACTATTCAGTTTTGTTATAATTTACACAGGTCGTCATCGACGGGATTTAGTCCCTTTGAACTTGCTGTGAGATATCAGCCCTTGTGTCCTTAAGACGTTGCTCTACAACGATCAAGAGGACCTTGTCCTGCTGCTTACCGGTTCGCTCGAGATAAGCATGAGATGATTGCGGTAGCAAGGGATAGAATGAGTAAGGCTGCTCGACGAATGAAGAAGTACGCTGACCACCATTGGAGGGCTGTAGAGTTCGATGTTGGTGATATGGTGATGTTGAAATTGACGATGTGGATCTGGAAAATGATCAGCAGTAAGACGGTCCATCGTGGCCTTATTCAGAGGTATGACAGTTCGTTTTTGAAGTGTTGCAACGTGTTGGGCAGGTGGCCTACCGATTGAATTTGCCTGAAAGGATGAAGGTTCATCCTACGTTTCATGTGAGTTTACTCAAGCCATTCCATGAGGATCCATACCCGGAGGGACGGGTCCAGACCAAGCGAGCACCCCCAACGACATGGGAACAATGTGATGTTCAGTTTGAGCAAATCCTTGATCACCAAGTATTGGGACAAAGTAAGAAAAATCGGCAGACCGAGTTTTTGATTCATTTGAAAGGTAGAAATGTTGCAGACACGACGTGGGAAAAGGGGAACACTTTGTGGCAGTCTGAGTGAGAGGTGCAGGAGTACCTTGACAAGGTTCGACTAGGGCATCGACTTCCTCTGGTGCGGGACGTTTGTCACTTGCCTGAGGGCATGGGACGGTGTAGGCACAGTTCGTGGAAGGCTCCATGAGCAACGTTCGTGAGGGAGGCACGAACAGGCATGATGGGTCATGAAAGGTTGTGTCCGTGAGGAGGCACGGGTTATCTTGAGGATCATTGATGCGTTGAAGGGTCGTATCTATTGTGAAGGGGGCCCCTTTCGAACGGGGGACCCTAAGGGCGATTACGGATGGTTGTGTTACGCACTCCCTGAAGCCATATGCCTATTAGTAAAAGGTTGTAATGTTTCGTGTAGAGCCACGACCCCTATAAGGGAGGTTGTGAAGGGGGGTAAGTAGATTAACTTGTATTGGGGATTCTTAGTGAAACACAAAAAAAGAAAGTGTCTTTCACCTAAAACACTTGTGAGGTTCCGTTGTCCATAGGCTGGTCGTGCTCAAGGGAGTGACACGACGTCTACAGAGGGAATCTACTTGATAGGGAAATTACCCTTGTGACATTTTCAATGTCGTGAAAACATGTCGAGAATATATGACCAGACGCCGAACCAGAGACCATGGTGGCAATGACCCTCTTACTTTTTTGTAAAATAATAAATTTACATTTAACTTTTTAAATTGAATAAAAAAAGTTAAAATAATTTAATTTACCTACCTTAAAATTTTCTATTGTTCAATTTGATCCCTTATGATTATTTTCTGGGGCTTCGCAGATGGCCAATTCGATTTAAAATATTTTTTTCTTTCCAACTAGAAGGTTGCTGAATTCGGTTTCAACCTGAATTTGACAGTTTAAAAGAACAATTAAAATATATATATATATATGTTCTTGAAAATTTCTACCCCTTTGGGCAATAATTTGTATGACACACGTTAACCAGACATAGTATACATTTAATTTAGCGTTTTATAATAAGTCACACGCTTTAAAACTGAATCATGGAAATACATATTCAGCAACCTATTTCATTCAGGATGGCAAATACATAACAATTGGAGACATGCTATTTCAGCTACCACCAGCAAACATACAAAGCTGTCTGGGATACTGAGGATTCATTTTAGATATTTCAAGTTCGAATCTCAACGACGGAGCTTCAGCCCACCAGAGATCTTAGGGATCGTAGTTTCCCTGTGGCCACGCAGATGTCCATCCTTTCTCCTGGACACTCGCTACAACACGCGACTCTGATTTCGAACACCTTCGCCAGACATTCTAGAATCTTTCGCGGAGCACGGGCGCTCGATCCTACTCCATACTCATTTAAAAACATACAAGGGTATGTTGCTTCTCCTGCTCTATCCGGCAACGCGGCCTCGCAGTGGCTTCGGATGTTCCAACCATCCTGGAACATGTCGTCAGTCGGCTTTCTTCCCGTAGACATCTCCAGCAGAAGAATTCCAAAACTACGCAGACTCATTGTAATTTGAAAACTTTGTTTGATTAGCTAATGGAACCGTGGTGGCGGATGGCCAATTTGATTTCAAGTTCCGACCCTGACTGACTTACTTTTACAACTAAA
This sequence comes from Melastoma candidum, assembly GCA_023653495.1. NCBI lineage: Eukaryota > Viridiplantae > Streptophyta > Magnoliopsida > Myrtales > Melastomataceae > Melastoma > Melastoma candidum. The sequence continues at coordinate 17,354,056 of CM042890.1, read as the reverse complement.
ATCAAACAAATGACTTTAATGAACGTACACTAACCTTCTTACAACGACCACAACCGGATGCCAAAGTCAAGATTACTACACTTTTCTTCCATGTACAACAATTTTTATTGCCAATTTATTTAATTACAATAAGCGAAACTCCTAATCAAATAAACAATTTTGAAAAGGAAAATTCTGAGACAATTTAACTGTTTGGATCCCGGGAGCACCAATTCGGTGACGCGGGGACGTCTACTGCTGCAAGTTATGCCAGGCCATTGACAGAAGTAGACGGTGTCATTCAACGAGGGGGAGTACGCCGTCGGGGTCATTGGGCATGCGGCCCCTGAACTCGAGCAAGGCAGCACAGTCGGTTTCGTTGGTCTTACCGGCTGCTGCAGAGAGAGAAAACAGGAGACAAGTGGATAATAACATCAGGAAAGCCATAATCTTTTAGGCCCTCATCACTGACTGTCCACTTCGGTTCTTGTTATATCGCACAAATCTCGCCCCATTGCATGACTTTTTCTAAGTAGACAAGCGAAGACTGACTTTGGAGTCAAAACAAGATTACCGTGAAAAATACTTCCCTTTGACTCTCACTGTTTTCCATATCCTGGACTTCTTAATGACTTTTGGCTCCTGTCACCTTTTTGACGGGCCAAAAATTACCATAAAGTTAAAAATTTTAAGTAGAATTCCTGTCACCTGATAATATAGCATACCCGTTGTCAGCTTTGCAGCAAAAATGTTCACTCCTGAAGCCGTGATGTCTGGCTGTGCAGCAGGAGGATTGAATAAAAAAAAATTAAATGAATGTTCTGGAATGCATGTTCGATTGAATGAGGGCAGGTCTCACCTTAAGGATTGCTGGGGCAACATAGTTCAGCCCCCTAGAAGAGAAAAATGCTACCCTGGGAGTGATGGATTTGCCGATGAGCGTCCTGCTTGGGCTAAGAAGCTTCATGGTCGGGGACCTTTCGGATCCTATGTAGTGTAGGATGTGGGCGCCGATCTCATAGTCCACTCGGATGAAGGTGAAGTCATGGAACAATGTGTCCACGTCATCTTCAGGATCCTTGGCAACCTCAGAAAGAAAATGGAATTGCGGATATGAGAAGGAACTCAAAAAATTTCAGATATAAAACGGATGATGACCTTTTGCTTATTTACCGAGCAGAGGTGGAGTCATTTTCATATGCCAAGAAGTCTGGCACGAAGGTCAAGCTCTCAAAGCCGATCGGCTTTCCAGTGTAAATGGCTTGTCCCTTCAGACGATTGAATTGTGTCAGCTTTACACAATTCATAAAAGGGATATTAAAAACAAAGCTTCGCAAAAAAATCTTACTTACCCAAACGGTTTCACTGTTTATTTTGAGTAATGGGTGCCTGGAATGCTCAGTCCATAGTACCTGCGGCAACAGTGATGATCCAGGGGGCCATGTTCGTAACGGACTGAGGGGACGGTCCGTAGTTCCCTGCGGCGCAGACAACAGTTATTCCCTCCATGACGGCAGGCGAAAAACCGACTGCAATTCCGTCTAATTCCTCAGTTTCAATTATGTCTTGCCCTGGCCCAAGTGATAACGATAAGACATTGGCTCCGTTGTGGATCGTGTCGTCAAAGGCCTTCAGGACGTCAACGGTTGTGCATACTCCTCCACCGAAAATCTTCCCGCAGACAACAGTTATTCCCTCCATGATGGCATGCAAGGAACCGACTGCAATTCCGTCTAATTCCTCAGTTTCAAGTATGTCTTGCGCTGGCCCAAGTGATAACGATAAGACATGGACTCCGTCGTGGATTGAGTCGTCAAAGGCCCTCGGGACATCAACGGTTGTGCATACTCCTCCACCGAACATCTTCCAGCAGACCTTGTAATAATCACAACTGAATGTGATTATTACTACAAATTGACCAAAAGTAGTTGCCATTAATTAATTCTCATAGACTGATTACAATCAAATCTGAAATAAATAAATGTAATTAAACTGAAAAAAGAAAGATACTTCAAGGACATTATCTTATTAACTGCTTGCTTGTTGATCCGAATTCTTGAATAATTTCATTCACATCATCATCATCATCATCTTCCTTTCTGTCAAATCATTTCAGGCATCACATTCTTGTGTTCCTTCCTGCCCAAGTCCAATATTCCCGGTTTATTATAGTTAATGAATTCCTTTTTTTCTGAATTCTGATAATTCTTTAAATTATTCTATGTAACATAATTTCTCAATCCTTTTGTATTAAAAGGTTTTAATTTTTTTTGGTTGAACTTAATCGCCAGGTTCTTCCTATATATCTCTTAGTTTATCTTAAAGAATGGCATTCTTGAATTGCATCCACGTCGTCTTCATTTTCTGTCGAATCATTTTAGGAAGCTCCTGTAATTTTTGTGTTTCCTTGTACGTCTAAAACTTCATGCCCAAGCTTTTTCCATGTGTTCATACACACCAGCCTTAAAAATCATTACCTCCGAAATCGATGGCTCAGTAGAAAGTAGAAACCTTAACGAGATTTCGGTGTTTGATTTTCTTTAGTACCTGATAATCTGCCATAAAACCTTTCGAAGCTTCGTGATTTCGGAGGTCAAGAACCTTAATGATCGATGACTTGGGAGTCCTGAGATTACATACAAGAATATATCCCATTAACGTTCATATAAGTCGTAGGCCCGAGTTAATGTAAGCCGGTTATCAAAGGTCTATCACATGTTACAGGTGGTCTCTTCCACCTGCCCTTACTCTAACAAACAAACACCAATTTTTTTTATGTTGTTTGCAGAATTCACCATTCGTCGCAACAAGTAGTAAAGAATAGTGCATAAAGCAAATAATCAAGGTTTTTCAAATATTTTGTATCATAAGTTTCATTACGAAATTTTTTTTTTTTTACATGTGGTGTCCAAGTAACCATAACTTGATTTAAGATAAATATTACGATTGAATATGCATTTTGTTCAATACAATTGATTCTTTGATTTGGTTTCACGACCGAGCAAATATTTGGGAATATGATTATTTTAAAATAAGACTTTTAAAATCTAAGGTTTTCTGGTCTTATATACATAATAGATGGTTGTATATAAATCCAGATCATGGCTTCGACTAATCTTAGAAGTCATTAAAAGTGAACAGAACTATACCAATCCAAGTGATGGACGATTAGCTCCCCATCCACCTTCATTCCATGACTATATGTAACCCTTATTCAATCTACACATCAAAGTTTAAATATTCCTCTCCTTTACCTGTCCTAAAATGTGCCTTCTGAGATGTACTTGATGTTGGATGGTGGGAGGATGTGAGCAGCCATCAAGAGGCGAATGATATCTACCGTGCCTTTTAATCGGTGGGGGCGACAGACTAGATGATTAATCCCTAAAATCTGTACAAGATTGGAAACTAAACCTTTCTATGTGCATGCAATCCAAAAGCCTTTCCTACGGGTGTCTAAGTTTACCAAGTGCCAAAGCTGCAGCCGATGTGTTCCTGCGCCATGAGCTTCAGGCGATCTGACATCTCCGCTAAGGAATGATAAGGCGGAAAGCATAGGCGGAAGAAACATGTGTGAGATGATGGAAGGTGGCTGGTGGGCTCGTACGTCTTGTATATGCTTAAGTGAGAAGTGATAACTCTATGAAAGTAGAGTTATTTAGGGCAACTTCCTATTTAGATTTTGTTAGATTTGTGAAATATTGTGTTTATTGCGTAATATTTCTAGTTATTTCACATTATTCCCGAGAAATAGATTACTGCCGAGTTTTCTGGTTTATTTCAGGATAAATATGAAGAAAAGAGGACATCGGTGTAATTATGAAGACTTCGTGCAAAGGGAAGATCTCTGGATGCTCTTGCAAGACCAAAAGCTACTACGGGGAGAAATTAGAATATTTTCTTTCCTTATTTTTTAGAGATTCTCTAGGTTTATTTGGGGATTATAAAAACATGGTAGTTTGACCTAGAGAAGAGGGAGAGGCGACTACAGAGAGCCGTCGATAAAGACTTTGGGAGTTTTTCTTTTAGTTTTCCTTTATGTCGTTTTCATTGTCTACGATGAATATGATGTTTTCGTTTATTTTCATTATGAACTAATTTTCTTTGCCTAGGGTTAAGATGGATCTTGACGATTAGTCAAGAGTCTATCTCTTTTGACACAATTGAATGATTTTGGGTTGATTATTTCTGTTCGTTCTTAATGCTTTCTTATTGCCTGATCACCAATAGGATTGAATAGTGAATTTAGGTGAACTCGGAAGGGGAATCCTAGATTAATCACGGGAATAGGAATAACTTAGGGTAAACTTAGTCGGAAGACGGGTTTATTAACGAGCGGGATAGGAATATACCCAATCGTCCTAGGTAATCGAATTGGAATTGATTCTTAAGGGGCACTCGATAGTTAATCTACCTAGGAATAGAGTGATTACTATTTACAGAGTTGTACGTTCTTATGACCTCGGGAGGGGCGTAGGAAGATAACCGAATTCCAGATTATCAACCAGATCATTTTAAGCGTGTTGATTGAGATATGACTTGCGATTAATTGTCCGGTGAAATCGTCGCCCTAGGTGCTTTTCTCATTGGAATTTTAATTCAGTTTACTTACTCGTTTTCTTTAGCTTTGCATTTAGTTAGATTATTTCTCAACTCGTTTAGTTGGATAATAGAGATTGGTTAATTTGATAATTGGAAGAAATTCAGATCAGTCCTCGTGGGAACGATATCTTACTTACACTTTATTACTTGTACGATCGCGTGCACTTGCGTGGTGAATACGTTTTCGACGTGACAGGTTTTTGGCGCCGTTGCTGGGGACTGTTTTCTAGATTTTCAGCCAATATTATTTTTAATCATATCTTTATTAATTCAGCTTTAATCTTGATTTTCGATTTACTTGCAGGAAAAATTTCAACGTTGTATGCGCAGTAAGGAATTGGTTCCTTTTGATCCTGAAATAGAAAGAACCTTTCGGTTACGACTAAGTGAGCAAAAGGAAGCCAGACGCCGACAAACAATGGAGAATAACAATCAAGACGTTAAACCGAGAATCATGCGGGATTATGCCCAGCCCCATGTGCATGAACGCTCTAGCATAGTGAAGCCGACAATCCAAGCCAACACATTTGAAATCAAACCGGCGGTTATCACCATGCTACAAAATTCGAGTTTCGGAGGATCCACATGGGCACATCACCAACTTTCTGGAAATTTGCGACACTTTTCGATATAATGGAGTGTCGAGCGAGGCCATTCGGATGAGACTCTTCCCATTCTCGTTGAGGGACAAAGCACGAACATGGCTCTACTCTTTGTCAGAAGGGTCCATCACAAACTGGGAAGAGATGTCCGGAAAATTCTTATCAAAGTATTTCCCACCTAGCAAGACCATCAAGATGCGGAATGACATCACTTCGTTTCGACAACATGGAACAGAGTCACTTTATGAGGCGTGGGAGAGATTTAAGGAATTTTTACAAGTGTGCCCACATCACGAGATACCTCAATGGATGCTGGTACAAATTTTTTATGATGGATTAACTGATGCACTTCGCTCAACGATTGATGCAGCTGCAGGGGGAACTATATTAAACAAGCAGCCAGAGGAAGCAATGGAGCTATTCGAGCAGATGGCTAATAACGGTCATGGAGTATCGCGTGCCCGAGGAGTAGCTGGAGTACATTCAGTTGATGAAGTTGCAGCTCTCAATGCTAAAGTGGATGCGTTAACTCGGGAGCTAAATGCATTAAAGGGTCCTAGTCATCCCATTCATTATCCGTGTGAGAGGTGTGGAGAAAATCATGCTCCTGGTCAATGTTTCACTGGTGCCGAGTCAGCCAACTACTTGGGAGCCAATTCGAGGAACAACCCCTTTTCGAATACTTACAATCCGGGATGGAGGAACCACCTGAATTTCTCGTGGGGAAATCAACAATCGGTGAAACCAACTCCTCCACCAGGGGCTCATCAACAAAAGCCACAACCGCAAGAGAAAATGTCAGGTATTGAAGAACTATTAGTCAAATATATTTCTAAAACCGACACTCTTTTGCAGAACCAATCGGCTTCACTTCGGAGTTTAGAAGCCCAAGTCGGACAATTAGCACAAGCAATTAATAATCGACCTCAAGGCACTCTTCCGAGCAATACTGAGGTGAATCCTAGGAATGACGGGAATGCACAAGTGCAAGCTATCACTTTACGGAATGGGAGAACACTTCCTGAAGCCGCAAAGTTCAAGCACGTCGATGCAACTACACCAGAAGATGCTCAAAAAGAGAACGAACCTTCGGCTCAGCCTAGCCAACAACTTTCTCCACCAAAAGAAGGTATGGAAAATGCTACTAGTGGAAAAGATAAACTTGTATATCCACCTCTTCCTTTTCCACAGCGAGCTATAAAACAGAATGATGAGAAGGATTTCCTGAAATTCTTGGAAATCTTTAAAAAGCTACACATCAACATAACTTTTGCTGAAGCGTTGGAGAAGATGCCGAGCTACGTTAAATTCATGAAATATATATTATCTAAAAAGAGACGTCTCGGTGAGTTTGAAACTGTTCTTTAACCGAAGAATGTAGTGCTATTTTGCAGAAAAAGTTACCTCCAAAGCTGAAAGATCCAGGTAGTTTCACTATACCCTGTTCTATTGGTTCAAATTTTAGCGGTAAGGCATTTGTGATCTTGGAGTGAGTGTTAATTTAATGCCTTTATCAATATTTTACGAATTGGGTTTGGGGGAAGTAAAACCTACCTCGGTCACGTTGCAATTAGCCGACCGATCTCTTGCTTTTCCAAGGGGAATCATTGAGGATATTTTGGTTAAGGTAGATAAATTTGTTTTTCCCGCGGATTTTATCGTGCTTGATTTTGAAGAGGACCGTGAAATACCAATCATCCTTGGAAGACCATTTCTAGCCACTGGTAGGACTTTAATTGATGTCCAAAAGGGTGAGTTAACCATGAGGGTTAATAACGAGGAGGTAACATTTAATATTCTTCGTGCAATGAAATGTCCGAATGAACCCGATGATTGTTTTTCTATTTACATCATTGACCGGATAACAGCCGAAGAAGTTACTATTTTGAAGACGACCGATATGCTTGAGCTAGCATTAACTTCTGAGGAAACAACTAGCGATGAGGAAACTATGGAAATGATCGATTGGATGGAGTGCAAATCTTACATACCTAGAGATCTGAGAGTTTTCGATCCATTGGAGATGCCAGAAAAGACCATCAAACCATCCATAATAGAAGCACCAGAATTAGAGCTCAAAACCTTACCCACCCACTTGAGGTATTCATTTCTCCAAAACGCCAATCAACTCCCTGTGATTTTTTCTGCAGAATTAACAGAGTTGCAGGAGGAGAAATTACTTCGAATCTTGAGGGATCACAAGAAGGCGATAGGATGGACTATTGCAGATATCAAAGGAATCAGCCCAGCAATTTGCATGCATAAAATCCTCCTAGAGGAAGATCACAAACCTTCGATAGAGAATCAACGAAGGTTAAACCCAAACATGAAGGAGGTTGTAAAGAAGGAGATCATCAAGTGGCTCGATGCAGGTATCATCTATCCTATTTCTGACAGCTCATGGGTTAGTCCTATACAGTGTGTTCCCAAGAAAGGCGGAATGACAGTTGTGACAAATGAGAAGAATGAACTCATACCTACTCGCACTGTCACGGGATGGAGGGTATGTATGGACTACCGAAAGCTGAACAAAGCAACAAGAAAAGATCACTACCCGCTTCCATTCATCGATCAAATGTTGGACAGATTGGCAGGTAAGGAGTATTATTGTTTTCTCGATGGTTACTCAGGATATAATCAGATTTCAATTGCACCAGAAGATCAGGAGAAAACAACTTTCACATGTCCATACAGTACGTTCGCCTTTCGTAGAATGCCATTTGGACTGTGTAATGCACCTGCTACATTCCAACGATGCATGACATCCATTTTCACTGACATGGTAGAACGATATCTAGAAATTTTTATGGATGACTTTTCCGTCTTTGGTGACTCATTTGATAATTGCCTGCATAATCTTGCATGTGTACTCGAACGTTGTGAGAAGACTAATCTAATCCTAAATTGGGAAAAGTGTCACTTTATGGTTCGAGAAGGTATTGTCCTTAGTCATAGGGTGTCGAGCAAAGGCATTGAAGTTGACAGAGCAAAGATTGAAACCATCGAAAAGTTATCCCCACCAACATCGGTAAGAGCTATCCGAAGTTTTCTTGGTCATGCTGGCTTTTACAGGCGATTCATTAAGGATTTCTCCAAGACATCGAAACCATTATGCAATCGTTTGGAGAAAGACATACCTTTCAACTTCGACAAAGCATGCATGGAAGCGTTTACAAAATTGAAAGAGAGGTTAGTTACAGCACCTATCGTTATAGTGCCTGATTGGACTTTACCTTTTTAATTGATGTGCGATGCAAGTGACTATGCCTTAGGAGCAGTGCTTGGGCAACGTAAGAATAAGGTCTTTCAAGTGATTTACTATGCTAGTAGAACTTTGGACGATGCACAGGTAAATTACACGACCACTGAAAAGGAGCTACTAGCTGTTGTATTTGCTTTCGATAAATTTCGATCTTACCTTGTGGGTTCGAAAGTCATAGTGTTTACAGATCACTCCGCAATCAAGTATTTGATTGAGAAGAAGGATGCAAAACCACGATTGATAAGATGGGTTCTCTTACTACAGAATTCGATCTCGAGATCAAGGACAGAAAAGGAATAGAGAACCAAGTAGCCGATCACTTGTCAAGGCTAGATGGTCAAAGCGACATCAAGCTCAACCAGGTAGTTATAAATGAATCATTTCCCGATGAACAGCTGCTCTCGGTTAGTCACACACAAGTTCCGTGGTATGCAGATTTTGTGAATATTCTCGTTTCTAATTTCATACCCACTGATTTGAATGCGCAACAAAAGAAGAGGTTTTTACACGATGTTAAGAATTATGTTTGGGATGAACCATTCTTGTTTAAGCAATGTGCAGATCAGGTTCTTAGAAGATGCATACCTGAAGGAGAATGGGACCAAATTCTATGGCAATGTCATTCAACACCTTTCGACATGACAAGTTTTTGGCGCCGTTGCCGGGGACATTTTGGAGGAGATAAAACAGCTGCTCGAATTTTACAATCAGGTTTCTATTGGCCTTCGTTATTTAAAGATGCTTACAATTTTGTTGCTAAATGTGACAGATGCCAACGAACGGGAAACATATCAAGGCGACACGAAATGCCCTTAAACAACATTCTGGAGGTAGAGATTTTCGACGTTTGGGGTATTGATTTTATGGGACCATTTATTTCGTCCTTCAAAAATCGTTATATTTTAGTGGCTGTGGATTACGTATCTAAATGGGTTGAAGCGAAAGCTTTACCAACTAACGAGGCTAAAACAGTGGTTAAGTTTTTGAAGAAGCAGGTGTTTACAAGGTTCGGTACCCCAAGAGCAATCATCAGCGATGGAGGATCTCACTTTTGCAATAAACAAGTCGCCAATTTGTTAAACAAGTGTGGAATAAATCACAAGGTTGCTCTAGCATACCATCCTCAGACTAGTGGGCAAGTGGAAGTATCAAATCGAGAAATAAAGAGAATTCTCGAGAAAACAGTAAACTCATCACGGAAGGATTGGGCACTGAAGCTTGAGGACGCACTGTGGGCTTATCGAACAGCATACAAAACGCCAATTGGAATGTCTCCGTTTAAGCTAGTTTATGGGAAAGCATGTCACTTGCCGGTGGAATTGGAGCACAAAGCATTCTGGGCGATTAAGAAATTGAATTTTGATCTCAAGAAGGCTGGAGAGAAGAGGTTGCTCCAATTGAACGAACTTGATGAATTTCGGCTTCAAGCATATGAAAACGCGAGGATCTACAAGGAGAAGATGAAACAGTGGCATGATAAGAAGATCATTGAGCGGAAATTTGAGCCTGGACAACAAGTATTGCTGTTCAATTCCAGACTAAGGTTATTCCCAGGAAAGCTCAAATCACGGTAGTCTGGACCATTTCAGGTAGTTCAGGTATTCCCCTATGGTGCCATAGAAATACGAAATCCAAATTCAGAACATACATTCAAGGTTAATGGACAGAGGTTGAAACACTATTGGGGAGGAAACGTTGAAAGGGTAGTTGCCGCGGCAACATTAAGAGACACGTGATGAATATCAAGAGTCGAGCCGTAGACTATAAACCAAGCGCTTCTTGGGAGGCAACCCAAGTTATTTTCTTTTAATTGTTTTTATTTCTTTTGTTTTATTAGGTGAAAAGGTAGCGGGGGACGCAAGAGCAAGCAACAAGATCGTGCAACTGTAGAAAAATCTCGTGCAGCTGCACCGCTTGGACCTCCAAGGCACAGAAACTCTGTGCAGCTGCACCAAAATCTAGTGCAGTTGCACCATGCGGACCCAGAATGCACAGAAACTTTGTGCAGCTGCACGAAAAATTGGTGCAGCTGCACCGCGGGGAGCATAAAATCCACAGAAACTTTGTGCAGCTGCACGAAAATTTTGGTGCAGCTGCACCGCTCGGAAGACGAAATGCACAGAAACTTTGTGCAGTTGCACGAAAATAATAAAACGAATTTGGGCATTTGACTCGACAAACCCTAATCGTTCTATTTCTTGTGACAGGGAGAAGCAACCGCCGCTGCTCACGCCGTCGCCGCCGTCCGCCACATCCCAGCCACCACCGTCATCCGCCACTCCGGTACACTCTCCGAACCAGGTATTTGACTATTTCTTTTAGGAGGAGATTGGGGGTTAGTTCTAGCCGTACACCCACCACCCATCGCTCGAGGTTCGGATACCATGCTTTCCTTTGATCCATTCTTGGTGTGAACGTGTCTTGTGCAAATTAATTTCTGAACGTGCTAATTGTGTGCGTAATAGTAAGTTGTGATGGCACCCAAGAAGAAATTAGCCGTAGGGAGTACTTCCGGCACTAGGAGAGGACAAGTATTGACCGACGATGCGGCCCAAAACTACCGGGACTCTATGGTGCGTCGGACCTTAATTCCGGAACGAGGGTTTGAGGTAAGCCATAGGTACATGGAAACTTATATGTTTCATATTTCGCATATGGGCTGGACTCAATTTTGTGCTACTTCGGAAGCCGCGGTTGTGCCACTAGTAAGGGAATTCTATGCTAATGCGCACACCTATGATGAGAACCGTGAAAGTATTCAAGTTCGGGGTAAGAGTGTTGTGTTTAGTGCTCAAACAATTGCTGAAATGTTTCATCTTCCCGTGTTTGAGCATGATGCGTTTACGAAATACCTGACTGATGATTTTCATGCTGATGATATCCTTGAATGCTTAACTAGACCAGGTTCCACATGGAAGACGTCGCGCAAGAATGAACCGCTGGCGCTATACGGTAAGGATCTCACAGTAGACGCAAAAATTTGGGTGCGATTCGTCTCGGCAAGACTGATTCCGGGAATGAACATTAGTAATGTGACAAAGGAAAGAGCGGCGTTGATTTTTTGCATCTTAGAACGCATGAACATTGATGTTGGAAAACTGATTAATCAAATGTTGCATAGGGCATTGAAGGATACTCACCTGGGCTTGTGGTTTCCTTCGTTAGTATTTCAGTTATGCAGGAGGGCAGGGGTACATTGGGAACCTACCGAAGAGATTGCTCATCCACAGAAACCAATCACTCATGCCACATGGTTGAAAATTCAACGGGAGGAGCAGCACAAGGATGATGCCCCGTCTGGCACATCTCATGGTAACCGCACAGAGGGCGATCCTGCCATTGCCACCGCCAACACATCTTTTGCCCGGGAAAACTGGACCAGGATCAACGAATTCATGGAGTACTCAATTGCACGCCATCAAAGGTCAGAGGAAATTCAAAGGCGAATAGCGTCAATATTACATGTGGATCTATCTGACCTTGGCGAGCAACCAACTCCACTGACGGTGGGTGCTGAAGAAGAAGAAAATGCGGATTCAGACAATACGGTTTAGTCCTACACCAGGGCAGTCGGGAGGTACACATCGGTGCATCCTAATCACCGACATATCCTGGTACTCTCGTTTCCTACTCGTTTTATCTTAAGCACCGAGGACGTTGCTCGAATTAGGTTTGGGGGTGTGGTGTGTGGTGTGGTGATTGTTTTTTTTTTATTGAATTTTTAGGGTGAGTCCTGTCTTTATTTTCGTCTTTTAGGTTGTTTTTCCTCAACGTAACCTTAGGAAGTCGATGTGGAATGTCTGTTTTCAATGATGAGCATATGGGTTGCATTCTTCAAGTGTGGAAAGATGAAATTCTTTGCTTAGTATGCTCAAATTTTTTGTTTAATTTTGAAAATATCTCCCAGTAGGAAGTGTGCTTAGCAGCAACAGGTTACATCTCCTCAGAATGCATGGTGACTAGTGGTGAGTAGAGTAGCTTGAATTATCTCTTGAAACGACATCTGTGGGGATCTCGGCAAAAAGAAAAAGAAAAAAAAAAGAAGAAGAGAAGAAAGAAAAATTAGGTTGCCAAGGCTCTGAGTACCAATGTTCAGGTTTAAAAAAAAAAAGAAAAAAAAATAGAGAAAAAAGTTGTTACCTGAATATGTGCTTGTGGTGTGAGTCTTCTGTGCTAGCTTGAGTGATTGATCCGAGAGGTGCTTTATCACCTAATGCCCTGGTTCAACTGAGTCGGGAGTCATTGATCGAGAGCTTGCTACATAAGCTTTAGCCGGAATCAGATGAACATTTAGAGTCGTGCAATCTGAAAAGAAAAAAAAATGATGATGAAGTTGTGAAAAAGTCGAAAAACCTGTGATGAATGAATAGCGATGTTTGTGGTGATCTTTGCGAGTTACTGGTTGACATGAGCTATTTGGAGTGCATGCTTGTTAATGTTGAGTGTACAACCTGCTGGGACAAAGATATTGTGTTTTAAAACCTTAAATTGAGCATGTTAGGTAGTGAATGGAATCTAGATGCATGAGGAGGATGCACCCATTTCTGAGAATGTTCTAAAAGATGCTTCTACGTTTGACTGACTTGGGTTTATTGAGGAGAGTCTTTGAATTTTATTTTCTTCATTTTGCTCAGGACTAGCAAAATTCAGGTTTGGGGGTGTGATAACTCTATGAAAGTAGAGTTATTTAGGGCAACTTCCTATTTAGATTTTGTTAGATTTGTGAAATATTTTGTTTATTGCGTAATATTTCTAGTTATTTCACATTATTCCCGAGAAATAGATTACTGTCGAGTTTTCTGGTTTATTTCAGGATAAATATGAAGAAAAGAGGACATCGGCGTAATTATGAAAACTTCGTGCAAAGGGAAGATCTCTGGATGCTCTTGCAAGACCAAAAGCTACGACGGGGAGAAATTAGAATATTTTCTTTCCTGATTTTTTTGAGATTCTCTAGGTTTATTTGGGGATTATAAAAACATGGTAGTTTGACCTAGAGAAGAGGGAGAGGCGACTACAGAGAGCCGTCGATAAGGACTTTGGGAGTTTTTCTTTTAGTTTTCCTTTATGTCGTTTTCATTGTCTACGATGAATATGATGTTTTCGTTTATTTTCATTATGAACTAATTTTCTTTGCCTAGGGTTAAGATGGATCTTGACGATTAGTCAAGTGTCTATCTCTTTTGACACAATTGAATGATTTTGGGTTGATTATTTCTGTTCGTTCTTAATGCTTTCTTATTGCCTGATCACCAATAGGATTGAATAGTGAATTTAGGTGAACTCGGAAGGGGAATCCTAGATTAAGCACGGGAATAGGAATAACTTAGGGTAAACTTAGTCGGAAGACGGGTTTATTAACGAGCGGGATAGGAATATACCCAATCGTCCTACGTTATCGAATTGGAATTGATTCTTAAGGGGCACTCGATAGTTAATCTACCTAGGAATAGAGTGATTACTATTTACAGAGTTGTACGTTCTTATGACCTCGGGAGGGGCGTAGGAAGATAACCGAATTCCAGATTATCAACCAGATCATTTTAAGCGTGTTGATTGAGATATGACTTGCGATTAATTGTCCGGTGAAATCGTCGCCCTAGGTGCTTTTCTCATTGGAATTTCAATTCAGTTTACTTACTCGTTTTCTTTAGCTTTGCATTTAGTTAGATTATTTCTCAACTCGTTTAGTTGGATAATAGAGATTGGTTAATTTGATAATTGGAAGAAATTCATATCAGTCCTCGTGGGAACGATATCTTACTTACACTTTATTACTTGTACGATCGCGTGCACTTGCGTGGTGAATACGTTTTCGACGTGACAAGAAGCCAAACCACGAAATCCCTCCACAGGCAGATATTTCACCGATGTCCAGAAGAATAGAAGAGTCTTCCTCTGTTGGGGCGACATTTCGCTGAGTATCTGGATCACATTCTTTCGTTATTGGGAGGATGAAAGGAAGAAAGGAGGAAATAAGATTCTCCAAAGGGGATGAGTTTTACATCTTACCTTCCAGAACCAGACAATTTGAGGATCATTTTCCTTATACCCATTGTACTGAGTAGGTGCCTTCCAGTCTGAGACCGAAATATCACTTTCACTCCCATAAAGCATCCGATCAAGATCTTCATGCTCTAAACTTTGGAAGAATGTTTGGCATCCGCAAAATTGCTCAGAATATCAGAGAAACCTTCTCCAAAATGGGAAACTTGTTTTGATATTGACGACAAATTTATGTGCGATGAGGAGACTCACATAGGTGCTCCTATTCTTGCTATTCACCACCGTGCTTTTTCCTTGGGGATAAAGCTCGATGACCTTCCTCAACCCTAACTCCTCAATTTCTGTAACAAACGTTAACCCGAGAGCATCCGAGTCAATGAATTCAGCATCCATCTCTAAAATCTGCCTGCAGCTACTGTACAAGAAGGGATCTGCATCTCGAATGTCCTCCAATATAACTTGAATCCCAGTCAATTGCAAGACGAAAAGACAGTCCAGCACAATTCCAACTTGTACTTTATGCATCACGGCTAATGCCATCATTCGACCCGAAAATTTGAAATATTTGAGGTGCAAAGGGTCAACCTTTGGAAGCTGCATGACCAAAGAACATCACAACTACAATATTGTCTATGTCGAACGTCACGCCACATTAATGGTTCAGAAAAAGTAAACATGCTTCTCCAAACATAACCTCACGGGTACCCAATTTAAGTAAGATAATACTAATGCTGAACGATGAAGTCCGAAATAGTCATAAGAAAATTTTATGATACCTATATCTAGGTGTGAGCAAAGTATTGGATGTCCGAATTCCGTGTCCGATTTTCGAATTTTTTTTGAACTCGGATTCGGATAGTTTCAACTTTGAACTCGGAATCGGCTTTAACAAAAATTTGTTATTCGGATTCGGACTTTAAAGATAGTAATTCGGACTATCCGAACTTTTGATTAACCAATTTAATTAATTTTTTAATTTTTATGTTGTGTTTTTTTCTTCCCTAATTCACAAACCTAATCCCCCCTTCCGGTTCAGTCTTCCTCTTCGACAACCATCCCGCGACCACTGTCGTCTCCCTCTTCCCCTCTCTCAACCTCTCTTCGTCTTTCCTCCCCAAGCCCTTCTCCTACACTCTCTCCTTCCCAAATAGATTTCCTGGGTTCTTCGTCAGGCTAGTTCTTGTTTTTTTTACCTGTCGTTTAGTTGTTGGAGCATTTGGTCTCACTTGGCCGCCGATCCAAATTTGTGTAGTGTTGTTCTGGATCAGTGGAGTGACATCCTGAGCTACTATCTTTCGGGTTTTGGTGGTGATGCCCAGTGACTAAAATGGCTCGTGGTGATATCTAGTGGCTCATGGGCATTTAACCTTGGCAGAGGTCGTGAGAGCAGAGCTCGCCGAATTGGAGGCTAACCACAGCGGGGATTATGTTCTGATCTCGAACCTTTACGCGACGGAGCGTCGATGGTCGGACGTCCAAAAAGTTAGGCGAGAAATGTTCGGCAACGGAGTCCGTAAGTTTCCCGGCCACAGCCTCGTCGAACTAGGGAACCAGATTCACGAGTTCACGATGGGTGAAAAATCTCATCCTCAGAGCGAGTCAATTTACGCGAAGCTCGCCGAGATCACGAATTCCTTGAGATTAGAAGGGTACGTCCCTCATACGAGGAACGTGTTTGTCGATATTGAGGACGAGGAGAAGGAGTTCACACTGTCCTATCACAGCGAGAAGATATCCGTGGCTTTCATGCTCATCAACACGGGTGCAGAATCTGCGAATCTGCGCAGATTTTCACCTGGCGATGAAGTCATATCGAAGATCTATGGAAGGGAGATCATCGTCCGGGATCGAAGCCGGTTTCACCATTTCAATGGCGGCACATGCTCTTGCAAGGATTACTGGTAAGGAGGAACTTGTGCACTTTCTCCAGGAACACAGAAATACTTATCATGCATAGAATAATTTTGTAACTTACTATTGGGTGATATTGTTCGGACCACAAACATAATTAGAATGTATTTAACTCATATTAATAGTATTATGCTTAATAAGGAAATTAATAATGAAGCATGACAATGTTTCAAATGTTTAAATTACACCTTAATCAATTGGGGCAAAGAAGAATGATAGAAATCAATTTGATGATAAGCAAAACACAAGATTTGATATAAACAGAGCATCAACCATCATTCGTTCAGGTGGGAAATAGATGGAGATAATAATGGGATTGAGTTATTTCAGCTACCACCACCAAACATACAACCAGTCGGGGATACAATCCATCAGGCTCGTATTCTGGCTTCGGAGCTTCATCTCACCAGAGATTTGATGGATCGTAGTTTCCCTGCGGCCGTGCGGATGTCCATCCTTTCTCCAGGCGACTCAATACAACATGCAACTCCGATTTCAAACACCTTCGCTAGACCTTCTATAATCCTTCGCGGAGCACAGGCAATCGATCCTTCTCCAAACACATTAAGAACAGACGTGGGTCTGCAATTTCCCCCACTCTTTCCGGCAATGCGGCCTCGCAGTGGCTTCGAATGTTCCATGCATCCTGGAACATGTCGTTGGTCGGCCTCTTTCCAGTAATCATCTCCAGCAGAAGAATTCCGTAGCTGTAAACATTGCATTCCCTCGACACTTGGCTTCCCATTCCATACTCTACAAATATTTCGTATTAAATGACCTATACTACGAGTACAAGCTAACAATTATTGGAAACCACATTTACATAAAATCGACGCACCTGGAAGGCTGTAGCCGACTGTCCCTCTCACTCCCGTCGAGCTGAACTGAACAACAATATCATCAGCAGAGAGAATTCTCGTAAGGCCGAAATCACCGACGTGTGTTGTCATATCTGAGTCCAAGAGAACATTGCATGGCTTCAAAACACAGTGAATCAGTGGCATATCACATTCATGATGGAGATACTCCACAACACAAGCAATGTCCACGGCAATACTCAGCCTATGCCTTAAACTTAACTTCCGGCGCACTCCCTCATGTGTAACTTTAGGATGCAACCAATTGTCCAGGCTTCCATTTTCCATGTACTCATACACAAGCGCCTTAAAATAATTACCTCGGAAGTCAATGGTCGAGCAGACAGTATAAATCTTAATGAGATTTCGCTGTCTGTTCTTCTTTAACACCTCACACTCTGCCATGAAACTCTTGGAAGCTGCTCGAGTTTGGAGATCGAGAACCTTAATGGCTACCACATTATCATAATTACCAAGAATCCCCTTATACACCGAACCAAAACCACCGGCACCGATCAAAATATTTTGATTGAGTCCACCGGTTGCCTTGAGTATATCCTCGTAGGACAATTTGTGGAAAAGAGCTTTTGGGAACCAACCCAGACTGCGACTTTACGTTTCTTCCTTTTCTGTTCATGCAACGATACGATGCAAGAAACAAAAGCAGAAAAAGCAGGAGTTCGATCCCACCGGCGATTGTGATGATGATCTTCAACAACGCTTTGTTTCTTTCGCGCTTCAGATTAGAGGTAGGACAGCTTGGTAAGTTCAATGCAGAAAACCCGCAACAGAGTTTGTAATTTCCCATTACCGAGACCGCCGTGGCATTTAGGAAAACTCCTTTATTTGGAACTTCTCCCTCGAAATGGTTGAAAGATAGGTTGAGGTATGCGAGCTGGAAGTCTCCTAAGAATTTCGGGATCGAACCGGAGAAGTTATTCTGTGATAAGTCTAGATGTTGAAGTCCTTTCAGAGTAGATAGATACGGGGCGATGTTGCCTTCAAACAGATTATTCCCAATGTCCAATGACACCAAGCTGGTGCATCCACCGAGAGTGCTTGGGACCTGGCCAGACAATCCGTTCCCGAGCACGTATAATATTGCTAAGTTCTTCAGATTGCCGACTTCATCTGGCAGGGCGCCTGTTAATTTGTTCTGAGATAAAACGAGAAAGTACGATAAGGAAGAAATACCCAAGACTTGCGATGGTATAGTCCCACTCAGGTTGTTTTCAGATAGAACCAAAGCGATCAAGTTTTGGCAATTTCCGAGGCTAGCTGGAATATTCCCACTGAATCCGCTCCCTCTCAACGCCAATTTCGTCAATATAGTCAAATTTCCAAGAGAAGATTGGATTTCCTCCGAGTAATTGCTGTACCCTGCCCGTAGGTTTTTCAACTTGTTGAGGTTACCGATCTCCTTTGGGAGCATACCATTCAACGGGTTCCAGTTGATACTTAGATCTTCCAGGTTGTGAAGATTCCCGATGCTAGAAGGGAGGGTCCCCATGAGCTGATTGGACCAGAATGCCAACTTATTCAAATTGGAAGATAAGTTCCCAATAGACTGAGGCAACGTGCCTCTGAAATTGTTTCTGCTGAAATCGAGACGCCATAGCTACAGTGGAATTGAGGGACTCGAGGAATTTCAAATCCCCTGACGTGCCATTTCCCAATTGATTACCAGAAATACCAAGCCACCGCAACCGATTCAGATTTTTGAGATCAGGCACCGATCCGTTGAAATTGTTCTGGGACAACTGTAGGCTCACTAAGTTTGTCAGATTGGCTATTGAAGGAGGAATAGGTCCAGTCAACTGATTACCGGCAAAATTGAAGATCTGGAGATTGGGAAGAGTGATCCTGAGATGCAGAGGGAGACCTCCCTGGAGTTTGTTGATCGGGAACTCTATCACTTTCGACAATAAAATGATATCCAACCAAGTGAAATTCAAACCTTTTTATACGATACTTTACTGCGAGAATCTCTTTGATGGTAGAATGATAATGTTGTTCTGCTTGGTTGAACTTTCCTTATTTATATGCACAAATATGTTTTTTACCTTCTCTTTCTTCCAATAAAATTGCTGCCCAATAAAGATTACTAGCATCTATCTGTAGCACACTGTTTGGGCTTGTCCCCAAGGTTGAGCATCTTTCTTTAATTGGGCTTCAATTGGGCTTGTATACCTGCTGATTTTTGGCACAAAATCTCTCAAATAATTTACAATTCCCAAAACATTTTGAACTGTTTGACGGATAGATGAGTGTCTAGGAATTTCAGCAGTTCTTGGGCAATGTGTGGTCCGGGTGATACTTGCCATCTGAAAGTCTCATACCAAGAATTCAATTGAAGTTTCAAATAGTTTCACCTTTCTTTCTAAAAGCATTATTCCATATTTTTGGAGTATCTCAGCAAACTGTTTCGGCAAAATCTCATGAGATTCTCTATCAGGGCTGAATAACATAATATCATCAATATAAATTAAAGTTGAGGATTGTATGGGCCAAAAAAAATTCGAGTCATTGCTTTCTGGAATAATGAAGGTGCAGTTTTCAATCTGAAAGGTTAAGACTGTCCATTGAAAATGTCCATTAGGGATACAGAATCTCGTTTTCCATATGTCATTAGGATATATACCTAATTGCCAAAATCCGCTCTTAAGATCAAACTTAAAGAATACATTGACTTTGGCTAATGACAAAAACAAGGTTGTCTTGTTAGCTAGTGGGAACTTGTATTCTATGTGATTCAGAGTATGATAATTTATGACTAATCTCTTCTTACCTCTGGCTTGGTCTGAGCGTTTGTTCACATAAAATGGTTCATATACCCATTGTGAGTTGGAATACTCAATAAGTCCTTGCTACATACTGTAATACCCCAAATTTTTCCACATGTTCAACATTTCCTTCAAAATTGCAATCACACTCAAATCATCTAAGATTTCGGTAATTCATCATAAATCTCCTTAATTGAGAAAAATATTCAATCTCCCCGATCACTCCCGAAACATATATATCACATTCCCAATTTAAAAAAAATATCTAACCTTCTTTGTCCCATCAGAAGATGAACATGAACAATCCCCTTCTCGCAATCTGACAATACGACACGTAAAAAAAATGAATGAGGATATGAGGAATCCTCTCCTTCCTCAGGGACAAATTCTCTCATCCTCTTTCAAACAATTATCAGACAATCTCAGAGGGAAAAGGAGGTCTCTCCTCCCAAAACGTCAGACCCTCAGACGCTCCTTCCCTCTGAGGAATTGGAGGCCAACTCCTACTCCCGCCACATACAATCGGAGGCCAACTTCTCCCGATGTACACATAGAAACCTGAGCCAAGGACTCCCTTTTTCTAGTCCTCACGAGCCAAAGCCTCCCGACCAACCGACACACTTCTCTCCGACGACACTGCGTCCTGCCACAACCACAACCCAAGCATGGTGCTCAAAGGCTGCCTTCTAATGGACTCCCGATGTCCTTCTTCTTCCTCGGGCCACCCCGAGGCGAGGAAACCCCTCGGTGAGTTTTCGATTTTTTTTATATATTCATTTAGCCCATCTTTTAATTTAGAACATGGCTGACCATCTTTTACATTTGTTAAACTCATCACATGTGATGTGAGGAATGCGAAACCGAGCCCCGACGGAGCAGCGTAGCCTCAACCAGAATGCAAGGGGATCAGTCCGCATGCCACAAGTTTCACGTATGTTGTCGGAATCTGACAAAATCTGATTGTGCCGATTCTTTATCCTATTAACATTATTGTGATTAAACTTTAGCCAATTTGGTTGAGCTTTCCATTACTTTTGACTAATTATACTTGGGTTCCATATGCTGGAACAACGAATTACAAAAAACGCATGTGCTTGATCTTATCTGTTTTTGTTCTTCGGACTATACTTTAACTATAAAAATAATTTTTATAGAAAACACGTTTAATGATCTTTGTTTTGATATATTATGCATGAATTTATCATTTTTATATTTCAAGTTATGATGTTTTGAATATTAATCATATTTCTGCCATGTTTTCAGTACTATCCACCGTAATCTATTTTGTTTTAAAATTTGCACATGTTCAAAACTTTTGAGATTTTACTATGTTATTTCTTATATGACTAGAAAGACATATAATTTTATTTTACTGAACTTTGACTTTTTTTATTAAAATATGCTTAAAACGATTTTGACATGTGATCTGAACGTTTTCAACAGTTTTGTTTCGGTAAAACCGAGTTCATTTGTTTTTTGTCAATCTATTTCCTGTAAAATTTTACAAACATGAACTCCCTTAAGTTAAGCATCCTTTGACACTGATTTTGCTTCATTTGGATTTCTGTATCAAAAGTTACATATTTTTCTTTAAGTGGTCTGCAATCAGATCGCGCGTCGGGTTCGACCCAATTTCATGAAATTTTCTGCTATGTTGGGCTTAATATCTTAATTCCAAAATTTAACATTTCATGTTTCTATCAGGTTAAGAATATATTTCTGTAATTTTATGATTTTTTTAGAGCCCATTTGCACATTTTTCGACATTTTCCCCTACATTGTATCATTGAGTTGTTTTGGGCTTTTTGCTTGTTTTATTATTGGGCTTTCAGGTATCCGCGGACCATCAACGTTGTTGGTCAACTTCAACACACCTAGAATGAGTCTCTGTAGACGGTGCTCAAGACATGACGACACTTGGAGTTCGACCGCGGTGGATGCTTCACAAAAGTGGCCCCAACTGATGAGTTTAGTCGTTGACATACCATCCCGAGAGGCCACATGTACATGAAGGAGGTGCGGGCCTCCCATTCTTTTTATTTTCACATGTAACGGGTCGTGGGCCCAAGTGTATAGGCCAACGATCACCACCCTTCCTCGCACCCTTTGATCTCAACAATTGTTTGTGCTTAGCCGCATGCCTTAGGCTCATAGGTTTATTGTCGCATGTTGTTTTCCAAACACACATGAGTTCGGGTCCAAAGCCAGAATTGGGTCCAACGCCCGTAAAACATGAGTCCGGAGTCATGCCCGGATCAGGTCCAACACCCGTTAACAAAGAACAAACTTTTTGAGCAAACACCTCCTTTTTTTCGCATGTTAGAATGTAAGAGTTAGTAACCAATAATCCCCGAACCAACTGTTTTTTTTCGACTTGAATAGCTTTTATAAATAAAGTCGATGGCGACTCCGTTTAGTTTACCTAGGTTAAACAACAAAACCTTTTTACGGAGCTATTTTGGATGAGAAACGGATGACCCGAGTTGCTCCCGATTTCTCCCGAAAGTTCCTTCTTCGGATCATGCTCCGCCTTTCGCCCGTCGCCTCTTAGGAAAACAGAGACGGTCGGCGAGGGCCCGAGCAGGCCCGGTTGGGAACTTAGGGAGGGATCACCCAACTCCCTTCTACAGCATCCGACGCTCGAGTCGTGACGTCGACTGGTTGGGCCTTGGGGAGCGGGTCTGGATCCTCAGGTCGTTCGAACCGCCACGCGAGTGCTGGGCCGGAAGGCGCGCGTACACATACATTCTTCTCTTGCTAAATAGAAGTCAGTAGGGTTCATACCAGGGTGACCGCTTTAGGAGGATTGATATCCTCATTTTGCTTGCATGGCAATCTAATGAAGAAGTTTGGGTTTTGCCATAGAGGATTTGGGCATTTCTGTAGGAATTCAGTATGATTTTCTGCAAATGATGATTCAAACAGGTTACGTACCTTTTCAACTGATTCAATAGAATACATCCTTGTAATCGTTGTGAAGGGTTTAAAATTTCCCTTGTATCTGATTCCTGTAGTCAAAATTCTGAGATCTGACATTTGCTGTAAAAGATCCCAACCTAAAACTGGATCTCCTCTTGTTGGTAGTGCACGTAGGAAATATCATTATTTTCAAAGATTTAGCTTTCAGGTGAGTGTAGAATAGTTCACCAGATGCGACATGAAAGTCCTCTCTTCTAGCATTATAAATTCATGAGGTACTATCTTTGGGATTGTGCCGCTGATCGAACATCACAGTTGCATGGTTGATTTGTTAAGCCGTGCAGGGTTAGTGCAGAGGGCATACAATTACATCAAAAGCATGAAGATGTGGCCGAATGCAGTTATCTGGCGAACGTTATTGTCGGCATGCATGACTCATGGGCATTTAACCTTGGCAGAGGTCGTGACAGCGGAGCTCGCCGAATTGGAACCTAACCACAGCGGGGATTATGTTCTGATCTCGAACCTTTACGCGACGGAGCGTCGATGGTCGGATGTCCAAAAAGTTAGGCGAGAAAAGTTCGGCAACGGAGTCCGTAAGTTTCCCGGCCACAGCCTCGTTGAACTAGAATCACGAGTTCACGATGGGTTAAAAATCTCATCCTCAGAACGAGTCAATTTACGCGAAGCTCGCCGAGATCACGAATTCCTTGAGATTAGAAGGGTACGTCCCTCATACGAGGAACGTGTTTGTCGATATTGAGGACGAGGAGAAGGAGTTGGCACTGTCCTATCACAGCGAGAAGATAGCCGTGGCTTTCATGCTCATCAACACGGGTGTAGGAGTCCCGATAAGGGTGGTGAAGAATCTGCGAATCTGCGCAGATTGTAACCTGGCAATGAAGCTCATATCGAAGATCTAATGAAGGGAGATCATCGTCCGGGATCGAAGCCGGTTTCACCATTTCAACGGGAATGGGATTGACTTATTTCAGCTACCACCACCAAACATACAACCAGTCCATCAGGCTGGTATTCTGGCTTCGGAGCTTCATCCCACCAGAGATTTGATGGACCGTAGTTTCCCTACGGCCACGCAGATGTCCATCCTTTCTCCTGGCCACTCACTACAACACGCGACTCCGATTTCAAACTTCTTCGCTAGACCTTCTATAATCCTTCGCGGAGCACGGGCGATCGATCCTTCTCAAAACTCATTTAAAAACAGACGAGGGTCTGCTATTTCGCCTAAGCTTTCCGGCAATACGACCTCGCAGTTGCTTCGGATGTTCCACGCATCCTGGAACATGTTGTCGGTCGGCCTCTTTCCAATAAACATCTCCAGCAGAAGAATTCCGTAGCTGTAAACATCGCCTTCCCTTGACACTTGGCTTCCCATTCCATACTCTACAAATATTTTGCATTAAATGGCCTATACTACGAGTACAAGCTAACAATTATTGGAAACCACATTTACATAAAATCGACGCACCTGGAGGGCTGTAGCCGATTGTGCCTCTCACTCCCATCGAGCTGACTTGAACAACAACGTCATCATTAGAGAGAATTCTTGTGAGGCCGAAATCACCGACGTGTGCTGTCATATCCGAGTCCAGGAGAACATTACTTGGCTTCAGGTCGCAGTGAATCAGCAGCATGTCACAATCATGATGGAGATACTCCACAGCACAAGCAATGTCCATGGCAATACTCAGCCTATGCCTTAAACTAAACTTCCGGCGCACTCCCTCATGCGTATATCCTCGTACGACACTTGTGGAAAAGAGATTTTGGGAACAACCCAGACTGCGACTTTACGTTTCTTCCTTTTCTGTTCATGCAACGATACGATGCAAGAAACAAAAGCAGAAAAAGCCGGAGTCCGATCCCACCGGCGATTGTGATGATGATCTTCAACAACGCTTTGTTTCTTTCGCGCTTCAGATTAGAGGTAGGACAGCTTGGTAAGTTCAACGCAGAAATCCCGCCATAGAGTTTGTAATTTCCCACGATCGAGATCTCTGTGGCATTTAGGAAAACTCCTTTATTTGGAACTTCTCCCTCGAAATGGTTGAAAGATAAGTTGAGGTATGTGAGCTGGAAGTCTCCTAAGAATTTCGGTACCTGGCCAGAGAAGTTATTTTGTGATAAGTCTAGTTGTTGAAGTCCTTTCAAAGGAGATAGAAACGTGGTGATGTTGCCTTCAAACAGGTTATTCCCAATGTCCAATGACACCAAGCTGGTGCATCCACCGAGAGTGCTCGGGACCTGGCAAGACAGTCGGTTCCCGTGCACGTATAATATTGCTAAGTTCTTTAGATTGCCGACTTCATCTGGCCGGGCACCTGTTAATTTGTTCTACCAGAAAAGAAGTTTTCTGCGAAAAAAATAAATCGCAACCTTCGCAATCGCCCAAGAGATGCTGGGATGGGGCCGCTGAAACCATTCTTATTTCCGTCAATGGTCTTCAGAGATGAGAAGTTGCTGAAGCAATCAGGGAACTTCCCTGTGAAATTATTTTTGTGGACTTGGAAGAACCGAAGCTTCGATGGAGCAGATAATCCACAAGGTATTTCTCCAACAAGCTTGTTGTTCCCAGCAAAATGACTTGTAGGTTTGTGCAGCCAGAGATGTTCTCCGGGAGCTGACCCAAAAACGAGTTATTACACAGCCTCAACGCTGCCAGCCGACGCAAGTTCCTGGGATTTCGCCGGCAAAACCATTGTCGTTGCGGTTTAATATCCTGAGGAAGCTGAGATTCCCAATGTAGGGAGACAAGGAGCCCCCCAGTTTGTAGCCTGGGAGCACTATTTGGTGAGGCTGGGACGTCTCCTGCTGCAAGTTATGCCAGGCCAATGACAGAAGTGGATGGTGTCATTCCAGGAGGTGAGCACACCGTCAGGGTCGTCGGGTATGCTGCGCCTGAACTCAAGCAAGGCAGTACGGTCGGTTTCTTTGGTCTTAGCCGTGGCAGCTGAGAGAGAAAACAGGAGACAAGTGAATAATAATATCATAATAGGAGAGCGTGAACCCATAATTAATTTTTGATGACTAGTAATTAGTAGTAGCGAGTAACCCAACTCTACTCTTTGGTGGCATCTTTTTGCCATTTAGAACCCTCCCATTTCACGACAATCCCAACGTTACGGATGGGACAAAAAGCATAATCAATGTAACATAGCACGTATTAAATTGTGCGAACTTGGTTACCGTTCGCAGTACAGAATTTTAATATCACAATTAGACACAGACATAATTTATATTGTTGAACGGCAGGTCTTATAAATAGTCATTTTTTTTTTACGGATTTACAGTCATAGTAAACTGCAAGTACAGGAAAATGAGCAACTAGGTCTTTGTTGAAAGGGTTTATAAACTCAAGGTCCCACGTTGAATAAAAATTGCCTACTAAATTAGTATATATATCACTTTTTTTATTGTCAATTGATTTTAAAGTTGAATTATGTTGGACATGACAAAAACGGAGAAAATATAATTTAAATTTAAATACATTTTTTTAACTTTTTTTTATCATTTAAGTTTATTTAAATCATAAATCACGCACATAAAAGTTCAAATGAAGGAGACTTTGGAAAAGTAGACCCAACATGACTCGGAGTCTATGCGGAAATTACTTTCGAGTAAAATACTCCGACAAACTTTTGATGACTTATAAGCGACTTTGACTTTTGATGGCCTTCACAATATCACTTGCTCTCTTTTGTGGCCTTACGGGCTAAACTTTTTCTGTAATCAGTCTTACTCTTCTTTTTTCGTAGGTTCAGATGATGGACATGACTTCTTGCGCAAACGAGGATCTACGTTCTCGAATATCAGGAGGATGCGTTCATAAGCGTGTTTGATATAGCATAATTACGGATAACCAAATGAAGGTGCGTCCCTTACTTATATATGGATACGCCAATTAAAATGCTTTCATGAGAAAGAATATGCGTTATTAAGTCTTTTAATTTGAGTTTTTTTTTTCATGTTGGGTTTATACCAAACCAATGTGATATTAATACACAAAAACACCATATGGAATGTAATTTGTTTTTCGAAATTTCTCCTTAGAACACCCGATTTCGTAATATCGATGGCACTTGTTCCTTCTTCGATAAAGAGAGTAGGACAAATAGTTCAGAAAGCCATTTTGCCTCTGTTAAAAGAAGTGTCGTTTTTGCCGATATATGTTAACAACATTTGTTTCTCTATTGAACAAGAAGCCATAACGAAGTCATATAAGAGGATGAACAATACAAAAACCAATCAAATTATTAAGATCTGTTTTATTATTTAATTTCGTAATTAAATACTTATTTATTAACTAAATAATTATCGAACAAAAATGTTTCTGGCGAAGCACTTTAATAGTAAAAAATGGTAGGCTTCTGTCTGGTCAAAATCATATCATTATTTTAAATATAATTATATTTTTATTAATTTTTTATGAATAATCTATTACGCTTAATCGTAATATAAATGGACGTGAGTCACGGGGTTACTTTTGCTGGGGAAAATATCTGAAAAGCGACGACTGACTTAGACTCTAAGGAGATTAATCTTTTATTTTGACACTTGATTTCCTTAATCTTGTCGGTGGTTATGAAAACATTGCGTTTTTGTCCATTTCCTCCTCTGCCTCCTTCACTTCCATGATGGAATAAGTTATTATTTGTTGAAGGTGAAGGGTGACGTTTCCTTTGATTGAAACATGTTTTATTTGTTAATCTAAAACCAAATCTATTGTTTGTTGGCTACCACAATTCCCGAAGGAACTGGAGTTCCATCATTTTTCCATTTCCATAATTCTTATGTGTTTCTGCGCGCCTTTGCGACTCCGAAAACAATTGCACAAACGCTTGCGTGTGATTTGGTTTCGCATTTTGCGATGACTTACTGACTACTATTTGGAAATATGATGATTTTAGAATAGGACTGCAAACTAAGAAGGAATTCAGAACAAGATAACCCATACATTACCACCATCATCATATTATATATATATTTTTAAAAGATCTTGTGTACATGACAATTTGGAAGATGTATCTAAAGCTGTCTGGGATACGATGAATTCATTTTGGATATTTCCGGTTCGAATCTCAACATCAGCATCTGAGCGGGATTCGGAGCTTCAGCCCACCAGAGATTTGAGGGATGTTAGTTTTGCTGCGGCCACGCGGATGTCCATCCTTTCTCCAGGACACTCGCTACAACACGCGACTCCGATTTCGAACACCTTCGCCAGACATTCTAGAATCCTTCGTGGAGCATGGGCGCTTGATCCCCCTCCAAACTCATTTAAAAACAGACAAGGGTCTGCTACTTCTCCCGCTCTATCCGGCAATGCGGCCTCGCAGTGGCTTCGGATGTTCCAAGCATTCTGGAACAAGTCGTCGGTCGGCTTCTTTCCCGTAAACATCTCCAGCAGAAGAATTCCGAAACTGTAAACATCGCCTTCCATAGACACTTGGCTTCCGATTCCATACTCTACAATATTTCGCGTTAAATGGCCTATATTATTGAGTACGAGCTAACAAATATCAAAAACCACATTTACATAAAAAAATTCATGCACCTGGAGGGATGTAGCCGACCGTGCCTCTCACTCCCGTCGAGCTTACTTGCAGAACAACATCATCGACAGAGAGAATTCTCGTGAGGCCGAAATCACCTACCTTTGCAGTCATCTCTGCATCCAAGAGGGCATTACTTGGCTTCAAATCGCAGTGAATCACCGGCACGTCACAGTCATAATGCAGATACTCCACAGCACATGCAATGTCCACGGCAATGCTCAGCCTATCCGTTAAACTTAACTTCTGGCGCACTCCCTCTGATGCAACTTTAGGATGCAGCCAATCTTCCAGGCTTCCCTTTTCCATGTACTCATACACAAGCACCTTAAAATCATTACCGCGGAAGTCGATGGTCGAGCAGACAGTATAAATCTTAACGAGATTTCGGTGTCTTATCTTCTTTAATACCTCACATTCTGCCATAAAACTCTTTGAAGCCGCTCGATTTCGAAGGTTCAGAACCTTAATGGCTACCACATTATCAAAATTTGCAAGGATCCCCTTATACACGGAACCAAAACCACCGGCACCGATCAAGTTATCGTGATTGAGCCCATCGGTCGCCCCGAGTATATCCTCATATGAAATTTGTGGAAAAGGGCTTTTGGGAACCAACCCCGACCGCGACTTCATGTTTCTTCTTCTTTTTCTCTCCATGCAACGATGCGATGCAATCAATAAAAGTAGAGCAGACAGGAAAACAACCCCGCTGGCGACCACGATGACGATTATCAACAAGGTTCTTGTTCCTCGCTTCTGTTTAGAAGTAGGACAGCTTGGTAAGCTCAATGCTGGAATTCCGCCACAGAGTTTATAATTTCCCATGATCGAGACCCTCGTGGCATTTAGGAAGACTCCTTTATTCGGAACTTCTCCCTCGAAATGGTTGAAAGATAGGTTGAGGTATGCAAGCTGGAAGTCTCCTAAGAATTTTGGGATCGAGCCAGAGAAGTTATTCTGTGATAAGTCTAGATGTTGAAGTCCTTTCAGAGGAGATAGAAACCCGGTGATGTTGCCTTCGAACAGATTATTCCTAATGTCCAATAAGACCAAGCTGGTGCATCCACCGAGGGTCCTCGGGACCTGTCCAGACAGTCTATTCCCGTGCACGTCTAAATTTGCTAAGTGCTTAAGATCACCGACTTCATCTGGCAGAGCACCAGTTAATTTGTTTTGAGATAAATCGAGAAAGTCTGATAAGGAAGAAATACCAAGGACTTTAGATGGTATAGTTCCAGTCAGGTTGTTTCTTGATAGATCCAAACTGATCAAGTTTTGACATTTTCCGAGGCTTTCGGGAATATTCCCACTGAATCCGTTAACCGCCAACGTCAGTATCATCAACATTGTCAAATTTCCAATAGAAGATGGGATTTCCCCGGAGTAATTGCTGTACCCTGCTCGTAGGTTCTTCAACTTGTTGAGGTTACCGATCTCCTTTGGGAGCATACCATTCAACGGGTTCCAGTTGATACTTAGATCTTCCAGGTTGTGAAGATTCCCAATGCTTGAAGGGAGGGTCCCCATGAGCTGATTGGACCAGAATGCCAACTTATTCAAATTGGAAGATAAGTTCCCAATAGACTGAGGCAACGTGCCTCCGAAATTGTTTCTGCTGAAATCAAGACGCCATAGCTCGGTGGAATTGAGGGACTCTAGGAATTTCAAATCCCCGGACGTGCCGTTTCCCAATTGATTACCAAAAATACCAAGCCACCACAACCGATTCAGATTTTTGAGATCAGGCACCGATCCGTTGAAATTGTTCTGGGACAACTGTAGGCTCACTAAGTTTGTCAGATTGGCTATCGAAGGAGGGATAGGTCCAGTCAACTGATTACCAGCAAAATTGAAGATCTGGAGATTGGGAAGAGTGATCCTGAGATCCAGAGGGAGACCTCCCTGGAGTTTGTTGATCGGGAACCCTATGCTAATCAGAGAAGATATGTTGAAAATCGAGGTGGGTACCGTTCCAGAAAAGAAGTTCCCTCCGAGTTCAATATATTGTAATCTTCGCAAACTCCCAAGAGATGCTGGGATGGGGCCGCTGAAACCATTTGACATTCCGCCAATGAACTCCAGAGATGACAAGTTGCTGAAGAAATCAGGGAACTTCCCGGCAAAATGGTTTTTGTGGACTTGGAAGACTCGAAGCTTTGACAAAGCGGACAACCCAGGAGGAATTTCTCCAACAAGCTTGCTGTTTCCCAGAAGGATCTCTTGTAGGTTTGTGCAACTCGAGATGTTCTCTGGGAGCTGACCCGAAAACGAGTTATTGTCCATGTGCAACTCTGTCAACCGACGCAAGTTCCCTATTTCAGGGGGGATTTTGCCGGCAAAACCGTTGTTGTTGATGTTTAGTATCCTGAGGAAGCTGAGATTCCCAATGTGGGGTGACAAAGAGCCCCCCAGCCTGGAGTCGGGAAGCATCAATTCGGTGACGTGGGGACGTCTACTGCTGCAAGTTACACCCGGCCAATGACAGAAGTGCACGGAATCATTCCAGGAGGTGAATACACCATCGGGGTCATCAGGTATCCGGCCCCTGAACTCAAGCAATGCAGCCCGGTCGGTGTCGTTGCCTTTAGCCACTGCTGCTCCCTGGACAACAATCAAAACACTGGGGGAAAACAGGAGACAAGTGAATAATAATATCGTAAAAGCAGGGCAGGAATCCATAATTATTTCTGATAACTAGTAGTAAATAACTCTCTCTGTTGGCATCACTCTCCACTTAGCCCTCCTATATATAATCAATCCACTTGAAGAAAGGTCCCTCACCCGTTTCATGACTTCTTAATTAACCCAACGTAACGCTCTACTCGTTCAAAGGGGACACTCTGGATGTTCGGGATTTCTCGTTCGAATTTCAACAATCACGTTCACCGAAATTAGCGGTGGTGCATTTTTTATTTATAATAAAAGTATGTTTTTTTTCTTAAAGTTTTTAAAGTTTCAATCGTAAATCACATGCGAGCTCCGTAAAATTATTTAACTCAAAATAAAGTAAGAGCACCTGGCGAAACTTTTGACAATCTAAAAAGTTAAAAGAAATGGATGGAGGACTGTGACTTTTTGCTACCCTTTAATATTTCATAGGAAAGGGGAAGGAATGGACGCCCTTTCCATTTCTAGTAACTTCGCCTTGGTGCCACTCGGATTTAGAACCATCTACAACCGCAGCAGGAATTTTTGGGTCCGTAGATCCCCAAATTGCAAATTACCTCAGCACATATATTCGATCAATCCTTTCTTGTTACACTAAGAGGTGGGTGAATTTAGGGGTGAGCATTCGGACCGGACTCGGATATTCGAGTCCGAAATTCACTCAAGTCCGAACTTCCGAATTCTTTTTTTTAAGTCCGAGTCCAAGTCTGATTTTATATAATTCCGAACTTCCGAGTCCGAAATTAATTCGGACTCGGAATTCGGATAATTCGAAATTTCCGAACTTCGGATTGTGAATAAGTGCTACACATTTTGAATTGGAAAAAGAATACCTTCCAACCACATCCAACAAAAAGATGCAACATCCTAAGCCGATGCAACAATACTCCAAGCTTAAGATTAAAACTATTCTAAAACTGGTCCTTTAATTGTTTTATTGTTTTCAATCAAGTCCTCTTTTTCTATTACTCCTTTGTTGTGTCGGGTTTGGACAGGCTCAGGTTGTATAAATTTCGGATATTCGGATATCCGAAATATTTTTTTAAAATTCCAAGTCCGAGTCCGATTCCGAAATTTCATTTCAAATATATCCGAATCCGAGTCCGAAATTATAAATGTCCGAATCCGAGTCCGAAAAAAAATTCGGATATCGGACTCGGATATCGGAAATCGGATATTTTGCTCACCCCTAGGTGAATTAGTGTTAAAATCCAATTAAGGATTTTAAACTCCTTTTCGAAGAACCCCGTAGCGGAAGAAAGTTTATGTAAAACAGAACCGTATAGACAATTTTATTTTAGACAGAATGTATGAATATGATTGCGATTTGCTTGATTGACGCAAGACTTTTATAGTGGTTCGACAACATGCCTACATAAAAGAGAATTTGGATGGCTATCACTCGGACGTAACGTGGAAGAGATTATAGAAGGTAATACGTAATGTAGTAGTGATTATAAAAGGTGATATGAGATCGACCTTCTATAATACAGACCAGAAGCTTCTGCATCAAAGGTAACTCGTTGCAAGCACATACCAGAAGGTTTTGTACCAAATGTGTCCATCCTCTATAGCACATACTAGAAGGTTCTGCACCATAGGTGACTGGGATGGATTTGGTACAAAATACGAGGAACGTGGAGGACGAGGAGGAGTTCTCAGTGTCCTATCACAGCGAGAAGATAGTCGTGGCTTTCATGCTCATCAACACGGGTACAGGAGTCCCGAAAAGGGTGGTGAAAGAATCTGCGAATCTGCGCAGATTGTCACCTGGCGATGAAGCTCAAATCGAAGATCTATGGAAGGGAGATCATCGTCCAGGATCGAAGCCGGTTTCACCATTTCAACGGCGGCACGTGCTCTTGCAAGGATTACTGGTAAGGGGGAACTTGTGCTCTTTCTCCAGGAACACAGAAGAATGATAGAAATCGATTTGATGAACGTAACACAAGATTTGATATAAACAGAGCATTCCTTCATTCATTCAGGTGGCAAAGAGATGGATATAATAATGAGATTGAGTTATTTCAGCTACCACCGCCAAACATACAACCAGTCGGGGATACAATCCATCAGGCTCGTATTCTGGCTTCGTAGCTTCATCCCACCAGAGATTTGATGGATCGTAATTTCCTAGCGGCCACGCGGATGTCCATCCTTTCTCCGGGCGACTCTCTACAACATGCGACTCTGATTTCAAACACCTTAGCTAGACCTTCTATAATCCTTTGCGGAGCACGGGCGATCGATCCTTCTCCAAACTCATTTAAAAAGAGACGAGGGTATGCTTTTTCGCCCAAGCTTTCCGGCAATGCGGCCTCGTAGTAGCTTCGGGTGTTCCACGCATCCTGGAACATGTGAATAATACTTCCTTTCGAGTCTCTCACAAGAAACGAGAAAGAGGAAGAAGGAAACTAGTGAACACAATTTAGAGAGAATGGTGGAGAATTTTATTATATTTTCGAGATCATACGTATACAATAGATATCCCTTCTATTTATAGAGATTTTACAACGGAAAGAATCTAAAGAATTGTAACCGAGTAAATAATAAATGATTACAATAAATAGATATTCATATTATGTTTACAATACTCTCCGTTGAATGTCCATTACGATACTGCCTCGTTAAAAACATTTTCAAGAAAATCCTGTGGAAAAAGCCAGGATAAAAGATTACAGTATATAGTAGTAAGATTACTTTAAATCTCCAAGTTTGCACATTCTAATTTTATGCACTAGCCTTTCTAATATTGTTGTAGGCAAAAGTCTTTGTGAATAAATCTGCCAAATTTTCCCGGAGTCCAAGAAATGTTCGCCAACGGAGTCCGTAAGTTTCCCGGCCACAGCCTCGTTGAACTAGGGAACCAGATTCACGAGTTCACGATGGGTAAAAAATCTCATCCTCAGAGTGTGAGTCAATTTACGCGAAGCTCACCGAGATCATGAATTCCTTGAGATTAGAAGGGTACGTCCCTCATACGAGGAACATGTTCGTCGATATTGAGGACGAGGAGGAGGAGTTCGCATTGTCCTATCACAGCGAGAAGATAGCCGTGGCTTTCATGCTCATCAACACGGATGCAGGAGTCCCGATAAGGGTGGGGAAGAATCTGCGAATCTGCACAGATTGTTACCTGGCGATGAAGCTCATATCGAAGATCTACGGAAGGGAGGTCATCGTCCAGGATCGAAGCCGGTTTCACCATTTCAACGGCGGCACGTGCTCTTGCAAGGATTACTGGTAAGGGGGAACTTGTGCTTTTTCTCCAGGAACACGGAAATATTTATCATGCATAGAATAATTTGTAACTTACTATTGGGTGATATTGTTAGGACCACAAACACAATTAGAATGTATTTAACTCATATTAATTGTACTATGCTTAATAAGGTAATTAATAATGAAGCATTACAATGTTTCAAACGTTTAAATTACACATTAAATCAATTGCGGCAAAGGAGAATGATAGAAATCAATTTGATGATAAGTAAAACACAAGATTTGATATAAAAATAGCATCATCCTTCATTCATTCAGGTGGGAAATAGGTGGAGATAATAATGGGATTCTGGATTCGGAGCTTCAGCCCACCAGAGATTTGATGGATCATAGTTTCCCTACGGCCACGCGGATGTCCATCCGTTTTCCTGGCGACTCACTACAACACGCGACTCCGATTTCAAACACCTTCGCTAGACCTTCTATAATCCTTCGCGGAGCACGGGCGATCGATCCTTCTCCAAACTCATTTACAAACAGACGAGAGTCTCGTATTTCGCCCACTCTTTCTGGCAACGCGGCCTCGCAGTGGCTTCAATGTTCCACGCATCCTGGAACATGTGGTCGGTCGGCCTCTTTCCAGTAAACATCTCCAGTAGAAGAATCCCGTAGCTGTAAACATCGCCTTCCCTCGACACTTGGCTTCCCATTCCATACTCTACAAATATTTCGTATTAAATGACGTATACTACGAGTACAAGCTAATAATTATTGGAAACCACATTTACATAAAATCGACGCACATGGAGGGCTGTAGCCGACTGTCCCTCTCACTCCCGTCGAGCTTACTTGAACAACAACATCATCAGCAGAGAGAATTCTCGTGAGGCCGAAATCACCGACGTGTGTTGTCATATCCGAGTCCATGAGAACATTACTTGGCTTCAGATCACAGTGAATCGGCGGCATATCACAATCATGATGGAGATACTCCACAGCACAAGCAATGTTCACGGCAATACTCAGCCTATGCCTTAAACTTAACTTCCGGCACACTCCCTCATGCGTAACTTTTGGATGCAACCAATCGTCCAGGCTTCCCTTTTCCATGTACTCATACACAAGTGCCTCAAAATCATTACCTCGAAAGTCGATGGTCGAGCAGATCGTATAAATCTTAACGAGATTTCGATGTCTGATTTTCTTTAACAACTCACACTCTGCCACAAAAGTTTTCGAAGCTGCTCGATTTCGGAGGTCGAGAACCTTAATGGCTACCACATTACCAGAATTTCCGAGGATCCCCTTATACACAGAACCAAAACCTCCGACACCAATCAAGTGTAAATATAAATATGAAAATAGACACATACATAATTTATATTGTTGAACGGCAGGTCTTATAAAATAGTCAATGTTTTTTTTTTGTTACGGATTTACAGTCATAGTAAACTGTAAGTAAAGGAAAATGAACAACTAGGTCTTTGTTGAAAGGGTTTATAAACTCAAAGTCGCACGTTGAATAAAAATTGCCTACTAAGATAACGTATATATCTAATGGGTTTATTGTCAATTGATTTTAAAGTTGAATTACGTTGGACATAACGAAAATGGAGAAAATATAATTCAAATCTAAATACATTTTTTATTTACAAGATAAGATTCTTTTTATCATTTAAGTTTATTTAAATCATAAATCATGCACATAAAAGTTCAAATGAAGGAGACCTTGGAAAAG
Organism: Melastoma candidum; assembly: GCA_023653495.1. NCBI lineage: Eukaryota > Viridiplantae > Streptophyta > Magnoliopsida > Myrtales > Melastomataceae > Melastoma > Melastoma candidum. The sequence continues at coordinate 17,317,929 of CM042890.1, read as the reverse complement.
TAGACCCGCCATGACTCGGAGTCTATGAGAAAATTACTTTCGAGTGAAAATCTCCGACAAACTTTTGATGACTTCTAAGCGACTTCGACTTTTGATGGCCTTCACAATATCACTTTCTCTCTTTTGTGACCTTACGGGCAAAACTTTTTATCTAAATCACAGTCTCACCCTTCTTTTTTCGTAGGTTCAGCTGATGGATATTAATACACAAAAACACCATATGGAATGTAGTTTTTTTTCGAAATTTCTCCTCAGAACACCCGATTTCGTAATATCGATGGCACTTGTTCCTTCTTCGATAAAGAGAGTAGGACAAATAGTTCAGAAAGCCATTTTGTCTCTGTTAAAAAAGTGTCGTTTTTGCCGATAAATGTTAACCAGATTTGTTTTCCTATTGAACAAGAAGCCATAACGAAGTCATATAATAGGATGAACAACACAAAAACCAATCAAATAATTAAGATCTGTTTTATTATTTAATTTCGTAACTAAATACTTGTTTATTAACTAAAAATTATCGAATAAAAATGTTTCAGGCGAAGCACTTTTATAGTCTCAAAAATGTAGACTTCTGTCGGGTCAAAATCATATCATTATTTTAAATATAATTATATTTTTATTAATTTTTTATGAATAATCGATTACGCGTAATTGTAATATAAATGAACGTGAGTCACGTGGTTAATTTTGCTGGGGAAAATATCTGAAAAGCGACGACTGACTTAGACTCTAAGGAGATTAATCTTTTATTTTAACATTTGATTTCCTTAATCTTGTCGGTGGTTATGAAAACATTGCCTTTTTGTCCATTTCCTCCTCTGCCTCCTTTCCTTCCATGATAAATTATAGGGGCTGGTGACTGATGATGATGGCCCTTCAGTGCCACCGCAGCTTCGACGAATGCCATACCCCTTAGGGTTGACGATCGAAGAAGTTTGGGGACTGGGCTATGCCACGGGAAAGTATCATATCGTTGAGTTGGGGTTGTGGGCTATTTCGGGGCCACGGCGGGCCGACATGGTATTTACATAAAAACACATTGGAAATACGCGGCCACGAACAACATTGGTTTTGGATTTCGAGTTTCGGTCATGACCGGAGTACTTTTACATGGAACGTCAAACAAATGACTTATAATGAAGGTATTCTGGACCTTAAAACAACAACACTTGATAAGCTAATGCCGTTGGAGATTGAACGATGTGATCTCCAAGTAAATACACGGATAATGTACCTTTTGAGGGAGATACATGAAAAGAAGGTTTTATGTATCTCCTATAGAAATCATCACCATAGTCCATCTCCCCCTGTTCCCACTCTATGCTTTCCATTGCTTCTTTACACATGAGAGAGATCATATAAAAAAATAGCCATACATTTGGAGTAAAAAGCAGTCGGTTTTGAATTGGGAATATATGGAAATGATATCTACTTTATAATCACGTTTGTTAAAGCAATCAATGTAAATCAATTTATGGCGGGATCCAATTGTGAAGTAATTTTACGTTATAAATCGTCGCAATCGGCCTACGGCCACGCCGATGTCCATCCTTTCTCCAGGACACTTGCTAGAACACGCGACTCCGATTTCGAATACCTTCGCCAGACATTCTAGAATCTTTCGCGGAGCACGGGAGCTCTATCCTTCTCCAAACTCATTTAAAAATAGACAAGGGTTTGCAACTTCTCCCACTCTATCCGGAAATGCGGCCTTGCAGTGGATTCGGATGTTCCAAGCATCCAGGGACATGTCATCGGTCGGCTTCTTTCCCATAAACATCTCCAACAGAAGAATTATGAAACTGTAAACATCGCCTTCCATCGACACTTGGCTTCCGATTCCGTAATCTACAATATTTCTCGTTAAACAGCCTATATTACTGAGTACGAGCTAACAAATATCCAAAACCACATTTACATAAAAAAATTCATGCACCTGGAGGGATGTAGCCGACCGTGCCTCTCACTCCCGTCGAGCTTACTTGCATAATAACATCATTGACAGAGAGAATTCTCTGTCCAAATCGCAATGAATCATAGGCACGTCACACTCGTGATGCAGATACTCCACAGCACAAGCTATGTCCATGGCAATACTGAGCCTATGCCTCAAGCTCAACTTCCGGCACACTCCCTCGGATATAACTTCAGGATGCAGCCAATCTTCCAGGCTTCCCTTTACCATGTGCTCATACACAAGCGCCATAAAAATCATTACCTCGGAAGTTAATGGTCGAGCAAACAGTAGAAATCATAATGAACATACTTTTGTACATTTTTACGGATCCATTCGCATAAATTAGTAAAAGCATATATATTAGTACTAAAATTTTACTAAGCCCACAGTCCCGTTATTAAGCTTTTACTAATCAATGGTACTGTTTAGTACTATATTATTAAAAAATGTCAAAAATTAGTAACAAAAGCGGCATCGCCCCGTGATTGAGACGGTAGCCGCTTCCTTCCTCTCTTCTCGAAAGTTTTTATTTTTTTCTCGTATAATTTTCTAGACTGCCTATGCCTCCGCATCACAAGAGTCCACTTTGCATCTTGTTATTCAATGACATTTTCTAAGTAGAAATTAATACGAGATGAATCTTTTTTTTTTTTAAATTTAATTTTAAATTAATAATTTCTATAACATATGGGTGACACCTCCATGATGGATATCCTCACAAATCGGGGTGGGAATGGTAGAGTAAGGGAATAAGTTATTATTTGTTGAAGGTGAAGGGTAAACATTTCCTTTGATTGAAACATGTTTTATTTGTTAATCTAAAACCAAATCTCTTGTTTGTTGGCTACCACAATTCCCGAAGGAACTGGAGTTCCATCTTTTTTCCATTTCCATTAAAAAATTCTTATGTTTTTCCGCACGCTTTTGAGACTCCAAAAACAATTTCACAAACGCTTGTGTGTGATTTGGTTTCGCATTTTCTGCGATGACTAACTGACTACTATTTGGAAATATGATGATTTTAGAATAAGACTGCAAACTAAGAAGGAATTCAGAACAAGATAACCCATACATTACCACCATCATCATATTCTATATATATATTTTAAAAGATCTTGTGTACATGACAATTTGGAAGATGTATCTAAAACTGTCTGGGATACGATGAATTCATTTTGGATATTTCCGGTTCGAATCTCAACGTCAGCATCTGAGTGGGATTCGGAGCTTAAGCCCACCAGAGATTTGAGGGATATTAGTTTTGCTGCGGCCACGCGGATGTCCATCCAAATATCTAAAACCACATTTACGTAAAAAAATTCATGCACCTGGAGGGATGTAGCCGATTGTTCCTCTCACTTCCGTCGAGCTTACTCTCTTCCGTTTAGAAGTAGGACAGCTTGGTAAGTTCAATGCTGGAATCCCGCCACAGAGTTTATAATTTCCCATGACCGAGACCCCCGTGGCATTAGTGTACAAGACAATTTGGAAGATGTATCTAAAGCTGTCTTGAATACGATGAATTCATTTTGGACTTTTCTGGTTCGAATCTCAACGTCAGCATCTGAGCGGGATTCGGAGCTTCATCCCACCAGAGATTTGAGGGCTCTTAGTTTTGCTGTGGCCACGCGGATGTCCATCCTTTCTCCAGGACACTGGCTACAACACACAACTCCGGTTTTGAACACCTTCGCGGAGCACGGGCGCTCGATCCTACTCCAAACTCATTTAAAAACAGACAAGGGTCTCCTACTTCTCCCGCTCTATCCGGCAACGCGGCCTTGCAGTGGCTTCGGATGTTCCATTCATTTTGTAAATTAATAACAAACTCGATGTTTGGTTAAGTGGGATTTGTTCGCCTATAGAACGGATCACGTCGGAAATATTTGGCAAGGGACTCACAGGAATCGAATTGTGGTCGCCAGTAAGAAGATGCACAATTTTATTGAACTAAAATGCAAGTCTTACAATCTTTAAAATAAAAGAAAAGGGGCTTACAGCCATAAAAAATAAAAGGGGTAAACGGTGACAACGACGTGGAAGTCTGTGACGGCGGAGAACTTGTGACGAAGGCCTTGGAAGCTCGCTCCGTCGGTGGCAGTCGCTGGCGGAAAACTGTGACGAAGGCCCTATGAGCTCACTCCGTCGGTGGTGTCGCTGGCGGGAGGTTGACGGCAAAGGCCCTACGAGCTCACTCTGTCGATGGAAGGGGAGTTGACCTGTAAACCGGGTCAAGGTGTCTAATTTTCTAAGGTTGACGAACAAACTTCAGAGTTTTGGCTGTGTATGGTCGTGTCTTGTCTTTGGAAACTCCTTTGCTATTTATAGAGAGCTCGTACGTGTCTAACACGTAACGAGTGGATCGTGTTACAGATCGTGTCATAGATCGTGATCCCTTGTATCGTGAGAGTGTCCCAACAACTTCCCATGAGATACGGGATCACGTTCCTGAAAATTAGAATCGGTTACGATTCTTAACAATCGTGATTTAGGAATAAATAAATTTATTCCCATCTCGTCGACTTGCTTTGTTTGTACGGGCTTCGACTGCTGTAGTTGCCTTTGTTCTGGATAAGGTCGACTTGACCCTGTGAGTAGACCTAGCTACTATTGGGTCCTATTGGTAGTCATATCTTAGTGGTGAGTCGACCTAGTCGACTCTATACATGAGTCGTCTTTAGTAACTCCATTGTGGGTCGACTTCATCATGAGTTAATCCAACCGACCTCGTCATGAGTCGACCTGGGTGACTTTGTCATTAGTTAACCCAGTCGACTTCGTCATGAGTTAACCCAGTCGACTTCACTATGAGTCGACCTGGGCGACATCGTTATGAGTTAGCCCAGTCGACTTTGTCATGAGTCGGCCTATGCGACTTCGTTCTTAGGCAGTGTGACGATTCCTTCGTCGTGAGTCAACCTAGTCGACTCCGTTCATAAGTCGACCTAGTCGACTTCGTCATGGGTCGACCTAATCGACTTCGTCGTGAGTCGGCCTAGACGACTGTATCTTGGGCCGACTCGGAGTGTGACTTGAGGGATTACTGGGTTTCTGTTCTAAGCCCAGGCCCAAAATTATTTGCCATGTCAACAGGATTCAATGGAGGAAGCCTGTTTTCACACAAAAATGCATTACCTACTGAGCGCTCTCGACAGCCTGAGGTCGTGGATGGAGACCGTGCGGTGCTCAAATAATATCTTAAATATTGAATTTTTTTTAGTTAACCTAACATTTAGGAAATAATCTTCTTGCTGTCCTATTGTCCTCGTGAATGTTGAAATTGAAATAAGAAATCGAACGAGTAGCGATAGATAAGACCGTGGGAAGAGATCGGATGAGGTTGTCTTCAACTACGGACAAAGATTTGCTTTCTATCGTATTGTCCTTAACTTGGTATTGTAATATAATTTTATTACAGTATGCACAGAATGAATTTAGAAATTGTTCTAATATTAAAGTAGATATCTCCCTGTCACCAAGCAATGTCAAATAGAAATTGCTGCACATCTCATTTGCTGGCCCAGCTGCTCCTTCGTTCATACTCACCATAAGTGCCGTCAAATGACCTCAACATCCCCCAGCCCCAAATATGTAGGCAACACCCGTGGATCAGACAGCGGCACACGTTGGCACGAGGAGCAGCCCAAGATTTCCACATCCTTCAACCTTTCCAAGCCCAACAAATCCGGAATTCCGCAAATGGAACGGCACTTCCAAATGCTCAATCCCTCCAACAGCTCCAATTGTTCCAGTCCTGGAATCTCCACCAATGCTGTACCCGATCTGAACGTAAGCGACTTCAGCCCCCTCAATCTCTCTAGGTTGGACACCCTGAGGAGACTTTTAGATTTCTCGATAGACAATGTCGTAAGTAATGAACCGAGCCCACCAAGCTCGATGTCTGTCGTTGTCAAATTTATGAGCACCAACTCTGTCAAGAGCATCAAGTTGGAGTAACGTTCCCAGGGCATGCCTGTTCGTGAGTGCCGGAGAATCAGCTTGCGCAGAGACTTTTAGATTTCTCGATAGACAATATATTATAAATTATATATAGAATAATTTAAAAAGAATTAAGTCAAATGTCTTACTTGACGAAAAATCATTCTTTATATTGGTGTTACCGAATTTAAAATGATTAATTCAAGTAAATACTTTAAATTTATGTAAAATTTCACAATCAAATAATCACTTTTCCATAAGTTTTACTTTCGAGAAAGAAAGTAAGAGATAACGGTCGACAAGTAAAGGGGTAAATGTGTCTAAATCTAAGTACAGCGGGTTGTACTTAAACCCTGAGACAAGAAGAATGGTAGAAATCAATTTGATGAACAAAAACACGAGATCCGATATAAAACAGAGCATCATATGATTCTTCATTCAGCAACCACCATCGAACATACAAGCTGTCTGGAATATGATGGGTTTGTTTTGGATATTTCAAGTTCGAATCTCAATGAATACATCTTAGACGCATTCGGGATATGGAGATTCAGCCCACCAGAGATTTGAGGGATCGTAGTTTCGCTGCGGCCACACAGATGTCCATCCTTTCTCCCGGGGACTCGCTACAACATGTGACTCCGATTTCGAGCACTTTCGCCAGACATTCTAGAATCCTTTGCGGAGCACAGGCGCTCGATCCTTCTCCAAGATCATTTAGGAACAGACCAGGGTCGGCTACTTCTCCCACTCTATCCGGCAACGCAGCCTCGCAGTGGCTTCGGATGTTCCAAGCATCCTGGAACATGTCGTCAGTCGGCTTCTTTCCCGTAAACATCTCCAGCAGAAGAATTCCAAAACTGTAAACATCACCTTCCCTCGACACTTGCCTTCCCATTCCGTACTCTACAACATTTCACGTTAAACGGCCTATATTACTGAGTACGAGCTATCCAAAACCACATTTACATTAAAATTCATGCACCTGGAGGGCTGTAGCCGACTGTCCCTCTCACTCCCATCGAGCTTACTTGCACAACAACATCATCGGCAGAGAGAATTCTCGTGAGTCCGAAATCACCGACGTGTGCTGTCATCTCCACATCAAGGAGAACATTGCTTGGCTTCAAATCGCAATGAATCAGCGGCATGTCACAATCATGATGGAGATACTCCACAGCACAAGCAATGTCCACGGCAATACTCGGTCTATGCTTTAAACTTAACTTGAGGTGCCCTCCCTCACATGTAACTTTAGAATGCAGCCAATCTTCTAGGTTTCCATTTTCCATGAACTCATACACAAGCGCCTTAAAATCATTCCCTCGGAAGTCGATGGTCGAGCAAACAGTGGAAATCTTAACGAGATTTCGATGTCTAATGTTCTTTAACACCTCACACTCTGCCACAAAACTTTTCGAAGCTGCTCTATTTCAGAGGTCGAGAACCTTAATGGCTACCATATTATCAGAATTTCCAAGGATCCCCTTATACACGGAACCAAAACCACCGACACTGATCAAGTTATTTTGATTGAACCCACCGGTCGTCTTGATTATATCCTCGTACGAAATTTGTGGAAATGGGCCCTTGGGAACCAACTCAGATTGCGACCTCACGTTTCTCCTCCTTTCTCTCTTCATGCAACAATACGATGCAAGCAGCAAAAGCAGAACGAACAGGAAAGCAATCCCACTGGCAATCGCGATGAGAATCTTCGACAACATTTTTTTCCTTCCGCGCTTCAATTTAGAAGTAGGACATAATGGTAAGTTCAATGCTGGAATCCCGCCACATAGTTTGAAATTTTCCACGACCCATATCTCTATGGCATTTAGGAAGACTCCTTTATTTGGAACTTCTCCCTCGAAATGGTTGAAGGATAGGTTGAGGTATTCGAGCTGGAAGTCTCCTAAGAATTCCGGTACCTGACCAGAGAAGTTATTCTGCGATAAGTCTAGATGTTGAAGTCCTTTCAGAGGAGATAGAAACGCGGGGATGTTGCCTTCAAATAAATTTTTCCCAATGTCCTATAACACCAAGCTGGTGCTTCCACCGAGAGTGCTCGGGACCTGTCCAGACAGTCTATTCCCGTGCAAGTCTAAATTTGCTAAGTTCTTCAGATCACTGACTTCATCTGGAAGTGCACCAGTTAATTTGTTTTGAGATAAATCGAGAACGTACGATAATGAAGGAATGCCTAAGACTTGCACTGGTATAGTTCCAGTCAGGTTGCTTTTGATAGATCCAAACCGATCAAGTTTTGACAATTTCCGAGGCTTGCTGGAATACTCCCACTGAATGTGTTCCCTCGCAACGACAGTAGCGTCAACATAGTCAAATTTCCAAGAGAAGATGGGATTTCCCCAGAGTAATCGTTGTAATCTGCTTGTAGGTGCTTCATCTTGTGGAGGTTACCGATTTCCTTTGGGAGCATACCCGTCAATGGGTTCCAGCCGATGACTAAAACTTCCAGGTTGTGAAGATTCCCGATGCTAGAAGGGAGGGTCCTGGTGAGCTGATTGTACTGGAAAGCCAACACGTTCAAATTGGAAGATAAGTTCCCTATTGACGGAGGCAACGTACCTCCGAAATTGTTTAAACTAAATTCCAGAACCCACAGCTTGGTGGAATTGAGGGACTCAATGAATTTCAAGTCCCCCGACATGCGGTTTCCCAATTGATTACCAGAAATACCAAGCCACCACAACTGATGGAGTTTTTTGAGATCAGGTACCGATCCGGTGAAATTGTTCCGAGTCAACTGTAGGCTCCATAAGTTTGTTGCGTTCGCTATTGAAGGGGGAATAGGGCCGGTCAACCGATTAGCAACGAAATTGAAGAACTGGAGATTGGGAAGAGTGATTCCGAGATCCAGAGGGAGACCTCCCTGGAGTTTATTGTCCGAGAACTCTATTACCATCAGAGAGGTAATGTTGAAAATCGAGGCGGGTACCGAACCGGTAAAGTAGTTTCCTCCGAGAATAATCCATCGCAACATTCGCAATCGCCCAAGAGATGCTGGGATGGGGCCGCTGAAACCATTATCGCTTCCATCAATGGCCTCTAGAGACGATAAGTTGCTGAAGAAATCAGGGAACTTCCTTGTGAAATTATTTTTGTGGACTTGGAAGAACCGAAGCTCCGACAGAACAGATAATCCACGAGGTATTTGTCCAACAAGCTTGCTGTTTCCCAGCAAAATCACTCGTAGGTTTGTGCAACCAGAGATGTTCTCCGGGAGCTGACCCGAAAACGAGTTATTATCCAGCCTCAATGCTGCAAGCCGACGCAAGTTCCCGATTTCAGGTGGGATTTCGCCAGCAAACCCATTGTTGTTGATGTTGATTATCCTGAGGAAGCTGAGATTCCCAATGTAGGGTGACAAGGAGCCCCCCAGTCTGGAGGCCGGGAGCCACAATTTGGTGATGCGGGGACTGTAAGCAGGAAGACTCTGCCTTGGACACACGAGCTGAGAAAGGAGGAGGAAGAGAAACGGATCAGGCCCCTGCCTTGAAGAAGAAGAAAGGAGATGAAGCCATGCCCAGACTTGAGGATAGTCGAGCCCACATGAAGGACAGATTAGTAATTCAATAAAGGGTTGTTACATGGGGATGCTATTATAAGAAGGGTGTGTGTCGTCTGTTTTAGGCAGATTATGGGGGATTCGATTCTGGTGTGAAATAGAATGTAGGAAGCAGACCCGGATCTTTTCTTCTGGGCTAATCTTCGTTTCCACCATCTCCATTCCGCTTTCATGGTATCAGAGCAAAAGAGGAGGTGATGGAGATACAGAACAGGCAGTTGACGGTGGAGACACTTGATAGTCCCCAGTCGCCGTACTTCATCAATGCGGCGGAACTGCAGGTGACGTCGTTGGTCTCGCCGGAACTAGCAGACGGGAACTATGCTTCGTGGCGTAGAGCGGCGGAACTCGCGTTATCCATCAAAAACAAACTGGGATTCGTAGATGGGACAATCCTGAAACCAGATAATGGAGGAGCGCTGCATACTGCGTGGAAGAGATGTGATAACTTGGTAAAATCATGGCTGCAGAGGTCTATTTCCGTTCCCATTGCTTCAACCATCCTTTATCTTGATACTGCGAAGGAGATTTGGGATGAGTTGCAGGAACGTTATGGGGAACCCGATGATGCAAAGGTATGTCATCTCCAGTTGCAACTTTATAGCCTGGAACAAGGGGGTCATTCTGTGTCCGTGTTCTACAATGAGTTGCTTTCCCTGCTACGGGAGTTGAGGATGTATCGACCAAACCCACGATGCGACTGTGGAAAATGCGATTGTGGCTGGGAAAGGCTTTACGCAGAGCAACAGCAGAAGGATATGGTCTTTAAATTTCTCAACGGATTGAGTCGGGAGTATGGAGCATTACGGTCGCAGATTCTCATGCGCCGACCCTTCCCCACTCTAGGAGAAGCCTATAACGTTATACAAAGGGAAGAAGCGCAGCGGAACTTGAGGACAGGAGGGAGAATGTTGCCCCTGAATCCCATGGCAGCTGCATTAAAACCAGACGAGCATCAGGGAGTTGGAGGAAATACAGGCCACATCGCAGCATTTCAGGAACGGAGAAACAGAGGAGAGTTATTTTGTGAGAATTGCAAGAAGAAAGGGCATCTCAAAGACAATACTTCCTTATTGGATTTCCACCCAATATGAGAGGTTCGGCTGCTACGAGAGGAGGAAGAGGACGTGGACGCGTTCAGACGAGTCAGGGGAGTCTTCCTAGCGAGAGGAGAGTCAATGCGGTGGTGGAACCTGACCATAAGACGTTGTCCCAGCCGAGTTCGCAAATGAATCTGACAGAGCAACAGATGCAAAGGCTTCTGGTCCTTCTCAACGAGGAAAATCCAGGCCGCTCAACGTCCGTAGGTAACCAAGGACAAAACAACAAACCTGAACCCCTTTGACATTGCTTATACAGACTACCCTTCTGATCTGCGTTTCACAAACCATGATACTGCATCGTGTTTGGATTCTCATGATATGAATGCATCTTCTAGCACTACATCTTCACAGCATAGTCCTGACTTGCGGCGCAGCACTAGACAACGACAGCTCCCCACTTATCTACTGGACTATCACCACAATCTTCTTACTCGAGCAGCGGATCCGGTTCTCTCCAGCAGGTCCGTTTCCAGTCCTTCTTCTTTTTCGTGTCTTTCTTCAGTTGCATACCCTATTGAGAACTCCCTTTCATACTCACGACTGTCCAAACCCTTTAGAACCTTTGTTTTGTCCCTAGAAACACACGTGGAACCACAGACGTATAACACGGCCAAACATTTTCCATGTTGGCGAGATGCCATGATGGCTGAGCTAGCTGCTCTATCAGACAACCATACCTGGGATATTGTTCGTCTGCCACCGGGGAAGCGTGCAGTTGGTTGCAAGTGGGTATACAAAACAAAGCTCCGGGCGGATGGATCGGTGGAGCGATACAAAGCTCGCTTGGTGGCAAAGGCCTATACCCAGCGGGAAGGATTTGATTATCAGGAGACCTTCAGTCCCGTGGCCAAACACTCCATAGTTAGACTCTTCCTTGCTTTAGCTGCTATCAATGGCTGGCTATTGAGGCAATTCGACATCCATAACGCGTTTCTCAACGGAGATCTTTCTGAAGAGGTCTACATGCATTTGCCACCCGGTTTGGACATTCAAGGGGAGCACAATGCATCTCGTCCAATGGTCTGCAAACTGAAGAAATCTCATTACGGGCTGAAACAGGCTTCAAGAGAGTGGAATAACAAGCTGACTTCCTGTTTGGTGAGAGATGGCTTCTGTCAATCCAAATCGGACCACAGCCTCTTCACAAAGAAAGGGGCAGCAGGCTTCATTGCGGTATTGATATACGTGGACGACATGGCAGTAGCGAGTACGTGTGAGGAGCTGGTTGACGATTTGAAGAAGAGCTTACAAGGGGAGTTCAAGGTGAGAGACCTGGGCACCCTAAGATACTTTCTAGGACTGGAGATTGCAAGAAACATGGAGGGAATACTGGTCTCACAAAGAGGATATGCAGTGCATCTCTTGGAAGATTTGGGAAAACTGGCAGCAAGGCCAAGTTCCATACCAATGGTTCCAAATCACAAAATGAAGAGAGGAGACGATGAACAGGTGGTAGATGCAAGTGCGTATCGTCAACTGATAGGAAAGTTGATATATCTGGGGATCACGAGACCAGACCTCACCTTTGCCGTGCACATGCTGGCTCAGTTCATGGACAAGCCGAACAAGCAGCATTGGGACGCGGCTTGTTATGTCCTGAGGTACCTGAAAGGAGCTCCTGGAAATGGCATCTTCTTTCCCAAGAATTCTAAGCTCCAGTTGCAGGCCTTCTCAGATAGCGACTGGGGAGGGTGTGCTGAAACGAGAAAGTCGACCACAGGCTTCTGCATCTTCCTAGGGGACTCACTGGTGAGTTGGAAGTCGAAAAAACAGACTACGGTTTCGAGGAGTTCCTCAGAGGCAGAGTACAGGGCACTTGCCACAACAACGGCAGAGATCATGTGGATGAGCACGCTTTTGGAGGACTTTGGGGTCAGAACGCAGCTCCCAGTGTCTCTCTATTACGACAACAAGTCGGCCATACACATAAGCAAAAATCCGGTCTTCCACGAGCGTACAAAACATCTGGAGATCGATCTGCATTTTGTGAGGGAGAAAGTGGAGAAAGGGATCATTCGTGTGATGCATGTGAAGACGGAATATCAGCTCGCAGACATGTTCACGAAAGCCTTACACCCAAGTAGGCTGAATTTCCTGCTAAGCAAGGTGGGAATGAAGAACATATATGGCTCCCACCTTGAGGGGCAGTGTAAGCAGGAAGACTCTCCCTTGGACACACGAGCTGAGAGGAAGAGAAACGGATCGGGCCCTGCCTTGAAGAAGAAGAAAGGAGATGAAGCCATGCCCAGACTTGAGGATAGTCGAGCCCACATGAAGGACAGATTAGTAATTCAATAAAGGGTTGTTACATGGGGATGCTATTATAAGAAGGGTGTGTGTCGTCTGTTTTAGGCAGATTATGGGGGATTCGATTCTGGTGTGAAATAGAATATGGGAAGCAGACCCGGATCTTTTTTTCTGGGCTAATCTTCGTTTCCACCATCTCCATTCCGCTTTCAGGGACGTCTACGGCTGCAAGTTATGCCAGGCCAACGACAGAAGTGGACGGTGTCATTCCATGAGGTGAATACCCCGTTGGGGTCGTTAGGTATCCGATGCCTGAACTCGAGCAAGGCAGCACGGTCGGTTTCGTTGGTCTTAGCCGTGGCAGCTGAGAGAGAAAACAGGAGACAAGTGAATAATAATATCATAATTAATTTTTGATGACTAGTATTAGTAAGTAGTGAGTAACCCAATTCTAGTCATTGGTGGCATATCTTTTTGCCATTTATAACCTCCCCATTTCACGACTAACCGAAACATTACGGCTGTATGTAAAATATTTTATATTCATAATGTAACCCCTCCTTTCTAACGTAAATCTCACGAATGGAGGATTTTTTACAGAATTTAAATATAACAATACACGCAGACATAATTTGAACGGCCGGTCTAACAAATAGTAAAAAGTATTTTTTTTTCCGGATTTAAGGTCATAGTAAACTGCAAGTAAAGGAAAATGAGCAACTTGGTCTTTGTTGAAAGGGTTTGTAAACCCAAAGTCCAACGTTGAATAAAACTTGCCTACTAAATTAATATATATATCTAATGAGTCATTTGTCGATTGATTGATTTTAAAGTTGATTCAAATTTAAATACATTTTTCGTTCACAATATAAGAATTTTTTTTATCATTTAAGCTTATTTAAATCATAAATCACGCACATAAAAATTTAAGTGAAGGAGACTTTGGAAAAGTAAACCTGCCATGACTCGGAGTCTTTGAGAAAATTACTTTCTAGTAAAAAACTCCGACAATAATCTCCGACAAACTTTTCGATGACTTGTAAGCGACTTTGACTTTTGACGGTCTTCAAAATATCACTTGCTCTTTACGGCCTTCAAACGTTTTCTGTAATCACAATCTCAACCTTCTTTTATCGTAGGTTCAGACGATGGATGTGACTTCTTGAGCAAATGTGGATCTACGTCTTCCAGTAGGAGGACGCGTTCATATAATTGTATTTTTTATTTTTAATATAAGTATTATTATATTTTTAATTTTTTCTAACTAGTAGATTACGTGTAATCCTTTATATAAATGAACGTGAGTTACCGGGTTATTTTTGCTGAGGGGAAAATGTTTGAGAAGCAGACAGCCACGACTGACTTGGACTCTAAGGAGATTACTTTTTATTTTAACACATGATTTCCTTAATCTTGTCGGGTGGTTATGAAAACATTGCCTTTTGACCATTTCCTTTCTCAGCCTCCTTTCCTTCCATGATAAATTATAGGGGCTGGTGACTGATGATGGCCTCAATGCCACCGCCACTTCGACTGTCGGAACCTTTAGGGTCGACGATCAAAGAAGTATGGGGACTGGGCTATGCCACGGGTGGGTTTCATTTCGTTGAGTTGGGGTTGTGGGCTATTTCGGGTGGCCGACATGGTATTTACATAAAAACAAACGCTTTGGAAATATGCGGCCACGAACAACATTAGATTTGAATTTCGAGTTTCAATCGTTACTGGAGTACTTTTACATCATACGTCAAACAAATGACTTTAATGAACATATACTGACCTTACAACAACAACACTTGATAAGCTAATGCCATTGGAGATTGAACGATCAAGTAAATACTCGGATGATGTACCTTTGGAGATGCATAAAAAGAAGGTTTAGATAGATGGGTATTAGACTCTTACCAGGTGCTGTCAGTTTTCACCAGTTTCATGGAAATGATATCTACTTTTGTTAAAGCAATCAATGTAAATCAATTGATGGCGGGATCCAATTGGGAAGTAATTTACGTTATAAATCGTTGCAATCGGCCTGCAGCCACGCTGATAACTTTATAAAAGTAGAGTTATTTATGTCACGTTTATTGCTTATTGTTTCTTATCAGTTCACATTACTCTCGAGAATTTGGATACTGCCGAATTTTGGGTTTATTTCATATTAAAAACGGAAGCAATAAGATTTCGGCTATCTAAAAAGATTTGGTACAAGGGAAAAGACGTGAAGGTCACGTGTGAAGGAGATCAATTGAAGAGGACCAAAAAATTTTATCCCGAATTTTCAGAGATTCTATAGGGTATTTCTTTAGGACTATGACTTGATAATTTTATCCCGAATTTTAGGACCTTACAACAATAACAATACTTGATAAGCTAATGCCGTTAGAGATAGAACGAGCAAGTAAATACGCAGATGATGTACCTTTGGGTATTAGAAGTCAAAAGGACATCGCATGTGGAGGTTAGGATCATCTGCCGATGAAGGTGATGTTTCCGATTGGCGTCGGTACTGGAGGCTCACTCCATTATTGATGGGGTTTAAGTCGGTGACGTGGGGTTCTCTGTTGATGTCGTTAGACCTATCTTGGGGTCGCTGGATGTAGAGGAAACGAACGTCTGGAGTAATGGTGAATCTCTGAGGGGTGGAGCCTCTATCTGATGTCTCTATGTGTCTCATTTTAATGAAATAGAGAATTATCAATTGATTGGAGGATTGTGTAGAATCAGATAAATCAAAGCAAATATAAAATTGTCGATTGATTCTGGTGTCCCCATAATCAAATAAATCAAAGGAAAATAAATATCCTAGAAATCATTGTTAATTGATTGGAGAAGTCGTGTGAAATTTTTTTTTCTATTTATTTTCTTCTTTTTTTTAGAAAGAAAATAAAAAGAATCTTGGATTAACGAGAGGATTAGGAAAGGTGAAGATACGTGAGATGATAAGATTATGGATAAAATTAAAATAAATTTCGTAATTAAATAAAAGTAAAAATTGAAAATGGGTTTAAGGTGAGCTTTGGCCTTTTTGTTAACCCAAAATGAAAGAAAAACCAATGCGTATGGACTTAAAACATTTCTTTTTGGACCGGGCTTATGTCATGGGTTTAAATTAGTGATTTCTAGCCCATAAGATAATTTGAGGTATTACACATGAGATTACAGACAAGAATATATCCCATTAAAATTCATATAAGTTGTAGGTCCGTGTTAATGTAAGCCGGTTATCAAAGGTCTATCACATGTTATAGGTGGTCTCTTCCACCTGCCCTTAATCTAACAACAAACACCAATTTTTTTATGTTGTTTGCAGAATTCATAGTGCATAAAGCAAATAATCAAGGTTTCTATCAAGGTAGGTCAACGCCAGTCACATATCCTTGTTTTTCAAATATTTTGTAGCATAAGTTTAATTACGAAATTTATTTTTTTACGTTTGGTGTCCAAATAACCATAATTTGATTTAAGATAAATGATTTGATTGAATATACATTTTGTGCAACACAATTAATTCTCTGATTTGGTTTCGCAACTGAGCGAATTTTTGGGAATATGATTATTTTAAAATAAGACTTTTAAAATCTTTGGTAATTAAGGTTTTCTGATCTTATATACAGAATAGATGGTTGTATATAAACCGACGCCACATTCCAGATCATCACGTCGACTAATCTTAGAAGTCATTAAAAGTGAGCAGACCTATACCAATCCAACACAATATTAATACCTTGATATGTAACCCCACACGTCGTGTCGATACAAGTGAACAGTCATTAAAGTGAGAACACATCATCGCGTCGACTAATATTAATACTAATTTGATATGTAACCCAACACAATATATTAAGATGAATTATCATGT
Organism: Melastoma candidum; assembly: GCA_023653495.1. Classification (NCBI taxonomy): domain Eukaryota; kingdom Viridiplantae; phylum Streptophyta; class Magnoliopsida; order Myrtales; family Melastomataceae; genus Melastoma; species Melastoma candidum. Next base: position 17,301,238 of record CM042890.1, on the reverse strand, counting down.
AATTTTTTTGTTGTTAATATTGTGATTTAACCTCTCATATTATTGGGTGCACTCATTTTAGAAAAAAAATCAATATATCAGCCTTCGTGATTTTTTTATGGATAATATTGATGTTCAATTTACAATATTATTCCGAGGAGAAAATACATTTTCAACAAGTGTTACCAAGTCAAGTAGGCTTAGTGTGGCTGATGAAGTGATCGTTTGTATGAGCCAACCTTGTTCATACATTTGATGTAACATGCATGACGTATGTTGGTTTCTAATATCTTAAAGTATAGCTCTCTAAAGCGTTTTACTATGCTGAAAATATTTAAATCACAATATTGAAAGAGAAGATAAATTATAAAATGTAGTGTTATAAGCGTTTGACCGTCACTGTGTGACAGGAGACGTGCTTTGCGAGCACGAGCATTTGGGTGAGTTACTTTAGATTGTGTTTTGATGGCTCAGCTACCAATGTGACTCAGCCAAAGTGGCAGTTAAAGTTTTCTCTCATTTGCATGTGTTTTCGGTAAGTTAGAAATCTCATATTTGTGCTTTGAGCGCTTGCCCGCCAATGTAGCTCGCTTAGAGTGACATGTGAGATTTTTTTGATCTTGTTGATGGTATGTTTGGATACTTGGATATAATGATATATAGGCCTTTTTGCCCAAATGTGTTTTGGTTCTTGCATTTAGTTCATTGTTAGTGCTTTATGGAGGTCAGCTATAGATAACTTTTTATCATATCCTTCTTCAATATTTTATCTCGAGAATCCGAGATTAGGGAGATTTCACGTAATGATACTTTGGTTACCAAAGTGATTAGTCTTGTGTATGGTAAATGTAAGTATAAATACTTGCGGATAATATTCATGATGATTTTAATAATCGGTTACTGAATTTTGTGATGTCTGATATGATGAGTTTGTGCTTATTAGTAATCTAACTAAAGATTAAAATATGATGTCTGATGTCTGATATGACGTGTACTCTAATCCGATCACGAGCACGAGATGTTCGGATGCTTCATCTAAGTGCTTATAACAGTAGTCCTAGTTTTCACCAAATTTTGTTTATATAACGAACATACATGATCGACTTCATGACCATTGAGCTCATTTTTTTTACTCAGTTTTGTCCCATCAGTCTTCCTTTTTTTAATCACTTTTCACCATAAAAAAACATTATCAAATTCATTATTTTTGTTGTCTACGCATTTGAATTCGATGGTGGTGTTATCCCATAATCGAGGACGATCCATGCCCCGTAAGCACGAGAAGGACGGGCTCAAAAAGCCCGCCCAACCTGCCGGCTCGAATCGGACCGAGCCGAATGCATTTATTATTGGGCTTGGACATATGGTTAAGCCTAACCCAAATCAGTCCTCGGATTGGTTTTACCGAATGTATAAGTTGATTAATTCAATAAATACTTTTATTTTAGTAATCACACTGACTACATATATGTATGACAAAAGAAATCACTTTCCACACACAAGACTTGATATAAACAGAGCATCACACTTCTTTTATTCAGGTGGCTACAACCATCAAACATACAAGCGGTCTTGGATACGGTGGATTCATTTTCGGTATCTCAAGTTTGTATCTCAACGGCCACATATGGGCACCATTTGGGAATCGGCGCTTTAACGCAACAGAGATTTGATGGATCGTAGTTTTGCTGCAGCCACACGGATGTCCATCCTTTCTCTGGGCGACTCGCTACAACACGCGACTCCAATTTCGAACACTTTCGAGAGACATTCTTGAATCCTTCGCAGAGCACGGGGGCTTGATTCTTCTCCAAACTCATTTAAAAACAGACAAGGGTCTGCTATTTCTCCAGTTCTTTCCGACAACACGGCCTCGCAGTGGCTTCGGATGTTCCAAGCATCCTGGAACATGTCGTCGGTCGGCCTCTTTCCCGTAAACATCTCCAGCAGAAGAATTCCAAAACTGTAAACATCGCCCTCCCTCGACACTTGACTTCCCATTCCGTACTCTACAATATTTCATGTTAAACGACCTATATTACTAAGTATGAGCTAACAAATATCCAAAACCACATTTACATAAAAATTCACGCACCTGGAGGGCTGTAGCCGACTGTCCCTCTCACTCCCATCGAGCATACTTTCACAATAACATCATCGGCAGAGAGAATTCTCGTGAGGCCGAAATCACCTATGTGCGCTGTCATCTCTGCATCCAGAAGGACATTGCTCGGCTTCAAATCGCAGTGAATCACCGTTATGTCACACTCATGATGCAGATACTCCACAACACAAGCAATGTCCACGGCGATACTAAGCATCTGCCTTAAACTTAACTTCAGGCGCACTCCTTCAGATATAACTTTAGGATGCAGCCAATCTTCCAGGCTTCCTTTTTCCATGTATTCGTACACAAGCGCCTTAAAATAATTACCTCGGAAGTCGATTGTCGAGCAGACAGTAGAAATCTTAACAAGATTTCGGTGTCTGATCTTCTTCAATACCTTACACTCTGCCACAAAACTCTTTGAAGCAGCTCGAGTCCGGAGGTCGAGAACCTTAATGGCTACCACATTATCAGAATTTCCAAGAATCCCCTTATACACGGAACCGAAACCACCGGCACCGATCAAGCTATTTTGATTAAGCCCATCGGTCGCCCTAATTATATCCTTGTATGAAATTTGTGGAAAAGGGTCTTTGGGAACAAACCTGAACTGTGAGTTCAAGTTCCTTCTTCTTTTTCTGTTCATGCAATGATGCCAGGCAAGCAACCAAAGCAGAACAAACAGGACAACAATCACACTGGCTACAGTTACAAGGATCTCCAACCTCTGTTTTTTCCTTCCGCGCTTCAGTTTAGAAGTAGGACATAATGGTAAGTTCAATGCTGGAATCCCGCCACAGAGTTTGTAATTTCCCAAGACCGGACCCCCGTGGCATTTAGGAAGACTCCCTTATTCGGAACTTCGCCCTCGAAATGGTTGAAAGATAGATTGAGGTATGCGAGCTTGAAGTCTCCTAGGAATTTTGGGATCAAACCGGAGAAGTTATTCTGTGATAAGTCTAGATATTGAAGTCCTTTCAGAGGAGATAGAAATGCGGAGATGTTTCCTTCAAACTTATTATTCCCAATGTCCAATGACACCAAGCTTGTGCATCCGCCGAGAGTGTCCGGAACTTGGCCAGAAAGACTGTTCCCGTACACTAATAATATTGCTAGGTTTTTCAGGTGGCCGACTTCATTTGGTAGGGCGCCTGTTAATTTGTTCTGAGATAAATCGAGAAAGTATGATAAGGAAGAAATACGTAAGACTTGCGCTGGTATAGTTCCACTCAGGTTGTTTCTAGATAGACCCAAACTGATCAAGTTTTGGCATTTTCCGAGGCTTGCGGGAATGCTCCCACTGAATCTGTTCCCAAACAATGTCAGTATCGTCAACATAGTCAAATTTCCAAGAGAAGATGGGATTTCCCCGGAGTAATTGCTGTCGTGTGCTCGTAGGATCTTCAACTTGTGGAGGTTACCAATTTCCATTGGGAGCATACCCGTCAATGGGTTCCAGGCGATATCTAGATATTCCAGGTTGTTTAGGTTCCCGATGCTAGAAGGGAGGGTTCCCGTCAGCTGATTGGACCAGAATGTCAAAAGGTACAAATTGGAAGATAAGTTCCCAATAGACCGAGGCAACGTACCTCCGAAATTGTTTCCGCTGAATTCCAGAACACTTAGCCCGGTGGAATTGAGGGACTCGATGAATTTCAAGTCCCCCGACGTGCCGTTTCCCAATTGATTGGTTGCAATAGTAAGCCAACTCAACTGATTGAGATTTTTGAGATGTACCAATCCAGTGAAATTGTTCTGGGGCAACTGTAGGGTCTGTAAGTTTGTCGCATTCGCTATTGAAGGGGGAATAGGTCCGATCAACTGATTAGCAGCGAAACTGAAGAACTGGAGACTGGGAAGAGTGATTCCGAGATCCAGAGGAGGACCTCCCTGGAGTTTATTTTCCGAGAACTCTATAAATATCAGAGAGGTTATGTTGAAAATCGAGGCGGGTACCGAACCGGAAAGGTAGTTTCGGCCCAGACTAATCCAACTCAATCTTCGCAATCGCCCAAGAGATGCTGGGATGGGGCCGCTGAAACCATTACCCGTTCCATCAATGGTCTCTAGAGATGATAAGTTGCCGAAGAAATCAGGGAAATTCCCGGTGAAATGGTTTTCTCTGACCTCGAAGACCCGAAGCTTCGATAGAGCCGATAATCCAGGTGGTATTTCTCCAACAAGCTTGCTGTTTCTCAGCCAGATCTCTTGCAGATTTGTGCAGCCCGAGATGTTCTCAGGGAGCTGACCCGAAAACGAGTTATTAACCAGGATCAACGAAGTCAACCGACGCAAGTTCCCGATTTCACGTGGGATTTCGCCGGCAAAACTGTTGTTCATGATGTCGATTATCCTGAGGAAGCTGAGATTCCCAATGTAGGGTGACAAGGACCCCCCCAGTCTGGCGCCAGGGAGCACCAATTCGGTGATGCGGGGACGTCTCCTGCTGCAAGTTATGCCGGGCCAATGACAGAAGTGGGTGGTGTCATTCCAGGAGGAGAGTACCCTGTCAGGGCCCCTGAACTCGATCAACGCTGCTCGGTCGGTTTCGTTGGTCTTAGCCGATGCTGCTGAGAGAGGAAACATGAGGCAAGTGAATAAGAATATCATAAAAGCAGAGGAAGCCATAAGTTTTTTAACTGCCTTTGCCTTATCACACTGTCTGTCCACTTTGCTTCTTGTTATATCCACACTCTCCATGAGTTTTCGAAGGATGAACGTGAGTTTTGGGATATACCTTTTTTTTGGCTGACTTAAAGATCAAACAACGATGACTGACTTAAACTCACTTCAATAAGACATATCGACCGTACGATATATTCGTACGCCGTGACGCGTCATCACGCATTAAACCTACCTGTTAAATATTTCATTAGACCTTTCAAAGAAGATAAAAGGGTGTGGTCCAAAATAGCAAATGACTTTGTGAGTTGGGTACCAATTGACCAGATTCATTGATGGTAAGAATTGATATATTATTATTTTATGAGTGTAGACGGAAGGGAGATGGTGAAACATGAAAAGCAACGTGAATTATATCAATTAAATACTAACCGACTGAACATTGACTATTTGGAAATATGATGACTTTAGAATAAGACTTGCAAACTAAGAAGGAATTTAGAACAAGATAACAACACATATTCGATGGGTTATTTGGATTCTCGAATATCAAGACCCTCTGAAGATGGCTTCGTACTCACTAACGTTACAGCATCAACGACTCGCCCGGTTTGCCATAAACCTACTCTAAAAGGCACCGTGAGGTACAAACGCTAACGGGAACGTTCTACAGAGAGCGAGAAATGATACAAATACCCAGTTCTCCATTGAATTTATTTTCGGCTTAGAAATTCCTAAGGGCCTTAATCAATCTATGTTTCTTGCATTTTGCCCAAAGTAATTTTTTAATGAATAATTGTTTCTTCTAAAAAATGATTCACGTAGACTTTTAAGCATTATTGAGCTCGAGATCATTTTTTTAATTGTCAAACAATTTCACTGTTTTGTTCATTACTAAAAATTATTGTTTATTTCAGTACTTACTTCCTAAACATGTTTAGTATTAAACTTGTATGTTCCAAAATGATTAGAAATGTACAAGTTTGTTTATTATTAAAATAAACAGTATTTTTAGTAATGTACTAAATATTGAAATGTACAAGTTTAGTGTTTATAAAAATGTACTAAAAATTATTAATAATTTTACTTAAAAATTAACTTTTTTCCTCCTCCTCCTCCATGTTTCTCATCTAATTTCTCTCACTCATAAAAATATGTTTGCTAATCTAATTTCTCATTCATATAAAAAAATTAATTTAAAATAACTTAATTTTGTAATCACATATAACTTAATATTTTTTTTTGTTTTTGTTTTTCTAGACTGACTGCCTTTGCCTCCCCCATCACATACTGTCTTGTCCCCACTTTTTGCTTCTTGTTGTTATTCAATGACTTGTTCTAAGTGAAGTAGACAAGCGGGATGACTCGACTGACTTTGGAGTCAATGGAGGAGATTGATTGCCGTTAATAATAATAATACTTCCCTTTCACTCTCACTATCTCCATCGGCTTCATAGCATGTGAATTTGACTCCTCTGGGGCACCTTTGACCGGCCAAAAATTAATACCATTAAAAAAAATTCTTACTTTAAAATTAAAAAAGTAAGGATGTCGAAGTAAGGCTCGTCGAAGTACAGACAAGGCGAAGTTCGATCGAGATGTTATCAAAGAAGGTGACCCTCAAAGGAAGAGAACTAGTTGAGGTAACTTGAAGGATTGTATCCTTCAAGTCAAATACCGATATTTTGCTCCGAAAAATGTTTTGAAAATTAGACGCAAACAGCGATGATGACTTGGGATAAAAATACTATCCTCCTGTCAAATTATCAATAATTTCCCCACACAAACGTGTCGGGGGGAACTTTTAACCATTTAAAAGAAAAAAATAGTGGTTTATTTTTATTTATCCTTTTTAACGACCATTTAGAAGGGATAGGACAGCCAAAATTAAAACGAGTTGAATTTTTTAAGTGATAAAGTAAAAAAAAAGGTTAATTAAATAATCAAGTGTAAATTAATAATAAATTCGATGTTTGGTTAACTGGGATTCAACGGAGGAAGCCTGCTTTCACACGAAAATGCATTACCTACTGAGCGCTCTCGACGGCCTGAGGTCGTGGGTGGAGATCGTGCGATGCTCAAATAATATACTAAATATTGATTTTTTTTTAGTTAGCCTAACATTTAGAAAATATCATCTTACAGATTAATGTTGTGACGTTATTTCACTTATATTCTCCGTTAGTTGTCTTTACTAACGGAGGCCTACGTGACGCTGACATGGCAACTGAACGGAACGTTTAATCTGGACGAAATTATTAAATATATTCAAAACTTTCTCACTAGCTTTAAATTTATCCTGACATTTGGAAAACATCTTTTAACTTAATATTAAGAAGTTATTTCAAAAATTGTCTATCGTTAGACCTGACTCCTAATGACAACCGACTTGGCGTTGATGTGTAACTCTAAGACAACACAAATTTTCTATTAATTTAAAATTAAAAATTAAAATAATACAATTTAGCCACCTTAATTTTTGTTTAGTTCAATTTGACCCCTTAGTTAATCTTTCGAGCTCAGCCACTGCGATTACTGTGTGCGTGTGTTGAAAGGAACAATCCTTCCAGTCCCACCCCGCTTAAGCCCAGTTGAACCTCCAACAGTGAGGATATTGTGATCTGGTTAAGTTTAGATGATTTGTAAAATTGACAATTAGGTCCTTAAATTTTATTCTGCTTCTCCAATTAGGTCCTGGACTTAAAAATGAGAAATATCCTGTTGGTCCATGAATCCGAATTAAATAAAAGAACTTAAAGATTACTTATCAGTTCTGCTTCTAAAGGTGGATTCATTCAATCATTCATTTTTCGTAGTTTGATATGTTGAATTTACCGTTTAGAATTTATGGTTTAATATTTAGTAATTGTGCTTTAATATTTAGGTTTTAAACTTTTTGTTGTAATATTTTAATTTTGGGACTCACATAGTTGAAAATGAAATATCACGCATTCACCTAACCGTTCGAACTTTTAGAACAGTTGGCGTTGGCTGCCTTCAACAATGATAACCCATTAAAAACTTATTAATAATGGTTAAATATATAAATGCTCATTATGGACTAAACTTGGTTAGTTTCGCTAAGGTCTCGAAATTAGATTATATATATTATAATGTGATAACAACTTTAACAAATACATTAATAGAGTTTTATTTAAAAATATAAAGGATGCGGTAATAAGTATTTAAAAATATAAAAATATGAGGCATCCGTTGGATCCATTTGATGGTTATGGATCTGTTGCGTTGGTTGAGGACGACTATTATGCTTACTCTGATGACTCCATGGGTTCTGATAACTCGTCTGACTACTCTTACTACTCCCCTCCCCTGCCACCACCACGCTACTGGACCCATGATCCGAAGCCCAACTGGCTCGAGCTCCCTCGCGCAATCCTCACTGAAATTCTCATAAAGCTCGGCGCCATTGAAATGATCGTGTCTGCTCAGAAAGTGTGCACCCTCTGGCATGATGTCTGCACGGATCCTCCTGAATCATATCATAGAAAGGTGCTAAATTTGTGCTATTCTCATTGAGTTTGATATTCTTTTTTATTATGCACTTCACGGCTAGTTTCTTAGTTCGCCGATAAACTTTGTTGCAGGGGTTGTCAGCTCAGACGCCTCCGGGTGATGTATTGTTGGTCCATATCTGATGAAGGAATGGCTGAAGCAGCTCGAAGAATGCCTTTTCTTGAGACCTTTGAGTATTGCTTTGGTAATTTTGATAAAAACACTCTTATGTCCATCGGGATGAACTGCCCATGCCGCACGACCTTTATATATGGAAAAGGAGGCAAGGGACAGTGCATCAGGGACGCCGATGGTGGGGCATTTGCCATTGCTAAATACATGCCCGGATTGCACCGTCTCTCCCTCCTTGGCAACGGGCTCACAAAGAAGGGCTTAGGGGCTATACTCGGTGGTTGTCCTCTACTCGAGTCGCTCGACCTACGTGATTGCTATAACATTGTTCTCAAGAGCAGTGACCTGGAAAAAGAAATGCGAGCGGATCAAGGATATGAGGTGGCCGCAGGTTGCCACGGCCAGTGGATCCAATGGCTATGACTTTTCTTTTGATCCCTTAGATAGGTGTTCTGAATACAACTACCTAGATGATTCCTTAGATTATTCGGATGAGTATTCTGTTTATGACTATGAAGGCAACACCTACAATCATTGGGATTTCTACGGTTATTAGGCGCCACCCACCAAGCTGGGCATCTGTGCTTGTAGATTTGCATGGCTGGGGAATGTTACTCGGAAGTTTCTTTCTGTGGCCGATTTCCAGGGCTCCCGGAATGTTTTTTAATCACTTGGTCTGAAAAATGAAGGCGTTCATCCTGCAGTACGTGACTGTCCTGCATTGTTTTTGTTGGGACTTTCTTCGCCAGAGAACTTCGAGGCCGTCACCGATGGTTGTCGTACCGTCGAATCCCTGGACCTACCACGACCAGTCTCTCCATCGACATGATGCATAAAACTCTTCCGCGTGTTATCAAGTCAAGTGCCGTCGTGCCATTTCGACAGATCCTCAAAGGTTTCCTCGGGCTATTTTTTAGGATGATATCTTTGGCGTAGACTTTGCCTTGGAATTTTATGAGTAATTATTAGTCTAAGTGATGGGGGCGTTGGCCCTTGGCAGGAGAATTCATGTTTATATGGTGAAGATCGGTTTAATCAAGAATCTTCATGCAAGCAATTCACTGTTGGACCTGTACGCAAAATCCGGTTGTGTTTTGGAAGCGAGGAAGGTGTTCAATGAGATGAGTGTGAGGAATGTCGTCTCTTGGACGTGCTTGATCGTGGGACTTGCGGTGAATGGGATCGGATTTGAAGCGCTGGAGCTTTTCAAGGAGATGGAGAGGGAAGGTCTGGTGCCCAGCCAGATAACTTTTGTCGGGGTTCTATATGCTTGCAGTCATTGCGGGATAGTTGATCAAGGATTCGAGTACTTCAGGAGAATGCAGGAGGAGTTTGGGATTGTGCCGCTGATCGAACATCATGGTTGCATGGTTGATTTGTTAAGCCGTGCAGGGTTAGTGCAGAGGGCATACAATTACATCAAAAGCATGAAGATGCAGCCGAATGCAGTTGTCTGGCGAACGTTATTGTCGGCATGCACGACTCATGGGCATTTAACCTTGGCAGAGGTAGTGAGAGCGGAGCTCACCGAATTGGAGCCTAACCACAGCGGGGATTACGTTCTGATCTCGAACCTTTACGCGACGGAGCGTCGATGGTCGGACGTCCAAAAAGTTAAGCGAGAAATGTTCGGCGACGGAGTCCTTAAGTTTCCTGGCCACAGTCTCGTTGAACTAGGGAACCAGATTCACGAGTTCACGATGGGTGAAAAATCTCATCCTCAGAGCGAGTCAATTTACGCGAGCTCGCCGAGATCACGAATTCCTTGAGATTAGAAGGGTACGTCCCTCATACGAGGAATGTGTTTGTCGATATTGAGGACGAGGAGAAGGAGTTCGCACTGTCCTATCACATCGAGAAGATAGCCGTGGCTTTCATGCTCATCAACACGGGTGCAGGAGTCCCGATAAGGGTGGTGAAGAATCTGCGAATCTGCGCAGATTGTCACCTGGCGATGAAGCTCATATCGAAGACCTACGGAAGGGAGATCATCGTCCGGGATCGAAGCCGGTTTCACCATTTCAACGGCGGCACGTGCTCTTGAAAAGATTACTGGTAAGGGGGAACTTGTGCTCTTTCTCCAGGAGCAAATAAATACTTATCATGCATAGAATAATTTGTAACTTACTGTTGGTTGATATTGTTAGGACCACAAACATAATTAGAATGTATTTAACTCATATTAATAGTATTATGCCTAATAAGGTAAATAATAATGAAGCATGTCAATGTTTCAAATGTTTAAATTACCCCTTAATCAATTTAACCCCCAAAGAAAAAGAAAAATGATAGAAATCAATTTGATGAACAAAACACAAGATTTGATATAAACAGAGCATTATCCTTCATTCATTCATTCAGGTGGCAAAGAGATAGAGATAATAATGGGATTGAGTTATTTCAGCTACCACCACCAAACATAAAACCAGTCGGGGATACAATCCATCGTGCTAGTATTCTGGATTCGGAGCTTCAGCCCACCTGAGATTTGATGGATCGTAGTTTCCCTGCGGCCACACGGATGTCCATCCTTTCTCCAGGCGACTCACTACAACATGCGACTCCGATTTCAAACACCTTTGCTAGACCTTCTATAATCCTTCGCGGAGCATGGGCGATCAATCCTTCTCCAAACTCATTTAAAAACAGACGAGGGTCTGCTATTTCGCCCACTCTTTCCGGCAATGCGGCCTCGCAGTGGCTTCGAATGTTCCATGCATCCTGGAACATGTCGTCGGTCGGCCTCTTTCCGGTAAACATCTCCAGCAGAAGAATTCCGTAGCTGTAAACATCGCCTTCCCTCGACACTTGGCTCCCCATTCCATACTCTACAAATATTTCGTATTAAATGGCTTATACTACGAGTACAAGCTAACAATTATTGGAAACCACATTTACATAAAATCGACGCACCTGGAGGGCTGTAGCCGATTGTCCCTCTCACTCCCGTCGAGCTTACTTGAACAACAACATCCTCAGCAGAGAGAATTCTCGTGAGGCCAAAATCACCGACGTGTGCTGTCATATCCGAGTCCAGGAGAACATTGCTTGACTTCAGGTCGCAGTGAATCAGCAGCATGTCACAATCATGATGGAGATACTCCACAGCACAAGCAATGTCCACGGCAATACTCAGCCTATGCCTTAAACTTAACTTCCGGCGCACTCCCTCATGTGTAACTTTAGGATGCAACCAATCGTCCAGGCTGCCATTTTTCATGTACTCATACACAAGCGCCTTAAAATCATTACCTCGGAAGTCGATGGTCGAGCAGACAGAAGAAATCTTAACGAGATTTCGATGTCTGATCTTCTTTAATACCTCACACTCTGCCATGAAACTCTTAGAAGCTGCTCGAGTTCGGAGATCGAGAACCTTAATGGCCACCACATTATCAGAATTACCAAGAATCCCCTTATACACAGAACCAAAACCACCGGCACCGATGAAGTTATTTTGATTGAGCCCACCGGTCGCCTTGAGTATATCCTCGTACGAAATTTGTGGAAAAGAGCTTTTGGGAACCAACCCAGACTGCGACTTTACGTTTCTTCCTTTTCTGTTCTTGCAACAATATGATGTAAGAAACAAAAGCAGAAAAAACAGGAGTCCGATCCCACCGGCGATCGTGATGATGATATTCAACAACGCTTTGTTTCTTTTGCGCTTCAGATTAGAGGTAGGACAGCTTGGTAAGTTCAATGCAGAAATCCCGCCACAGAGTTTATAATTTCCCATGACCGAGACGCCCGTGGCATTTAGGAAGACTCCTTTATTCGGAACTTCTCCCTCGAAATGGTTGAAAGATAGATTGAGGTATGTGAGCTGGAAGTCTCCTAAGAATTTCGGTACCCAGCCAGATAAGTTGTTCTTGGATAAGTCTAGATGTTGAAGTCCTTTTATAGGAAATAGAAACGCGGAGATGTTGCCTTCGAACAGATTATTCCCAATGTCCAATAACACCAAGCTGGTGCATCCACCGAGAGTGTTCGGGACTGGGCCAGACAGTCGGTTCCCGTGCACGTCTAATTCTGCTAAGTTTTTCAGATTGCCGACTTCATCTGGTAGTGTGCCTGTTAATTTATTCTGAGATAAATCGAGAAAGTATGATAAGGAAGAAATACCCAAGACTTGCGATGGTATAGTCCCACTTAGGTTATTTCCAGATAGACCCAAACTGATCAAGTTTTGGCAATTTCCGAGACTTGCTGGAATACTCCCACTGAATCCACTCCCTCGCAACATCAATTTCAACAACATAGTCAAATTTCCAAGAGAAGATGGGATTTCTCCCGAGTAATTGCTGTTATCTGCTTGTAGGTTCTTCAACTTGTGGAGGTTACCGATTTCCTTTGGGAGCATACCATTCAACGGATTCCAGCTAATAAATAGAACTTCCAGGTTGTGAAGATTCCCGATGCTTGAAGGGAGGGTCCCCGTCAGCTGATTGGACCAGAATGCCAAATAGTTCAAGTTGGAAGATAAGTTCCCAATAGACCGAGGCAACGCGCCTCCGAAATTGTTAAGACTGAATTCCAGAACCGTTAGCTTGGTGGAATTGATGGACTCGATGAATTTCAAGTCCCCCGACGTGCCGTTTCCCAATTGATTTTCTGCAATAAGAAGCCACCACAACTGATTGAGATTTTTGAGATCAGGTACCGATCCGGTGAAATTGTTCTGGGTCAACTGTAGGCTCCGTAAGTTGGTTGCGTTCGCTATTGAAGGAGGAATAGGTCCGGTCGACTGATTACTACTGAAATGGAAATGCTTGAGCTTGGGAAGAGTGATTCCGAGATCCAGAGGGAGACCTCCCTTGAGTTTGTTAAACGAGAACTCTATTACCTTCAGAGAGGTTATGTTGAAAATCGAGTCGGGTACTGAACCGGAAAAGTAGTTTCCCGCGAGACTAATCCATCGCAATCTTCGCAAACGCCCAAGAGATGCTGGGATGGGGCCGCTGAAACCATTAACGTTTCCGCCAATGGTCTCCAGAGATGACAAGTTGCCGAAGAAATCAGGGAAATTCCCAGTGAAATGGTTTTCGCTGACTTCGAAGACTTGAAGCTTCGACAGAGCCGATAATCCATGAGGTATTTCTCCAACAAGCTTGTTCATTCCCAGCCAGATCCCTCGTAGGTTTGTGCAGCCCGAGATGTTCTCGGGGAGCTGACCCGAAAACGAGTTATTATCCAGCCCCAATGCTGTCAGCCGACGCAAGTTACCGATTTCAGGGGGGATTTCGCCAGCAAAACTGTTGTTCTCGATGTTGATTATCCTGAGGAAGCTGAGATTCCCAATGTAGGGTGACAAGGAGCCCCCCAGTCTGGAGGCCGGGAGCCACAATTGGGTGACGCGGGGACGTATCTTGCTGCAAGTTACGCCCGGCCAACGACAGAAGTGGACGGTGTCATTCCAGGAGGAGAGTACCCCGTCGGGGCCGTCAGGTATGCAGCCCCTGAACTCGAGCAACGCAGCTCGGTCAGTTTCATTGGTCTTACCGGCTGCTGCTGAGAGAGAAAACAGGAGACAAGTGGATAATAATATCTTAAAAGCAGAGGAGGAGGAGGAAGCCATAATCTTTTTAGACTCATCACAGACTGTCTGTCCACTTAGCGATGTTATATCCACACTCTCCCCCATTCCATGACTCTAAGGATGAACGTCAGTGACTTTGACAGATATGACTGACTTAAACTCACTCAGTCCATGTCGTATTTATCGTCGGCTTCTTAGTGACTTTGACTCCTTGCAGCACCTTTGACGGGATAAAAATTAGTAGGACATGAATTTTTAAAAGAATAAGTTCTTTTTAAAAAAAAAGTTAAAAAATTTAATGTTAAATTAATAATTTCGGTGGAACTGGCTTCCATTAATTTTATAACCTAAAAACGACTGTACTAATTCAATCCTAGAAGATATCTCGAATTAGTGAAGTACTAAAATTTTACTATTCATAAATGGTACATTTTTTCTACGTTTTTTTAAGTACAAACCCCGTACCTTTCAACGCCCAGTTAATACTAGTTACGCAAACTAAAGCCAGCTACAAATAGCAATAATTGGCTTAACAAGGGTTATAGACAAAAATTTTCAAAGAAGTCCTTGCTCCCATTCAGCAGAACTCCATAGGCACTAGGACCCCTTTCCCGATCTGCTCTTCATTGTCGTCATGGCTTCTCATGCTTGGGGAGTAGGAGGAGCTGTCATACAAGTGGACGACGGTAGAACCAAAATGCGGCGAATCACATGTCCCACTCATTTGCCTTCAAGTTTAAAATGTGGCAAAACCAAGTCCCAAATTCGAAAGAGAAAGCAGTCAGACCTAGTTTATAAATTTAAGCGGGCTACGTCCTCTACAGTTAATTGATTTTTGGAACGAAAGCATGTCGGGCTTATACGTCGGACTTGGTTATCCGATATTACTAGCACCAAGTTACTCTGATCCATGATCGTCGGTTGTAGTGTTAATTAGCCGAGCCGGCTTATCGAGTTCGGGTCCAAACTTGGCCTTAATTTTTGACAATTAAGCGAGGCTCGAACCGACATATTAATTTGACAAGCCCTGCTCGACTCGATAAATTTTTAATAAAATAATTATAATGAATTAAAAAAATAATAATTAAGTATGAGCGGTTAAAACGGGAGACGGGCTCAGGTAAAAAATTCTTTCGGCCGAACTCAAGCTCGGATTAGACTAAATTGAGTGCTCCCTCCTCTGGATAAGGAGAAGGGCATACAGGCCGAATTATGAAATTTGGCTTCAATTTTTTTTTTCTTTTTTTTTGTTGCATTCTGAATTTTATTAGGGAAAAATATTTTCCTGTTAAGGTTTAAGGTTATGTTTGAACTAAAGACACTGAACTGCGGCGATTTCGTCCTCCCAAGGATGCTGCCCGGATTTAAGGGCACAACAAACTCGGCTCTTTTGCTGCGAAGATCGGTGATGTGTGTTGACACTACTGAATATCTTGGGCCTGTGCTAAGTCTACAAGCCCAGAAAAGTGGTCATGAGTCTACAGCCCGATGTAGGATGCAGGCCTGAGCCAAGTCTACGGCCTGCGTCAACGTGTTAACACTACAAAGTGTCTTGGGCCTAAGCTAAGTCTACGGCCCGCGCCAACACATGCTCACACGATCCCACACACACGATCCAAACATACAACTCAGAAAATTAAAAGGATATTTTAAAAACAAAGTTCGAGATCCCTGGAGAGAAGTTAAGACTGAACCACGATCTGGGCGATCGTTTTGAGGATACGTGAAACGTGTTGGGCAAGTAAGACTCAGTATAAAAGAAACAGATCCTCCTTAGGAAAAGGAACGATCAATTAGCCAAACACAGATTTGCATTGCTCGTCACCCTTAGACTTTAGTAGATACCTCGACCTAGGTTATTTGGTCACTACCTTCACCACCAGAGTGAGCAACCGTAACTTTGGTGATTACCTTCCGCCAGCACTTCCCCCGTCCCGGCGAGCAACCGTAATCGAGGAAACAACCCTTCGCCAGCACTTCCACCGTTCAGGCGAGCAACCATAACCGAGGCCAACAACCCTTCGCCAGCACTTCCACCGTCCCGACGAGCAACCGTAACCGGGGCAACAACCCTCCGCCAGCACTTCCACCGTCATACAAGTCTACGACGTCAGCAGCGAGTCTACGACGTCAGCAGCGAGTCTACGACGTCAGCAACGAGTCTACGGCACCTACGTCAACCGTATCACCCCTTTTTCGTTCATTTTTATGGCTGTAAGATTCTAATTTCTCTTTCGATGAATTTGTACAGTCATATCTTTTATCATTGAAATTCATCTTTCTGGTGACTACATACATTTCCCTGTGAGTCCAATTGCCAAATATTTCCGACGTGGTCCGTTTTCTACGCGAACACGTCTTTGGCGACCACAGTGGGAGCAAAGAAAATATTTCACGTTTGTTGATGGCAAAAAATACCAGAAGCGGAGTTAACCGAGATCCCCCACCTCCAATGGGTGAAGACGGCGTTCCCCCACCTCAGCGGACGATGTGACTCTAAGCAGTCAGGCGAATGCCAGTCAAACTGATCTCGAGCTACATACACCTTCCGAATTCATATCCAGACTCGAATTTCACAAAGAGTTCAGTGATATGAGAAATTTGGTCGATAGACGTATTTCTGGACTAGAAAGTAACATGGCCCAGATCCTAGAGCAAATCA
Source organism: Melastoma candidum (assembly GCA_023653495.1). Lineage (NCBI taxonomy): Eukaryota > Viridiplantae > Streptophyta > Magnoliopsida > Myrtales > Melastomataceae > Melastoma > Melastoma candidum. The sequence continues at coordinate 17,284,684 of CM042890.1, read as the reverse complement.
GCGCCTTAAATAGGCCAAAAGCCGTTGCGAAGCCAAGTAACTCCATAGCCCGAGATTGTTCTTTCATGGGAGATGCACGACGAACAAGAAAAAGGAATGTGTCATTCCAAGTGGATGACCCTTGGGATAGGATGTCCCCTTCTAGGCCGACGTCTTCGCGGTTGCCCGCGGCATGGATACAGAACGCGGTCTATGCGGTAAACCCGGTAGAGGAATACGTTGAGGCCCAGGGTGAAACAAATAAATGTGCGCCTTCGATTCCTACCCGTCGTCCTGGGAAGGCCCCCGTGGATGAAAACTTACCAGGAGAATCCCCAAATGTAGGAGGTCTTTCTAAGGCGGAGAGTTTTTACGCTAAACCCTCTGTAAACACACAGCCGCTGAGGCCTAGTGAAAGAGCACCTTGTGTCACCGAAAGGTGGGGTCAGGACCCTGCGCGCGAGTCAATTGGCTATCCAACCCCTCCGAATTTGAGGGAGACAATAGCTCAGGTCTTGGAACAGATGGTACCCGAAGCTGTTAGACTGGACGACCCCTGTTTTTACAGGAGCCCTTACCCGGCGTTCATTGATAGGGATTTTCCCCTGCCTAAAGGATACAGAGTATCGGATTTCACCTGTTTCTCTGGGGAGGATGAAATGACCCCTCTAGAGCATATAGCTTGGTTCACTCATCAAATTGGGGAGGCTGCGACTAACGACTTTTGGAAATTAAAGCTGTTCCCTAACTCCCTCACAGGCGATGCATTTACGTGGTATGCTAGTCTACCCCCAGGATCAGTGCCCTCATGGGCGGAAAAGCAGTCTAGTTTTATGAAAGCGTTTGCTCGCCTAGATACACCATTGTCAATTTTCGAGGTTATGCACTTGAAGCAAGCCGCCGGGGAACATCCATGGCAGTTTCTGATGCGCCTACGAAAAGCGCTACTCCGATGTAGACCAGCAATTCCAGAAAGGGATCAACTGATTGTGGCATTAAACGCTTTGTCGATTCCCTTCAAAAAGAAACTGCAGGGAGAAAGGTTTGCTAATCTTTACGATCTCGCCAGGAGAGCGACTGAATATCACCAGTTGTTAATAGAAGAGGCCCAGTCTACTTGCACTTATCAGCTAGAGACTGTTGAAGTAGACATTGCTGAATTTATAAAAGGAGAGGCGACAGTTTGCGAGCCTTTGGCAAGGAAGAACTCTAAGGCAAAGGCATCTCAAAAAACGGGAGAAGAAAGAAAATACTCTTTTGATATAAACAAAGCGGATGCAATTTTCGACTGGCTCTACCAGCGAAAACGAATTAAACTAAAATCGGGACATAGAACCCCTCAGACAGATAAGGAAAAATCTAGGAATTATTGCAAGTGCCATGGGTCGTTTACACATACGACCAGGGATGTCTGTCATTCAGGAACATAATTCAAGACCTTATAGAGGCAAAAGAATTATGCTTTCGGGAAGTCGACGAGGTCACTATGGTCGACGACAGGCCTTTTGATGATGAAATTGCTATACATATGTTAGATATTTCTGATGTAGACATAAATCTTGTAGAAGCTAATACCAGTTTCTCTCTACAGGGTACAAAGGTAGCTGGAGAAACCGTGGTAGCAAATGCCCTGTTTCGTAGACTGGCGGACAAGGGGGTGATCAACTGCCCAGCCAAAGCAATCGTTGGAAACCTCTGCTGCTGGCACATGGACGATACGAATACCACCGATAGGTGCAACACTAATAGGAAATACCTGCAGAACAACCAGGGTGACACCTGGTATGACCTGACCCCTCTAGAAGAGGTTGCGATGGGAATAAGTTCTCTAGGGGCAAGACCACCCCCGAACAATTTACAAAGGAAACTCAAGAGCCCTCCAAGTCTAGAACGCAGGCCGACAATCCGAGGAGGAAGAGGTGGTCCTCATGGTCGGGGCAGAGCACCCGAACACCAACCCCGTATTGTAGAGCACCCCAGGCGACATTTGGATTTTGATGACCTATCAACCCAGTAGAGGACAATGGTCGCACTAGCGAAGCACATCCGATGGCTTTAGAAGCAAACACACCTGATAAAGCGCAGCAAGTCAACGAGGCGCAAAGAATAGGCTCCAAACCGAGGTACGGAATGCACAAAGTAGATGCCCAGGCAATCCGGATGGGACCGACAATAGCCCAATACCTGGATGGGAAAGCACTGTGCCAGAAGTACAAGTTAATAGGGCGAAACAGGATCCTAATCACGGCATGCTGCGTAGACTACTTCCTTAAGCTGGTAGACTTATCGGCAAATGGAGAGATCATAGTCCAATCTGCACACCCTGCGACCACAGGTAATCATGATCTCGTGCACCATTTAAAAATGCAACAGGAGGCAACGTGCACGGCCCTGGGATACGACCCAGTCGCTAGAGATTTCGTGGAGGTATGTCGAACCCTACTTGATTCTAAGAAATCAAGAATGGTCAGGGTGGTTAACCCTTCGAAATTTTGGCAGAAAGCCGTTGGCAGAGCAAGTTTGCCACCGCAGGGTCGGAAAAGGAGGGATAGACGTTTAAACCACGTCGCAAAGAGACCTAGGCCCGCCCTATCATAGGCAACTTCACCTATCAAGATGCGCACAAAGGAACCAAATAAGGAGGCCGAGCGCATCGAGTCCACAGATCATTCGGAAGAGCCAGGCTCAAGCTTTGATTACACCCCCCTTCGGAGTGAAATCCCGAGTGATGCTAATGGCAGAAAATAAGTGATCGTCACTTGCAATACCGTTACTCTGCCTGTAGACTTTGCCAAAGCAAAGGACGAAGAAGCTCCGAGAGGTAAACCACCTCTCTCCCGTCTTTCGCCTTACCCGCCTGGTTTCCCGCTTCATTGGCTAAGAAAGCCTTCAGATAGCATGAAGCAGCATATGCACTCCTCGTATATTACTGCTATTTTCGATGGTACTTTAATGAGTCGGGTCTTAGTAGACAACGGAGCCACTATAAACGTATTGCCTCTATCCAAGTTTAGAATGCTTGGGCATAAACTTCATGATTTGCTTAAAACCGATATCGCAGTGAGTGGATTTAATGGCAGGAAGTTCGAATGCTTGGGAGTCTTCTCGGTACATTTGGGAGTAGGGCGACAGGAGAAAGAAACCGCCTTTTTCGTAATAGACATAACCCCCACGTTCAATGCCTTACTAGGGCGTGATTGGCTTCATAAGGCCGCCACCATCCCGTCTACACTACATAGGGAGCTAATATTGTGGCTTGACTCTGAAATTGAGATTGTGAAAGCTGATGCGTATTCCTGTTATGACAAAGGTGTTTTGCATGCAGAAACAAGCAAGACTATCAAGGACTTGACCCTGCATCAGCAGTATGAGTTGGGTGATCCCACGGTCGGCCCCCTTGGTCAACCCTCCGGGAAATTCGATTATATTGTAGACTACGGGACATCACACCCCAAGCCAGAGTCCGGCCCGGTTGTTCCAATAGGATGGGGAGATGAGTTCACTGATAAGGACATAGAAAAAGTCCTGCAAGAAGTCAATTCAGGGGAGAACTCTGCTGAGGGGAGCACGAATGGCCACACAGGAGGAGGAGCCTTGGAAAGCCAGCAGAACCCTGGCGCAGAGTTGGAGCCCGACAGACTCCTCCAAGAAGAGACTTATGGGCTAGAGTGAAAAGGAAAATGCGGCAGTCGCTGATGTCCTCCGGCGGCTCCGAGTCTATAGGGAAGGACGTCCTCAGGATCAGTCTACGTCATCTTTATCAATAAACTCAGCAGGCCTTAGAGCGCCTGATGCATGTAATAAGCCCGTGTCTACCAGTCTAGGTGGTAGCGAGCATCACGAGTCTTTATTGACCCCATGTGGCCCCTTGGTCAGTATCAACTTAGGTAGCGAGTCTTCTCCTAGGAACCTTTTTATCAGCTCGTCCGCAAATAAAGAATTCTTTGAATTAATCAAGGATGTACTCAAAGAGTTTAAAAACTGCTTCGCCTGGGACCACACCGAAATGCCAGGGCTAGATCGTAAACTGGTAGAACATACTCTACCCATCAAGAAGGATTTCAAACCAGTTCAACAAGCTCCAAGACGTATCTCTAGAAAAGTAACGCATCTAGTTTTCGAGGAAGTCAAAAAACTTTTTCGAGCAGGATACATAAGAACGTCACGTTATACGGAGTGGATCTCTAGTATCGTACCGGTCTTAAAGAAAAATGGAAAAATTAGAGTCTGCATAGACTTTAGAGATCTAAATCGCGCTACTCCCAAAGATGAATACCCTATGCCCGTCGCAGACGACCTTATAGATAAAACCACGGGCCACCAAGTCATGTCTTTCATGGATGGTTTTTCGGGTTATAATCAAATTTTCATCGCGGAGGAAGATATTCACAAAACGGCATTCAGGTACCCTTTAGGCATTTTCGAAGGGTGGTGATGCCTTTCGGATTGAAAAATGCTGGTGCTACGTACCAGAGAGCGATGAACGCTATATTCGATGCTTGTCTAGGAAAAACGGTAGAAGTCTATATCGACGACATAGTGGTCAAGTCGACGAAGGAAGAACTACATATCGAACATCTAAGAAACGCCTTCATGAAGATGAGGAAACATCAACTGAAGCTGAATCCTCTCAAGTGCGCCTTTGGAGTTAAGGCATGGCATTTTTTAGGTTTCTTAGTGCATCAACGTGGCATTGAAGTCGATCAAAATAAAGTGAAAGCTATTCAGAGCCTAATGGCCCCAAGGGGCAAAAACGAGCTACAAGCTTTCTTGGGAAGGGTTAATTACTTGCAGGTTCATTGGAAATGTTGCAGGAAAAACGGAGGTTTTCGCTAACCTCCTGAGAGGAAAAAACGATTACAGATGAACCGAAGAACACGAAGAAGCGTTTAATGCTTTGAAAGAATATTTGACGCACCCACCGGTCTTAATGCCTCCTCAACAGGGGAAACCTTTTATCCTCTACGTAGCGGCTACCGGAACGACTATAGGCGCAATGATGGCACAGGTAGATGAAAACGGGCGCGAAAGAGCCGTCTACTACTTATCAAGACAATTAACCCGATTGAAGTCAGGTTTACATCTAAAGAAAAGCTATGCTTATCGGTATTTTACGCCATAACGAAGCTCAGGCACTACATCGGGAACCGAGAAGTCTACGTGGTTTCTAAGTCACCTATAATCAAATACTTCTTTGAAAGCCCTTTACTAGTCGGACGAATCAGCAAATAGAGTCTGATTTTGTCCCCGTACGATTTAAGGTATAAGTTGCAGCAGTCAGTTAAAGGACAAGCGCTGGCCAGTTTCCTAGCCGATCATGACCCTGCCCAGTCAATAGACCAAGAAGAAAGGATTGAAGAAATATGGCAAGCATGGTTCGATGGCTCATCTACAAAAAATGGAACTGGGATAGGAATCCATATAATGTCCCCTATGAGTAAAAATATTAGGCTGGCTTTTCGTCTACGAGCATCGTTGACAAATAATGCCACCGAATATGAAGCATTAATAATAGTGTTAAAAGAGCTTCTATCGCTGGGAGCGAAACGAGCGCGAATTAGAGGAGATTCTCAGCTGATTATCAACCAAGTAAACGAAGAATGTTCGTGTCAGGAGAAGTTGCGACCATACCTTGAAATTGTTCAAGGGTTAGTCGCACAATTCGAAAGCGTAGCTTTCCATTTCGTTAATCGTGACGAGAATAGAGTGACCAATAACTTGGCGCAATCAGCCTCGGGCTATAGGGCGAGAATCAAGCCAGAAGATTTAACAGAAATGGACTCTCATTTACAGCCAAAAAGTGACGTCATGGCTGTAGACATCATGAACCAAGAGGAAGATTGGAGGAAACTAATCGTAGATTTCTTATTGGATCCAAGTCAAAAGGTTAAACATCGTATCAGAATCCAGGCATTGACATACATCCTTTTAGATAACGTCCTATACAAGAGGGACGCAAACGGAGTTCTTTTAAGGTGTGTAGACTTAGATGAAGCTACTCCAATAATGCTAGAAACTCATGAAGGCCTTTGTGGCTCACACCAATCAGGGGTCAAAATATGTTGGACTATCCATAGACATGGATTTTATTGGCCGTCAATGATGAAAAATTGCTATGGCTAAGGGATGCCAAGATTGTCAGCGACATGGTCCGTCGACTCGCGCTCCGGCAGCAGATCTCACCCCCATAATCAAACCTTGGCCTTTCAGGACTTGGGCCCTGGACATAATAGGAGAAATTCATCCCTATTCTAGTCGGGGATACGCGTTCATCCTAGTAGCAACAGATTACTTCACTAAGTGGGTGGATGCACAAGTCTACAGGAAAATTGACCACGGTGAGGTAATTGATTTCCTGCGGACTAACATCATTTATTGATTTGGCATTCCCCAGAATATTATGGTGGATAATGGGATGGCCTTCAACAATACTAAGGTAAGGGAATTCGCCGAAGAGTTCGGTTTCTCAGTTTCGAACTCTACACCATATTATCCCCAAGGAAATGGGCAAGCCGAGGCGTCCAATAAATTGATTAAAAATAATATTCAAAGAATGATTGGATGCAATCCGAAAAAATGGCATGAGGTTTTAAACGACACATTATGGGCCCTAAGGGTCACTAAATGCGATAGTACCAGAGAAACCCCATTCGCGCTAGTCTACGGCCATGACGCAATCTTGCTCATAAAAATGAGGTATAAGTCGCTTCGTGTCGCCCAGCCTTGCCTACAAGATGAAGCCATGCATATAGCCTTGGAAGAACTAGAAAAAAAGAGGTTAGAGGTTATAGACAAGCTAGAGGCACATAAACAGAGGATAGCCAGGCATTACAACAAAAAAGTAATTCATAAACACTTTCACGTTGGCGATTTGGTTTAGAAAATGGTTTTACCTTTAAAGACGAAAGACCAAATTTTGGGAAAATGGTCTCCAAATTGGGAAGGACCGTATCGAGTAGCCAAGACCTATTCAACAAACAGTTATAGATTGTCGGCTCTCGAAGGTATTAAGCAACCTTTAAAACTTAATGGAAAATTCCTGAAGCGGTATAAGAAGACCATTTGGGAATCTCACAAAAGAACTTTGGAGAAGCGTTTCCCGGCCATCGCGAAAGAAATCGTGCAAAGAAAGGAGTTTTAAAAGCGTCCACATAGCTGTAGACTTGTGAACTTGTGCACAGAGTATCGTCTGCAGCAAACAAATGAAAATAAAAGGATTGCAAGAAAACAAAAATATACAGGTTGTAGATTGAGTTTGTTTAGGAGGGGTCACCCCTTAAAATATGCTTAGCAAAAACATTAAACTCTTCCACGAGCAAAGTCTCGTAGGTCCAACCTCCTAGTGCCAGACTGTGGCAGTAAGCTAACAGCCTCCACAAACAAGAAAGTAAGAACCTTGGCACGGGTCCGCTTAATAGTAAGCTCGTTCTGCTGGCGATACCAGGACTTTAGCTCATCTCGATGTTGCTGAGGAGAAGCCTGAGCAGGGCGATTGTCGAGCAGGGAGTCATTCGTGCTGACCCGATCTTTGAGATCGGCCTCGTAACCTAAGAGTTCTTTAATTCTGTTCTGTACTTTGGAAAGCTGGGAGGATAATTCACTCCGTTGATCCTCAAGTAGCTTGATGTCAGCTGCCTCCTCCTCCTGAGCTTTGAGTCTTTGGGCAATCCTGGACGAAGTGTCATCAAGTGCTTGAAAGTCTGCTTGGTAAGCTGTCCATTCGGTCCAGAATTGCGCCCGAAAATCCTCACAAGCGGCCTGCATCTGGATGTTGGCCGCCGGGGAGCGTTCTACTTCATCAACTAGGCCCTGAAGTTCCTTAAATTGAGCTTCAGAAAACTTGTCGAGACGAAGAAGGTTCCTGATGCGATCCACATTTTGCACCAGCTGGTCATAAGCGCTGAGGCAGCCTGAGGTACCCTCCCCAGTAAGCACATTTGGTGATGGGGAAGAGAGAGGAACAACTACTGCCAAAGTAGGTTGCGCAGCGTCATCAGGGTCGGCTCCCAAGGTATCAACCTTTTCCGGAACCGCAATTTCGGCCGCAGACAAGGTTGTCATTGGCGCTGCAGCAATAGATGGGTTGATTTCAAGAGCGCCTGTTTCTTCCGGCGCTGCAGCCTCTTCTCTAGTAATGACGATATCCGCCTCATCATGTCGGGATTTGAGGGCTAGGAGGAGAGGCACCCTGTGGATTAAGAAAACATACTAAATATTAGAAACAGAAACAGGGCCACTCCCAAGAAACAAAAAACGTTAATAAGGAGAGACTGACATATTTCTCAAACTCCATTGAAGCCTCCGGCGCAGGAGAAGCTATAGGCACCAAAGCCATCATTTCTTGTCTGAGAAGGAAAAGCCAAACATCATAAGAATCAGTAAGCATTCTTGGCTTTTAAAAGGGAATAGAAGAAGTATTGTATACTTTAGAGGGAGGCTTGTAGACTGGGTCAACAACAACCTTGGAGTCCCGGAAGAAGCAGAACCAGATCCTCGGGAGACAAGCTGAGTATGCCTCAGCAATTTGGATATCGGGGTATTCTCCGAGTCAGAAGATGACAAGGATACGGTCCTGCGCTTGCGCTTCCCAAGCTTCCCCGAAGGTTGCCCCCCGACTTTAGGCTTTTTGCCTTTAATGGCAAAAAGTTGCTTTCGCCGAGCCGAGCGACTAGCTTGGGGAAGAGGGCTCCTCTCGGGAAAAGAATCTTCAGAACCTGTAATCACAATTGTAAAGATCAAGAGGAAGTATTCCAATATAAAGACGTGAGACCCTTTTGAAGATTATATATAATTCAAAGCCTCTTTTACCAGTGATAAGCTTCTGACCAGACTTCAGCATCATGTCAGTAGACAGGTAAAGATCTGACTCAACAGAAGTCTCAAGGAAAGTCATCCTATCGCGAAGGGCACCAAAGGTGAGCGCCCACTGAATGGAAAAGGCTTTGGTGGCATAAGTTGGGGTGCTCTCAAGAGAGAACACCATATGCCAAAGTTCTGCCTTTTTCGACAAGAGGACCAAGGAGGCTTGAAGAGAGTCCCTTGATAAGACGCAGCTGTTCCAGGTATGGATTGAAGCGTTGAAGGTGTCGGAGAAAGGAACCGCGGAGCTTTGGATGAAGCCCAGTTGCCTTGCGCAGAGCTGGGGATTATAGACTTCAAAACTGAAGCCTGCCTCTGTGGCGCACGCCAAGTCCCTGCCAGTCAGCACAGAGTCTCAATATAGGCTTGGCACCAACGTCCTTCGATGTTTAAGAACATGGTGGCTGAGAGGGAACGGAACCCAATTACGACGTTCCCCTCACCCAGTGTCGGCAATATGCCTCATATGTCCTGTCACCGAGGCATGCAACCACTGGTTCTTGTTGTAACAACAGGCCTCTAGCATATGTGTCCCATAGCAACCAACTTCGATAGCACTAGATGGCATCTGGTACCTTGTAAGTCCTGGCATCCATGTGCTAGCCCATAAGTGCACGAGCCAAAGAAGGCCACCAGCCGGATATTTGGGGAAGGGGCTCGTGCTGGAGCTATTCCTATGCAGGCTTTGATAGACAATACCCAACAAGAAGGGCGCCCAAGCTATCTTGCTGGAAGCATTACTCAAAAAGTTGGCAATTCCGTAAACCAACTTTGGCACCCGCTTGCCAGGAAAGCAAAATACATACTTGCTCAGCCACACACTGAAGAATTCCACTTCTTCAGCCTTTCCCCAAGCAGAATGAGAGCGGCCTTTAAGCAATTGGAGGTGTCTCATCGCTGTGTCCAAAATTTGGAGCATCCCTGACGGGTTATAGTCACTGTCCAGTGGGTAGAGGCGAACGGGAGTCCCAGCCACATAACTTCCCGTCAAAAAATAGACATCCTCCAATGTGATAGTCATTGGACCTTCTGAAAAGTAAAAGCAGTTGACTGAGCTATTCCAGAAGGGGAGGAGACTGGCGCATACCCGCAGGTCACAGTGCTTTGCAACCAGAGAAAGCTTCAGGAAAGACCAAATCCCGCAGACCTTCAACTTGCTTTCCAACCTTTCTTGCCAACGAGAGAACCACTCCCGTACTAGGGTCTTGTCCACAGAGGGGAAGCACAGGAAGCCGCTCTTCTTCTCCCAGCCAAGTGGGTCGATGAAACCCTCCCGGCAGATAGGGATTTGGCACTCCGTGATCATATACTCGTAAGAAACAGGGTCGGGGAAGAGTGCGGAGTCAAGAACAGGACCCAGGGTTAGGCCTTGGCCGTCTGAAGTCTGGACAATGCCGGAAGGGCCAGCGCGTTGCTGGTGCCATTGGAAGGAGGCAAGGTTCGACATGATTGGAGAGGAGGTTTTTTTTTTAGGAGAAGGCTAGGGTTTCGGGAGAGATTGAGGATAGAAGAAGGTTAATGCGTACGTCGCAAGTGAAAGGAGGAAAACGAAACGTTCTCCTTTTAAAACCAAAAAGCCGACAACTGTGCTCAGGCGACAGAAGTCACCTCAGCAAAAAAGGGGGGGGCTTATGTTGACACTACGGAATATCTTGGGCCTGTGCTAAGTCTACAAGCCCGGAAAAGTGGTCCTGAGTCTACAGCCCGATGTAGGATGCAGGCCTGAGCCAAGTCTACGGCCTGCGTCAACGTGTTAACACAGAGTGTCTTGGGCCTAAGCTAAGTCTATGGCCCGCGTCAACACATGCTCACACGATCCCACACACACGATCCCAACATACAACTCAGAAAATTAAAAGGACATTTTAAAAACAGACTCCGAGATCCCTGGAGAGAAGTTAAGACTGAACCACGATCTGGGGGATCGTTTTGAGGATACGTGAAACGTGTAGGGCAAGTAAGACTCAGTATAAAAGAAACAGATCCTCGTTAGGAAAAGGCACGATCAATCAGCCAAACACATATTTGCATTGCTCGTCACCCTTAGACTTTAGTAGATACCTCGACCTGGGTTATTTGGTCACTACCTTCACCACCAGAGTGAGCAACCGTAGCTTTGGTGATTACCTTCTGCCAGCACTTCCACCGTCCCGGCGAGCAACCGTAACCGAGGCAACAACCCTTCGCCAGCACTCCCACCGTCCCGGGGAGCAACCGTAACGGAGGCAACAACCCTTCGCCAGCACTCCCACCGTCCCGGCTAGCAACCGTAACTGTGGCAACAACCCTTCGCCAGCACTTCCACCGTCCCGGCGAGCAACCGTAACTGGGACAATAACCCTCCGCCAGCACTTCCACCGTCACACAAGTCTACGACGTCAGCAGCGAGTCTACGACACCTACGTCAGCCGTATCACCCCTTTTTCGTTCTTTTTTATGGCTGTAAGATTCTAATTTCTCTTTTGAAACTCAGAATTTGTACAGTCATATCTTTTATCATTGAAATTCATCTTTCTGGCGTCCACATACATTTCCCTGTGAGTCCAATTGCCAAATATTTCCGACGTGCTCCGTTTTCTACGCGAACAATGTGCTCCGAATTACTGTCGAGGAACGCTTGGAGCCGGCGTAATGTTTCCTCCTTTGCACGCCCTTCAGCAGGCAGTCGTGTTTTTAGGTTTGATTCGGTTGATTGTGATCGTGGTCTTAGAAGGGGTTCGAAAAGTTCCGATTTTGATGGTTGCGACGGTGGCGGCAATGCGATTAGGGAAATGGGTTTTTCGGGCAAGGGCTGTTCTGCTGTAGCGAGGGAAGGGCACGAGTGTGCGGTTGATCGGAGTCGGGGATTCGGTAGTTCTGACGGGTCAGAGGATGAGGAGAGCGAAGGGGATGATGCGGTTGATGAGGAGACTCTCCTAATGTTAGATTCGGCCAGTGGGAAGGGGAATTGCCCTGAAGTTAGGCGGAGCACTGAGGTGTCGGTGGAGGAAATGAGAGACCCGTTGGTGAAAGAGGTGTGCCGGTTGATGAGTCTGCGGTCATTGTGGAATCCAAGTAATGAGAGAGAATTGAAGCGGTTGTTGAGGAACATGAAACCAAGGCAAGTGTGTGCTGTTATTCTCACTCAGGAGGACGAGCGAGTTGCCCTGAAGTTCTTTTACTGGGCTGATAGGCAGTGGAGATACCGACACGATCTGATTGCTTATTATACGTTGTTAGACATCCTGAGCAAGACGAAACTGTGTCAGGATGCCCATCGGATTGTTCGCCTCATGAGGCGCTGTGGGATCGTACGTGATCCTGAAGCTTTTGGATACCTTATGCTATCGTATAGTAGGGCAAGGAAACTGAGGCACGCGTTGCGGGTTCTTACACTTATGCAGAAGGCAGGGGTTGATCCTAATTTGTCAATATGTAATACTACGATGAGCGTGTTGATCAGGAACAATAAGTTGGAAAAGGCCCTTAAATTTATGGAGAGAATGCAGCTTGTGGGAATCAATCCTGAGGTGGTCACCTACAATTGCTTGATCAGAGGGTACTGTAATATACATCGTGTTCAAGATGCTATTGGGTTGATTGATGCGATGCCCGGTAAAGGCTGTCCACCGGACAATGTGAGATACCATACAGTGTTGGTTTATCTTTGTAAGGAGAAAAAAATTGAAGAAGTAAAGGTTCTGCTGGACAAAATGTCAAGAGATCACGGATTAGTACCCGACCAGGTCACTTATGATAACATTATACATGCCCTGTGTAAGCATGGCCATGGAAACGAGGCTCTTGAATTCTTGAAAGAGTCTCAGATTAACGGTTTTCAGGTAGATAAGGTATGGTATACTGCTGTGGTTACCGCATTTTGTAAATCGGGAAACATGGATAAGGCTAAGGATATCGTCGACGTGATGATCTCGAATAATTGTATGCTGGATGTAGTGACGTACACTGCTGTTGTCGATGGGTATTGTCGGTTAGGAAACTTAGATCAAGCGAGGAAGTTGCTTAAGCAAATGGAAAGGCATGGTTGCAAGCCGAACATGGTGTCCTACACGGCTTATTTGAATGGCCTTTGTCATAGTGGGAGATCGCTAGAGTCTAGGGATTTGCTGAATAAGAGTGAGGAACAGTGGTGGAACCCAGGGGCAATCACTTATAGTGCCGTGATGCATGGGTTGCGTCGGGAAGGAAAGCTGTCGGAGGCCTCAGATGTTGTCAGGGAGATGATCGGAAGGGGTTCCTTCCAAATCCAGTTGAAATCAATTTACTGCTCGAATCTTTTTGCCGGGAAGGGCGAGTGGACGAGGCCAAAAAATTTATGGAAGAGTGCAGAAGAAAGGGATGTGCAGTCAACGTTGTGAATTTCACGACAGTGATTAATGGATATTGTAAGGGAGATAACTTGGAAGCGGCTTTGTCATTGCTTGACGACATGTATTTAGTCAATAAGCACCCTGATGCGTTCACGTACACCACGATCATTGACGCATTGGCAAAGAAAGGTAGACTCGAAGAGGCGACAAAGTTAGTCGAGACAATGCTGGGAAAAGGCATCGATCCAACGCCTGCTACCTATAGGACTGTCATACATCAGTATTGCGAGAAAGATCGGGTAGAAGATTTGTTGAAATTATTGGACAAGATGTTCCAGCGGAAGAAGTTCCAGACTGCATATAATCAAACAATAACGAAACTCTGTACTTTTGGGAATTTGGCTGAAGCGGAGAAATTACTCCCTAAAATATTGAAGATGGCTTCTCGACGAGATGCGGATTCGTGTCATCTCCTCATGGAAAGTTATATGAAGAACGGGTTATCTTTTTCCGCATATCAAGTTGCCCACAAGATGTTCCGCAGGAATCTTACCCCTGATTTGAAGCTTTGTGAGAGGCTGAGTAAACATCTCGTGTTGGAAGGTAAACCTGAGGCAGCAGATAAACTAATGATGTGTCTTGTTGAGCGGGGACACCTTCAACCGCAAAGTTGATGTGGTCCCGCACTTCCTCTCTCCGCAATGGACTAACAGGGGACATGCTCAGCACGACCTTCTCTGCCTCCATCGAACTTCAAGGTAAATGATATAATATTCGCACCGTTATTTAAGTTCCCATTTTCTTCCATTTGCTGGATGATTGAGATATTCTGGTGGGAGGCGTTGCAACTCTGCAAATGCCGATTTGGCCTTGCACATTTTGTGCTTTTGTTTCCACTACACGAATCTGAGTGAATTCACCAGCAGTTTATTATGTAAATCGAATAATGTGCATAAGCTGACGATATCCACTTTGAGGTGTAGATATTTGGGGGAATAGAGATCAACAGAGGCGCACCAACAACGACTGTAAACTGTCTGTTGCCTATTGAATTGTGCCAGGAAAACTACCGAGGGGTTCTGGGAAAAACAAGATTTGTACCGATTCATTAACAAGGGCTCATCTGATCTCTGAAGAATTCTCATTTTCCTGTCACTTTTGCCGATCACTGGACGGTCGGCCCATGAAGAAGATCACAAGGTGACTGCTGTTGCAGTGGCTGCAATCTTCTTTGCAGAATCTGTCCCCCGTCACAAAGGGTTCCTTTTCCAGCGACCGTACGCAACTGGAGGGCACACGCTCTCTTATTACGTGGACACCGCAGCAAATTTTGACCCTTGTGATGACTTGAGAAACTCTTCTTTCACATTTATCTTAAGCATGGAGTGGTGCAACAATCAGAAAAACAATTCTTTCCTATCAATCTAACAGTTTACGTAGTTGTAACAATGTCATGTGATTGTCATATGGACATTTTTTTATTAAATTTCTTAAATATCAAATAAAGTGGTACTTGTATCTGAATAACAAATCATACATGCATTCTCCCTAGGACACCTAAATCAACTTTAACCCGGGACAAAGACGATTGAGAGAAATCAATTTGATGAACAAACACGAGATTTGATACGAACAGGGCATCATATGCCTCTTCATTCATTTAGATGGAAATAGATAAGAGATAATAATGGGATTGAGTTATTTCAGCTACAACCAACAAACAAGAAAGCGATCGGGTCTACAATCCATCTGGGTGGTATTCGGGATTCAGAGCATCAGCCCACCAGAGATTTGATGGATCGTAATTTCGCTGCAGCCTCGCGGATGTCCATCCTTTCTCACGGTGACTCACTACAACATGCAACTCCGACTTCGAACATCTTCGCCAGACGTTCCAGAATCCTTCGCGGAGTGCGGGCGCTCAATCCTACCCCAAAGTCATTTAGAAACATACAAGGGTCTGCTACTTCCCCGGCTCTTTCCGGCAACCCGGCCTCGCAATGGCTTCGGATGTTCCAAGCATCCTGGAACATGTCGTCGGTCCGTCTCTTTCCCGTAAACATCTCCAGCAGAATAATTCCAAAACTGTAAACATCACCTTCCCGCGACACTTAGATCTTTCTCCATTTTTCTCGGATAGCTCTAGAGAATTCTTTAGAAATATCTTTAGTCTAGAATTATCTTAGGCCAAAGGACGAAAGGTTAAAAAATAGGAGACGTGGCATTATCTTACACACATGTGTTGACCCTTGTTTCGATGATGACGTGTGCATGAGAAACTTATTACCATACCATTTAAAAAGTGTGTTGCTACACTATAGTACTACAGTACTACGATATGGCAATATATTATTTCCTATCCTATCCTCTCTTATTCTCTACAATCACTAAGGAATATTATTATTTCTATGCTGTCGTTGCTGATAACAATCAAATAATTGATTGGATCAAATCACACGTATTAGGAAAGTTGACAAAGATTTCTTTCCTTTTTGGTCATAATGACTGTTAAGCAGCTGTCTGCTGAACCTCATCACATCATGCTGAAATCTAATAATCGGGAAATAAATTATATGATTTGTTCCCTATTAAAACTAGAAGACATCCATACATTAGTGACGAATCTCTGTGATCTGTATGGTTGTCCAAAGCCTGTGCGTTCTATATGAAGCTATGAGAAGCTGTGTGACCTATGTGATTGACGGAGAACGGAAAGTGCTAAGTGATCGCCTTGTTCTTATTTCTTGTACTACGTGTGAGAGTGCCAAGGGCTGTGTACCACCTTGGTCATCGTGAGAGCGACTGTGTGTCCTCAATACGTTCAACGAACGGGTGGCGAATCGTCTAAGGGAGGCTAAGCGAATACCTGTTCTGATTGTAGTAACCAGTTGCAGACCCATTGGCAAAATACCGTTCTTGTCGTGTCTTTTACAGGGAAGTTTCGAACCTACAGAGTTTGAGTGGTTATACACGCACTTGCGGGTGCATACAAGAAGTCTCGTGCCTGCAGGGTAGAGCAGGAGTTGGGAACGCCGCCAGAGTGGAAAGAGGTCCTCCCGAGCACAGGGGTGCTATGCAAAAGTCTCAACCTCCTGATACAGAGGGATAGTAGAGCAGGTTGCGTGGGAGTCGCCGGAGTTGAAAATTCTACCCTAAACACTGGGTGTGCAGTGCAGTGAGTCACGGTTGTGGTAACCGTGCACCTCCGAACTGAGTGTAGACGGACACCTCGACTTCGAGATGTGAGAAATCAAGTTCCGCAGTGTGAGGACCCAAATCTTTTTCTTTTGTTCTCTGACTCTTTGTGGTTGTCTCTCTTGTGCTTATAGATAGGATCTATCAGATAAGAGACAAAAGCTGTGTGGAAATCCTTTGCTGCTTGACTAAGTGTCAAAGCAATCATCTGTTGTGAATCAAAACTGGACTACTCCCTAAGAAGTCATTCTGTCACTGTATGGAATAATTTCGAAGAGGATTTACATTTTCTAACATAAAGTTGTCCTTGAGCTTTGTTAGACAGATCTACGCTAAAGAGACAATGTGCTATGTGGAAATCCTTTGAGCAATCAATTGCTGAGTGTGATCATCAATCTGTTGGAAACAAGAAGACGTCCACTATGTGAGGAACTGATCGTTGCCTAGGAGTGATCTTCTATTGTAAAAGATTTCAAATATCACTTGTTGAAATACCAAAAGCGTAGTGTAAAAGGTTCGTTTGCACCCATTATATTTATATAGTGGAATCACCACTATGGTAGAAAGTAGACGTATGTCAATTAAGGCCGAACCACTATAAAACAACTGTGTCCCTTAAGATCGTACCTACATCTTTACGAGTATCTAACAATCGAAATCGTAACGCTTACAGCTGACCGCCCATACTTCTTAGTAACGTCTCGTTGTGACGTAGTACTCTTCTGCTAGCATCAAGAAAGAGCAGAAAAGTTACAATCACTAATTCAACCCCTTTCTTAGTGCAGCATAAACGATCCAACAACAATATGTAATCGAAATCTCCGCCTATAAATGCAATCGGTCTCAGTCCCATTTGTGTCAAGCAATTAAAATCAAGTATAAAGGATTACATTAAAAAGTCTCACCGTTTCCTCCTCTCTTCCTCCATTCCTATCCTTTTTTCATTCTTGGCAATTTTTTAGTGTCTCAGAGGAAGTCATAAAGTCTAGTATACTAGTTCGGTAATCTACATTTGGTATCAGAGTCGGGTTGTCGGGATCGAGTTGTCGAAATCCAGCGAATGCTCTGCCGAAGTCCAGCGGAGGTTTTGCCAAAGTTCCGCGGATGTTCTATAGAAGTACAGGAGAGGTTTTGCCAAAATACTGTTGAAGTTCTAGCAAGGAAGCTACAATCCTAGATTACGTCGGGCACAGGTCGAGGACCAGGGTACGCTTCCAGAAGTATAGTTCAGTATGATGGAATTTGATACTGTCGGCATGGCTAAGAAATTAAGTAACTAAAATTATAGCACATGAAAGATGTGCATGGAGTCTTATCTCCAAGGTCAAGATCCCTAGGAGATTGTTGGCGGAAGTAAGATGATCCCACTGGAAGAGAATGGTCCCGCATTATTGCTTTCTATCTGTCCAACTATCTGACATTATAGTACATCCATATCGAGACCAACTCTGTACATGGTCTTTCATCGTTTCTTTTGTCAACCCAACCTCCTTATTCAAGAGTGGTACACGAAACTCATTATTGGTTTCTCCAAATTTGGACCGTATCGACCAACCGCATCCAACATCTCACTGAAGCTCTTCAACTTGGAAATATTGAATGGAACATCGGCCTGATAAAACCATCTGGCAATGGCTTGAACGGTCCAAGCACGAGCTTTTTTAGAAAAGCATCCACTATACTCGTTTGCTTTGTCTCTCCCTTTTGCATTAAGAAGAGATCCATAGGACCCTTACTCCGCGACGTGGCAATCTTTTTTGAACTGCATCTTCTATCTCAGTATCATTATCAATACCCACAGCAGAATAATCTACAGAGAATGAAGAATTCGAATTAACACTAATATCCGTCTTCAAGCTCTTTGATTCCGTCAATTGCTTACGAAGCTCTTCTTTCACTTCTTCCGGGCATTTGTGACACGCTTTTGCATTTTTAAATTTCCCAACTTAATGTTGTTTAGCCCGGTGTATCCCTCCTTTTGATACATATCCACAAAAAGTACAATTCACGGTATTGGAATCTTTGGGATCTTGAAGGAAATTATACCTCCAACCAATATCCCTCTTCGAACTTCTTACTTGGGAAAAATCCGCCATTCTTCAATAATCTATGACAATTGCTTAAGCAAATCAGATAAATTATAATTTCTTAAGGAAATTATGAAATGGCCGGATCAGACACATGCAAACATCCAAGAACCACTCGATCCACAGCCAAAACCACAACCAAGAACTTAGATTGAACTCTGCCTACTCCTTGCCGCACAAGATTCAAACTCCACCTCACCCTTCATAACCAGAAAACATCACGCCTAAAAAGCAACAATCCAAACCACGAATTGTCCAAGCTGAAACGAAATAGCTTCGCGGCATAATTCCAGCAGAATCAGCACAAAAAAAAAGCCAAACCTCCACCTCACATCAACAAACAACAAACTCAAACTCAATCAAACATCAACAGTAGGAAGGAGGAGAAGGAGGAAGGAGGAGGAAAAAGGAGAAGAAGGAGGAGGAGGAAGGAGGAGAAGGAGAAGAAGGAGGAGGATGAAGAAAGAGAAGGAAAAGAAGAAGAACCTGGAGGAGGTCGAAGAAAGAGAAGGAAAAGAAGAAGAACCTGGAGGAGGTCGACGGAGGAAGATGGGGGCAAGCTGAATAGGACAAAGGGGGAGTCGGGAAGGAAGGAATCTGATGAAGGAATTATGGGCCAATCGGGCATGGGCTTTAACCTGGCTTTAATCGGGATGGGCTTTAGGCTGCCCTAACGCCTAGACGAGCGCCCCAGCACCCCAGCGCCTGAGCAAGGCTCTACCAAGGCGAGCGCCTTTTGCATGGTGCCCACCCTAGCCCTAAAAAGGCGAGATGGCCCTGCATCGCCTTGCCCGAGCGCCTAGGCAAGCGAGACGCGGTGCCTTGACAACACTGCTTTACACAGATCACACAAGCTTTAGACAACCACACAGATTCATTCATTTATGTATGGATCTCTTCTGGTTTTAATAGGGAATGAATCATATAATTTGTTTCCCGATTATGAAATTTCAATACGATGTGATTAGGTTCAACAGACGGCTGCTTAACGGTCTCTATAACCAAGAAGGAAAGAAATCTTTGTCAATTTATCAAATACGTATGATTTGATCCAATCAATCATCTTGTTGTTATCAGTAGCGACAACACAGGAAGAATAATATTCCTTAGTGATTGTAGAGAATAAGATAGGATAAGGTAGGAAATAGCACATTGTCATAATTAGAGATTCTTTCTCCTAACATAGCTATCGTTTCCCCATATACAATTATCTGATTAAGATAATGCAATTTATCATAAATATGATAAAATCCCTACAATTGTAGGGAAATAATAATTATTTTCTTGCGGTAATTCTAACGTAGTAATGCAGTACGCAACACACTTCTCATGTGATACAACAACGAATTTCTCATGTGCACGTCATCATCGAAATAATTGTCAACATAAATGTGAGTGGGTCAGAGACTTGAAGCATCCGTTAGATCCCCATCCTAAATGCTCTCTATGCAATCCATCAAGAGACATTTAGGTTTCCAATTGTTCTCGTCGATCAACCAGCGATGTGTTGCACTGATCAACTTTTGATGGGGTTGTATACGCTTGCAGTCATTGCGGGATGGTTGATCAAGGATTCAAGTACTTCAGAATAATGCAGGAGCTCGGGATTAGGCCGCTGATCGAACATTATGGTTGCATGGTGGACTTGTTAAGCCGTGTAGTGAAGAGGGCATACGATTTCATCAAAAGCATGCAGATGCGGCTGAATGCGGTCGTTGGGTGAACGTTATTGTTCGCATGCATGATCCACGGGCATTTAACGTTGGCAGAGATCGTGAGAGCAGAGCTAGTTGAATTGGAGCCTAACCGCAGCAGGGATTACATTTTGATCTCAAACCTATATGCGATAGTGCGTAGATTATCGGACGTCCAGAAAGTGAGGTGAGAAAATGTTTGGCGATGGCGTCCGCAAGTTTCCTAGTCATGGCCTTATTAAACTTGTTAGGATTTGTTCCGAAATTGAGATCTTTTGAAATTACGTAATATTGCGGAAGATATTGTAAGAATATAATATTTAATATGATTATATATTATATGATTCTTGGCTAATATCTAGATCTTATTGTATTAGATATCTAACTTGGAGGATAAGTTAGGAATATCTATAAATAGGGGCTTTGTCTAAATTATTAGGGGTGAGGTGACACGGTTAGTGTGTGGTATTCAAGAAAGAAAATCATCGGATCGAGTAGAGATTATTCTACAGATTCAGGGTTAGGATTTTCTTGTATCTCGGGTGGGTGAGAGACACACCTGGTGCTTTTGTAATCTCGGTTGTCTAATGGAATTTCCTTAGGACCTCTCCGTGGACGTAGGCGGGTTTTGGCCGAACCACGTAAATCTTGCGTGTTCGATTTTTTGTCCAAATTTCACCATCGAGGCTCGACACGGTAGCTGAATTTTCCTAACAATAGGTATCAGAGCAGGTCGTGAAGATGATAGAGATTTCGCTTGCAAAGTTCGATGTGATGAAATTCGACGGGACTGGGAACTTCGGACTTTGGCAGCAGAGGGTAAAGGATTTGCTAGTGCAGCAAGGGATGGTGAAGCACAAGAGAGCTGGAGCCACGGTACATGGTGGTTACCCGGGAGCACAACTACTACGATCATGTGAAGGGTAGAGCGATAATCTGAGGCGGTGACAACGCTCTCAGGAATACACGATGGATGAAGAGGTGAGCTTTTCAGCGTTTCGGAGGTCCAAGAAAGGAGAATTTGGTAACTTCGACCCGAAGTGGAGTTTGTTAGGATTTGGTCCGAAGTTGAGATCTTTTGAGATTACATAATATTGCGGAAGATATTGTAAGAATATAATATCTGATTAGATATTATATGATTCTAGGATAATATCTAAATCCTATTGTATTAAATTTCTAACTTATAGGACAAGTTAGGACTATCTATAAATATGTGCTTTGTCTAGATTATTAGGTGTGTGGTGACGCGGTTAGTATGTGGCATTCGAGAGAGAAAATTTTCAGATCTATGGATTCTGGAGTAGGATTTTCTTATATCTCGGGTGGGTAAGAGACACACTTAGTGCTTTTCAGATCTTCCCGTGGACATAGGCCGATTTTGGCCAAACTATGTAAATCTTGTGTATGCTATTTTTCGTTCAAGTTTCAATCGAGGCTCGACACGATAGCTGAATTTTTCTCAACAAAAAACTAGGGAACCAGATTCATGAGTCCACGATGGGCAACAAATCTCATCCTCAGAGCGAGGCGATCTACGCAAAGCTCATGGAGATTACGAATTCCTTGAGATTAGAAGGGTACGTCCTCATACGAGACACGTGTTCGCCAGTATTGAGGACGAGGAGGAGTTTGCGCTCTCTTATCACGGCAAGATGATAGTCGTGGCATTCATGCTCATCAACACAGGTGCGGGAGTCCTGATAAGGGTGGTGATAAACTTGCGAATCTGCACAGATTGTCACCTGGCGATCAAACTCATATCGAAGATGAACGGAAGGGAGATCATCGTCCGTGATCGAAGCCGGTTCCACCATTTCAACGGCGGCATATGCTCTTGCAAGGATTACTGGTAAGGGGAACTTTCCCACCTCGGTTTCGCTTCCGATGAAGAACTGAACGACGAGCTGTTCCCAAATCGTGATACGCTGAGAGGTAACATGAAATGTTTAGCTGAAAAGCCATTCTTATCAATGATCTTAATCTCACATGTATTAAATTTATTATATTTTACTGACCTTATCACCTAAAAAATATATTTTTTTCCTATTGACCGTACGATGTTTTCTATTATATATTTCAATATAATATTTTTTAATAATAAAAGAATTTCTATTAGTGATACCAAATATTAAGTTGATATACATCCGAAAAAAAATAATTTACAAATTTTATTTTATTAGATTTTTGTGGCAATTGGAAGATATATCTAAATCAACTTTAACCCCGGGACAAAGAAGAATGATTAGGGTTGAGCATAGATTTTCGGTAAAACTGCCAACCGGTTGGAATTGGTACCATAGGGTTTGAAAACCGACGGTATTAAGTACGGTTTCTGGTTCTGACCTTGGAACCAACCCGAAAAAACTTAGAACCTGACATTATATATTTTAATATATAATTTATATTATATATATTTATAATATCTTTATATTTATATAAATAATTTTATTTTAAAATTTAAATATTTCTTATTTATATTTAGTAATTTTGCGCATAGTTATATGGTTTGACAAGTCACTTTTTATGGATACCCGAACCGGCCATCCCTTGCCCTTGCCCTCTTCGTGAGGCCTTGACCAGTTCGCTTGAGGTTTTTTTAGATTGATTGGAGTAATGCTTGATGTATTTTTAGATTGATTGGAAAAATGTATGAGGTTTTTTTAGATTGATTAGAGTAATACTTAAGGTTTTTTTAGATTAATTGGAGTAACGTAGTTGATTTAATATAGAAGTATCACAAGGACATGGAATCGGAACCGGCACCAAAATCGGTACTAAAACCGGCGGGTTGGTTCTTGGGTGTTTCTTTGAGCCACAGGGTAGGTTTTAAATTCTAAAAATAAAAAATCGATCATTACAGAGTTGGTTCTAGTTTCTACCTTCGGAACCTACCAATCCTTGCTCGTCCCTAAGAATGATGGAAATCAAATACGAGATTTGATTAAAAAAAGAGCATCGTATGCTTCTTCATTCAGGGTGACAAATAAATAACAGGAACAAGCAAATACAATACTTTGATTTCAGATATTTCGGCTACCACCAGCAAACAAGCAATCAATCGGGTATACAATCCATCCTTCAGGTTGGAATTCGGGATTTGGAGCATCAGCCCGCCAGAGATTTGATAGATCGTAGTTTCGCTGCGGCCTCACGGATGTCCATCCTTTCTCCAGGCGACTCACTACAGCAAGCGACTCCGATTTCGAACACCTTCGCCAGACATTCTAGAATCCTACGCGGAGTGCGGGTGCTCGATCCTACTCCAAACTCATTTAGAAACATACAAGGGTCTGCTACTTCTCCCGGTCGTTCCGGTAACTCGGCCTCGCAATGGCTTCGGATGTTCCACGCATCCTGGAACATGTCGTCGGTCGGCCTCTTTCCCGTAAACATCTCCAGCAGAAGAATTCCAAAACTGTAAACATCACCTTCCCTCGACACTTGCCTTCCCATTCCGTACTCTACAACATTTCGTGTTAAATGGCTTATATTACTGAGTACGAGCTAACAAATGTCCAAAACCACATTTACATTAAAATTCACGCACCTGGAGGACAGTAGCCAACTGTCCCTCTCACTCCTATCGAGCTTACTTGCACAACAACATCACCGGCAGCGAGAATTCTCGTGAGTCCGAAATCACCGACCTTTGCTGTCATCTCCACATCCAAGATAACATTGCTCGGCTTCAAATCACAGTGAATCACCGGCACGTCACACTCGTGATGCAGATACTCCAAAGCACATGCAATGTCCACGGCAATACTAAGCCTGTGCCTTAAACTTAACTTCCGGCACACTCCTTCGTGTTTAACTTTAGAATGCAGCCAATCTTCCAGGCTTCCATTTTTCATGTACTCATACACAAGCGCCTTAAAATCATTACCTCGGAAGTCGATGGTCGAGCAGACAGTATGAATTTTGACGAGATTTCGGTGTCTGATCTTCTTCAATACCTCACACTCTGCCACAAAACTCTTTGAAGCTGCTCGAGTTCGGAGGTCGAGAACCTTAATGGCTACAACATTACCAGTATTTCCAAGGATCCCCTTGTACACGGAACCAAAACCACCGACACCGATCAAGTTATTTTGATTGAGCCCACTGGTCGCCTTGATTATATCCTCATATGAAATTTGTGGAAATGGGCCTTTGGGAACCAACCCAGACTGCGACCTCACGTTTCTCCTCCTTTTTCTGTTCATGCAACGAATGCAACGATGCAATGCAAGCAGCAAAAGTGGAACAGACAGGAAAGCAATCCCGCTGGCGACCGCAACAACGATCCTAATCAAGGTTGTTCTTCCTGTTTAGAAGTAGGACAACTTGGTAAGTTCAATGCTGGAATCCCGCCACAGAGTTTATAATTTCCCATGACTGAGACCCCTGTGGCATTTAGGAAGACTCCTTTATTTGGAACTTCTCCCTCGAAATGGTTGAAAGATAGGTTGAGGGATGCGAGCTGAAAGTCTCCTAAGAATTTTGGGATCCAGCCAGAGAAGTTATTATGTGATAAGTCTAGATATTGAAGTCCTTTCAGAGTAGATAGAAACGCAGATATGTTGCCTTCGAACATATTATTCCCAACGTGTAATAACACCAAGCTGGTGCATCCACCAAGAGTGCTCGGGACCTGTCCAGACAGTCTGTTCCCGTACACATCTAACATTGCTAGGCTCTTCAAATCACCGACTTCATCTGGCAGAGCACCGGTCAGTTTGTTCTGAGAAAAATCGAGATAGTTTGATAAGGAAGAAATACCAAGGACTTGAGATGGTATAGTTCCAGTCAGGTCGTTTCTCGATAGATCCAAAACGATCAAGTTTTGGCAATTTCCGAGGCTTGTTGGAATACTCCCACTGAATGCGTTCCCTCCCAACGTCAGTATCGTCAACATAGTCAAATTTCCAAGAGAAGATGGGATTTCCCAATGAATTTGTTGTACCGTGCTAGTAGGTTCTTCAACTTGTGGAGGTTACCGATTTCCTTTGGGAGCTTACCATTCAATTGATTCCGGCCCATTTGTAGACTTTCCAGGTTGTGAAGATTCCCAATGGTAGAAGGGACCGTCCCCGTGAGCTGATTGGACCAGAATGACAAAAAGTACAAGTTGGAAGATAAGTTCCCAATAGACGGTGGCAACGTACCTCCGAAATTGTTTCCGCTGAAATCCAGAAACCTTATCTCGGTGGAATTGAGGGACTCGATGAATTTCAAGTCCCCCGACGTGCCGTTTCCCAATTGATTGCCACCAATTAGAAGCCACCTCAACTGATTGAGATTTTTGAGATCAGGTACCGATCCGGTGAAATTGTTCCGGGTCAACCCTAGGCTCCGTAAGTTTGTCGCGTTTGCTATTGAAGGGGGAATTGGTCCGGTCAATTGATTAACAAAGACGTGGAAGTGCTGGAGATTGGGAAGAGTGATTCCGAGATCCCGAGGGAGACCGCCCTTGAGTTTGTTTGACGCGAGCTGTAGGACAATCAGAGAGGTCATGTTGAAGATCGAGGAGGGTATCGTACCAGAAAAGTAGTTTCCTGCGAGATAAATCCATCGCAACCTTTGCAATCGCCCAAGAGATGCTGGGATGGGGCCGCTGAAACCATTATAGTTTCCGCCAATGAACTCCAGAGATGAAAAGTTGCTGAAGAAATCAGGGAACTTCCCGGTGAAATTGTTGTTGTGGACCAGGAATAATCGAAGCTTTGACAGAGCGGATAATCCACGAGGTATTTCTCCAACAAGCTTGCTGTTTCCCAAAAAGATCTCCCGTAGGTTTGTGCAGCCCGAGATGTTCTCTGGGAGCTCACCCGAGAACGAGTTATTATCCATGTGCAACTCTGTCAACCGACGCAAGTTCCCGATTTCAGGGGGGATTCCGCCAGAAAAAATGTTGTTGTTGATGTTTAATATCCTGAGGAAGCTGAGATTCCCAATGTAGGGTGACAAAGACCCTCCCAGTCTGGAGCCTGGGAGCACCAATTTGGTGACGCGGGGACGTCTCCTGCTGCAAGTTACGCCCGGCCAATGACAGAAGTCGACGGTGTCATTCCACGAGGTGAGCACACCGTAGGGGTCATCGGGTATGCGGCCCCTGAACTCGAGCAAAGCAGCTCGGTCGGTTTCGTTGGTCTTAGCCGCTGCTGCCGAGAGAGAAAACATCAGAAGACACGTGAATAATATCATAAAACCCATATCTTTTGGACAATCAATCGCTGAATGTGTACTTAGCTTTTTATATCCCAATACTCTTCCCATTCCATTTCATTATTATATGACTCTGTATGTAACCCTTATTCAATCCACAGAAAAAGTTCAAATAAACGTGACTTACGGGTTACTTTTGCTCGGTGAAAAATGCTTGAAAAGCAGACAGCAACGACCGACTTGGACCCTGAGGAGACTACCGACAGAATTACTCTTTAATTTCACACTTCATTTACTTAGTCATGTCGGTGGTTTCACTCTTGTCGACTTCTGAGTGACTTTGACTTCTGGGGCCCAAACCTTTTATGTTTTTTTTTTGTAAGTAGCTATAATCAATTCCATTCCATTCTGGTTAAGTGGCCGTAACGTCGAGAAAAGAATATAATGATTAAAAAAGTAATGAAGTGTTTAATTTAAGAATAAAGATGATGGGAATAAGAGAACAAATTAGGAAGGGAATGAACAAAAGTGGTTTATTTTGAGTCTTTACATATGCTAAGAGAATAACATTATCATTCTTGGGTTTTATTTCACTCAATTTCGACTTATACGGACCACATTATTCCATCGTATGTTAGAATAAGAGAGTTACTAATTAGAAACTCCGATCTCTCTATTTTATTCGACTTTATGCCATTTACTTTCTCGTGTCTTCAAACTTGGAGCATTACACGATGGAGTTGTTAGCGATTTGCGTCACGAAGCATTACTTGCTATTTATGTAATAGTAAGGAGTCTAATTTGAGTGTAATGTACTTTGCACAATGTAGTTTACATGACATTTTAATGATTAATACATGAGAGGATTATCTATCATATGTTGTCTGCCAGCAATCCTATCTATTGTCCGACAATCTATGATTAATACATGGGTTCCTCCCCGTGCCCAAGTGTAGGGACACACAATCCGATACTTAAAGCATTATACTGTCATTAGATCGACAACCCTAATGTACGTGCAAATATTTAGTATTATACGAAATAATTGTAAAAATTTACAAAATTTTTGCTAAGTTAGACCCACATCTTCACCCCGACAATCCTATAACATCAAGAGATTAGGCATTCCAGAGATTAAAAGGAATGTGGGTTAAAAAAATATAAATTAGTTCAGAGTAATAATAAAAATGGAAGCCTAAAAAATCATCGACTACAAAAAAAAAAATCCGGCAAAAAAAGATAATCACACTCCATCGGAACAACAAGAGGGTGGTTATACTCATTACTAAACTTGTTGAAGAGATGAAATTCTCTTTGAAAATGATTGCCGGTTTTCATTTAAATCGGACGACCTTGTTGGAGAAGGTTGCCTGTCGTCACGTAATTGGTTTTACAGTTGAATCACGTTGTACTTATACGAAGAACTTGACGGTGGGTCGACCCGAAGAATAGTCCACATGAATTTTGAATTTTCCTCTAGTTGTCTCAACCTTTTTTTTAATGATGAAAACGGAAAAAATATAATTCAAATTTAAGTACATTGTTTTCATTCACAATATAAGATTTTTTATTATTTAAGCTTACTTAACCCATAAATCACGCACATAAAAAGTTTAAATGAAGGAGACTTTGGAAAAGTAAAGTCGCGATGACTCGGGAGTCTTCTTATGAGAAACTTACTTTATCGACTCACTCACTACTATTCCCAGTCTATAAATATCAAATAATTTCCGACAAACTTTTGATGACTTCTAAGCGACTTCGACTTTTGATGGCCTTCACACTATCACTTACTCTTTTGTCACCTTACGGGCTCAATTCTTTCAGTGATCACAATCTCGCCCTTCCTTTTTTGTAGGTTCGGATGGACGCGACTTCTCGCGCAAAACGTAATGAGGATCGTGTTCTCAAATACCAGCACGATGCATTCGTAAGCGTGTTTGATGTCATAGATAACCGAATGAAGACGCGTCTCTTATCTTCTTTTTTCTAGATTTCTCCTCGAAACACCCGATTTCCTAATACCGATGATGTTTGCTCCTTTTTTGTTGAAGAGTGTGGGACAAATAGTTCATAAAACCATTTTGTCTCTATTGGTATGTCAGATTATCTTGGGCCTATACTAAGTCTATAACTCATGTTGAGATGTGGGCCTAGACTGAGTCTACAGCCCATGTCTACACACGTCCATACAATATAAGGCCACACGTCTTGGGGGGATTAAAAGTAGGTTGTTTTTATGAAGCAGATTCCGAGATCTTTGAAAGGTAGTTAAGATTAAACCTTGATTCGGGGAAGAGGCTTTGAGAACGTATCAAACACCTCAGACACCACGAGTTTCAATATAAAAAGGGAGAAGATTTCCCCTGAAAGTACGATCAATCAACCAAACAGAAGCTTTGCACTGCTCGACACTCCTTAGATTTTAGTTAGGTAGATACCCCGACCTGGGCGAACTTTTAAGTTTCATTGATTTTTACTTCCACCACCAGAATGAGCAACTGTAGCTTTGGTAACCAATCTCTGCCTTCCTTCCACCGTCAGGACGAGCAATCCTAGTCCGGTCAACCAATTCCGCCTTTGTTACGCCACCAAAGTAAGCAACCGTAGCCTTGGTATCCACATCCGATACTACCTTCGACCACACTCCGTTCACCAGGCTCTGACAACTAGATTTCACCATCCAAGATCGCAAGTCTACAGCGCTCAGCATCAAGTCTACGACGACACCATCATCTACATCATTTGATCAATCAAATTCATCTTTTTTACTTACTGGTGACAACACCTGAACCCCCGTGAGTCTTATTGCCAAATATTTCTGATGTAATCCGTTTCGACACGAACAGTCTCTTTTAAAAGAAATGTCATTTTTGCTATTGGACTAGATATTATACGGTCATCTAAAAGGATCACCCAACACAAAAAACCAATGTAATTATTATTTGTTCTCTTATTTCAGCTACCACCAGCAAACGAGCATGCTGTCTGGGATACGATGGATTCGCTTTGGATATTTTAACGATCGAATCTCAACGACTACATTACATCCGAGGGAATCCGGAGCTTCAGCCTACCAGAGACTTGAGGGATCTTCTTAGTTTCGCTGCGGCCACGCTATTGACATGTCGGATTAACTTAGGCCTATTTTGTTTAAGCCCATGAGAAGAACATGAGGGGACAAGACGAGATGTGGGCCTATACTAAGTCTATAGCCCATGTCTACACAAGTCCGTGCAGCCTTAGGTCATACGTCTTGGAGAGATTAAAAACAGATTGTTTATTTATGAAACAGACTCCGAGATCTCTGGAAGGTAGATAAGATTAAACCATGACTCGGGGAAGACCTTTTGAGAACATGACAAACATCCCCAGGCCATGAAGATTGAATAGAAAAATGAGAAGATCATCCTTGAAAGGAGCACAATAATCAAACAAACAGAAGCTTTGCTTTGCTCGACACCCCGTAGTTATTAGATACCCCAGCTTGGATGGACTCGCGAGAGCTCTTTGGTCCTCACTTCCACCACCAGAGTGAACAATCATAGCTCTGGTAAACAGTCTCCACCTTCACTTCCACCGTCCTGGCGAGCAACCGTAACCAGGACAACAAAATCTCGCTTTCACTTCCACCGTCTCGGCGAGCAACTGTAACCAGGACAACCAATTCTCGTCTTCATTCTGCCATCCAAGCCCACAAGTCTATGGCGCCAGGAGCAAGTCTACGGCACCGGTAACAAGTTTATGATGTCACCACCATCCGCACCATCACCTTTTCTTTATTTTTATGGCTGTAAGGTTTTCACTCTTATTATAAGACATCATTTGATCAATTCAATTCATCTTTTTACTTACCGGTGACAACATCCACATCCATATGAGTACTTGTTCCAAATATTTCCAACGTGACCCGTTTCCGACGCGAACACACGCTGATGTCCATCCTTTCTCCAGGAGGCTCGCTACAACATGCGACTCCAATATTACAATGGACTAAATTACTGAATGCAATATAACAAATATCCAAAACCACATTTACATAAAAATTCACTCACCTGGAGGGCTGGAGCCGACTGTGCCTCTCACTCCCGTTGAGTTTACTTGTACAACAATATCATCGGCAGAGAGAATTCTGGGGAGGCCGAAATCTCCGACCTTGCACAACAATATCATCTTTGTATCCAGGAGGACATTGCTCGGCTTCAAATCTCAGTGAATCAGTTGTATGTCACACTCGAGATGCAGATACTCCATAGCACAAGCAATGTCCAGGGCAATACTCAGCCTATGCCTTAAACTTAGCTTCAGGTGCCTGCCATCGGAAATAACTTTAGGATGCAACCAATCTTCATGGTTTCCCTTTTCCAGTACTCATACACAAGCACCATAAAATTAGTGCCTCAGAAGTCGATGGTCGAGCAGACGGTTGAAATCTTAACGAGATTTCCTTATCAGATTTTCTTTAATATTTCACACTCATTTCAGAGGTAAAGAACCTTAATGGCTACCATATTATCAGAATGTCTAAGGATCCCCTTCTACACTGAACCAAAACCTCCAGCACCGATCAAGTTATCTTAATTGAGCCCATCGGTTGCCCGGAGTATATCCTCGTACGAAATTTGTGGAAAAGGGCTTTTGGGAACCAACCTAGACTGCGGCTTCACGTTTCTTCTTCGTTTTCTGTCAATGCCACGAGGAGATCCAATCAACAAAAGTAGGAAAAACAGGAAAGCAATTCCACTGGTGACCACGATGACGATCTTCAACAAGGTTTTTCTTCTGCACTTCCATTTAGAAGTAAGACGGCTTGGTAAGTTCAATGCTGGAATCTTGCCGCAGAGTTTTTAATTTCCCCTGACCGCAACCCTCGAGGCATTTAGGAAGACTCCTTTATTCGGAACTTCGCCCTCGAAATGGTTGAAAGATTGGTTGAGGTATCCGAACTGGAAGTCTCCTAAGAATTCCAGGATCCATCCAGAGAAGTTATTATGTGATAGTCTAGATGTTGAAGCCCTTTTAAAGGAGATAGAAAAGCAAATATGTTGCCTTCAAATAAATTATTCCCAATGTCCAAGTACACCAAGCTGCTGCATCCACTGAGACTTGACCAGAAAGTCTGTTCTCGTCTAATATTGCTAAGTTCTTCAGATCGCCGACCTCATCAGGCAGAGCACCAATTAAATTGTTTTGAGATAAATCAAGAATGAATGATAATGAAGAAATGCCAAGGACATAGTTCCACTCAGGTTGTTTTCAGATAGATCCAAACTGATCAAGTTTTGGCATTTTCCGAGACTTGCGGGAGTACTCCCACTAAATCCGTTCTTCGCCAACACAAATATCGTCAACATAATCAAATTTCTAAGAGAAGATGGGATTTCCCCAGAGTATTCGCCGTACTCTGCTTGTAGGATCTTCAACTTGTGGAGGTTAGTGATTTCCTTTGGGAGACTACCCGTCAATGGGTTCCAGCTGATATCTAGATAATCCAAGTTTTGAAGATTCCCAATGCTAGAAGAGAGGGTCCCCGTGAGCTGGTCAGACCAACTTGTTCAAATTGGAAGATAAGTTCACCTCCGAAATTGTTTCCGCCGAAATCCATAACCCATAGCTCGGTGGAATTGAGGGACTAGAGGAAATTCAAGTCCCGATGAAATGGTTTTTGTAGACCAGGAAGAATCGAAGCTTCGATAGAGCGGATAATCCACAAGGTATTTCTCCAAAAGGCTTGCAGTTTCCCAGAAGGCTAACTCAAAGGTTTGTGCAGCCCGAGATATTCACGGGGAGCTGGCCA
This sequence comes from Melastoma candidum, assembly GCA_023653495.1. Classification (NCBI taxonomy): domain Eukaryota; kingdom Viridiplantae; phylum Streptophyta; class Magnoliopsida; order Myrtales; family Melastomataceae; genus Melastoma; species Melastoma candidum. Next base: position 17,252,613 of record CM042890.1, on the reverse strand, counting down.
GAAAATGAGTTGTTATCCTTGAGCGATGCTGTCAACCGACGCAAGTTCCTGATTTCAGGGGGGATTTCGCCAGCAAAACTGTTGTTCATGATGTTGATTATCCTGACGAAGCTGAGATTCCCAATGTAGGGTGACAAGGAAACCCCCCCCCCTCCTAGTCTGGAGCCTGGGAGCCACAATTCGGTGACACGGGGACGTCTCCTGCTGCAAGTTATGTGTTGGAATTTGGATCTACGGGTATATCGAAATCGAAAAGAAGACACGACAATTTACGTGGTTCGGGTCGGCGGTGTACCGATCCCTACGTCCACGGGCAAAGGAGGGGGCGATTTTATTGATCGTTCTTGTGGAGGAGCTTACAAGGGAAAAACCCTAACTCTCATTAGACAAAAATATCTCACTCAACACACACAATCTAAACTGACCCTATATTGTGTGTAGTATAATATATCTCCCCTGATTTTCGAAAGATCCCAACAAAGAAAATAATATAATATTTTCTCCCCCTAAAGCTTCTCGGGTTTCCGCATTAGGGATGTAAATTCAAGACACACTTTTAACAATCTCCACCTTGGCTTGAATTCTTCAATATTCATCAAAGAATTAACCTCCTTTGCCTATAGGCCCTGAGAGCCTAGTTCGATCGCTGCAGGATACCGATCAAGTCCGAGCAATGCTCGAACTTAGAAATGGGAAGACTCTTCGTCATCATACCAGCTGGATTCTCATGAGTGCTGATCTTCTCCACCTTGACATCTCCCTCGGCAATGACATCACGAACAAAATGATAACGAACATCAATATGCTTTGTCCTCTCATGATGCATCGGATCCTTGGTGAGATGAATCGCACTTTGACTATCGCAGAATAAGATAGTTGAATCCTTCTCCATAACGAGTTCTCCGAGTAAACCTCTCAGCCATATAGCTTCCTTGACAGCTTCAGTGATTGCCATAAATTCTGCTTCGGTGGTGGATAAAGCAACCGTAGCTTGCAAAGTAGCCTTCCAACTAATGGCGCAATCACCGAGAGTGAAAACATAACCCGTGAGAGATCTTCTCCGGTCTTGATCACCTGCAAAATCTGAGTCGACGTAGCCGACTAAGCCAATAGAGCTTCGACCAAACTCCAAACAAGCATCAACAGTACCCTTCAGATATCTCAAAATCCATTTAACAGCTTGCCAATGACCTTTCCCGGGACTAGCCATAAACCTGCTAACAACACTGACTGCATGAGAAATATCTGGACGAGTGCATACCATCGCGTACATGAGACTGCCGACTGCACTCGAGTAGGGAACCTTGGACATAGCTTGTACTTCCTCCTCTGACTGTGGTGACATCGAAGCGGATAATTTTAAGTGTGCGGCGAGAGGAGTGCTCACCGGTTTGGCACCTTGCATTGCAAATCTCTCAAGCACCTTCTCGATGTACTTCTGCTGCGATAAAAACAGCTTGGCGTTCTGCCTGTCTCTTGAAATATCCATTCCTAGGATCTTCTTAGCTGCTCCCAAATCCTTCATCTCAAACTGAGAACTCAGTTTGGCTTTCAACCTGTTAATCTCAGATAGACCCTTCGCTGCGATCAACATATCGTCAACATATAGCAGTAGATAGATATATGTCCCATCTGAGAGCTTTTGCAGATAAACACAGGTGTCGTACTTGCTACGAGAAAAGCCAATACTTATCATGAAGGAATCAAACTTCTTATACCACTGTCGAGGGGATTGCTTAAGTCCGTATAAAGACTTCTTCAGAAGACACACCTGGTTCTCTTTGCCTTCATCAATGAAACCTTCTGGTTGTTGCATGTAAATGTCCTCATCGAGGTCACCGTGAAGAAACGCCGTCTTCACATCGAGCTGCTCTAACTCCAGATTATGCATAGCGACAAGGGCAAGTAAAACACGAATTGATGTGTGCTTGACTACCGGTGAGAATACGTCGTGAAAATCAACTCCTTCGACTTGACTGTAGCCCTTCGCAACCAGACGAGCCTTGAACCGGGTGTCTTCAATAGTGGATCCCTCCTTTGTCTTGAAGACCCACTTGCAACCGACAATTCTCTTGTCGATCGGTGGATCTACTAGCTCCCAAGTCCCGTTCTTGCGAAGGGACTCGATCTCCTCTTCCATGGCTACCAGCCACTTGCTTGAATTGGGAGCTTGTATCGCCTCAGAATAAGTTGAAGGATCGGAGGAATCAATGCTCTGAGCGACACTAAGAGCGTAGGCGACCATGCTCTCATCATCATATCTTCGAGGCGGTCTTATAGCTCGCCTCGGCCTATCCCGGGCCAAATTATATTGTGTCGGAGGTGGTGTCTCAGCTTCTTCAGTCTGAGCTGGAATAGTTACCGTAGTTCCCTTTGGTTTGGACGCACTTCCAAGCTCAAACTCCACCTTCTCTGAAACACTCTCGTTCCCTGTATCAATAGAAACAGAAGACTCCTTTCTCGAGTGAAGCATAGCGGATTCATCAAAAGTCACATCTCTACTAATCATAAACTTCCTGGCTTCAGGACAATATAATCGGTAACCCTTAACACCCGATTGATAGCCAAGGAAGATGCACTTCTTAGCTCTAGGTTCTAGCTTGCCTTCCTTCACATGAGCATATGCAGGGCAACCAAACACTCGAAGGTGTGAATAATCGGAAGGATTACCTGACCAAACTTCATGAGGAGTCTGCTCCCCAGTGCCCGATGAGGAGATCGGTTCACCAGATAACATGCCAGGTTAACGGCTTCTGCCCAGAAATCCTTTCCGAGTCCTGCATTCGAAAGCATGCACCGAGCTTTCTCAAGTAGAGTGCGATTCATCCGTTCTGCTACTCCATTTTGCTGTGGCGTACCGACAACCGTCCGATGTCGGATAATGCCTTCTTTTAGGCAAAATTCATTGAAGTCTGAGCCGCAGAATTCGAGTCCGTTGTCGGTACGGAGCCTTTTCACCGGCTTTCCTGCCTGCTTCTCAACCTGAGTTTTCCACTGCTTAAAAGTATCAAAAACATCAGATTTGTTCTTCAAGAAATAAATCCATACCTTCCGAGAGAAATCGTCGATAAGAGTCAGAAAATATATGCAGCCTCCCTTCGAGGTAACTTGAGCTGGTCCCCATAAATCAGAATGAATATAGTCTAGAGTTCCTTTCGTCTGATGTACTGCAGTGTTAAAACTGACCCTCTTCTGCTTCCCGAAAACGCAGTGTTCGCAGAAATCGAGTTTCCCGATACTTGGTATGGGTAGAAGACCTCTGTTACTCATTGCAGACATACCGTTCTCGCTCATATGCCCCAAACGCATGTGCCAGAGTTTTGCCGAGTCAGACTCGGACAATGAAGATGATATAGCTGCTGATCCGGTCACTGTCGAACCATGTAGAACATATAGACTGCCTGTCTTCGTTCCTTTCATAACAACGAGGGCTCCGCAGGAAATCCTGATAACGCCAGACTCGATGGCAATTTTGTAGCCATGAGCATCCAGAACGCCGAGGGAGATCAGATTCTTCCTTAAATCAGGAACATGCCTGACATTTGATAATGTCCTGATGACGCCATCATGCATCCTCACCCGAACTGTACCACTGCCGACGACGCTACAAGTCGCATTATTGCCCATGAGGACAACTCCACCTGCAACAGGAGTGTACGTAGTAAACCAGTCCCGAGTGGGACACATGTGGTACGAGCATCCAGAGTCGAGAATCCACTGTTCCTTATAGTTGGGCTTGCTGTCTTCAGTGACCAACATGAAGTCATATGTCTCCTGCTCAGCAACTCCTGCATCAGCTGTCTCAAGTTTTTGTTTTCCCGCATCATTGTCTCGGCCATCCTTTTCCTTCTTTTGAAGCTGCCAACAATCTTTTCTAAAATGGCTCTTCTTTTTGCAAAACGTGCAAAACTTGGATTTTCTCCTCGATTTGGACCTGGACCTGTTCGTGCCAGAAGATTTGGCCTGTTCTCTGCCTCTTGCGAGCAATCCAGAACCCTGCTCATCGGACTTGCTCGAGTCCGTGCGGTTATCCAGCTGCTCCTTGCCTACTAGATTCCCCTTCACATCCTCGAACGTGAGAGAGTTTCTTCCATAGATCATCGTCTCACGGAACGTGGAATGCGAAGAAGGCAAAGAACACAATAACAGTAAGGCTTGATCCTCATCTTCAATCTTAGCATCAACGTTTTTCAAATCATTAATTAGGGCAACAAAGTCACTGATGTGCTTCTTGATAGACGTACCTTCGGCCATACTGAAAGTGTATAGCCGCTGTTTCAGCACCAGCCGATTGACGAGAGTTTTCGTCATATACAAACCTTCCAACTTCTGCCATAATCCACTCGCCGTCTTCTCTGTCAGAACCTCTTGTAGGACATTGTTGGAGAGGCACAATTGAATTGCTGTGAGTGCCTTCTGATCCAACTTCTTCCAATCGCTTGCAGACGTTTCAACCGGCTTGTCTTCCAAAGCCGTGTCGAGGTCGTTCTGCACGAGGATTGCGAGCATCCGGACTTGCCATAGTCCGAAATTGGAATTGCCGTCGTACTTGTCGATGTCGAATTTCGTCAGCGGCATCTTGAGTCAATGTAGAGAGAACCCGAAACCGAAAGCTCTGATACCAGATTGTTGGAATTTGGATCTACGGGTATATCGAAATCGAAAAGAAGACATGACAATTTACGTGGTTCGGGTCGGCGGTGTACCGATCCCTACGTCCACGGGCAAAGGAGGGGGCGATTTTATTGATCGTTCTTGTGGAGGAGCTTACAAGGGAAAAACCCTAACTCTCATGAGACAAAAATATCTCACTCAACACACACAATCTGAACTGACCCTATATTGTGTGTAGTATAATATATCTCCCCTGATTTTCGAAAGATCCCAACAAAGAAAATAATATAATATTTTCTCCCCCTAAAGCTTCTCGGGTTTCCGCATTAGGGATGTAAATTCAAGACACACTTTTAACATTATGGCAGGACAATGACATAAGTGGGTGGTATCATTTCAGAAGGAGATTATCTCGTCGGGGTCGTCAGGTATGCAGCCCCTGAACTCGACCAACACAGCTCGGTCGGTTTCGTTGGCCTTAGCCGCTGCTGCTGAGAGACAAAACAGCGGAGACACGTGAATAATATCATAAAAGCAGAGGAGGAAGCCATAATTTTAGGCTGCCTTTGCCTCCTCATCACAGACTGTTTACTTACGTAAACATACAAGTACGTTTAGCCGCTTCCAAACCTAAAGTCGATATATATATAAAAACACAGTAAAGCATTGGTTCCCAACTACTCGAAGCCTCAACTTCTGGCATCTTTCATGCTTCCTGCTCTCCGGAACGAATCGAAACCAAACTTTAGGCTAGGAAATGATCTTCCTGTTCCCATTTTATCCCCGTGAATGCTGAAATCAAGATAAGAAATAGAACGATTATCGATGGATAAGACCAGCTGATCGATGATTATCATGGCCCAGTTAATATGAGGTATGCAAACTAAAGCCAGCTACCAATAGCAGCAATGTTTGGCTTAACAAGGTTATAGAAAGAAATGTTCCAAAAATTCCTTGCTCCCATTCAGCAGAACTCCACTGGCATTTTCCCGATCTGCTCTTCACCGTTGTCCTGGCTTCTCATGCTTTGGGGGAGTAGTAGGAGCTGTCATACAAGTGGAGAGCCTTCCATGCTGCCAGTAAGTCCCCACCTCATTTTCCTTCGCCACAGGAGAGCCTTCCATGCTGCCAGTAAGTCCTCTGAGCCCAGACCCCGGTTCTTGCCATCCCTCGTCATGGGTTCCACCAAAGCCATTTCTTTTGCCAAGCGGTTGCAACCCAAAAATGAGTCGTATATAAGTCTAACGGGCTACTCTCTCTGTCAATTGGTTTTAAAGTGAAACACCGTCGAACTTTTATATTGTGTTTGGTATTTATACGGACCAGAAATTACTAACATCAAGTTACTACTTCTCTTGCTGTTGCATCAAAGAGCAGAGACCCCTGAACTGTGAAAATATTGCTGTTTACAATCTTCTGCCCACTTGTCATTTTGTGGATTCGTTAAAACCGGTTATAATTATTATTTTTATAGTGAATTAATAATCGAGGTTATCAAGAGAGTTTGACACACAATTAAATATTACTCAATTACCATCATTATTTTGAATTTTAAATCATGAATTTGATTAGTTACTCTGAATCATGCTCGTCGGTTGTGTTATCGATTATGATTCTAACGCAACATCAAATCGGTACATCGTTCCATTCGATTTCGAGCACCGATTGTTAATTAGTTCGGCTCACAGGAATGATATTAACTACCATTTATTTATTATCGATGTTACGTCAAATGTTCTAGGGATACAAGATTGTGAATTCGCAAAACTCTTATTTTTGTGATTCTGCCTGACTTATCTCCAATCCCCTCGATTTGACACAAGTCAAATTTTGATGAGTTTGGGCCCAAATTCAAGCCTTAATTTTTAACAAATAAGCTCGAATTTAACTAACTCGAACCCAGTCAGTCTGTTGACCCATATTTTTTTGAGTCAGGCTGAATTCGGATAAGGTGTACAAGTCCGCTAATTAACTCCGCTAGTTTATAGTATTCGGGTCTTTTATCATTTTATTGTGAAAAATTTACGAAATAAAATAAATAATTTAAAATTTTGAAAATAATGTTTAAATTTAGATTTTATAAGTTTAAATTCGAATTTTATAAGTCAAATTTCACCCACGAAGAAATTTTTTAACGAAGTTTTTTGAAATTCGACTTTTATAAATTCGAATTTCTTTGTGAGATCGAAATTATAAAATTTAAATTTAAAATATTTTTACGTTTTAAAAGATACCTCTCGACGTTCGAGATAAAGCTCCCTCCTCTGGTAAGGAGGAGGGCATACAGGCCCAATTCTGAAATTTGTCTCCACATTTTTTTTTTCTGGTTACATTCTGGATTTATTAGGGAAAAAATATTTTCCCGTTTAAGGTTTAAGGTTATGTTTGAACTAAAGACACTGACCTGCGGCGATTTCGTCCTCCCAAGGATGCTGCTGTTACGAGGTTAATTGCAAGACGCTGCTGTGGGACGTTGCTGTGGAGGGAAGCTGAGGAAGCTATGGGAAGTGGAGCTGGTGTTGATGCTGAAGAAGAGAAGCGTGCTGGTCGTTATGTTAGTTAGGATGAATAATAGGCTGGGCTTTGTTAAGGGTTGGGCTAAATAGCCTATGTAATGGTGGCCCAGATGGGTGTCGGAAGTAAAATGGGAGTCGGTTGGTTGCGGGGGAGGTTAGGCTGTTAATCTGTTAGGAAGTGGGAAGAACAGGCTGTTGCGCCGTAGGCGGTCAATTGTTGGAAGCGAACCATCTAGCTTGGGCCGTCGGAGTGCGGATGAGTTAGTCTCTGTTCTGTGGATTATTGGAATAAGATTGATTGTTCTGTGGATTGTTGCTGTGTTGGTTAGTCTCTGTTCTTGTATTTCGTAGATATACTGCGCTGCAAACCTGAGAATGTGGCCTCACCTGGGTCTTTGCAGCCTTTACCAATTCCTAATGGTGCTTGGATGGAAATTTGGATGGATTTTGTTGAAGGGTTACCTAAATCTCAAGGCAAGGAAGTCATTTTCATGGTGGTCGACCGTCTTACCAAGTATGTTCACTTGCTCTGTCTCATCCATTTACAGCTCAAACTGTTACTCAGGTATTCATGGATAATATTTTTAAACTCCATGGGTTGCCTCTTACAATCGTGAGCGATCGGGATTCGGTGTTCTTGAGCCAGTTTTGGCGGCAGCTATTCTCTCTTCAGGGAGTCGAGTTGCACAGGTCGTCTGCTTACCACCCGCAAACAGATGGTCAAACTGAAGTGGTGAATCGTTGCTTAGAGACGTATTTGCGATGTATGACAGGGGATTGTCCTTCTAATGGGCTCCTGTATGACAGGAGAAGTTTCCTGATTGTACACTTGAGGACAAGTGTTCTTGAAGGGGGGAAACTTGTTACGAGGTTAACTGCAAGACGCTGTTGTGGGACGTTGCTGTGGAGGGAAGCCGGGGAAGCTGTGGGAAGTGGAGATGGTGTTGATGCTGAAGAAGAGAAGCGTGCTGGTCGTTATGTTAGTTAGGATGAATAATGGGCTGGGCTTTGTTAAGGGTTGGGCTAAATAGCCTATGTAGTGGTGGCCCAGATGGGTGTAGGAAGTTAAATGGGAGTCGGTTGGTTGCGGGGGAGGTTAGGCTGTTAATCTGTTAGGAAGTGGGAAGAACAGGCTGTTGCGCCGTAGGCGGTCAATTGTTGGAAGCGAACCATCTAGCTTGGGCTGTCAGAGTGCGGATGAGTTGATGATTGGAATAAGATTGATTGTTCTGTGGATTGTTGTTGTGTTGGTTAGTCTCTGTTCTTGTATTTCGTAGAGATACTGCGGTGCTGCTGAATTGCGTGAATCAGCTGCCCGGATTTAAGGCACAACAAAGTCGGCTCTTTTGCTGCGAAGATAAGTGATGTGCTCCGAATTACTGTCGAGGAATGCTTGGAGCCGGCGTAAAGTTTCCTCCTTTGCACGCCCTTCAGCAGGCAGTCGTATTTTTAGGTTTGATTCGGTTGATTTTGATCGTGGTCTTAGAAGGGGTTCGAAAAGTTTCGATTTTTGATGGTTGCGACGGTGGCGGCAATGCGATTATGGAAATGGGTTTTTCGGGCAAGGGCTGTTCTGCTGTAGCGAGGGAAGGGCGCAAGTGTGCGGTTGATCGGAGTCGGGGATTCGGTAGTTCTGACGGGTCAGAGGATGAGGGGAGCGAAGGGGATGATGGGGTTGATGAGGAGACTCGGGAAGGGGAATTGCCCCGAAGTTAGGCGGAGCATTGAGGTGTCGGTGGAGGAAATGAGGGACCCACCCGTTGGTGAAAGAGGTGTGCCGGTTGATGAGTCTGCGGTCATCGTGGAATCCAAGTAATGAGAGAGAATTGAAGCGGTTGTTGAGGAACATGAAACCAAGGGAAGTGTGTGCTGTTATTCGCACTCAGGAGGACGAGCGAGTTGGCCTGAAGTTCTTTTACTGGGCCGATAGGCAGTGGAGATACCGACACGATCTGATTGTTTATTATACGTTGTTGGACGTCCTGAGCAAGACGAAACTGTGTCAGGATGCCCATCGGATTGTACGCCTCATGAGGCGCTGTGGGATCGTACGTGATCCTGAAGCTTTTGGATACCTTATGCTATCATTCACGGTGGCAAATACATAACAGGAACAAGCAGTGACAAATACTTGGATTTGAGTTATTTCGGCTACCACCAGCAAACAAGCAAGCCATCGGGGATACGGAGCATCAGCCCGCCAGAGATCTGATAGATCGTAGTTTCGCTGCAGCCTCACGGATGTCCATCCTTTTTCCAGGCGACTCACTACAGCAAGCGACTCCGATTTTGAACACCTTCGCCAGACATTCTAGAATCCTTTGGGGAGCGCAGAAGCTCGATCCTACTCCAAACTCATTTAGAAACATACAAGGGTCTGCTACTTCTCCCGCTCTTTCCGGCAACGCTGCCTCACAGTGGCTTCGGATGTTCCAAGCATCCTTGAACAGGTCGTCGGTCGGCTTCTTTCCCATAAACATCTCCAGCAGAAGAATTCCAAAACTGTAAACATCGCCTTCCCTCGACACTTGCCTTCCCATTCCATACTCTACAACATTTCTCGTTAAATGGCCTATATTACTAAGTGCGACCTAACAAATATCCAAAACCACATTTACATTAAAATTCACGCACCTGGAGGACTGTAGCCAACCATCCCTCTCACTCTTGTCGAGCTTACTTGAACGACAACATCATCAGCAGAGAGAATTCTCGTGAGGCCGAAATCACCGACATGAGCTATCATATCCGAGTCCAGGAGAACATTGCTCGGCTTCAAATCGCAGTGAATCACCGGCACATCACAATCGTGATGGAGATACTCTACGGCACAAGCAATGTCCGGGCAATACTTAGCCTGTGCTTTAAACTTAACTTGAGGTGCCCTCCCTCACATGTAACTTTAGGATGCAGCCGATCTTCTAGGTTTCCATTTTCCATGAACTTATAAACAAGCGCTTTAAAATCATTCCCTCGGAAATCGATGGTCAAGCAAACAGTGGAAATCTTAACAAGATTTCGATGTCTGATGTTCTTTTAACACCTCACACTCCGCCACAAAACTTTTCGAAGCTGCTTGATTTCGGAGGTCGAGAACCTTAATGGCTACCACATTATCAGAATTTCCAAGGATCCCCTTATACATGGAACCAAAACCACCCACCGATCAAGTTATTTTGATTGAACCCACTGGTCGCCTTGATTATATCCTCGTATGAAATTTGTGGAATGTGAGGTTACCGATCTCCTTTGGGAGCATACCTGTCAATGGGCTCCAGCCGATGACTAGAACTTCCAGGTTACGATGATTCCCGATGCTAGAAGGGAGTTTCCCCGTGAGCTTATTGGACCAGAATGACAAAAAGTTGAAATTGGAAGATAAATTCCCAATAGACTGACGCAACCTAGCGCCGAAATTGTTTAAACTGAATTCTAGAACCCAAAGCTAGGTGGAATTGAGGGACTCGATGAATTTCAAGTCCCCCAGGGTGCCGTTTCCCAATTGATTATCTGCAATAAGAAGCCACCACAACTGATTGAGATTTTTGAGATCAGGTACCGATCCGGTGAAATGTTTAGCAACAGGGCTTTCGTGTGTGTATGTGGTCGCCGTATGAAATAAAGAAAGAAAGGGAAGGCAGGGAACGGATGCCGATAGTATTTACGGATGCCATCGTTGATGTCTTCTGAAGAGAGCAGGGTCACAGGAGCACATGGGAGCTTGATCGCAGGATAAATGAGAAATATGTCCTTCTATATTGATATGTCTGTAATGTGTTGATGTTTTTTTTTAATGTTTACGGATGACTATTTATACTAAGTTAGACCTATGTATATGCGGTAATGAAATATTGCACATATATTACTGTTTCGCCGGAACATTGCTGTGTGTCTACAGGTTCCTTCTTACTGGGCTTCTTGTAACTTGGGCCTTGATTTTGGACCATTGATCCACAGATGGACTTAAGATCTGAGGCCCAAAATTTCTATTGCTAAACACTCAATCACACCAATGCAGACTCCGTAATGAATCGAATGACAAACGTTAGGCTAGGAAATAATCTTCTTGCTCCCCTATTATCCTTGTGAATGTTGAAATCGAAATAAGAACTCGAACGAGTAACGATAGATAAGACTGTGGGAAGAGATTGGACGAGGTTGTCTTCAACTAAAGACGAAGATTTGCTTTCTGTCGTATTGTTCTTCACTTGGTATTGTGAAAGGTGAATAATATAATAATAATAATAAGATAAAAGCAGAGGGGGATTGTATTAGTAATTATGTTTGATAGATAGATATTAGTAATGATCTTCGACTTTACCTGTCTCATTATTCAATTTCTATTTATTGTGTTTGTCCCACATTATTTGGTACAAGGATCTGACGGGCACTTTTGTTTGCTGTCAACTTTATCCATCAATTAGCCATATCTGGTTTACTGGACTGGAGACCTATTTGGTAGGTAGGCCTTATCATTCATAATGTATTGATACTTATTGTTGTACAGAGGTGGAGATTGGGACTCAGGTGGGGACATGCAAAGAAGAAAGAGAGCCAATAACTAGTCGAGGATTCGTCAACAACTATCCTCTGAAGATGATGAAGATAGTGGAGGAGGTGGTCATTGTAAGGACATGCATTTTCCTGCTAAGCTCCTCAATGTGACGAAGGTAACCGTAGGGATGGTCATCCATCAGTATATGGAAGGAATGTGGACGGGAGAAAAGTCTCTTCAAGACGGCAAGACTGTAGTAGTCATTGGAGCCTTCCAGGCATTCCAGATTCATGGAATGAGCTCGTCTATGCCTTGCTAGTAGTCTCTGAGAGTACACCACGGATTAGTTAAGGTTCAAGCACCCTGACACTTGGTTCAACTGCAAGGGCACTGGCGAGTTCTTCTCCTGGCTTGGGAAATGGCCTGGTGGTGGGATGATCCCGCATTAAACTTAGAAAAGAAAGATACTTCACTAGACAATGAATGTTCATTCCCCATTCTGCTCCTATTAACTGCTTGCTTGTTCATGCCCAAGCTGTTGTTTCCATGTACTCCGCCTTAAAATCATTACCTCGGAAGTCGATGAGACAGCGGAAACCTTAAGGAGATTTTGGTGTCTAATTTTGTTCAATACCTCTCACTCTACCATAAAACTTTTCGAAGCTAAAGGATTTCGGAGGTCGAGAACCTTAATGGCTACAATATTATCAGAATTACCCCTTATACAAGTTATCCTGATTGAACCCACCGGTCGCTCCGAGTATATCCTGGTACGAAATTTGTGGAAAAGCGCTTTTTATGGGAACCAACCCAGACTGCGACTTCACGTTTCTTCTTTTTCTGTCCATGCAACTATGCGATGCAATCAACAAAAGCAGTACAAACAAGAAAGCAATCCCGCTGGCAACCGCGATGACGGTCTTCAACAAGGTTTTTCTTCTGTGCTTCCATTTCGAAGTAGGGCATCTTGGAAGATATATCTAAATCCAATCAACTCAACCCCAGGGCAAAGAAGAATGATGGAAATCAAATTGATGAACCAATATGAGAATTGATAAAAAAAAAACAGAGCATCGTATGCTTCTTCATTCAGGGTGGCAAATACATAACACGAACAAACAGAGACAAATACTTGGTTTTGAGTTATTTCGGCTATCACCAGCAGCAACCGATTTTGGAGGTCGATAACCTTAATGGCTACAACATTATCAGAATTACCCCTTATACAAGGAACCAAAACCATCGACACCGATCAAGTTATCTTGATTGAGCTCACCGGTCGATCCGAGTATATCCTCGTACGAAATTTGTGGAAAAGCGCTTTTTATGGGAACCAACCCAGATTGCGACTTCACGTTTCTTCTTTTTCTGTCCATGCAACTATGCGATGCAATCAACAAAAGCAGTACAAACAGGAAAGCAATCCCGCTGGCGACCGCGGTGCGATCTTCAACAAGGTTTTTCTTCTGTGCTTCCACTTCGAAGTAGGACATCTTGGAAGATATATCTAAATCCAATCAACTCAACCCCAGGGCAAAGAAGAATGATGGATATCAAATTGATGAACCAATATGAGAATTGATAAAAAAAAAAAAAAAACAGAGCATTGTATGCTCCTTCATTCGATAAGTATTTAATACCGGAGCGACCATGTTTATCATTTTCTGACGCTTGATGATTTCTCATGCTCTTTGCCGTGCCACACGTCAAGTGCCGATGGGAGGAAGTGGCCGGAGGAGCAAATATTGTGTACTTTCGACGTAGCAGAGAACATTTTATGCAGTTACGATGTCGTCTGACTTTTGCGTGTTTATTGTTTTTGTAGTGGCTGGATACTCGAACGACTCCGACTTGTCCATTGCTCAAAGATATCAAATGGAGGAACAGCCAGTGCCACAGCAAAACTTCCATGGCTGGAGACGAGCAGTTCCTAGATCATGATATGCATGAGGTAGATACGGGCACGAGTACTCCAATCCGCTCACGACCAGGATGTTGGGATCCATAATCACTTTTTCCTACTAATTTATCATATAAGCATTCTATATTGAATTTCATAAATGACTGTATTTGAATCAACGATCTTGCGTTATATGACAATTATAATTGATCTTGCGTTAGATGTGGGGCGTGGCCCTTGGCAGGAGAATTCATGTTTATATGGTGAATATCGGTTAAATGGAGAATCTGGAACATGTTGTCGGTCGGCCTCTTTCCAGTAAACATCTCCAGAAGAAGAATTCCATAGCTGTAAACATCGCCTTCTCTCGACACTTGACTTCCCATTCCATACTCTACAAATATTTCGTATTAAATGGCCTACACTACGAGTACAAGCTAACAATTATTGGAAACCACATTTACATAAACTCGACACACCTGGAGGGCTGTAGCCGACTGTCCCTATCACTCCCGTCGAGCTTACTTGAACAACAACATCATTAGCCTAAGACCGACATTGATGATCCAATATGAGAATTGATAAAAAAAAACAGAGCATCGTATGCTTCTTCATTCAGGGTGGTAAATACATAACAGGAACAAGCAGAGACAAGAACTTGAATTTAAGTTATTTTGGCTACCACCAGCAAACAAGCAAGCGATCGGGGATACAATCCTTCAGACTGGCATTCGGGATTCGGAGTGTAAGCCCACCAGAGTTTGGATGGATCGTAGTTTCGCTGTAGCCACGCGGATGTCCATCCTTTCTCCCGGCGACTCACTACAACATGCAACTCCGATTTCGAACACTTTCGCCAGACTTTCTATAATCCTTCGCGGAGGGAGGGCGCTCGATCCTCCTCCAAACTCATTTAGAAACAGACGAGGGTCTGCTACTTCTTCCGCTCTTTCCAGCAACCCGGCCTCGCAATGGCTTCGGATGTTCCACGCATCCTGGAACATGTCGTCGGTTGGCCTCTTTCCCGTAAACATCTCCAGCAGAAGAATTCCAAAACTGTAAACATCACCTTCCCTTGACACTTGCCTTCCCATTCCGTACTCTACAACATTTCGCATTAAACGGCTTATATTACTGAGTACGAGCTATAGAAATATCCAAAACCACTTTTACATTAAAATTCACGCACCTGGAGGACAGTAGCCGACCGTTCCTCTCGCTCCTGTCGAGCTCACTTGCATAACAACATCACCGACAGAGAGAATTCTCGTGAGTCCAAAATCACCGACCTTTGCTGTCATCTCCACATCCAGGAGAACATTGCTCGGCTTCAAATCACAGTGAATCACTGGCATGTCACACTCATGATGCAGATACTCCACGGCACATGCAATGTCCACGGCAATACTAAGCCTGTGCCTTAAACTTAACAACCGGCACACTCCCTCGTGTGTAACTTTAGGATGCAGCCAATCTTCTAGGTTTCCATTTTCCATGTACTCATACACAATCGCCTTAAAATCATTACCTCGGTAGTCGATGGTCGAGCAGACAGTAGAAATCTTAACGAGATTTCGGTGTCTGATCTTCTTCAATACCTCACACTCTGCCACAAAACTCTTTGAAGCTGCTCGAGTTCGGAGGTCGAGAACCTTAATAGCTACAACATTACCAGAATTTCCAAGGATCCCCTTATACAGAAAACCAAAACCACCGACACCGATCAAGTTATTTTGATTGAGCCCATCGGTCGCATTGATTATATCCTCGTACGAAATTTGTGGAAATGGGCCTCTGGGAACCAACCCTGACTGTGTCCTCACGTTTGTCCTCCTTTTTCTGTTCATGCAACAATGAGATACAAGTACCAAAAGCAGAACGAACAGGAAAGCAGTCCCACTGGCGATCAGGATGAGGATCTTCGACAACATTTTATTCCTTCCGCGCTTCAGTTTAAAAGTAGGACATAATGGTAAGTTCAATGCTGGAATCCCGCCACAGAGTTTGTAATTTCCCATTACCGAGACCCCCGTGGCATTTAGGAAAACTCCTTTATTCGGAACTTCTCCCTCGAAATGGTTGAAAGATAGGTTGAGGATTGTGAGCTGGAATTCTCCTAAGAATTTCGGTACCCGGCCAGAGAAGTTATTCTGTGATAAGTCTAGTTCTTGAAGTCCTTTTAGAGGAGATAGAAACGGGGTGATGTTTCCTTCAAACATATTATTCCCAATGTCCAAGTACACCAAGCTGGTGCATCCACCTAGAGTTTCCGGGACTTGTCCAGACAATCTGTTCCCGTGCACATATAATATTGCTAGGTTCTTCAGATCACCGACTTCTTCTGACAATGTGTCAGTTAATTTGTTATGAGATAAATCGAGAGCATATGATAAGGAAGAAATACCCAAGACTTGTGATGGTATAGTCCCACTCAGATTGTTTTTAGATAGATCCAAACCGATCAAGTTTTGGCAATTTCCGAGGCTTGCCGGAATACTGCCACTGAATCCGCTCCCCGCCAACGACAGTATCGTCAACATAGTCAAATTTCCTAGAGAAGATGGGATTTCCCCGATGAATTTGTTGTACTGTGCTTGTAAGTTCTTCAACTTGTGGAGGTTACCGATTTCCTTTGGGAGCATACCCGTCAATGGGTTCCAGCCGATGAATAGTGCTTCCAGGTTGTGAAGATTTCCGATGCTAGAAGGGAGGATCCCCGTCAGCTGATTGGACCAGAATGACAAAAAGTTCAAGTTGGAAGACGTGTTCCCAATAGACCGAGGCAACGTACCACCGAAATTGTTTGAACTGAGTTCCAGAACCCACAGCTTGGTGGAATTGAGGGACTCGATGAATATCAAGTCCCCCGACGTGCCGCTTCCCAATTGATTATCTGCAACTAGAAGCAACCTCAACTGATTGAGATTTTTGAGATCAGGTACCGATCTGGTGAAATTGTTCTGGATCAACTGTAGGCTCCGTAAGTTTGTTGCGTTCGCTATTGAAGGAGGAATAGGTCCGGTCAACTGATTCCTACTGAACTGGAAGTGCAGGAGATTGGGAAGAGTGAGTCCACAATCCAGAGGGAGACCTCCCTGGAGTTTATTGTCGGAGAAATCTATTAACGTCAGAGAGGTTATGTTGAAAATCGAGGCGGGTACCGAACCGGAAAAGTAGTTTCTTGGGAGACTAATCCATCGCAACCTTCGCAGTCGCCCAAGAGATGCTGGGATGGGGCCGCTGAAATCATTCCCCATTACGCTAACTGCTACCAGAGACGATATGTTGCTGAAGAAATCAGGGAACTTCCCGGTGAAATGGTTTTCGTCGACTATGAAGATTCGAAGCTTCGACAAGACAGATAATCCGCGAGGTATTTCTCCAACAAGCTTGCTGTTTCCCAGCCAGATCTCCCGTAGGTTTGTGCAGCCCGAGATGTTCTCTGGGAGCTGGCCCGAAAATGAGTTATTATCCATCGTCAACACTGTCAACCGACGCAGGTTCCCGATTTCAGGGGGGATTTCGCCAGCAAACCCGTTGTTATCGATGTTTAATATCCTAAGGAAGCTGAGATTCCCAATGTAGGGTGACAGGGAGCCCCTCAGTTTGTAGCCCGGGAGCCACAATTCGGTGACGCGGGGACGTGTCCTGCTGCAAGTTACGCCAGGCCAATGACAGAAGTGGACGGTGTCATTCCAAGAGGAGAGTACCCCGTCGGGGTCATCGGGTATGCGGCCCCTGAAGTCGAGCAACGCAGCTCGGTCTGTTTCGTTGGTCTTAGCTCCCGCTGCTCCCTGGACGAAAAAAGAAACCATGAGGCAAGTGAATAATATCGTAATAGCAGAGGAGGAGGAAGCCATAATTAATTTTGATGATTAGTATTAGTTAAGTAGTAGAATTTTTATATTCATGCGTTGGATTGGAATTTGGGTGACATGATTTGGAGCCCTAAGATTACTTTCTTTGAGTAAAATTTAGGTGATTCAATAAATAGAAAATATAATTCAAATTTAGGTATATCTTTTCATTCACTTTAATAATTGAAGCTTTATTTAAACGATAAATCATGCACATAAAGGAGATTTTGGAAAAGTAGACCCGCGACGATGACTCGGAGTCAAACTCCGACAATAATCTCCGACAAACTTTTGTCGACTTGTAAGCGACTTTTGACTTTTGATGGCCTTCACAATATCACTTGCTGCTGTCTTTTGTCACCTTACGGGCTCAAATTATTAAGATCTGTTTTATTATTTTATTTTGTAATTATTTATGAACTAAATAATTTCAGGCGAAGCGCTTTTATAGTCCTAAAAAATTAGGCTTCTGTCCGGTCAAAATCATATAATTATATTTTAATTTATTTTTTTTTAAATAGTAGTTTACGCGTAATCTAATTTTTAGAAATGAACGTGAGTCACGAAAGGTTATGAAAAGCGACGACTGACTTGGACTCTTAAGGAGATTACCTTTTATTTTAACACTTGATTTCCTTAATCTTGTCGGATGGTTATGAAAACATTGTGTCTTTTTGTCCAATTCCTTCCTCAGCCTCCTTTCCTTCCATGATAAATTATAGGGGCTGGTGACAGAATGCCGTAGTACCCTTAGGGATTGGGCTATGCCACAGGGGAGGGTATCATATCCTTGAGTTTGGGTTGTGGGCTACTACTACTTGAGTGGGCCGAGATGAAACTGTCGTAAAAACATATCGAGAATATACGGAAATAAACAGAGGCGGGGGGACTCGGGGGTGGCAATGACCCTCTTACTTTTTGTAAAATAACAAATTTACATGTAGTCCGGCGGCGGTCCCATTTGTAAAGGGAAGGCCGAGGGAGTGATCCTGTGGCAGTCCCATTCGTACGGGGAGGCCGAGGGAGTAATCCGACGGCGGTCCCATTCGTACGGGGAAGCCGAGGGAGTAATCCGGTGGCGGTCCCATTCGTACGGGGAGGCCAAGGGAGTAATCCAGCAGCAAATCCCATTTGTACGAGGGAGGCCGAAGGAATAATCCGGCGGTGGACCCATTTGTACGGGAGGGCCCGGGAATATACGACAATGATCTGTGTTTAAAAAAAAACATTTAGCAAAGTTACATAAATAAATAATGATGAAACCAACTAACCTTGATGGAGGTGTTCTTATAAAGTAATCTTGATTGTGGCACCAAGAGATAACTACTCCTGAGGAAAGTGAAGAGGAGGGAGTCAGAAAATAATAAAGTTATGGGGATACAGACCTGCTGTGGCTAAAGCACACCGGAATAAATCGCTCGTTACTACGTTGTAAAAAAAGGTGAATCAAAAGCAAGAAGTTAAAGGAGATGAACCGCCGTCTCGAGACCTCTCCCTAACAGATGCGAATTCCTAAGTTCAAGCATTACCTGCAGAATGCCAAGAAACAAATCATGGGGATCTGTAAAATAAGTGTTTTGTCCTTGAGGAGGAGAAAGAATCCTTGATGTTTAAAATCGTGCAATGGCAGATCGAAGTGGGAATGAAGGAAGAATGCCAGGTAGAACTAGCGAAATCCCTGGATGTCAACATGGATGGCCTTTTTTCTACAGAGAGGCACAATGGGTTTTCCGTGAAAGGAAAAAAAAACAACAACAAAAAAAAAAACAATTTTATGCCCATGGGAAAACGTGGGGTGATTGACGGTGTGAAAAAAAAAATCATGAAATTGTTAAGATTAAAAGAAAAAGGAGACTTCAACCTGGACACTTTGTCAAAATAAAAGGTGTTATAAAATTATGGGTACAAGCAATCACTAGACATGCGAGTTAATTCATCGAGAAGCTGGAGCATGAAAACGGATGGGATGCAAACCTGCGGTGGCAGGGAACGATGAGGATATTGGACGACAAGCTAAGAAAAGTAGAGTGGCAGAGAGGTTTGCTCATAAGAACATGAAATGCGGAATATGAAATCTGGAGCTCCTCGCACCTCTATTTATAGTGTCGTGGGGGGATGAATCTGGATGTCTCTCGTTTATAGAAATCAATCAAAATTACTAATCACGAATATTATTTTCCTCATATACGAATAGTGGGATAGGAATGAACGATCATTATCTAAGAATATATATATATATATATATATATATATATATATATCAATATCCATATTTCCTTCTGTGATCGGATGATTACGTGAAAATTTGGATTTTGGATGTATCTTCCTTTTGTGGATGGATGACTACGAGAGGATTCAGACTCTTAATGCAAGATCAAGAATTCTAATCATAGGAATTAGTTGGTTTTGAAGGATTACGACCTTCTAGAGCCTCATAGAATATTCCATGCTGCTAGACCGGATGCTATACTCGAAGCTTATGCCCGTTATGACCCTGAGATATATTATTGTCAAGGTATGAGTGGATTCTCTTTCTCCCATAATCTCTGTGGTTTCCGAAGATCCTGGGGATTTCCTGATGTTTTGGGCGATTCATGAAGAAGGCATGTTGCAACTTTCAGTTGGATGAGGTCGGATCAAAAGGCAACTCAACATCGTTTAAAAAAAAAGAGAATTATTATGTGCATGGGCTCGCATTTGTATAGACCTTAGGAGGCAGAAGATTGTTTCCTCGTTTTTAGGATGGTGGTAACACTTTTCAGAAGCGAATTAACATTTAAACATACCATTTGCCCGTTGGCAGTTATGTGGGCTGATCAGGCAATGATAAGAGCCAGGATCGCAGAGAGCTCCGCCTACAGATGATCTCTCGCTGTCTGCAATCGTCGCTTCAGTCTTATAGAGGAGGAAGTTGTTCACTCAGAGACATAACTGCATAAATGAGATAATGAGGGAATACAATGACATGGCCGGACAGCTACATGTGTGAAAGCTTCTAGATGATGCACACGACCTTGTGCCACCTACACGACAAGATTGAGGCCTCATTCTGCTAAACAGTCCTTAACTATTAATCGATTCCAATTTATTTGTGGCCTATGTAAGAAAGCAAGGAAGCTCTCCGTACGTTATACCTTGGGCAAGGGGCGGCTCGGTCGCACTCCTATCTTGGTTTCTGGCTTCACTGCTTGTACATAGGTTTTTAAGTTGGTGTGTGTGTATCACGTGTGGAGTTCCGTGACAATGTTGAGTTATATTACACAGTTGATGAGACTGTCCTAATGCAGATTAGTTGTCCATCTTCTAGTTCATGTGAATCGAGAAGAGCGCAACATCAATTGGATATTTCCGACGTGAACTAAAAGGCAAATCGAGGAATAGAAAACCCAAAGAGCCAGCATTCAACATTACTGTCATACACGAATTCATCATAATCGAAAATTGACCATTCAGGTTCAGCCGATAACAAGTAGTACTATGAGGACAATGTTTAATCGCAGCGGAAACCACCGCCGACCAGCTACTCGTCCTTCTTCGTGTAGTTCCGCACGACAATGGCCAAGCCCAAGATCAGCAGTAGGGTGAGGAACTGCAGGATCTTGATAAGGAACTCTGGCGTTTTGTCAGGGTTGAAATGAGCCTGTTAAGGAGGGATGTATGTACGCTTTGCGGGAACGGTTGCAACGTCAATCTCTCCGATGTAGTACTTTTTCATCATTTCTTTAAGCCACCACTGCGACCCGTCTCCACGAGGCCTTCAACTCTAAGCCAACCCTATGCGTGGAGATAATCACCAAAGCGTCTTGTATGATCCTAATCCGATTTTTCATCGGCATGTGTAAGAAAAGTCCGCCCACGAGAGTTACCTCGCAACCTGGTAGCTCAATAGGTGTTGCTTACTGCTCAGCCTCGATTCGAATTTGCCTACACGATAAGGATGCGCTTGATAATCTTCTTCAAGGATGAAGGGCATGTCAGGGACACATAAGGGTCTTTCGAGCAGATGATCGTCTTTCGGAAGTCCAGATGATGTTCTTGCCATCTCATCGAATCCTGAAGGTTGGATAGTTATTTTATCGTCGGAATTTCTCCATTAATACTTTGAGGACACCCCGACAGTATATATTTGTTTCATTAGCAGTGTAAATAAAAGTTTAATGTCTACGTACATAGGAAAGATTGACCATGGTCTAAAGGAAATTCATAAACTTTAATTCCATCCTCTTGACATTATATAATTCGAGGAAAGAATTAAAGTGGGGGCATTTGTAGGCATTAAATTTTTTGTCTACTATAATCATAGGGCTTCATATTTAGCCTAGTGGATAGCTAAGCCCAATCCATAAAAATGGGTCATAGTGTCAAGGCTCCAAAGGCATATATATTGGGTTGTAAATGAAGGCCATAAGACCAACCCAAACAAAATTATTTTGGGCCAAATTAAGCGCAAATCATATCCGGCCCATAGCCCGGTCCACGAGGTGTTGCCTAATATTATATTACCAGCTTCCTAATTTAAATCGTCCCTAGAACCCTATAAATAGAGGCATGTTCAAAGGAGAAGGGACACAATACATACACACAACACATATTGGTGGAGAGAAGACTCTTGGATCTCGAAGCCTCTCGCCGCCTCCCGTTCGCTGAAGCCCTACTGACGTCCATCGCCCGGTGTCCTTCTGCAACACGCCTCGAAGCTCTGTTGGATCACGCCCAAAGGCCTCGACGACGTCATCAAGATATCGAAGCTCTGCCGGAGCACGCCCAAAGGCCTCGACGACTTCATCAATATTTCATCCCGAAGTTCTGCTGAAATTCTGCCAGAGCTCAGGATCATCACCCACCAACCATTATTCTTCGAAGATTGAATCAGAGGAATCACGTGTTTCATCCGTGACTAGAGACAGAACCCGCTACATTTTTCATACGATAATTTGTACGCTGATATTTCGTTGTGAAATTTTAGTGTTCACAATCCTCATACGAAATTTGTGGAAAAGGGCCCTTGGGAACCAACCACCCAAATTGTGAGTTTTTGTTTCTTCTTCTTTTTATGTTCATGCAATGATGCGATACAAGCGACAAAAGCAGAACGAACAGGACGACAATCCCACCAGTGATCGTAATGAAGATCTTTGACAACATCTTCCACACTTCAGTTTTGAAGTAGGACAGCGTGGTAAGTTCAATGTTGAATTCCCACAACAGAATTTATAATTTCCATTGAATGATATCCCTGTGGCATTTAGGAAGACTCCTTTATTAGGAACTTATCCCTCGAAATGGTTGAAAGATAGTTTGAGGTATGTGAGCTGGAAGTCTCGTATGAATTTCGGGATTGTTACACTAAGAGGGGTGAATTTGTGTTAAAGTCCAATTAAGGATTTTTAGGTCCTGTTCAACAAACCACTCAGACGTAATGTAGTAGAAATTACATAAGGTGATACGTAACGTAGTAGCGATTACAGAAGGTGATATGCGATCGACCTTCTATAGCCCAGACCAGAAGGTCCTACACCAAAGGCCACTCGTTACACAACACAGACCAAAAGGTTCTGCTAGAGTGACATAGTTGCACAGCATAGACCAGAAGGTTCTGTACTAGAGTGACTGTGTTGCATAGTACAGACTAGAAGGTATTGTACTTAATGCGTCAATCCTCTTATATACATAATAGATGGTTGTAACCAGACGTCACATTCCAGATCATCACGTCGACTACTCTTAGAAGTCATTAAAAGTGAATAGACCTATGCCAATCCAAGTGATGGACGGTTAGACTAGACAACACCTTGTTATTGTAAAAACACTTTGGAAACATGCGGCCGCGAACAACATTCGTTTTGGATTTCGAGTTTTTTATCGTGACTGGATTACTTTTTCATCGTACGTCAAACAAATGACTTATAATGAACGTATATTGACCTTACAACAACGAGGCAATGCCGGATGCCAAAGTCGTCAAGATTACAACGACACTTGATAAGCTAGTGCCGTTGGAGATTGAACGAGAGGATCTGCAAGTTAATACTCGGATGTACCTTTGGAGATACCTAAAAAAAGATTGTATATTCTTAAATCATATGCCTTCGAATCTCATTTTGCGATCCTTAATAAACACGACATCCATACTTTTTTATGTGGTGGCATCATGCTTCATCCAAGTAATTACCATAGAAATCAATACTCTTATCTTACTGCTTCAAGACCTAATATCATGTTTAGCGTGTGCTTATGTGCTAGTTATCAGTTTGCTTCAAAAGAATCACACCTAGTTGCAGTCAAGAGGATCTTTCGATACCTCAGAGGAATAGTCAGCTTAGGTCTATGGTATTATAGAGGATCGTTGCTAGATCTCGTGGGATATTCAGAGGCTGATTATGTTGGATGTCGCATTGATTGGAAAATTACATATGGTATTTGTCAATTACTAAGAAATATGTTAATTTTATGGTTCTCTAAAAGGCAGACATCAATTGCTTTATCTGCAACAGAAGCTGAATATGTCGCAGCAGCTAGTTGTTGTGCTCAATTACTTTGGATTCAAAAGTAACTTAAAGATTATGATCTTTATTTTGATAGCATTCCAATAATGTGTGACAATACAAGTGCAGTTAATTTTTCACGAAATCCAGTCTATCACTATAGATCTAAACATATTGAGTTAAGACATCACTTCCTACATAACAATGTGAAAATCAACAAAGTTGATATTCAGTATATAAATACTGAGCAGCAGCTTGCTGATATATTCACCAAATCACTCGATAAAGAGAGGTTTATTAATTTACGGAGTGAGTTAGGAATTTGCAATCCTAACGCCTAGTATGAAAATTAATTGAGATGTATTCTTCTTTGTTGTTTCACCTACTAAGAATTATCTTTCACTTGTTTTTGATATGACAAAAAGGGGGAGAAGAATAAGTTGAGGGGGAGCTCTAGCTCTCTGAACAAAGTAAGCAATTTGGAGCTAACTCACTGGGGGAGTTAAATTTGTTTTTCAAGCTCTATGCTCTATTCCTTATTTCCAAATTAAAGCTTCATGTTTTGTCATCATCAAAAAGAGGGAGAATGTTAACCTAACTTTTGATGATGAGCTTGAGAAGCTATATTATAAATTCATAGTAATGTGTTGCTGTAACACTTTGCTAATTTTTAGTGATGAGCTTGAGCAAAGTGTTGTTGAGCTTAAGCTATATTTTGCTACACAACAGTAAGTCGTTACTGATTTAGTACGCTTGCTCACTGAATATTTGGAAATAATATTTCCTTTTGCATTATATCTCGGATTATCTCGGAATACATTTAAAATAAATATTGAGATGTCTAAATACATTGGATAAGCTTTGGATTTTCCAAATCCTTTTAGTAGGCAACTCAAATCAAAATGTTGTCTTTCTAATTAATGATTTGGAATCAATATAAGCGAAGTTACCGTTTGAAAACTTTCCTTCTCCGCTCTGCGACCGTTGAGCAAGTATCCACTCAGATTGGTCTGATTTGCTGATATTATGGAAATCAATCAATTTGAATTGTCCTAATGAACCTGAATACCTCCCACGAAGTTTTTCCATAAAAATCAGACAAGGCATTTAGATATTATTCCGACATGTGCGTAAGAAATGCGTTGTTGTACCTCTCGAGAAGTGTGTTGCTACACTACAGCGAAGCTGTACTGCATTACTGTGCTACAATTAGCAAAATGAAGGAATAATTATTATTCTAACTTGTTTATAGTGATTTTATCATATTTAATGATTAATTACATTATTTGATTCAGAGAATCGCGTGCGAGGATTAGATAGCGACATTCGAGTAATATTTGGAAATAAAATCTCTAAGTATAACAATATATTATTTCCTATCTTATCTCTATGGTCATTAAGGAATATTATTATTCATGATTCATCCTTGCTAACAATTGACATAATGTTAAGATATCATTCTGGAAATGATGGTCATTGTGACTGTTGAGCATCTGTTCGCCGAACTTGGTCACAGCTTGCTCTCAGCTTGTTGGAATTGGATATTTGGGAAACAACATATCTTTTTCGTTCCCTATTAAAACCAAATGCCCTCTATACATAAAACAACATTTTGTGTGGTCTAAGTGGTTGTCCAAAGCTTGTGTGATCTGAGTGACGCTTTGAGGATAAGAGGAGAGCGGAATGTGCTAAGTGATCACTTGGTTCTTATCTCTTGCAATCTGCGTGTGAGAGTGTCAAGGGCAGAGTGCGACCTTAATCGTCGTGAGAGGGACTGAGTGTCCTCGGTGCGTTCAATGAGTAGCTGACGAATCGTCTAAGGGAAGTTAAGTGACCTGTTCTGAATTCAGTGACTAGTTGTAGACCCATCAGCAAGAAGCCGTTCTTGTCGTGTGTCTTTGCAGGGAAGTCTCGAGCATACGGAATTTGAGTAGTGAGACGTGCACTTGCGGATGTGCGCAAGAAGTCTCGAACTTGCAGGGTAGAGCAGGAGTTGAGAACGCCGCCGGAGTATAAAGAGGTCCTCCGAGCACAGGGGTGTTATGCAGAAGTCTCGACCTCCTGATACAGAGGGATAGTAGAGCAGGTTGTGTGGGAACCGCTAGAGCTGAAAATTCCACCCTAGACACTGGGCGCAGTGCAATAGTCACGGCTGTAGTAACCGTACATGTCCGAACTGAGTGTAGGATGGATACCGCGACTTCGTTGTGTGAGAAGTCAGGTTCTACTTTGTGAGGAACCAATCCCTGTTTCATATTCTTTTCTGATCTAAGTGATCATATTTGTGGTTGTCTCTTGAGTACTTACAGGCTCATCTTGTGAAGAGACAGAAACTGTGTGGAGATCCTCTACCGACCTATTAAGTGCTGAAGCATTCATCTGTTGTGAATCAGAAACGGACTACTCTCAGAGAAGTCGTTCTTCACTGTAAGGAATCATTTGTGAGGATTTATTTTTTAATACATCGTTGTCTTTGTGCTTTGATAGACAGGCTTACGCTTAAGCGACAACGTGCTGTGTGGAAATCCTTTGAGCAAACAACTGCTGAGTGTGAGAATCATTCTACTGAAAACTAGAAGACGTCCACTATGTGAGGAGCTGATCATTGCCCATGAGTGATCTCCTTTTTGTAAAGGATATTGTTACTCACTTGTTGAGATACTGAACGCTTAGTGCAAGGGTTTTTTAATTTCGGTGTATTAATACTTTATTTTTTCTTTCATTGATTTTGTCTAAGATTCTTTCATAAGGGTATTAATCCCAAGATTGAGACAATAATTGGAACTAGAAGGCTTGATTTATTAAAAGTGTTATTATATATTCGTAATCACATCCTAAATTAATTGTAATTCTTTCTTTAAAATAATGTTTGCAAAAAGAAATGTGTGTACTAAATTTTCTTAATAAAAATCAGATCACAATATTCATTTATTTGTCCATTATCATCATCGATAGAATAATCAGAAAGTCAATAAAATGAATTTCAAAAATATTATATTTATGAAAAGATAAAATCGACCGTCGAAGGCTTTTCCCCTCCGTGACCCATAAATAAATACGTCCATCCATGGCTCTGAATCAAGTCTTGCCCAGAAGGTGTGCACTGTGGAAGGTCTGGATTGATCCTACTATTTAGCACTCGCATCGTCATGTGGGAGGACTGCAACCTAGACGGGTCGTCCTTTGATCTCGGACTTGCATGCCCTCTTGCCCTCTACCGCAGCTGTGGAAGTTGCGTTGATATTACTGTCGTGGAAGTTGTGGACGACTACCTCCTCAAGCACAGCGTCGACGGGTATCAAATGAAGGAATAGCCGGTGCCACTGCAAAACTGATGAATTTTAAAGAGACGCTTCGCTTATAGGCTCTTCGTATGTAGACTCAGCCAGGCGTCGCTTGTATACTATCGCTAGAGGCTTCGCCCGTAGACTTATTGTGGGTTCGCTCAGACACGTAAGTCAACGACTATCCAGCTCCCTGGTCTTTCTATCTTCTTCTGTTTGTTTACTTTTTCTATGCACCTTTAAGTGTAGTTTACTTTTCCTAAGCACTTAAGTGCTGTTGTTAATGGTTGTTGCCTTTGATTAGGACTAATTTATTTACGGTTTTGTAATGTTTCTTTTATTAAAGAAGCAAATTAGATCAGATTTGTACGTTGCAAGTTTTATTCCAAGAGAAAATCCTTCTTGAGTGTTCCTTGGCCACATAGTGTTTTTGGATCTTGTCGTTTCTCTACAAAAACTTCCGTGGATGGAGACGAGCAGTTCCTAGGTACGGGCACGAGTGCTCCAATCAGATCAAGAGCAGGATGTTCGGGTCCATAATCACTTTTTTCCTAAGTTTTAGGAAAACTAATTTATCATGTAAGCATTTTTTTTTTGTTAAATTTCACAAATGATCGTGTTTGAATCAACGATCTTGCGTTATATGGCAATTGGAAGATATATCTAAATCCAATCAACTCAACCCCGGGGCAAAGAAGAATGATGGAAATCAAATTGATTAACAGATACGAGAATTGATACGAAAAAAACAGAGCATAGTATGCTTCTTCATTCAGGGCGGCAAATACATAACAGGAACAAGCAGAGACAAATACTTTGGATTTGAGTTATTTCGGATACCACCAGCAAACAAGCAAGCGATCGGGGATACAATCTTTCAGGCTGGCATTCGGGATTCGGAGCATCAGCCCGCCAGAGATTTCATGGATCGTAGTTTCTCTGCGGCCTCACGGATGTCCATCCTTTCTCTCGGCGACTCACTACAACACGCGACTCCGATTTCGAACACCTTCGCCAGACATTCTAGAATCCTTCGCGGAGCACGGGCGCTTGATCCTACGCCAAACTCATTTAGAAACAGACAAGGGTCTGCTACTTCTCCCGCTCTTTCCGGCAACCCGGCCTCGCAATGGCTTCGGATGCTCCAAACATCCTGGAACATGTCGTCGGTCGGCCTCTTTCCCGTAAACATCTCCAGCAGAATAATTCCAAAACTGTAAACATCGCCTTCCCTCGACACTTGCCGTCCCATTCCGTACTCTACAAAATTTCGCGTTAAACGGCCTATATTACTGAGTACGAGATAACAAACTTCCAAACCACATTTACATTAAAATTCACGCACCTGGAGGACTATAGCCGATCGTCCCTCTCACTCCTGTCGAGCTTACTTGCACAACAACATCATCGGCAGAGAGAATTCTCGTGAGTCCGAAATCACCGACCTTTGCTGTCATCTCCACATCCAGGAGAACGTTGCTCGGCTTCAAATCACAGTGAATCACCGGCACGTCACACTCGTGATGCAGATACTCCACAGCACATGAAATGTCCACGGCAATACTAAGCCTGTGCCTTAAACTTAACTTTCGGCACACTCCCTCGTGTGAAACTTTAGGATGCAGCCAATCTTCTAGGTTTCCATTTTTCATGTACTCATACACAAGCGCCTTAAAATCATTACCTCGGAAGTCGATGGTCGAGCAGACAGTAGAAATCTTAACGAGATTTCGGTGTCTGATCTTCTTCAATACCTCACACTCTGCCACAAAACTCTTTGAAGCTGCTCGAGTTCGGAGGTCGAGAACCTTAATGGCTACAACATTATCAGAATTTCCAAGGATCCCCTCATACACGGAACCAAAACCACCTACACCGATCAAGTTATTTTGATTGAGCCCACTGGTCGCCTTGATTATATCCTCGTACGAAATTTGTGGAAATGGGCCTTTGGGAGCCATCCCAGGCTGCGACCTCATGTTTCTCCTTTTTCGGTTCATGCAAAGATGCGATGCAAGCAACAAAAGCAGAACAAACAGGAAAGTAATCCCGCTGGCAACTGCAATGGTGATCTTCAACAAGGGTTTTCTTCCGTGCTTCCGTTTAGAAGTAGGACATATTGGTAAGTTCAATGCTGGAATCCCGCCACAAAGCATGTCATTTCCCTTGACCGAGATCCCGGTGGCATTTAGAAAAACTCCTCTATTTGGAACTTCTCCCTCGAAATGGTTGAAAGATAGATTGAGGTATTCGAGCGGCAAATCTCCTAAGAATTCCGGGATCTGACCGTAGAAGTTATTATGTGATAAGTCTAGAATTTGAAGTCCTTTCAGAGGAGATAGAAACGCAGAGATGTTGCCTTCGAAAAGATTATACCCAATGCCCAATAACACCAAGCTGGTGCATCTACCGAGCGTGTTCGGGACTTGTCCAGACAGTCTATTCCCATTCACATCTAATATTGCTAGGTTCTTCAGATCGCCGATTTCATCTGGTAGTGTGCCAGTTAGTTTGTTCTGCGACAAATCAAGAAAGTACGATAAGGAAGAAATTCCTAAAACTTGCCTCGGTATAGTTCCACTCAAGTTGTTCAAAGAGAGATCCAAACTGATCAAGTTTTGGCATTTCCCGAGACTTGCGGGAATGCTCCCATTGAATCCGCTCCCTTGCAACATAAGTTTCGTCAACATAGTTAAATTTCCAAGAGATGATGGGATTTCCCCAATGAATTTATTGTACTGTGCTTGTAGGTTCTTCAACTTGTGGAGGTTACCAATTTCCTTTGGGAGCATACCCGTCAACGGATTCCAGCCGATAAGTAGATGTTCCAGGTTGTGAAGATTCCCGATGCTAGAAGGGACGGTCCCCAGTAGCTGATTGGACCAGAATCCCAACTTGTACAAATTGGAAGATAAGTTCCCTATAGACTGAGGCAACGTACCTCCGAAATTGTTTCCCCCGAAATCCAGATGCCACAGCTCGGTGGAATTGAGGGACTCGAGGAATTTCAAGTCGCCCGACTTGCTGTTTCCCAATTGATTACTAGCAATACCAAGCCACCACAACCGATCAAGAGTTTTGAGATCTGGCACCGATCCACTGAAATTGTTCAGGGATAGCTGTAGGCTGAATAAGTTTGTCGCGTTCGTTATTGATGGAGGAATAAGTCCGGTCAAGTGATTATCAGCAAAGTTGAAGTTCGCAAGATTGGGAAGAGTGACTCCAAGATCCAGAGGGAGACCTCCCTGGAGTTTGTTTAACCCGAACACTATATGAATCAGAGAGGTCATGTTGAAAATCGCGGTGGGTACAGTACCAGAAAAGAAGTTTGCTGAGAGTTGAATCCGTTGCAACCTTTGCAGTTGCCCAAGAGAGGCTGGGATTGCGCCGCTGAAACCATTGTATGCTCCCTCGATGAGCTCCAGAGAAGAGAAGTTGCTGAAGAAATCAGGGAACTTCCCGGTGAAATTGTTTTTGCTCACAAGGAAGACTCGAAGCTTCGACAGAGCGGATAATCCACGAGGTATTCCTCCAACAAGCTTGCTGTTTCCCAGCGAGATCACTTGTAGGGTTGTGCAGCCCGAGATGTTCTCCGGGAGCTGACCCGAAAAAGAATTATTATCCATGTGCAACTCTGTCAACCGACGCAAGTTCCCAATTTCAGGGGGGATTTCGCCCACAAAACCGTTGTTGTTAAGGTTTAATATCCTGAGGAAGCTGAGATTCCCAATGTGGGGTGACAAGGAGCCCCCCAGTCTGGAGCCCGGGAGCAACAATTCGGTAACGCGGGGACGTCTCCTGCTGCAAGTTATGCCAGGCCAATGACAGAAGTGGACGGTGTCATTCCATGAGCTGAGTACCCCGTCGGGGTCGTCAGGTATGCAGCCCCTGAACTCGTGCAACGCAGCCCGGTCGGTGTGGTTGCCCATAGCCACTGCTGCTCCCTGGACAACAAACGTAACCCCGGGAGGGATAAAACAGGAGGAGACAACTGAATAATATAATAATATCATGAAAGCAGAGGGGGATTGTGGTGAACCCATAATTATGTTTGATAGATAGATGGTAAGTAACTTTCCACTTCCGCTATTATATATATATAATGTCTTCATTTACTAATATTTTGTTTTAATGTTTGGAAAGTAGACGCGACGACTGACTATGGAGGAGATCACAGACAAGAAGATTACTTTCCCGGGGGTCAAATTATCAATAATTTCCGGACACCAACGTTGTCTCCGGGGGGGAACTTAATTTGATCTAATTTCGTCCTCCTCCATGTTTCTCATCTAATTTCTCATTCATTAAAAAGAATTAATTTAAAATAACTTAATTTTGTAATCACATATAATCTTCATTTTCTAAATTACTTAAATGAGAGAAATGAACAAACATAAGGAAGTGAATATAAGAATGGATTTCGGTTGAATTATCTCTCAGTTAGCCGCCTGCATTTCCTCTCTCTTCTCAAAAGTTTATTGGTTTTTCAATGACTGCCTTTGCCTCATCACAGACTGTCCGTCCCACTTGTTATTCAATGACTTTTTCAAAGTAGACAAGCGACGACTGACTTTGGAATCAGCGACTTTGACTCCTGGCGGCACCAAAAATATCTTTAAAAAATTTAAGTTTATTTAAAAAAATTTGATATTGATAATTATTTAGTCACGGGCGACCTTGAACAACATTTAAAAATAATAATAATAAAATTCGGCCTTCAAAATCGCCCTTCAGTTTTTTTGTGCTTATTGATCTATCAACATATTCTTAGGCAAAGGCCATACGAATCATATTGACGTTTGATATGATGTCCAACTATTACTACTTAAACCAATTTCTCGGTCGCATTAAATGTCCGACGTCCGAAGGAGTATGAGTCCTACGAGCAAATATTCACGTCCGTCGACATGGCATAACGTATTCAGTTTTGATACATACATAAATTACATAAATAAGACATATCGATTCGTTCATGATATTTGTACGCCGTGACGCGTCATCACGCATCAAACCTGTTAAGTATTTTATCGGACCTTTCAAAGGAGCTGAAAGGCCAAAAGAGCAAATGACTTTGTGGATTGGGTACCAAAGACGAACATTGGTGAGATTCATTGATGGTGAGAAATAATATTTTATAATTGTAAATGGAAGGGAGATGGTGAAACATAGAAAAGCAACGTGAATTATATCAATTAAATACTTCTAAACATTGAGTATTTGGAATAAGACTTCTAAACAAGAAGGAATTCAGAACAAAACAACACATATATTACCACCATATATATATATATATATGTATTTAAAAAGATCGTAAGAATTCAGATTGATATCTCTACTTTTTGTTATTCTTACTTGTCGAAAATAGAGTACTCGCCTAAGTTCAACTACAAGAATTAGATCTGAGTTAAGTCTTACCGTGCTAGCGAGGGATAGTAAAATGATAGCTTGGAAAGTAAAGGCCGTCCACCTATAAAATTCTAGAAAAAATAAATGAAAATAAGATATAAATAATAATAATACGATTAAAAGAGATTTCAAAATTTTAAAAAATTAAAATTTGCTTACTTAAAATCAACTAGCTCTTTGAATTCTTGGCGCAAAAAAGAAATGACGATGATTCCTCCGAGAAAGAAGAAAAGAAAGACAATGACGGAGAAGCCAATTCACGTATTATAAAGAAAGGAAATTAATATATTTTTTATTTTAAAATTAAGTCATATATATAAAAATATTTTTATATATTATTTAATTTTAAATTAAACGAGTTATACATATATATAATTTTAGTTAATTTTAAAATCAGACACATATTTTATCGTACTGTCTCTCAAATTGGCATCCCTCGTGGTTAAAAGTGATTGACAACTGTTTTCGAAAAGTAATTATCGATTTTTTAGTTTTCCTTGGCCACACCGTGTTTTCGGATCCTGTCGTTTCTCTATAAAAACATCCACGGCAGGAGATGAGCAGTTCCCAGATACGGGCAAGATTACGGGCAGGATGTTCGGATCAATTATCACGTTTTCCTAAGTTTTAGGAAAATTAATTTATCATGTAAATATTTTTTTTATTAAATTTCATAAATGATCGTATTTGAACCAACGATCTTGCATTGTATGACAATTGGAAGATATATCTAAATACAATCATGGGTGCTCGATCCTACGCCAAACTCATTTAGAAACATACAAGGGTCTGCCACTTCTCCAGCTCTTTCCCGTAACCCGGCCTCGCAATGGCTTCGGATGTTCCAAGTATCCTGGAACATGTCGTCGGTCGGCCTCTTTCCCGTAAACATCTCCAGCAGAAGAATTCCAAAACTGTAAACATCACCTTCCCTCGACACTTGCCTTCTAATTCCATACAGCACAATATTTCGCGTTAAACGAGCTATATTATTGAGTACAAGCTATCCAAAACCACATTTACATTAAAATTCACGCACCTAGAGGGCTGCAGCCGACTGTCCTTCTCACTCCCATCGAGCTTACTTGTACAACAACATCATTGGCGGAGAGAATTCTCGTGAGTCCGAAATCACCGACGTGTGCTGTCATCTCCGCATCCAAGAGGACATTGCTTGGCTTCAAATCGCAGTGAATCACCGGCATGCCACAATCATGATGGAGACCACAGCACAAGCAATGTCCACGGCAATACTCAGCCTATGCTTTAAACTTAACTTGAGGTGCCCTCCATCGTATGTAACTTTAGGATGCAGCCAATCTTCTAGGTTTCCATTTTTCATGAACTCATACCCAAGCGCCTTAAAATCATTCCCTTGGAAGTCGATGGTCGAGCTGACAGTAGATATCTTGACAAGATTTCGATGTCTTATATACTTTAATACCTCACACTCTGTCAAAAAACTTTTCGAAGATGCTCGAATTCGGAGGTCGAGAACCTTAATGGCTACTGCATTATGAGAATTTATGAGGATCCCCTTATACGCGGATCCAAAATCACCGGAACCGACCAAATTATCTTGATTGAGGCCACCGGTCGCCCCGAGTATATCCTCGTACGAGATTTGCGGAGAAGGGCCTCTGGGAACCAACTCAGCCTGCGACTTTATGTTCTTTCTTCTTTTTCTGTTCACGCAACGATGTGATGCAACTAACAAAAGCTGAACAAAAATCCCACTGGCTATCACAATGATGATCTTCGACAACATTTTTTACCTTCCACGCTTCAGTTTAGAAGTAGGACGGAATGATAAGTTCAATGCTGGAATCCCGCCAAATAGTTCATAATTTCCCATTACTGAGACCCCCCGTGACATTTAGGAAGACTTCTTTATTCGGAACTTCGCCCTCGAAATGGTTGAATGATAGATCGAGGTATTCGAGCAGGAAATCTCCTAAGAATTTCGGTATCCGGCCGGAGAAGTTATTATGTGATAAGTCTAGATTTTGAAGTCCTTTTAGAGGAGATAGAAACGTGGTGATGTTTCCTTCAAACATATTTTTCCCAATGTCCAACGACACCAAGCTGGTGCATCCACCGAGAGTGCTCGGGACATATCCAGACAATCTATTTCCGTGCACGTCTAAATTTGCTGAGTTCTTTAGATTGCCGACTTCATCTGGCAGGGCGCCCGTTAATTTGTTCTGAGATAAATCGAAAAAGTTTGATAAGGAAGAAATACCCAAGACTTGCGATGGTATAGTCCCACTCAGGTTGTTTTCAGATAGATCCAAACTGATCAAGTTTTGGCAATTTCCGAGAATATCGGGAATATTCCCACTGAATCCCTTCCCCGTCAACCAAAGTTCTGTCAACATAGTCAAATTTCCAAGAGAAGATGGGATTTCCCCCGAGTAATTGCTGTTCTGTTCTTGTAGGATCTTCAACTTGTGGCGATTACCGATTTCCTTTGGGAACATACCATTCAAGGAATTCCAGCCCATACGTAGAACATCCAGGTTGTGAAGATTCCCGATGCTTGAAGGGAGGGTCCCCGTCAACTGATTGGACCAGAATGTCAACTTGTTCAAGTTAGAAGATTGAATTCCAGAACCCACAGCTCGGTGGAATTGAGGGACTCGATGAATTTCAAGTCCCCCAACGTGCTGTTTCCCAATTGATTGGCTGCAATACCAAGCCTCCACAACTGATTGAGATTTTTGAGATCAGGTACCGATCTGATGAAATGGTTCTGGCAAGGCCCTAGCTCCATAAGTTTGTTGCATTCGCTATTGAAGGAGGAATAGGTCCGGTCAACTGATTACTAATGAAATGGAAGTGCAAGAGATTCGGAAGAGTGATTCCGAGATCCAGAGGGAGACCTCCCTGGAGTTTGTTGTCCGAGAGCACTATTGCCATCAGAGAGGTTATGTTAAAAATCAAGGCCGGTACCGAGCCGGAAAAGTAGTTTCCTGCGAGACCAATCCATTGCAACATTCGTAATCGCCCAAGTGATACTGGGATGGGGCCGCTGAAACCATTATCGTTTCCATCAATGGTATCCAGAGACGAGAAGTTGCCGAAGAAATCAGGGAAATTCCCGGTGAATTTGTTTTTGATGACCTGGAAGAATCGAAGCTTCGACAGAGCAGATAATCCACGAGGTATTTCTCCAACAAGCTGGTTGTTCCCCAGAAGGATATCTTGTAGGTTTGTGCAACCAGAGATGTTCTCCGGGAGCTGACCCGAAAACGAGTTATTATCCATGCCCAACACCATCAGCCGACGCAAGTTCCCAATTTCAGGGGGGATTTCTCCAGCAAAACTGTTGTCCCTGATGTTTAATATCCTGAGGAAGCTGAGATTCCCAATGTAGGGTGACAAGGAGTCCCCCAGTCTGGAGGCCGGGAGCCACAATTTGGTGACGCGGGGACGTCTACGGCTGCAAGTTATGCCAGGCCAACGACAGAAGTGGATGGTGTCATTCCATGAGGTGAATACCCTGTTGGGGTCGTTAGGTATCCGATGCCTGAACTCGAGCAAGGCAGCACGGTCGGTTTCGTTGGTCTTAGCCACCGCTGCTCCCTGGACAAAAAAAGAAACAATGAGGCACGTGAATAATATCGTAACAGCAGAGCGTGATCCCATAATTAATTTTTGATGACTAGTAATTAGTAGTAGCGAATAACTAACTCTACTCGTTGGTGGCATATCTTTTTGCCATTTATAACCCCTCCCATTTGAAGGCAAACCCAAACATTACGGCTTTATGTAAAATATTTTGTATTCATGATGTAACCCCTCATTTCTAACGTAAATCTCACGAATGGACGAATTTTTATTTTCATGCGTTGGATTCGAATTTGTGTGACTGGGTGATTCCATAAAGTTGTTAATTAAAAAGAAAAAGAATTAATAGAGACCACCGCTGACTGACTTTGGACTTTTAAGTGACTGACTTTTGTCACCTTAATAATTTCACATCTTTTAACCGTGTTTTCCTCTAATCACACTCTGACGTTCTTTTTTCACCGCTGGAAAAAAAAAGAAACTATAACACATCCATACTGTTGGATTAATTATGTACACTAACTTGGGGAGAATTAGCCGCAAACATTACGATTTTGATTGTTAACGACTCGTATATATGTAAGCACGATCGTAAGGGACGTAATTGTTTTTGTATGATATTTCGACCATAATCGACCGACGTCCACTTTCCACTTTCCACTATATAAATATAATAGGTATAAATGAACCTTTTGCACTAGGCTTTCACTCAACAACGGAGATTTAAAATCTTTTTCAAAAGAGATCACTCCTGGACAAACGATCAGTTCCTCACACAGTGGACGCCTTATCATTTCCAGCAGAATATGGCTCACGCTCAGCAGTTGATTGCTCAAAAGATTTCCGTACTTCTTTTATCTCTTCTCAAGATGAGCCTGTAAACACTTAAGAAACAACGTGTCAAAGACAAAATAGATAAATAGGGATTGGTTTCTCACACAGTGAAACCTGACTTTTCACATGGCAAAGTCGGGATATCCGTCCTACACTCTTCAGATGTGTACGGTTACCAAAGCTGTGACTCACTGTACTGCACACCCAGTACCTACGGCTCCCACATGACTTGCTCTACTCTTCTCATCAAATTTCTCCTTTTTATTCATCAAAAGGGCATATGCAACACATCCAAATACCTTCAAGTGATCAACCACGGGTTCCTTATGCCATGCTTCATAAGACGTCTTGTTTTAAATGGCATTCGTTGGCGATCGATTGAGAATGTAAACCGTTGTGTTGGCCCAGAATGAATTCAGAAGACCCTTGCCTTTGAGCATACTTTGAGTCAACTCAACAAAAGTCATATTCGTCCTCTCAGCAATGGCATTCTGCTGAGGTGAGTACTTCATAGTAAGTTGTTGCTGTATGCCTTGCTGTTTGCAATAATTTAGAAATGACTTATAAATGAATCTCCTCCACGATATGTCCTTAAAGTCTTTATTTGATATGCACTTAGCTTCTTTG